>OX467114.1:1235000-2435000 GCA_950106695.1 Biston stratarius | reverse complement strand
ATTAAAAAACAGCACAAAATAACTATTTAGAATTTCGAAAATATAGTCGCAGAAATATCAAAGCATCCAATGTTTGACTTCCGAGCCTGCTTCGTAGTTTATTGCCAACATAAGCAGCAGCTGAAAACGCTCGTTCAGGTTCTACGCTGGTTGGAGGAATAGACAATAGATACTTATATGCTGTTTCTAAGTGATATCCACGAACTCCTCCATTTTCGAACAGGCTCATTTCACGTCTAATACTATTTGCCAACCCCAATTCATTTTGTACTTGTACTTCAGGATCTGGGGATTTCATACTCTTGTTAATTTCCAGCTGTAACTTTTCCTTTAATGTCAATTGGGGTTGGGAGGTTTCTGACCTTAGCTCATCATCTGTTTGTGATCCTGACCTTGCTTCTTCTTCCGTGTTATCTCGACTATTAAGTCTTTTAACAATACTCTTTATTTGCTTCCTCACTAAAGCCTGTGTCGGAACTCGAAATAAGTCGTGCCATTCCAAATCCGATAATAACTGATTTTCATCATCCATTTGTGGATTTTGTAAATAATTTAACACGCCAGTTAAATCATCACTTCGTCGTTGCTTTATACGTTCCACTAAGGATGTTTTAATTTTTTTGGCAAGTGCTGAGTTTTTGCTAGACAGTTGTTTTATAAGAAATTTCAGAGCGGCATCAGCTGTGCATAAATTAGCATCTCGCCGACAGATTGCTTCTACTGTCAATTTAATTGGGGTCAGCACATCAACAATTTTATTTACCAATTCAAAATCAACATCTTCTAAACGAATTGGATGATTGAGATCTATAAGAGCTTTTTGAATGCATGCTTTTAAAAGATAAAATCGCTCCAGCATTGTTAAAAGACTATTCCACCTGGTTTTACAGTCCAAAAGAAGTGACAGCTCTTTTCCATGTTCAATTTTCACATATTTTTGAAGTACTGTTTCATTTTTCAATGGAGATCTTTTGAAATACACTACAACTTTGCGGATTTTCTTTATCAGCTCATTAATATTTTCATATTGTGTTAACTCTGGTACGTGTTCTGGCGCAAGATCATTTTGTGACATTACGATTAAACCTGATTCTGGACAGTCTAAGTCTTCTAAATGGTGTTCATCATCGCTGTCGTCCATATAATCAACATTCACAGCTGGTTCATTTATACTATCATCTGAGGTAGGGCTATCTTGCAAATTATTATGTTTTTCATAAAGCACATCACAGACCGCCAAATTGATACCATGTGCGAGACACAGTTGTTGTTCAGTGCAAACAAGCCGCCCCACCTTTATCATAACATTCGGTCCATCGGTTACAATAGCCACGATGTCAGTTTCTAGGGAAATGTCAAATTTACTTAGACGCTCTTGCAATATACGAAGACAATTTTCAGCTGTCATACTTCCGTAAATAGGAACAAGTCCTAAGTTCCAAAATTTTTTATATGAATGAACGTTGACCGCCATGTATCGTTTATTGGAAGTTGAAGTCCACTCGTCGAAAGAAAGACTAAATCTTTCACCTGCACTTTTCAAATGTTGTAATTCTGCAGTTACTTGCTTTCTGATTTTTTCACTGTAATTCATAACACGTTTTCGAACAGTGACGGCTGACTTTGGTAAATCCGTGTATTTTGCTAAGAGCAATTTTCTCAAATCATCTGAGGTTATGAATACACTGAATGGAAATCCATCTAATGCAATCATTCTTGCCAAGATATCATCCAGGCTATCGTCGGCACTTTTAGTAAAATAATCATCTAACTTTCGCTTGGCTGGCGGCGGTGCTGTGTTCAGATTTTCAGAATCTTGACTTGTTGAAGCTGATATAACCTTGATATTATGTTTTGATAACAAATGTGTATGTAATCCCTTAGTTGATCCACCCAAAGTCTTGAGGATGGCTGGGCATCGCTTACATTTAGCACTATTCCCGTCCTTCGCAACTAAATAATAACTCCACACTGACGTCGTATCACTGTCTTTTTTATGTTTAACAAAGTCTCCCGCCATTTGAAATACTTAATTTCAGATAATTGACTTTTAAATTTTAATGGCGTAGCCTACGTAACCCGTCACTGACAGAACAATAAATGAAAAAAATAAAACCTGATTTGCATATTTATACTTTCGTACAGGGAATCCCCGACGGGAAATACCCGCAACAATATTATGATATGAGATGATCGGGTGATTCCCCTGTTGGTCCGTTGGGGAATTACCTTAAGAGTATTGTATTAAAGTATTCCGAGTGGGGAAGTCCCTTCTAAGTTCAACGACAAACATATTATTAGGACTGTACCTGTGTAGTAAATAGTGGGTACCTACCTACGTATTGTACGAGTTGCTTTTTGTCGTAATGTATTAAAATAATATAGGCAAGGTTATTTTCAAGACGCAACGGACTACGGAATACAAACTAGACTTGTTTGTGGCAATCCCGAAAATCCCGAGATTAGCCAAGTACAGTCCCGGGATTTTCGGGGCCAGAAAACGGTCGGGATCCCGGGATCCCGAGATTTGGGATCCCGGGATTGTATTCTCTACCTGCAAGTGTACTAAGAACAAGAAGAACAATATTCAAGAAGTGCTCATAGAAAACTTATCCTGTCTCCTGTGCTATCTCTGCTGCCAACCTGAACATCACCTGCAAGACCAATCCGCTGTCTCCTGCTCTACTTCTGCTGTGGGCTGTGCCATCAGTCTTTCAAAAAAGACCCGCTGCCAACTGTCGACGACCTATCAAACCTTTACATACTTACATAGGCTATCGGATTGCTAAAAATGTAAGTAGCTATATATTTTAACTATTTAACGTATTGCTATGAAAATAGCTCTAATTTTTATCCCGACTACAGTAGAGCCAAAAATAAGAGTTATGTTTTATCTGTATATCATACTTCCGAAGCAGCTTTATTAATGGTGGAAATAATTATATGTATCTATTTTTTTATTTCAGGTCTGAATCGGAGAGTGACTATTATCAGACGGTCTCAAGCAATGAGCAAAACAAAAAAAAATCTACTGAGAAGCCCTCAGCAGACAACACGAAGAAACGTAAGCCGCGCTCATCATCAAAAAATTCAACCCCGCCGAGGTAAATTTTATAAATTTCTTCTTTGTTAGATATAATTAAATCTTATTTTATATAGCTATCACAGAAAAACAATCTAGGTCTCATAGTAAGTGACGATGTGGCTAAGATAGAGTATGTATCACTTCCGACAAATTGTGGCACCAATCAGGGTACAGTGAACTAGCGAGTTCCTTAGCCTATACGATAGTACGTACATATGGGTCTACCATTCTATAATATTTCCGCTATATTGTTGCTGTATTGTGTTGATCGATAACATTAGAAATATTAACAAGTTTTCTTATTTGTTTCAGTAAAAAATCGAATACTGGCTCCGATATATTCGGTGTCAGTCAAAACCGCGGTGCCGCTTCAACACACACTGAAAATGACAACTCCCCTCAACCGTTACTTTCATATTTTGATAAAAAGGTTAGTGAAGAATTTAGAACTATGCTTGAATTGGGAATTTGTCGTCCGTCAATGAGTCCATGGAGTAGTCCGTTACACGTTGTACCGAAAAAGAACGGCGAATTACGCCCTTGTGGAGATTACCTACGTCTCAATGCGGTGACGAAGCCAGACAGATACCCAATTCCACGGTTACATGATTTTACTTATATCTTAACTAATAAGACTGTGTTTAGTAAAATCGACGTAAATCGCAGAGTTTTTAGGTCATGAAGTTACCGCCGAGGGCATTAAGCCAGCACTTGATAAAGTTCAGGCAATAGTCGATTTTTCTAGGCCGAACACTGTGGCGGGACTTAGACGTTTTATTGGGATGGTGAATTTTTACCGACCCCATATGCCGAACGTAATGTCTTATCAAACCGAACTTTTAAAACACATCAAGGGCTCAAAGAAAAATGACAAGACTCTGGTGGTCTGGGACGATGCAGTTAATGAGTCATTCTTGAAATGTAAGCAGGAACTTCAGAACGCTGCGACTTTAACCTATCCCTTACCCGATTCACCGTTAGCCTTGATGTGCGATACATCAAATATTTCAGTCGGGGGTGTTCTTCAACAGTTAGTGAAAGGTCATTGGAAGCCTTTAGGATACTTTTCATGGAAACTGACAGACACACAGACTAAATATAGTACCTACGATCGCGAGTTACTAGCGATATACTTATCGATTATACATTTTAGACGCATATTTGAAGGCAGGGCGCTTACCATCTTTACAGATCATAAGCCTCTAACTTTTGCTTTTTCTAAATTATCGAGCGATAAAGAGACACCTCGTAGGACTAGACAACTTATGTATATCAGTGAATTTACCACGGATATAATGATAATATAGTTGCTGATTCGTTAAGGGTCGGTTTTTTGATCAGTAGTTAACTCAACCAATGGTTAAAATTGCAATAACTCGGTTTTTTGATAAATAGTTAGCTTAACTATTTGTTAAAAATGTAACCATTTGTCAAAATATTTAACCACCACCCCAAGGGAGGTTAGCCAGTAGTTAGCAAGATGACGGCTAGTTAACTTCCATTTCAACATCTGTTTCGTGTGAGTTTTTCGGTGCTAAAATTGTGATATTTTGATCTGACCTATACCTACATAATAATAATGAATTCAAATATAGTAAGATATTTGGATATGTCAGAGAGTTCATCTGATAATGAAATATTTGAAGAATATGTCTTGATGAGAAGAGTTAAGATATTTCGCCCTAGAAATCCGCCTCTAGACCACTGGGATGACGAAGATTTCTCGAAGCGTTATAGGCTGTCGAAGGAAACCGTATTGTGGGTCGTAGATCAGATAGGAATGGAGTTAAAAACGCAGACTTTAAGAAACCATGCAGTTTCACCACTAGAGCAGTTATTATTAACTCTCAGGCTTTACGCCACGGGAAATATGCAACAGTGTTCCGGAGATCTGTCTGGAGTCTCAAAATCAACAGCATGTAAAATAATTCATGCAGTGTCCAGACAAATTTGTTTGAAATTGAAACATTTTATCTCCATGCCACATACACTAGAGGAGATAAGAGAGGTAGTGCAAAACTTTTATAGGATAGCCAAATTTCCAAGTGTGGTCGGTGCTATAGATTGTACCCATATACGTATAGCTAGCCCGGGTGGCGACAATGCAGAGCTGTACAGAAATAGAAAAGATGTATTTTCAATTAACACACAAGTAGTTGCTGATGCAAATTTAAATATAAGAAATATTGTAGCAAGGTGGCCAGGATCTGTTCACGGCAGCACTATTTTTAGTAATAGCACGATAAAGCATAACATGGAAGCAGGCCAATTTGGCAGATGTTGCCTTTTGGGAGATCGTGGCTATGCTTTAAAAAATTATCTTTTTACTCCACTTGCTAACCCAGAAACTCAAGCGGAGAGGCTGTATAATGAAAGCCAGATAAGAACTAGAAATGTGGTTGAAAGAACCTTCGGAGTATGGAAGCGTAGATTCCCATGTGTTGGACTTAAATTAAGAGTTAAACTGCATAATGTGCAAGCAATTATTGTAAGCACTGCAATTTTACATAACATATGCATAAGCAAAAATGATATGGGGCTGATAATTTTGCTTACACAGAAAGAGATCCTGAAATGTTAGATGTTGTGCCGGTACAAGTAGAGAACGAAAGTAACCAGCAGGAGTATCGGCAACAATTTATAAGGTCCTACTTTGAATCTTTACAGAGCATCGAGTAATATTAACATAATTTATAAGTACAGACCATTTGTTTTGTGTATAGTTTGTTGTAGTTAATATAGGCACTCATTTGTTTTGTGTAGTAATTTTAAGCATGTAGTTTGTTGTTTAGTAATAAAGGCACTTGTTTATTTTGTGTAGCAATTTTCAGTATGTAGTTCATAGTATGTTGTTTGATTAATAAAGGCATTCATTTATTTTGTGTAGTAGTTATAAGTAGTTCATAGTTTGTTTTAGTTAATAAAGGCATTTATATAAATATATAGATATGTATGAGTAATAATTAAATGTAATTTGAATTACCTTGAATAAAACATTATTGTAGGTAATATACCATGAATTAAATCTCTATGACTATCATGCTACTGTAAATAATAAAAATGCTCACAAAAACTACATTGATTGTTTTATTATTTCTATTTCCAACCTAGTTTTTTCCAAAAGTAAATGATTAATATTTTTCTTAAATTCTAGTTCGTGTGCATGCAATTCCTCTCGCTGCTCTAAAAAATTTAAATGCTTCTCCTCTATCATTTTCAGTTGCTGTTGATGGAGTTCCTTTCTTTGCTCTAATAGCTGGGTGTGTTCTTCCGAAGCATATTTAAAAATCACTTCTTCTCTGCCTTTTTTTTTAGAGAGAAGGTCCATTTTTGTGTCTATGTGCAATATAATTTTTAAGCATAGCACGTGGAGTAGATGTATCAAAGACTGTGTCTTGTTTGTCTTCTTCTGGAAGGTAACAAAAATTAGTACTTATTATAAATTATGGTTTTAAAAACAGTCCACTTGTTTTTTTCTTAAATATGCAGTTCATAATGTCAATTTTAATCAGTAAAATGTGATTCAAATGATATGAGACTACAACAGTGTTATAGGTAAGTGTTTAAATCTGTCAACCAACCTAATTCAGAAATATGTGTCAAATCCATATTCTCCAATGTGAGTTTACTGGTTTCATTTTTGTCAATTGATATTTTCCGAGTACTATCTGAAATAAAACAAAAATATTAGATGAAATATCGGTAGATACATATTAAATAGTATAATTTTATCATTATAATTTAATATGTATTCTTTGTGTATCAAACCCAAATAGCCTCTCACTGCTGATCTTTGATGAGTCATATCTTCTTTGACATGCAGGTTTTCCCATGAACTTTCCTTTCACCATTTAAAATTAGCAATAATTACACAAGTAGATTTTAAAACATTTACCAAATATGGATTTTATAAAACATTTACCTAGCACATCACTATCAAATACAGCGGGTAGTCCTGATATGGATTCACCCATAATAGAATTTAACCATTCTGTACTTTCTGATGGTGCTGGAGGTGGTGGTCCACCTCCAGTTAGTCTTCTCTCATTTCTCTCAGCACTCATTTCCTAAAATTAATTAAGTCAGTAAGATGAATAAGTATAAGGTGCTTTATTAAGATATGATAGTGAACGATAGAAACATACCTTTCTAGCTACTTTTTTTATGTTATTAAACTTTTGTTGCAGTTGTTTCACACTGCGATGTACCATAGCATCCGAATTAAATTTTTCAGCAAGACATCTCCATGCTGTTTCTTTTTGCTGGTTGCTAGCAAAGTCTGTTTTTTTAGACGTTATAAGTGTGTAATCTTGCAATAGCAAGGTGAGTTTAGTTGTCTCTTCCTTAGAAAAATTAGACATGCGGTCTCTGGAAAAAAAATAACAAATTGTACATAAGTACACCTAAATACGGATTTTTAAGCATAAAAGCACGTAACGAATACACAAAAACTTGGTTTTAAAATATTGTTGTGGTTGACCATGGTTAAAATATTTGCTATATTAAAATTATGTTGAAACACGTTAAGATTGGTACTTACTTGTTAGTTCCTGACTTGCATGATGCCATTTTAATGAGCTTATATCAAACTGTAAAGTGTGATAGGTACAAGATGTAAATAATATGATAAAAATACCACGCGAGAAAACTTTCTTCAAACTTTTCAACCAGTTTTATTTTGATTTGAATTTGAACTATATTTTGAGCTGTTGTCTTGTCAAACGACCAATAACGCTGTTAATTTTACTCACTGACATTGATGCGACATCAATAATGACAAGTTGTATTAAGTATTGCTATATAAAAAAACACTTCCCTAACACATTTGCGCCCACTTTGTGGTGTGTTGGTGTCCTGTGTAACGGCAATATTATTAACCATAGTTAACTTTGACAATAGTTAAAATGAGATCAAAGAACGTAAAACTGAGTTGACTATTGGTTACGTATTTAACTATAGTCAAGTTAACAATTTGTTAGAGTGAATTTGACCAGTGATCAAAAAACCGACCCTAAGCCGCGTCGAGACAATAACATGTCCGACTAGCTTAGATTTCGCAGAATTAGCAACCGCCGAGTGTGCCGATACCTACGTGACACACTGGAAACATGATGCAAGTAGCAACGTCATTATTAAGAAGGTATCAGTACCTAATATTGCGAACCACATTTTTTGCGAAGTGTCAACCGACAATATTAGACCGTATTTACCTATTGAGTTTCGTAAGTTAGCCTTTGATTCAGTACATAATCTGAGTCATCCTGGAATCAATACCACGCAAATTTTGGTATGTCAGCGTTTTTTCTGGCCCGGGATGAATAAAGACGTACGAAATTGGGCGATTGCTAGGGAATGCAATGTATGAGGCCGAGAGCGTGCGCCAGTCGTCACCCGATTGACAAGCTAACGGTACGGATGTACGTGCCATTTTGTCGTGTGTTAATTATAATAAAGATATACCGATAGATATATTTGGACTGTGATTTAACCAACCCACCTATTGGTAAAGAGGGAATATCTTTATTTGATTTTGGACCAGGACCATCAAACCAACAACCAGAAGAAAAGGAAGTTACCCTACCCCCACAGAATAATCTTGAAGCAACAAAGCCAAAGGTACCCCAAAATAACAGGACCCTAAACCCGGCTCGTCAAAGATGCCAAAGCCCAGCATTTTCCAACGCCATTCTGTGGCCTACTGAGTCTCCTATAAAAAATAATGGTAAGATAAAGTCATCAAAGCAGCGTTTACCGGACGCTCTAAGAAAATCTTGAAGGATAAAGAAAAAAAATAGCAGCCTAAAAGAAAAAGGATTAAGAAAAAGTTTTCGTGGAATCTGATTCAAATAATGATATTTCATTGAATTTGTAATTGTATTTGTAAAACCTAAAAGCCTTAAAGATAGCTTATTAGTAGGATCGTGAATATGTCATTGCTATATCATTGTGAAGTATGAGGGCGAATACTTCCCTGGGAAAATTTAAAACATTGATGGAGTACTATAGTGTTATCATCTGCGACCACTTTCTAATGACCTGAAAAAAAGGTACCATATGGTATGACCGTGAGAGCATCATTGAAGTTAAAAAAGCACCTGTTCCTATATATACCTAGTTTTTTAGTTTAATGAATCGCAAAGTACTAAACGAGAATGGATCTGAAAATAACACCACTGCCTCCTAACCAAGTGAAATCTCAAAATGGGAAGTCTTTTACTGCTGCACTGCTTGAGCCAAATGTACCTTTAATAATAATAAATCTATAATAAGATGTCTCCTAGACAATGCAATAATGTTGACTATATTTTGGAGCCATTGTCAAAACTCTCGTCTTACTTACTTATCCACTTTACCACGCACGTATTAATTAACTGATTAACTTAAACTGATAACTAACAACAAAATCCTCAACAACAGCGAGTAAGTCACAGACCAGAGTAAGTCTAAAAAGAACCAACAATCTCTGATCCGAGTTGTTTCATGTTTGTAATGAATGATCCGAGGATACCCTTATACCAAAGAGTATAGTTATACAACTATCCAAAGACAGATTTCTACATGTGCGACGCTACTTGACGCTAGATGGCAGGATATAATATGTCAAAATCAATAAAATACGACGAAAGACTAGGTTTTTTAAACAAGTAGGAACAATGCTAAAAAAATATGCTACATCAAAGGATATCATATCCCATAGAAAAATTTGATAGACTAAGATGAAAAACATCAAGCTCATCAGAATCACTACATAAATCATTATATGTCACACACATACGATGAAGAGGATTTTTACGTCCTATATTGTTTTGTGTAGGTGTCAAGAGTCTAAGCTTTGTTGAAGCGTTACTAAAAATTCTTTAAGATTATTCTTATTGATATTTTGAATTGACATTACATTTTCAATGTGGAAGTTAACCGTTAACAATTTATTTTCGTACCTTTTCTTTAAGATATTTATTACGGCATTGTAGTTATAACCAGTTACATTCAGAGCGCTGATAATTCCTGCAGCTTCACCACGCAGAAGAGACATCAGGTATTGTAACTTTTGAAGTGAGCTTAGCTGTTCATTTGAGTCAATAACTCCGTCAAATAGTAACTTCCACTCACTTAGATTTCCATCGAAGATAGGAATCTGTAAATAGGGAATTTTAAAAACTGGACACTTGATGCTGTCTTGTCGATTTATAGATTGTAATGACGTAGAAGTCTGGTTATGTTCGTGTTCCTTAAGAATCTCCGTGATTTTGGCTTGATACTGAAAGTACTTCTCCTCGGTAGTACTTCTCTCTTATTCATGAGAAGCTTGAGAAGTCTTTTTGTCATCAACCATTTCGATGTCGTATTGGGTAGCATTGTACTTCGCAAAAAGATTTGCCAACTCAGTTTGGCGGACTTGTAGTTCATAAATTTTATGGTGATTGTTTTCGTCGTCTAGAAAATTGTATGTCCTGGTTAATGTGCACTTAAAATTGCTTCGACGAAATTGCTGTTTGAAAAATAACATCACTGTTGTGAATATATTGATTGGACAATTCGCCCGAAGGGCCAAAATTTATGTATTTTGTTGTGATTTTGAATCAAATTCTCGATTGTTATATTAAACTTTTATTCACACACCGGTTCCAGACATGTTTTACAAGAGAGTGCTACCATAACTAATTTTTACTACTAAAACATTTATTTATAGACAAAAAACGAATAGGCAGTGCCTTCAAAGCACTAAAAATCATAAACACGTGGCTATTGGTTTTTTAACTTTGTTTATAGCTGGAACTGTATTGCCAGCTGTGGGTGTGAGATTCTTCTTCAATGTTTTATATTTTAAGTTTTGGAGTTCTTTGGCTACAACACAGCCTCTATAACTAGCTGGGTGGGGTTCACTACAGTGAATACACTTTGGCTTTGCTTCTGCTGGCTTTTGGCAGTCTCTGTTTAATGTTTACCAGTGCACTTAACACACCTAGGTTCTTTTGAACAATATCTGCGTGTGCCCATATGCTTGACACTTTTTGCACTGTGCAATTAGTTAAGATGTTTTTAGCGGTTGAATATCCACTTTACAGTCTAAAACAGACTTAATCTTATATATATATATATATATTCATTGTTAAAATATTGTTAATGTCTTCTTCTTTTGCGAATGAGAGCATGACCATTTTGAGAGATTGCTTACTTTTCCAGCTCGATTTGTTTACAGCTTCCTGTATTTTGTAGTCTTTGGATATCAGGTCTTCTACTATTTTTTCTGGCAACCACGTAGATGCAGGTTTTTAGCCATTACTCTAATCACCCTATCTTGCTTGTTTTTATACGAGTGCAAAAGATAGCTATTCAAAACTCAAAAGCTCAAAACTCAAAGTGCTTTATTTCCTTTAGACCTTACAGGACTCTTGGACACTTCACACGTCACAAATTATATACATACTTAAAACTAGGAAATAAAGTGATCACTTTGATTTTTCGTTCACTTCAATCTTTTTGAGGTAAAGTAAAGAAGCGAGCAAGAAACCTTTACCTTGTTAGATTGTTAGTTTTCGAGTTGGAGCAAAACTCGTCCCAAGCTTTTTTATCGTCTAGATAATCTGATATTTTGTAGTAAGCCTTTTTACATAGGATATTTTTGACAATTTGTTTGAATTTATTTATTGATAATTTTTGCAACTCACTAGGAGTTTTGTTGTAGAAGCGTATACATTGCCCTTTAAAGGATACATTTATCTTGTTTAGCCTAGTTTTGGGCACAGCAAGTTTATTCTTATTTCTAGTATTTAAATTATGTATGTCGCTATTTTTAGGGAAACGATTGATATTTTTATGAGTGTACAACAAGTTTTCATAAATGTATTCGGTTTGTGAGTCGGATTGTGAAGTGGTCGGATTTTAAATTGCTTATAATTTTGTTACTAACAACTTTTTCATTTTGGCAAACAAATATATTATCTATACATTTTCCTGAGGTTTCAGTTATTCTAGTAGGTTCCATAAATATTGGCCTAAGATTATAAGAATTAAATAAATTAGTTAATCTACTACTAAGGGAGTAAACTTCTAAAAGATCAATATTAAAGTCTCCACACACCATGAGATTTTTATTAGAGTTTGTTATTTTAAATAAGATATCATCCATAGTTTTTTTCAAATATTTCAAAAGATGCTGATGGTGGGCTGTATACGCTTACTACAATGCTTTGCTCCAGCTCAACACATGCTACTTCTATGTGGCTTTC
This sequence comes from Biston stratarius, assembly GCA_950106695.1. Lineage (NCBI taxonomy): Eukaryota > Metazoa > Arthropoda > Insecta > Lepidoptera > Geometridae > Biston > Biston stratarius. The sequence continues at coordinate 2,422,685 of OX467114.1, read as the reverse complement.
AACAGATTAGCATATTATGTCCTTACGTTCTTTGAATTTTATGAATTTATTTAGTAATATTAATGAGCCTCCACGAATAGCATGTGATCTGCAAAAGGAACTACCAACCTGGTGGTTACTGAAGTTAAACATGAGCTCATAGCTTTTCAGCCAGTGTTCTGTTAAGCAGATGATGTCAATATCAAATGAGTTCATGTGTAATTCCAATTCTAATAATTTACTTCTCAATCCTTGAATATTTTGGTGCACCAAGTTGGAAAACTTTGCATTTATTATACAATTTTGCTTTCTTTGTTTTTTTATTATGTATAATAGTATTTGACTGTTTAGGGCTAGAGACTTCCTCTGTTGTCGTTATTTCTAATTTAAATTACTTGGAATAACTTCCTGGTTTTTTAAATCAAAACAATGCTCAAAAGAAGCATTTTTTTATAGCCAAGTTTTTGGCTGTAGTTTTAAAATAATAGGATAGCGAAATTGCTATCTGTCTTTTATAAAAAGTAGGTATGTAGTAATTACCTACAGTCAAATAATATTTTTTACTAACAATACTGTTAGCATCAATTACATGCACATTATTGTTGGATGCAACAGCGTGCAACACCATATTTAACTTATATCTAAGGTTGTTTTCAGATTGTGGCAAGCTGTCGCTGTAGGGGAATGTGAACATCACAACTTGTCTTAAATTTAATGAGCACAGTATGCCCGAATATCGAATTAAGTCAGATTTGTTCACATTACCCCTATTTCCAAGGCATATGACTAAGTTTGAATTTCTATTAATTGTTTCATTTTCAATTTTGTGCATAATATTATGCAAGTTGGAATTAGGAAAACAATTATTTATTATTGGATGTTCCATACTCATATTTAAGAACTGACCCATATTTTTTCCAATTTCATCGCTGTACATTATGGTTTTTCCAACTAAGCATGAAGTGCTGAAATCCAGATGGGATGCAGCCGACACAGTACTGTCCGGACCTGAGTGGTCACAGACTGGGCTGGGTTCACAGCAGCCGCATCCCTCCAGAACCCTGCCCTCCAGACTCATCTGGCTTCTAAGGAGTGCATCCATGGCCAGATTGAGTTCCCTTGTCTGTTCAGTAGTTCTTTCATAAAGAGTGATTTAGTGCTCTAGGGAGTGCTCGGCCTGGCCAAGTTTACATCTCAGCTCTTCCATTTCAGCATCATATTGGGTCTGATTATAATTTAGCTGTAATGTGCAGAGCTCTAATTTATCAAGAACTTTTCTTTTACATTTCAGTTTAGATACTAATTTTTTTAGATTTTTTAACAAAGTTTGCGTTTTATTCATAAATTTACTTATTTTTAAATATTTTTTTAACTTATTTTTGCTGAGATTGTGTTTGATGTTTTTGGTGCTAGCCTCCACGTTACACACTGAATCATCTTTAGTTAAGTCAATTGTATGCAATGTGTGTAAGTTGCAGGCTGCAACAGAAACTTGGCCTGAGGTTGATTCAGCGGATATTAGTTCATCAAATAAACTTTGTGTTTTCGCGGTGGCAGAGTTTTTGGCGGCTTCTTCCAGCTGGGTGATATGGTGGTGGGCGTTGCACAGTTGTTTCTCCAGAGCTGAGGTTTTATGCAGGACGGACTCAAACTCAATGCCACATTTCTCATCGAACCTATCTATTGTCAACTGAAGTCTATCTCGTTCCTCAATAATAGAAGCATTTTGAGAATGCAACGCAGACAAATCGCTTTTTAGTTTTTTGTTATTATCTAGGGCTTCTATGAGGATATTTTCATTCTCAGCTAATTCCGATTCTAATTGTCCAATCTGCCCCTTAGCTGACTTTAATTCCTGTAGAACCAGGTTCAACTTGTCGGCTTTACGAGTCATCATTATGAATTATGTAGTGTAGTGAGTGTCTTGAGAACACACCACTTATAAAAATAGTCAGAGGTAGGAATTACCTAAAGGCAGAATGTACAATGTCTAGGTTATGTTTTGAAAAGAGTTGTATGTACTTACGTGACTCTATAGATATAAATCTTTGTTGGAAATAGTATTCCTTTACACGAAAAACGGCACTAGTAAGCACAAAACACCTCCAAAAACACAAGCCAGCAAAAACTTCTAAATGAAACCGACGACTTTTCCGTTGGCCAAAACACACTAATAACACGACTTATTAGACTATTATCTATTCCTACACTTGTTTTATGATGAAAATATGCGATGAAATCGGAAAGGGCTATTTAGAACTACGTAAAACAATTAATTTATAATAAATTTGTAGGGAACATTTGCGATCAGCTGTTACTAATCTCTAACAACAGCTTAGTAGCGGCTCGAGTCCTCGTTATTTGTATTAATCTTAACACTTTCACCGTTCATCATCTTTGCGATAAACAAGTTTTTGTCTAAACTTGACAAAAGAAGATCGTGGAACACTCGGTAGTTCTTGATATTTTCAACAACTATAAGTGGAGGTAGCGGTACTTTGTTTTCTTTTGGTTTTTCTTTGGCGTCTTTGCTAAATTCAGATTCTAGCTGTTGTGGGGGGGGGGGGGGGGTCAGTGATAAATTAAGTTTCCTTTTCTTCCTGCTCTTTTGACGCACCCACTCGGTTTCTTTCGCAAGTTCCTTCTCGTCTGTCTCATACTGGACAGCTGTGGAGGCCTGACTGTTTGAAGACGTTGGTTGATAAGAGCACTGTTTTGTTCCTGAACGTTTTTTAGTTGTTGTTGAAGGTTTTCTATTTGACCTTTAAGATCATTTACTAGGCTTTCTAGTTGTTCACGCGCTGCTGCCTTTTCTTCTATAAGACGATTGTATAACAGAGTTTCTGTTTAAGTTTTAATTGTAATCGTAGTTGGTGTAGCCATAATTGAATAAATACTTATAAGCTGCGCCTAATATTGAACGACGTCATTGAAGAAAGCGATGCTGCCCATGCAGCATCGCTTTCTTCAATGACGTTGTCCCTAATCATTTCATTATTCTTTAAGTTGTTGTTGTCTTACAGGTGACAATCTGTAAGGCTTAACGCTAATGTAAGGATGCGTTCCTGTATTCATTCTGTGTACTATGAATGGTAAGGGCTTAGTATTTTTGTCAAATATGTCCCTATATTCATGTAGTAGGTTATTGAAAATTACTTTTTCTTCATTAGCAAATAAGGAACCTTCGTCAGGTTTTAAAATAATATGCAAGGAATGGAATTGAATAGGATTTATTGGCACATAAGTAATACGATTTAGCATGAGCTGGTTCCCGTGGTCGTACAGGCCGTGGTGAGTATCCAGCTTCTTTAGTTCATAGCGAGGTCTCTTTAGCGTAGATGGCCCTGAATCTGTAGAATCACTGAATAGTGTGGGCGTGTCCAGAATTGGTGAAAGCAACGTTAACTCCTTTGCCCAAGAGAGAAATTCGCTTAATTTCTTGTCTTCGAAACCAGCCTTCTTCATAGGTTCCTCATTGAATGTTAAAGATTTAGCTGCCTTTATAGGAACAGTGTCACTGGTTAACCTTATAAATTGGTATGATTTTTCTGGGTTTTCTATGAAATACCAAAATTGTTGCGGTAAATTTAGTACTATTCCATATTTTTCCAAGAAATCTATTCCTAATAGGGTTCTGTTATCTTTGGCTTCTGGCAACACCGAGAATGTTATTGGTAAATTTCTGTCGCTAATCATAATATCCACCGTAGTAGTAAGTAGTTTGGATACTCGTTTTGTTCCATCAGCGAGAATAACATCAGCGGAGTGTTCTTCAAACGATGCACCGTTTCGTATAAGTGTTTTATACAGTTTTGTGCCGGCCATACTGGTTCTAGCTGCCGTGTCTGTGTACGCATACCCCACCTCTCCTTTAATGCTTATTTCAACTGTCAGAATTTTCGCATTATCTATCGTGGTTTACATGGCGTAGAAGGAGACTGGTTTTGGGGGTGTTTCTATGTTTTTGCAGGTGTCTCAATTGCTGCGAAATACCCAGGGAGCTCCACATCCATAGCATGTAATTTTAGACTCGTCTTTTGGAGGATTGGTTTTTCTTTTGGTGCTGACCTCGACTGCTATTCGTTTCCGGCACACTTCGTGGATGTGGCTCTTTTTACCACAGTAAGTGCATTGTTTGATTAGTTTACGTTCACTTCCTGTGCTGTGACTGCTGGATACTTCTTGTTGGAGGTTTTCACTAGCTTCTTTGGCAAGATTTTCCAGGTGTCTTCCGTGCTCCAGTAATTCCGCAAATGTCTCAATTGAAGAGGGTGTAACTTTTTTTTATACCCGATGTTAAGAAGCCCATATACCAAATCCAGTTCTTCATTTTCTTTGTGTCTTTTCGATGGTAATTGGGATATTATAGCACGTTTCTCACAAATAAAAGTGTCTGCTTTCTCGTTGGTTTGTTTTTTGCGAACAATTCGAGATTACATTTCGTGCGGTTGGGCACGAAATATATCTTTGGGGCAAATGCACTTCTGAGGGCGCCTAGACTTTCAATCCACTTTTTAATTTCGCTTTTTACTCCACCCCACCAGGTGGCAGCTGTTCCAGTTAGTAACAATGTGAGTTGTTCTAAGGCGTCTTCATCACTAATTTTCTCGATTTTCTTATATATAGTAATGTTTGTTATGAATTCTTCCACTTTATTGTAATTTCTCTCGCCGTCATATCGTTTTGTACAACGAGTAAAGCTGTTTTTACAATGAACGGACTCGCTTGCTTGTGACAACTTGTTTACTAGTGACATGAATTGTTCTTGTGTCATAACCATCAAATCTTGTTTTTGTTTTGACATCATGAAAACGCGAGTAGTTGTTGATTTGCAGGAAAATTTACGTTGGGCGCCAACATGGTGGTGCCAGATTAATAAAACCGCAGAATACGACAGTAAGCACTTTTATTATGCAATTACATTAAACTTAGTACATGTAAGTAGGTTGCGGTATGGCGCCACTATTATCTTCATAAATTTATATCGGTTTTTAAACAGATTTGATATCTAAATCTGCTAAGATTCCAGACAGATTCCCCTGCTGTTGGCGCATCCGTGACTTCTACGTTTCGAGGCTGCGAGCGGGTAGGGCGTCGTAGGGTAGCGCGCGAATATGGATGAGTTTGAATGAATACCTTATCGCAGGCACGATAAAGTTTAAGAAACGTCGTCGTTTCAGGCACGATAGAGTTTAAGAAACGTCGTCGTTTCCCTTATTGTTATTTTATACTGAATTATTTTAACCTCTAGACTGTGCAGTATAATAAACGTCGTGAGAAGTTGTTTAGTAACGATTATTATGTAACCGATTGGAAATAGGTTACAAAAATAGATCGTTTAATAATAATTAAGCTGTGCGACGCGCTTCGAGATAACATTTGTAGGTAATTTTTAAGATATTATGCAGTGTTTTCTTTTACATTTCATACCTATGTAAGTAATGTAGATAGGTAGAGTACAATTACTTACATAACTAAGTGTAGTCGAAGTGTCCACCGTTTCTCTCCAAACACAAAGCTGCACGTTTTTTGCAAACTAAGAAGAGTGTTTCTTGCACTTTTTAAATCGTCGAATGCGTCTGTTATGCGCTGTTTTGGTTCATGGACATTACTCGACTCTTCTGTATAAACTAAATATTTTAAGTCCGCCCACAAATAAAAATCTAGGAGCGTTAGGTCCGGTGACCTTGCCGGCCAGTTCACTGGTCTGCCGCGACCTATCCACTTTCCACTGAACTCTTCGTCCAAATACTCACGCACTTCTCTCATAATGTGCTGGACAGCTGTCATGCTGAAAGTACATTCCCTGAAGGTAGCTGAGCGGGACGTCTTCTAGCATAGTGTCAACGACAGAACGTATCATTTGGACATAGGTAGAACCATCGATTCAAATGAGTCCTATAATTCTGTCGTTGATGATACCAACCCATACGTTCACACTAAATCTTACTGGTACAAAACTGGTAAAAAAAATCGAATATTTTGTTGGAAATAATCGGTACTTACACACTTTCACATCCCTATCATAGATAGAAAGTTTTCATGCTCTATATTATTTATACTCTCTTGAATAAAGCCAATGAAAAGTAATGGCGTCTCTTTTTTAACTCCTTGCATTTAATTGATTTAAGCTATCGAGAAATAAGTGAAATAGGCTCCGCTTGCTGTCCTTCGTTAAAACAGAAGTCCAATAGCACGCTTCCACTGCGAGACTGCGGAACGTGGTATTTTTTACAAAAATAGTTTGACGCGTCGCCGCACAGCGGTGCCGGACGGCGTGGGTGAAAATTGTAATTGCATAATTAAAAATGGACCGAATATTGGCGTTGGCCATACTGCGGGAGGGTGACATCTTCTCAAATTGGAAGTTTCGACTTCAGTTAGTAGTCAGACAGTTAGTACTAGGTAGTCGGACATACTGTGGATGTAAATTATGCGAGTAACGCCGACAAGGACTTTGATCGGGCTGACAAAAAGGCAAAATGTCTAATAGTACAATGCCTCACTGACAAATATTTAGAAGTAGTGAAGAATTGTTATTCGGCTATAGATATGATTCAGTCGTTAGAAACACAGTTTGAGCGGAAAAGTGTTTTCAACAAGTTACATTTACGAAGAAAACTTATAACCTTAAAATGTCCCAGTGGTACAAAATTACAAGACTTTTTCATGGATTTCGACGGGCTCATCGGACAGCTTAATGCTATAAACTGTAAAATAGAAGATGTAGATAAGGTGTGCTATTAGCTGGCCGCAACACCACCAGAGTATGATGCTATCATCACTTCCATAGAAATAATTTCAAGCTAGAAAAAATTAAATTTAGATTTCATCAAATCAAGATTATTAGATGCTGAAATAAAATTAAGTCAAGGTCAAGGTGCGAGTGAGCAGAGTTTTGCCTGTTATACTTGTGGACTGCGTGGACACAAGTCATACCAATGTAAGAAGAAAAAAAAATACACAGTATCATGCAGAAACTTATAATCAAGGACGAGGACAAAGTTACAATCGTGGACGAGGACAACAAAATAGGAGAAGGCCCTGGCAGCGTCCTGTATCGCGAGAAAGAGGAACGAGAGCAAATTATGTGACAGATGAGGAACCATCCATTATTACAATCACTGCAGTTAACAGTACTAATTCAAATTTCAAGGATCTTCCCATATTGTAGAAAAAAAATATATATAATATTGTATAAATTCAAGTTAATAAAGGTCACGGACCCCGGTGTCTGTGGAGTGTAATTTTCTAAATAAAAAAAAAATCAAGGAAAGTTCAGGTAATATCAATTTTTTTGTAGATTCAGGAGCTACCGAGCATATTATCCAGGAAAATTATAAATGTTATATGAAGAAACTAAATTTTTTGTGCAAACGGTGAACATTTAATAAATACAGTGGGTGGCCAAATTATTATACTCATTTATGAAAATCTATCTTTCGTGAATTCTTTACCACTTACTTTACTATTAAACATATGGTAAAGTTTTAATTACAATGTTAATAATTAAAGTAACTTATTAGAAGTAAAATGAAACAAAAAAGAGTTCGAAAATAATATTTTATTATTGAAAGGGAGGACTCAAAAAGGATTAATTCAATATTTTGTAAGTCCTCCTTTTTGAGCTATTACACTTTTAATACGTTGCGGCATGCTCGCAATGCACTTTCTTGAAATTTCTTGTAGCGCAGGTGTGTTGTGCCATGCTTTTATAATTTTTTCAATTAATTTTCTTTTATTTGTAATTATTTTTTCTTTATAAATTTCTTTTTTTAATGCTGCCCACGCATTTTCTATAGGGTTAAGGTCTGGCGAATTTCCAGGCCAATCCAAAAGAGTTATATTGTTCTCTTTCAAAAATTTCATGACTTTTTTAGCTTTGTGGCAAGGCGCCGAGTCTTGCATAAATATGCAGTCACCATCAGGATAGTACTCCGCCATTTGTGGTATCAGACGAGTCTGTAAAACTCGTAAATATTGGTCTTGGCGCATAGTACCTTCGACCAAATGCAGCCGACCGTTCCCTTTCGAGCTTACCACGCTCCGTATCATTACAGACAGGGGGTGCTTTACCCTTTCTACAACGCTACCTTCATCAAATTTTTCATGAGGCCTGCGTCGAACAAACTGGGAATTATCCTGGAGGATCTGGATAGAAGATTCGTCGGAAAAACAGACCTAAAATACCAATAGTATCATTGTGAAATTTACAATTTTATATTTATTTTACAAAATATATTTTATAACGCATGTTTACCTTCTCCCAGTCTTCTACTTCTACCCTACATCTTTGGACTTAGACGAATCCAACGCTTATATTCAAGAAGTTTTGTGTGACCCAGAAATACAAACAGTCCAGGAGTCAGAAAAAGAACTTTTTTCATTCCAGAAAATAGAAAGAAACCACAGGACATATTATCTATTATTTACAAAAGTCCATCACTTTGATGAACCATCTTACCCCGAGATATTTCAAACCCTAAAGAATATTAGAAACGAACTTATAGTCTTTGAAGACATTAATGAACTTAGTATCTCAGATATGAAAAACCCGTTTGAGAAACACTCATTTGTCAAAATTTATAACATAATATCGTACTTATTCCACAATACAAATATAAAAATCAAAATATGTATATCACAACAACACTATATATCCGACACCAACAGAAATAAAAAAGATCCTTGTCGACAACCACGATATCCCAGTCGCAGGACACCTGGGCTCAGTAAGGATGTACAACAGAATTAAAGAAATGTATTATTGGAAAGGAATGCGAGGAGACATAGAGACATATGTGAAAAACTGTAAACCTTGCCAGACAAACAAAGCTCTCAGACAAGTTAACCGCGCTCCAATGCAAATAACCAGCACTTCTACAGTCCCAGGTCAACGAATTGCTCTCGATATTGTTGGTCCACTACCCGAGGCAGGTCCTGCCAAACTAAAATTTATTTTAACTATTCAAGATGACCTTACCAAGTTTTCCAGCGCATACCCCATTCGCAGTACTACTGCTGAAGAAACTAGTGAATGCCTTATTCATTACATATCAATATTCGGCATCCCCAAAACAATCCTCACCGACCAAGGCACTAACTTTACCTCTGATTTATTTAAAAAGACTTGTGAATTCCTTAAATAAAGAATCTGTGGGCATCTCCATATCACCCACAAACTCAAGGCGCTCTCGAAAGAAGCCACTCGACCCTCAAAGAGTACTTGAAATCCTACATTAATGAGGAACAGTCAAATTGGCCACGATATGTATATACGGCCATGTTAACCTACAACACATCCGTTCACTCTACGACACACTTTACACCCCATGAATTAATGTTCGGTAGTAAACCATTCATGCCTAACTCTATTTATAATGAGCCCCCTGGCGCGACATACCCTGACTATGTACGCATGTTACAGAATCGACTCAAATACTCAAGGGAAATAGCTCTAGAATTCATAAAAAGGTCAAAAGAATCGTCAAAATCCTATTATGACAATCACACTCGCCCCTTTAAATACAAAGTAGGCGAATATGTTTACCTTAAGAACCACCTTCGACTACGAAAAGCCTTATCCCCTCTCTGGAAAGGACCATATAAGATAATAAAAGTTAATGGAAATAACACGCTCACGTTGCTTATCAACTGGCGTCATGTCTCGCACCACGTTGATCAGCTGAAACCAGCTAATGGTGCAGACAATAATTAAATAGTGTAAGAATTAATGGATAGTTTTACTTATAGAATGCTTTTACTGTTAGAATCCTTTCTGGTTATCTGTTTATGCACAAGGTCGGGAAATGCATAAGCCGACCTATTAAAGGTTAGCCTTACTTACTTATGGCAGAGGTATAAATGGAGTAGATATAAGTATTAGGAATAGAACATTATTATTTTAGATATAGCACTCTTACCTGAGTCACCACGAACCTCAAACCATTAAATACCCATCTACCCTGTTTACTATTTACAGAATTCCGACCCAAAGTCAATCGCATCAGGATTACATCCAGCCGATTACTACAAGTGCAGGCCTCTTCTTTGATCATTTAGGAACTCTTAGAAACGTGCAATTAAGGGTCGTAATACCAGTCGATATCTCACATTTTGGACCACATATACAAAACATTGATTCAGACCTAAAAATTATAGGACATCTGTGTAACCAGGCACGGGTCATTGAGATCGAAACGGGATGTCGTAGTAGACTCCACCCCCTAATGGCACGATACCAAGACGTTGTAGCTGAATTCTCTTCCATCTCATATTTGCTAGACAATAGAAACAAGCGTAGCGCTTGGATAGGAGGTATAGGTACCCTATACCATCAATGAATTATACATGAAAACTATGTATTATCTAATTGTTGACCATAGGTTAATTGATTATAAGATATAAATTGGCATGGCAAAATCTTTAGATGAGCTACTATGATTTTAAAAGTATCCAGTTAGCACGCAGCTTTATAAAAATAGTGGTATAAAAGTTCCGTTCCCGAATAAATTTAATATTGTGTTGTACAACAGTGGAAGGAACACCAGCCTTTAAGAAAATACGTGAATTTAATTAAGTATGTAAGTACCTACATTTTATGTACCTATCTTTTTTTTTATTTTTTGGACTTTACACATAGCACCATTCAACCTCAAACGAAGCAAAGCTTGTACTATGGGAGTTACACATTTTTTATTAGCAGAATTACCTCTTTAACTTTGTAATTTCTCGTACATAAATAGTTAAGAAAAAGAAATATTGTATCTTATTAACAACTTTTTTTTCTTAACAGGTCTTTCATTAATCCATTCGAGTCAGACAGATACATAGTTAAGAAAAAGAAATATTGTATGTTATTAACAACTTTTTTTTCTTAACAGGTCTTTCATTAATCCATTCGAGTCAGACAGATACATAGTTAAGAAAAAGAAATATTGTATGTTATTAACAACTTTTTTTTTCTTAACAGGTCTTTCATTAATCCATTCGAGTCAGACAGCGAGGTGCAGTCTACTTCACTTAAGAAAAAAAGATCAGTCAAACCAGCTGCAGCGAAAGTATCAAAATCCAAAAGAACTTGACTGAGCGAATTCACGAAACAGGTGGTGATTTTAGAGCTATCTGATGTTTCATTTTGAGGCCATAAACTTGATGAATCTGACGTTGACGCTGTAACAGTAGCGACAACACTCTTGTTTACTGGCTGATCAACCTTGACAAAATCAGAGGTTGATTTCTGGTTTTTGGGATGTAAGAGCGTGTGGTGATTCTTTTTACATAAACGGCATCTAGTTGACATATTACATTGGTAGACGGTGTGGTCAGTTATGGTGAACTGTGCAGCCTTAGCCATGGTTAGAGATTTCTGCTCTTGGCTTGCAATGTACTCGCGGACAGCCTTCTTGATTGCACTTCCAGCAGATCCCACAGTGTCTCCCTGATAATTGGAGTATGATGTATGCAGGCTACTTCCTACTGCGTGAGCTGCATCTATGAGCAAGATGAACTTCTCCCGCTGCAGTGCCTTTGTCTCTTGGGGGCTATACAATAATTTTGCATAGGGCCTCTCCACCTCATCAAGAGTTGCAAGATATGTCCAGGCCTGCCTCAAGACCCCTAAGCAGCTCCCTTGTAACTGTCTGATTGCCAACAATTCCGGAAATCTCCCAAAGATGTACTCTTGAACCATGCGTACATGATTCATCTCGGACCAAGCTAGAAGTGTGAGGTACTCCCAAAACATGTTCGAGCAGAGATGGCATCGAAGCATTTATCTATGTTGAGTGACGCTTCCGCACGGGACCCAGGTTCTATATCCACAGATAAGAAAATAGAGATCACCCCAGATCCCCCTTGCACCAGCCAAATTATTATAGATACCTTAGGGCCAGGTTCCTACAAGTCTAACGATCACACATCCCTCATGTGCTATCAACTCGGAGATATGTTAGAGACAGGGATTGAAATTCTGGAGCCTGATGCTCTTAGGATTTTTATCCAGGCTATGGTTCTCATTTTCGGCAGATCTGTTCTGCAAATTGGGTCACTTAAAACGGATCTGTTAGCATGCGGTGTGACCATCATGGAGAGGATATGGAACCCTGCAGATGATCAGCACATGGCTGCCCTTAAAAAAGACCCTATTACTCAAAAGAACAAGAATACTTTGAACTTGTTGAATGTCTCCAATGCTAGAGTAACTCTATTAGCATATTGGGGATCCATACTGCTAATGGCAGGGAAACAACTGACCCCTGCGTCTGCTTCAGTGTGGACTCAACGTCGAGTTGTAGGGTTGGCAGCCAGTATGGGAACAACGGTCCGAGGATCCGAAGTAGTATCCTTCAATCAGGTGTCAGCAATGAAAATTTACCAAAATGTCAAAATGTTCAGGCAAGTGAAGGTTGCAGATGAAGATGTTGATTTTTAACGAATTTTATGGAGAAGACGTCCCAAACGGTTTAGAGCAAAATGTCCTGGGATTATTGTTCTAAAATGTGTTTGCCATTCCCTGCACCTATGCGCGAGTGACGCATGCAAACAGTTACCAGCTGAATGTGAAAAGCTAACGCGTGATATCTACAATTATTTTGCGACCAGTAGCAAAAAACAATCGCTATTACGGGTATCACGGTAGACCGACACGGGGACCTATTTATTTTGACATGGTTGATTCTAGGCGGGTTTTTAAATCTAATTTAAGGTGGTGCCAAAAAAATGCTGAACAAATCAAAATGGACCTTTTAGCATCCAATCATAGTAAAAAGGATTTCAAAAATTTTTGGAAATGTACAAAAAAATTAAACCCCAAGGCACAGGCTCCTCTGAATGTAGACGGTTTATCCAATCCACGTGATATAGCAAATAGGTTTAAAACTTTGTTCCAAATTGAGCCCGCGCCTAGAGTTGGATCGCAGCCGGTGCTTGATACTAATTTTCGTCCAGTGCCGGTAGCTTCACTGCCGCGTTTTACAGCGAAAGAGGTGGCGTCTGTGATTAAGCACATGACACGAGGAAAGTCACCAGGACACGACGGAATTAGTATTGAGCACCTGCAGCATGCTGGTCCTCATTTGCCACGTGTTCTGGCAATGTTTTTCACTTTCTGTATGCGGCACTCGTATTTACCGCAAGATTGTTTAAAAACGGTGGTTGTGCCTATAGTCAAGAACAAAACGGGTGACCCATCTGACAAGAGCAACTATAGGCCCATCTCGTTGGCTGTCACCGTGGCAAAAGTGCTGGACAGTTTGCTTGATCGCATACTGAGCAAACATTTGAAACTTCACGATGCCCAGTTTGGTTTCAGACCTGGGTTATCGACAGAGACTGCGATCTTATGCCTCAAGCATACTGTCCGTTACTACACCGATCGGAAGACGCCGGTCTATGCCTGTTTTCTCGATCTTTCGAAGGCTTTCGATTTGGTGTCTTATGATGTGCTGTGGAGCAAGATGAGAATGCAAACAAGTCTTCCGGATGAGGTCATTCGGGTTTTTGATTATTGGTACAACAATCAAACTAACGTTGTAAGATGGGCGGGCGAGTTTTCTGAAGCGTACGGGTTGAGGTGTGGGGTAAGGCAGGGTGGGTTGTCTTCTCCGCGTCTTTTTAACTTGTATGTCAATGGGCTTATCGAGGAGTTGAGCAGCGCTGGAGTCGGCTGTTCTATTGACGGCACGTTTGTTAACAATATTAGCTACGCTGACGATATGGTGTTGCTCGGCCCCTCGATAAGCGCGCTCAGGAAGCTCCTCAGTATTTGTGAGGCTTACGCCGGGGCTCACGGCCTCAGGTATAATGGAAAGAAGAGTGAACTTGTCGTTTTCCAATCGCGTGGTTTTAAAACAACTAGAGTACCGCAATTAGTACTAAATGGAGTTCCGGTAGACCGAGTCTCACGTTTTAAGTATTTAGGTCACTGGGTCACGGAGAGCCTCACGGATAATGATGATATCGAGAGGGAGCGTAGAGCGTTGGCTGTTAGAGGCAATATGTTGGTCCGCAGATTTGCCCGCTGCACTACTCCAGTGAAAATAAGTTTATTTAAAGCATTCTGTCAGTCTTTTTATACCTGCAGTTTGTGGACCGACTATACTCTGAAGACAGTTAACGCCTTGCGAGTACAGTACAACAATACGCTCAGGATGCTGTTAGGGCTGCCTTGGCGCTGCAGTGCATCGGGGATGTTTGCGGACAGTCATGTGGATGGTTTCCACGCCATACTCCGCAAACGGGCCGCCTCGATGCTCTCCCGCGTCCGAGGCAGCACTAATGGCATCCTGTGTGCCGTGGCTGCCCGACTCGACTGCCCCATCATCACGCATGCCACGCAACTTCACATTTGATTTTTCTTGACATTCAATCGCACGTTTTTAATTATTATTATGTTAAGAATTTAATTATTTAATTTAATTATTTTTAGTTTTAATTTAATTTTTCTGTATTTTAATTTTTGTATTTAGTTACATATGGGTCATAGTAACCTGAAATAAATGTTTATTATTATTATTATTATTATTATTAAAAGAGTTTCAAGTATTCACAGATACAGATATACACAAAATTTTGAAACCAGCTCAAACGCGATGGTTATCACTAAGTGCTGTAGTGCAAAGAATTTTAGAACAGTGGAATGCACTAACACTGTTTTTTGATGGAAGATGGCTCGATGGCTCGAAGACAACGAATGTTCCGAAATCCATAAGCAGTTGAATGATCCTGTAACAAAATCATACTTTTTCTTCTTGAACTGGATGTTACCTAAATTCACTGAAGCTAATACGCTATTTCAGAGTGAGACTCCAATGATCACAAAACTCAACACTAAAATGTGCTATCTCTTTCACGAACTGATATCGACATACATGACAACCACACATATTGCAAGCACTGAACTAGAAAAAATTGACCCAACTGACGAAAACAATTTCAAAAGTTTAGATGACATCTACCTTGGCTTGGGAGTATCTAAACAGTTTTCAACAAATGAAATAGCAACAGAGAGAAAAAAGGATTTCAAAAGGAAATGCCGAAACTTTTTGATTAAAGCATGTGTAGGCATCCGAAAAAGATTCGCGCTAAATGATCCAGTATTGGTTGGAATATCCAAATTAGATCCTGCAAGTTGTCTCAATATCTCAGATCGAGATGAGTCAATTCAAAATACACTAAACTTGATGCCAAGATTGGCGCCAACTTCTATGGAAGAACAACAAGCTTTGGATGATCAATGGCGAAAATTGCCAAAGTTAAAAGAACAATTCGATGCAGCAATACGGCCTGATGAATTCTGGCACAGGGTTTGTATCTAACACTTTTTATTTTTTTTAGAAATATACCTATTTATTTCGTTTGCAAACTACAATATTTTTAATACTAATGTTGCTTTTCAGGTGAAACAGTTGGAGGAGTTCTCCTTGATTGGAAAATACATGCTCAACATCTTGGCTCTTCCAAACTCCAACGCGGAATGCGAGCGAATGTTTAGCCAAATTAACGACACCAAAACCAAGAAACGAAGTAGACTAATAACCAGGACAATAAGAGGCAACATGTTAGCGCAACAAACCATTCGACGTAACAGCACGAGTTGCATTAATTTTAAACCAACTGAGAAAATGATAAAATCATTTAATTCGGGGATCTACAAAAAAGAAACGGCTAAATGATAGTGACAGTGATTGACATGTTGACTAACCAACTATAAAGTGTATTTTCATTTAAATTTAAGCAATAAAAGTGTCTTGATATCTACTGTAAAATTCGCTGTATTTTTTTTTTACTTTTGCTGTATTTTTGTCTGAAACACTGTATTTTTTTGCACCCAACACTGTAATATCAGTTTCCTCATCTGGCAACACTGCCCGTATGTATATAAACAGTAATCATAAATTGGATCTTTCGAAATTAACGCTCAACATAAATTCGTTAAAACATTCATACCAATCTCTTGGACTCTCTCTGTCTGTATAAAGCCTTCTTCAATTTACAAACTTCTCCAACTTCGTAACCATCCGGTGGATAAATGTAACATACAGGCTTAATATTTCCGTTTAAAAAAGCTGTTTCTACATCCACATCATCAGCCATAGGTCGTCCACTGCTGGACATAGGCCTCCTCCTTGGGGGGGTTTGCCAATACTCGCCACGCTTGGCAGGCGGGTTGGCGAGCGCAGTTATGTGTGATTGTTGAAGGAAGACATTGCTGCCCATCTTCCGGATTATATGCCTTAGCCGACTCTTACGGCAATCACGGGTAGAGGGGGTGGGGTACTATTCTTACGCCGGCACCACCACGGCAAAGAATCTCAGACCATCTTTGTGATAAAAAAACTAGTTTTTTCAACTTTTCACACACATTTTCAATTTAAGGGTGGTGAACGCTGATGACGCCGACATCAGATAATTTTTTGGCTTGTTTTTGTTTCTTGTAGTTAAAGTACTAACATTCCTTAGTGAACTATTTGAGTATAGCTGGCCTATATTTACTATACCCGACCCAAAATTAAATGTCACTGGCACAGACGTAGGTTGCGTAGGTATGTCTAATGGCGGTCGCATTGGCTCGGCAGCACCGACTTCGGAAGGCCGACTTTGTACCCCATCTCCGAATGACTCTGACTGGTTACGTTCATTGTTTGGTGCCCAGGTGGTAAGTGTCGGTATCGCCTCTCCAGATATTGATACGGGAGGCTGGTTTTGTAATAATTATCTTTTGACCCCTGTAAAGGGAGCTGGTTGGGTAGTGCCAGGTTCGGTGGGCGATTCGATGACGGCTGCGGGGGCGGTCTGACAAGCTGCGTCGACTGCATTCTGAACCTGATTTTCTAATGATGCATTAAATGAATTCGACGGCGGACTATACGAACGTGGTGTAATGTTTTTTTTTTTTTGAGGTTCAGCTTGTATCATCGGTTTCGAAATATGCAGGAACTCGGAGTTAGTTGGAGGTAGTAATTTACAAAACGACGGCGTGGCCATTGCTTGAGCAAGATTCGGTTTTTAGGCACAGGCTGCACTCTTTTCTGCGCTGCTCTGCGCGGATGATTGATCTGTATCAATAGGCTTTGAATGGGTGTCAAAAGACAATAGTTGTCAAAAAGTGGACATAGACAAAAGTAGTGGACTGTATAAAATAAAATAGGTTGGTAAGTAAGCACGACATACCGCCCCGCCCACCAAAAACAAACTTTCGAACAAAATTAAATTAAGCAGTCTGCCGTCACCCTTATATTTTACTAATACAAATTATAAATTTTAATTAATCGGTATAACTATTGCTTGTAACTATTGCTTGGTATAATTATTGCGTTTTACAATGGTAGGTATAATATTGATCTACTAGGTGTAAACGAGACAACATCTTAGCTTGTAAGTATTAGGTGAAATATGAATGAATAAATGAATAACTCTTTATTGTATACACTTAAAATTACATAATACAGAAGAAATAAATTAGTTAATAGGTGTAATAACTGGCGACTTTATTGCTAAAAGCGATCTTTTCCAGGCAACCTTAGGATGGAAAGGATTAGAGGAAGTAAAAGACAGGGTGGGTCAATAACGAAGAAATGCATATAGGAGAATACAAAACTATGACATATATCTACATTGTAATAATAATATATATATTAACTTGAATAACTAAAAATACACTAATATTTATATACTATATATAAAACGAATATTGTTTAACAAGTTTATGAGTAATTACCTAAGCTATTACATACAACTTTAATTTTGTTGCAGGTTACAATCAATGGTACTACATTTTCTGACCATGGTAGAATTGTACTAGCCATACATTAACTTCTAAATAAAGATTTTAATTTTGTTTGAAAATTACCTATTGATAGATTTTTAACAATATCATACTTATTCCTATATTTGGTTAGGCACTAATGAATTGTGAATAATTGTTATTCAATTGCTACATTTAATCCTCATTTATACTATTTCAGGGTCATCACAATCTGTTGGGCACCTTGAATTTAAGCATGCTTCTATTTGACACATTAGTGTTGCGAATTCTTCATAAAATATGTTCGATTTTTTGTTTTATTTATGCGGGGTTGACGCGTTGTCTCAGCTTTGTCTCCATGATGAAGGCCACCGGATGTGGCCGAAACTATAGTCGGAGTTTCCGATAAAATTAAACGTGATTAATCCCGCATAAATAAAACAAAAATGTGTCAAAACCACGTCAGTTTCCATAATAAAATATGTTAGGTTTGTATTTAGTATTCTCTTGAGGTGGTGCTTAACGGAAGCCACTCCGCTCTCCCATAATCCTCCATGTATCGGGCTATTTGGTTGTATGTGATGCCACTGTGTACCATCTGCTGCTAATAAAGTTTGTAGCTGGCTGGGCATATTTAGTTGCGCCTCCTTCCATGAGTAACTCTTTGTTGCCTGCAACCAGATTGGTACCATTATCGGTCCAGATATGAGTACATCTTCCTCTGCGTGAGACAAATCTTTTGAATGCATATACAAATGACTCACAACCCAAAGAACCTACCAATTCTAAATGGATATTCTTTGTGGACATATAAACAAATATTCATAATTCATAATTCATTTATTTCTTGCAAAATAGGTAAACAAGATATGTGGTCTTAATGTCTAGGTATTTAGCACTCTATTTTTGCTTTCAAAGCATGCAAGTATTTATAAATATAAAGTTAAGAAAACAAAATTAACCCATTAACTAATTGATGTCAAAACATTAAAAAATATAACAATCTACATACGTTTAAGATCTTGATCATTAAAAAAATCCTCAATACAATAATACACTTTGTCATTTAATAAATTTGTGAGAGCTGATTTGAATACCCGGATATCATCCTCAACTCTTATAGCAGTAGGTAAATTGTTAAAGAAATATTACTATATACCCATTGCTGAATTTGGCTCCATGGAACCTTGATGCTTGATGGTAGCTGATAAGGACCAGCAAAATCAACCGCTGATTTAAAAACTTTGCGACGAACTTTATTATTCTCTGTTTCATGATAAGAGTCGTCGTCGTTTGACAAAGATTTATTATTTGGACAGTAGTATTTGTCTTTGACGGAATCGGAATGGAACGGAACGGAATGACCTGTAACTTTGGTGTTATCTATAACAGATTTGTATTTGTATTTGAATCGTCTGATGAAAAGTCGCCTGTTGGTGAATTATGTGACAGCGTTGGTGACGATAATTTGCTGCTTGTGTATCATTTGACAAGTTACCTAACTACCTTTAACAAGCTACCACATTTTTCTGAATCTTTGTGCTGATATTTCTGCTTTTTTTTCTGTCACCTTAGTAAGTTCTTTTTCAGAAAAGCTTTTGTAATCACTTCTGCGCCCTTTGCTACGCGTTTTAATTTGACACCAATTTTGTTTTTTGCGTAACTTTTTTAAATACAACTCTTCAAAAGAAGTATTGATTGGAGGCGACAGACCATTTTTAGTGTTTAGAGCAAGCATGGCCTTGTTCATTTCATCTAAACATAGCTGATGCAATATCTTGGATTGTTTAGAAGTATTTTGAGAAATATGTTTTTGCTATCGCGCGTACGCTGTCGGGTCAAATGTTTCTTTTGGTATAACGTTGGCATTAAAAGGATAAATGCCACCTTTCTTAAAACCATTTCGGATAATCTCTGGTTTTGTTTCTTGCCATGCTTCAGCAAACATTGTTTATCACTTTATCGCCAATATTTTGTCGCTGCCATGTCACGTGTTTTTTGTCCCAGATCGATTTAAGATGCAGTCAGGCTTGTGCGGTGCAGGCTTGCAGTCAGCTAGGCACGACAGCGTTAATAGATGGCGTTGATGTTCTACTTTTACGTATTTTATTTTTTTATGAATGAACAGGTTCCTATTATTTTATAGTAATATGATTACGGGTAATGGCGCATGTTTGAGCTGCAGTCCAATCCCTCAGGTGGAGTCATATAGATAGTTTCTTTCAGGTCACCATACAGGAAAGCAGTGGTTCTGTCAAATTGGATTTTCTCAAAAATTTTCTGAGCTGCAAGTGATAATAATAATATAGAGAGTCATACCTCATTGTTGGCGCAAAGGTTTCATCAAAATCTATCCCTTCTGTTTGTGCATATCCTTTTGCATAGAGTCTTGATTTGTAACGACGACCTATTGGATAATTTTTTATGCGAAACACCCACTTACATCTGATAGGCTTGATGCTTTGAGGTTTTTCTACCAATGTCCAAGTTTCATTTTTATAATGTGATTCTAATTCTTCTTTTATTGAAGTTTTCCACTTTTCAGATTCAATTGAGGTTAAAGCTTCTTTGTAATTCTGAGGAATATAATTTATCTTGTCTTCACTGTAGCACAAGTAAGTTTTATATTTATTTTCATTTAATTTTGGAAATTCTCTGTTGTGTGTCTCGGCAAATTCAACATATTATCAAAAATTATAAGATTAACTAAATAACGCGCCAAAATATTATACTTGAGCAAGCCCATTTTCGAAGATTTCCGCGGCCAAAAGGAGCACCCCCGCGCGAGTGAGAGACAATTATATTTGTCTCACATGAATCGTCGTGCGTGACATAGCATTACATTAGTGACAAGCTGATTGCATTCAGGAGTGCACGTATTGTTTAAGTCAAAAATTGCTTTCTTGTGCGCGATCAAAACCCACTATGAGTTTACGTAGCAAGGTTAAAACCTGCCCCATATTTGGTGTGGGAAAACCGCTACCAAATAGCATGTTACCAACAAAATAAGACGTGATGAAGCATTTTATTACAGTCTCTGAAACATTGGGTAGTCGTTTAAAAAACACTGTGAATGAAACCAGTGAAATCATCGTTACCGACGTGGAAAATGTATGGAAGAAGGCTTCATTACCCACGATAGAACATAGAGCGATCGATAAGTTATTTAAGAATTATCACAAGAAATACAGGGCTTTACTGAAGCCGTATAAAGGTAGGTGTAATAATGAAAACTACATGAATAAATTGGACGAGTTTAGACGGGAAAGCTAGTCGCTATTTGATATTGCTACTTTTTTTTTTTTTTTTTTTTTTTTTTTTTTTTTTTTTTTTTTTTTTTTTAGTATGATTATTTAATTACAAGCTTATTATTATAATTAAAATGATAAATATAAAATAACTAAAATATATTATTAAAAGGAGTCCCTTTAGGCAAGGTTCCGAAGATACTGGCAGCGTTCCCCCTTTGAATAGCTAGACTAATTCTTTGTCCGAGGTAGCTGCCAGCTCTTCGGTCTCCTGTGATGTCGACTAACCTTTTTGCTATTTCTTTAAAAAGCCTTATAGCGCTAGGACCCCACGGACCAAGGGTCTCGACACCGAATGGGACAAAATCATATTCGGAGCCTAGACCCCTGTATTTGCATGTTTTAGATTTTTCAGCCGCTTCACAAGCCGCACCAGCTCTGTTGTTGGTTCCATGTAGATGGGAAGGGGCCAGCGTGTCTGAACAGGTTGCATCCCATACTAGCACCCGACCCATCTTCCAAGGAATCAAACTCATACCGTCCGGTCTCTTGCCATCGTCTCTTGCAATACCAGTTGGCTCAAGTAGACTTGGCACGTTGACGGTGGCAAGGGACCGGCGTATGATATCGTTAAGTGCGGCATGTCTCGAGAAGCGGCCTGCACTTTTTTGGCATGACAGTCCGTGATGTCCTAGCTTGTCGACATCACTGCCACAGGGACATTTATGAGGAGCGCAGACCGGAACCCCAAGCCGTAGACAGGTTGCGATTCGGAGCGTGTCAGGCTCAAGAAATGATCCTGTATTTGACGAAGGGTACGCGTGAAGCCAGTAGCCGGCCTCATGCGTACCCACGGCCAAAAGCCTAGCACGCGCCGAATCTGTACTACAGCTCAAAAGATTTTCATAAGTCAATTTGCAGTTTATGTCGTCCCAGCTCCTCTGTGAATTTGGAGAAACAGGAAAATTCTGACCTGGGCATGCAATTAAGAAAGCGTTTCTAGCTTCTTCCAAGCCAGCAATCTCAAAGTTTGAAGGGGATGCCCTTAAAATTTTACTTATGAGATTTGCTGAACTATGGACAGAAGATAGGAAGGCTGGTAAAGCGACACTGGAAATTTTGCGAATCCCTAAACCACCATAACGGATGGGTAGGGATGCTTGGGTCCAAGATTGCTCGTTCAGCTGCATATTAAGAATCGATTCTAAGCTAATTTTGATTAAGTCGTCTACTTGTGTCAAAAGATCTGGGTG
Source organism: Biston stratarius (assembly GCA_950106695.1). Taxonomy (NCBI): domain Eukaryota; kingdom Metazoa; phylum Arthropoda; class Insecta; order Lepidoptera; family Geometridae; genus Biston; species Biston stratarius. The sequence goes on along the minus strand of OX467114.1, from coordinate 2,400,459 downwards.
ATTCCAAAAGGAGCAGCAACGGAGCACATACGTAAATTTTGGGACGAAAAGACAGAATTTTAAGATGCAAAGTGCATAATGTGGACTAATTTCAAGGAGACGGTCAGCAGAATTTTGAAATTTAGTAATTGAATTATTAATATATTCAGGAATAGATTCATCAAAAATTGGAGAACCTAACAGGTAAAGGGAATTACTGTTAACTATTTTAATATTTGGAGCCAAAATATTAAATTTTTGTTTTACGTCATTTAAATTTAAGACGCAGTTATTTATGAAAAGTTCGCATTTGCTAAAATTAAGTTCCAAACCAATGGCTTCAAATTTATTTTTGATTATAAAAAGGTCCGAAAACACAGTATCCACATCACCTCCTAGGGTTCCGTCGTCCAAATACCAAACGTTGAATTTAGAATTTAAATTTTTGATTATCGGATTTATAGCCAAACTAAAAATTGCAGGCCCAAGGGGATCACCCTGTTGACAACCTACTTCCGAGGACAGTTCATTAGAACGATATAGCAATTTTGTTGGGTCAGCGTAACTGAGAAGAAGATAATTGTATATTTCCGGTATGTGTTGTTTTATTTCCGTCAGCAGGGTATCCCTATTTACCGAATTGAATGCATTTTTGACATCAATTTTGAGCAATACGTCAGGCTGTCCGTAAGTTAGGAAAGAGCGTAGGGCATGGACGGCTGCCTCACACCCTCCTTTTATACCGAAGCCTAACTGTACGGGTTCAAATTCCGAATTTAATTTTGGTAAAATATGTCGAACAGCAATTTTGGAGGCAAGACGTCGTAGTGTTGATCCAACAGCAATTGGTCTCACCCCTCCGTCCTTTTTGGTGAGGGCGATGAGGTTCGCGCCGAAAAGAATGGGAACAATTTCTGGATTGACATTACCGGAATACATAAAGTTGATTAAATTAGTGATCGAATTTACAAGTTTCTCGCCTGCATCACCCACAGAATGCGATGTTAAGTCTTTCAAATGTTGGGGTGAGATTCCATCCAAACCTGCAGCCGAACCTGGTTTAAAAGATAAAATGGCATCCGTAACATCTTTGTTTAGAATTTGAAGGCATGCTTGCCCTGCTGTTGGTGGGTCGAGAAAATATGGGTTTACAGGAGCTGGAGGATGTTTTGTCCGTAAGGCCTGGAGGGTATCAGGGGTATCTGGTGATAGCACGTCGTTGGAGAACAAAAGGCGAGCGGCACCTTTGAGATCTCCGTCACAGATTTTGTTTTGGATGAGTTTGTTGCGATTACGAGGGGCATCATGTCTGATTAGAGGTGCGGGAGAAGGCGAGGATATTACAGCGCAGTTGTTCTTAATCTTTTGTGTCAAGGATAAATTTGGTTCATCAGTTTTTATTATATGTAGTGTGCTGTATGAAAATAAAAATAGGTTCTGCCAGTCTTGAGTACGATTGCTTATATAACATTTCTGTATTAATTGTGATAAATGTGTAGCAACGGTTATTCGAGCTCCTCGAGGGATTCTTTTAACTATGGGTATACTATTTTTCAAATGGCTAAGATATGTGTGGAAAGGAGTTGAATCGTTGGCTACATAAGTAGGCGCACTCGGAATAATGGGATGAATGTCTAAAGGTGAACTGTTTTGGCTAATACATTTCCTGTGTGTTTTTGTAGTGTGTATTTTGAAGCCTTTCAAAGATTTGAAAGACTTGTTGCACTGTGTACATGTATGGGTCGCGTTCGACGTGCCATCACAAGATTGGGTCACGGACTGCATTCACAACAGTTAAATACATTCACAAAAAAAAGAATAACTTAAAACCAATTTAAAAACGCAATAAAATAACTTAAATGAACACTGAAAACATAAAAAAGACAAAGTCAAATATGACGGCTGATTGTTTTGGAAACGAGACGCATGCGTCGTTACGTAGGTGCGTCACAGGATCGTCTTGCAATTGGACGCTTCAGTGGAAGAGACCTCGTCGTCGCTATGACAACCGATGGCGGCCTTAGCAACCGCGTCTTGAAATTATCACAAGTGGTTATTTTATTATTGCTACTTGCAAGTGTAGTTCCGGATGATGTGTATGGGATGTGTATGTGTATGTATGTTGCCGAAAATACATAAGCCGGATTGGCCTCTCCGTCCCATTGTTAGCCAGATAGACTCGCCGACGTATAAGAGTGCTCGTTTTCTGTCTGACATGCTACTTCCTTTCACGGGTAAAACAGCTTGTTATGTGAAAGACTCGTTGCATTTTATACAGTTGTTAGAGGAGGTACAATTGGGCAAGGACGAGGTGATGGTGAGTTTCGACGTAGTATCACTTTTCACCAACATACCGATAGGGGACACTGTTGATATCATTTCGGAACTATTACAATGTATTCCCATACCTATCGAGTATTTGAAGCTGATACAATACACATTGTCGAGTGGGTATTTTGTTTGGAAAGGGGACTACTACTTAGAGATTAATGACAACGTTTTTCAAAAATTAAGTCCAAAATCGTCAACATTCACATGAAGTTTGGTGATAATGCCAGTGGAAATGGTGGACGCCGCTAATCAATATATTACAAGACGCGCAATTAATATTAAGTACTGTAGACGCAACAAAAGCATCAGTATTGATTGAAATATATAAAAAATATACGCCTGGACGTGATGTATATATTTATATATATATGTTACGGTGAGGGTAATAAATTGAAAAGTATTAATAATTCTCAAAAGATTATTAATACATACCAGCTCAAATGGTGAAAGTAATAAATTTATCACTTTCATCGGTGGTTATTAATAATTTTTACGTGCCTGTGGTAAAAGTAATGAATTTTAAATCAAAGCATCGTTATGGACCGGGTGGGGTGCGGGGCCGCCTCCGTGGCGCCCGCCCGCCTCGCTTGCGCCCGCGAGCTCCAAGACTCGCTCGACTCCGGTGCGTCACGCCAGTTGCGACTATAACAATACGGAGGGTACCCGCGTCGCGTTGCGTGCGCGCATTTGCGTATTTCGGCGTATTTTTGCTACACGTGGTTGTGCTCAAAATGGGGGACTTAGAACTTATGAAGACACGATTCAATGAAAGAATCCTAAAGATGTGAAAGGGAAAAACCACCAGCTTTTTACACGAGAAGAGTATTTTTAATTTTTGAACAAAGTGAAAGCGGTCAAAGAAAAGGATTCCCACAAGACTCCTGAAGATTACCAGCGGTTATCAAGGTATGATACAGTACAGATTGGTAATGCACAAAAGCTAGTTGTACCCGTCAAAAATGAAAGAGACCCGATAATATACTACACATATTTGGAGGAAATTTTTGATATTATCCACGATACACATATTTCTGTTGGCCATTGAGAAAGAAACCGAATGATGAAGGAGCTTAAGATGAAATATAAAAATATTACATGGGAAATAGTCGTAGTTTATTTGAACCTGTGTGAACCGTGCCAAAAGAAACTGAGCATCCCAAAAAAAGGACTTGTTGTTAAGCCCATAAAAAGCAGTGAATTCAATTCGAGATGTCAAGTTGACCTTATTGATATGCAATCGCAATCAGATGGTGAGTTCAAGTTTATAATGGTTTATCAAGACCACCTCACAAAATTTGTTCAACTGAGAGCACTAAAATCCAAGCGTGCTGAGGAAGTCGCTTACCATTTGTTGGACGTGTTCACAATATTTGGAGCTCCGTGTATATTGCACAGCGATCATGGACGTGAATTCGCTAACAAAGCCAATTGCCAATTAGCCAATTGTGTAAGGATATAGCTGCCCATGTAATATTATCAACTTTACTTGGTGTCATTTGTATTGTTTTTAGAAACACTCGAAATCTAGTTACTAAAATCCCAAAAGCGTTTTTGGCAATCCTTCTGGCTCTGGATAAGCGATAATTAAATATCTTTTCTCTCTGGGTAGGTGTTGTTGCATACGGCTTCATGAGATACGGCTTTAAGGGAAATGCAGCGTCTCCAACGATGACAGATTGCTCTGGTATACTTAAAGAATGGCTTTCTAATGCTTGTCCCAAAGATGATCTTGCGAAAACACCTCCATCAGAAGCTCTTCCATTTGTTCCAATGTCCACATATGAAAAACAGTACTTATCATCAACTAAAGCCAGCATCACAATGCTGTGGTCCCCTTTGTAATTGCAATAATCTGAAGTATTGTCCGGAGCAAAAATATTTACATGTTTTCCATCCAGAGCTCCAATACAGTTAGGAAAATTCCATTTAGTTCGAAATCCAGTTTCAATTAGCTTCCATTCATCATAGGATGGCATCTGCAAAACACACATTACGCAAATTAAACTCAGTATTTTTTTATTTTTCAGGATCACCCGGGATCACCAAATAATGACGACACCCAGCAGCCTAGAAGTGCTTTGCAGTCATTAATGAGCGAAGATAGACCTGATTCTCGAAGCACTACACAATCGGAAATGGAAATTAGACCTCGGTCACAAGTAGGGATTGGGCCTATATCGCCCACTGAAGGAGAATCGTCTACTTCAAGTCATTCTCGTCGAAATTTGACATATCAGAGATTCACTCGCAGAGAAAGAAACGCAGTGCCTACGTCAACAAATAATTCAGTAACTGCTGCTTTAGAGCGCCTAGAACATATATCCTCTAATATAAATAATCCACCACATTTTGATGAATTCTATTATTTTGGACTTAATGTAGCTTCGCAACTACGCGCATTACCACTAAATGTAGCACTGGATGTGCAAGCTGAAATCCAAGCCAGTTTATTATCAGCTTGGCGTCGACAGTTGTATCCAAATATTGGAAGCAAATCCATTCCAATTCAACCAATTGTGATACAAGATAATCCAGCTAACTTACAAAGTGTCCAATCGTTGCCGCCATTTGGAGAGGCATCTATTCAAGGTACTTCAGAAAGCACACAGTATTCGTCTAACACACAAAATGAAGACTCTTATTCATTACTTGGACGGACATCTATGCAAAGAACTTCAGAAGGAACAGATGATGTCCTAAACAGAGCTTGGGATATGTCTTGAGTTAAATATTTCCCAATTTAATTATGATTGTTGCTATAAATGTTGATTTTTTAAATAAATATACATAAATAAAACTGTTTCTCACCTTATTATATTCCTTTAAAGCCATGGTTATCGCGGCACAAACTCCGGGTATAAATTGAGATATAGTAGATCTTGCTACTCGGTGAAGTGCCTCTAATGTGTGCAAAGAATCTCCAACAGCTAGAAATCTTAAAGTAATTTCTAATTTAACTCTAGCAGGAAGAGCATCTCGCAGAAGTGTGTCATGCTTTTGTATAGAGGCTTCAACTTTTGAAAGTAGCGTATCAAATTGATGAGGCAACATGCGTAAATGGTTTTTATAGCCCTCGGTATCTTCGTCTCGCATTTCTACTAACAAACGAGTGCTCGCTCCAAGATTGGCTCTTCTTGCTATCCAATCACGAACCCAAATCGTTCTATTTCTAGTTTTTTTGGAGATTTTCAGCAAAATTTCTTTAGTACAGTTCACCGCGAGCAATAACACAATTTTATTGATTTCAGTACGAATAGATTATTGATTTTCATTTCAGTGCAGCGCTTGTATACTACTAGCACGAGTTAGCAAGTGTGACTGGTATATTTGCTTCGAGCATGCTAATACAACAGTATACTCAAAACTAGCATGCCAATACGTAGCATATGTAAACATTACGATAGCATACTCAATATTAGCATGCTTAGTAGTGCGCTACTTTCTAGCATGTGTATCTGTACCTTAACAGAACTCATTTTGTGGTGTAAATTTTTTGTTGAATTTTTTCATTTTTGCCCATACATGTTTCATTGGAGTAAGCCTGTTAATAGAATGACAAAAGTTCTCCCAACTATTTCGACGTTCCTGTTTCAAAATTCTTTTTTTCGAAGCCTGAGTACGTTTGAAAGCGACGTAGTTGTCAAGACAAGGATTTGTTTTAAAACTGATAAAAGCTTGTTTGCAAGTGTCTACTGCTTTTGTACATGTGTCATTCCACCAGATCAAAGGAACTTTGTTTTGTTGAGATGAGTGATATTGACCAGAGCCTTTATTAATATTTGAGACTGATTTAGAAGTAGTTTTCGTAACAGAATGATTGATAGCAGAGACTATTAAGTCACAAAAGTTGTTGTAGCTTGAAATCAAATCAGATGTATCAATAACAAAACCATCTAACATTTCATTTACTTGTTTTTCATATATATTCCAATCCACCAATTTCAGGTTTGCGTGCAGAGGGACATAAGAGAAAGCAGGACGAGGTTGACTAGTTGAAGAAAGTCTGTATTTAATTAGAGTTGGCAAATGATAGCTGCCAAGAAGATCAGAACAAACAAGCCAATCGCAAGACAAAGCAATAGAAGAAGAAACCAAGGATAAATCAAGGCCATTTGGCCTCCAGTTATGAGACCCCACTGTAGTTGGTTGACCATCATTTAAGAGTACCAAGTTATTATGATCTATAATATCCATAATATCACGTCCGCGTGCATCACACCTAGAACAACCCCAACTTGTATGTAAAGCGTTGAAATCGCCTGCGACAATGCATGGATGTGGAAGATTATGCATTAAACGATCAAGATTATTTTTATCGAATCTAGGAGTAGAGTTTCCTGGGATGTAAATGCTGACTAATGTTAACGTTTTTTGTTTAATCTCTATTTGTATTGCAGTATTTTGTAAGGAGTTATCAAAATAAGTATCAATCTTACGAAATTTTATACTGTTGTGAACTAATATGGCTACTCCATTGTGATCATTACCACAGTCATTTCTCACAATGGAATATCCATTAATGTTAAAATTGATGTAAGGTTTTAACCATGTTTCACATATTAGAGCTTATATGTATAATTCCAGAAGTTTCTCCATTGCCATAGAGAAATTTCTGGAATTCTAGTCGATTGCTTAGCAAACTTTGTGCATTCCACTGAGCTATGTTGATGACGTTGGACATTGTGATGACTTATTGTCTTGGTGCTGTAATGTTTCCTTTATTGTGTCTGTTATTATTTTAGAACTGATGCTTGTGTTGTTCATTTTGTTGAGGGTTAATACTTTAACTAATGATTCTGTTATTAAATTCAGAGCTTTTTCATTATTTAGAATTAAGTTAATTATGTCAAGGCTGTTTTCTGTCTTGTTTAGTGCTGGAAAGTTTTTATTTTTGTTATTGAATAAATCAGTAAATGGTGTAGCTGTAACTTTGGATTTATTTTCTTGTATCTTTTGTCTTTTAATAGGGCATTGACCCGATACGGACAAGTGATTTCCTGAGCAGTGAATGCATTTGGCATTATCTGGAGTTACTGTACATTCTTTGTAGCCATGAGGCCCAGTACATATAAAGCATCTTTGCGAGTTACGACAAAATTTTGCCAGATGATCGAATCGCAAGCATTTGAAACATTGCTTCACAGGTGGGATGTATGGGGATACAGGCAGCCGTCACATTTTTATAAAAACATAGTCAGGGAGTGATGTTGAAGCCGAAAAGGTTACTGCGACGGACTGTGTCGGTACCAAGGTGAATGTATTGCCTGTTTTTTCCTTCCTCATCAAGCGACGCACACATAATTTATAATTTTTTTTGGACTGGATAAGGCTTTGAATATTTTTTGATTGCTCATATCCGTGGGAACAGAGTTGATAACACCTGTAATCTCAGTCTTACCTGCCGGTATAGAGGCCTTTATGTTTTGTTCTTTAAGGAATGTAGTGTTGTCCAAAAAAGCGTTTGCAAAGTTTGGACTGGTAAACACTACACCAACTTTGTATTTATTTAGTTTTTTTCAAGTATTTTACACCCTTAACGAACCTAGTAAAACAGCTACTAAGGAACATCATGTCCCGCGTTCCAATCAAATTGTTATCATTGTTGCTTTCAATAAAGACCACAAATTTATGACCAGCCGCGCTGTCTTCGGGATATCGCCTACAATAGTCTGCGACTCTATAGGGCAAGTGCTTGTTTTTACTTTCCTCAGCCCCTTGGTCGGAAAAATATTCCTCGGAGTCGCTAGTCTCAGAGTCCGGTAGACCGGGGGGAGGTTTTTCTTTTTTTCGTTTCTTCCCCATCGCCCTTTATTTCAATTACAAAAAAATGGAAAGGACTCACCAAAAATATACAGATATTTACAACCTATACCTAAAATTAAACAAGTATTTACAAAAATTTAAACGAAATAAACAGAATTTACAATTAAATTAACGAAAAATCACAAGAAAATTGAAAATGACCGCCAGCCGCTAACAAGGTCCTCGCGCTTTTTTCGAAACCATAAACAATTCGCTGTTTTGTTTCGATTGGCAAAAAAACGCATAGTGTAATACATTATACTGTCATTGTCAACTTCAAACTTTAGTGTCATCATGACACTAAAGTTACTTTACTTTTCACGAACTCAGTAAATGCATTAAAAAAAAAGATACAGCCCCAGGGAGTGATGGTGTTACCTACTCGATGATCCATCATTTACCCAGAAATGCGAAACTCCTTTTATTAAAATTATATAATCTCATTATCAAAACTGGAGAAATCCCTTATCAATGGCGTAATATTACTGTAGTTCCAATACCTAAACAAACTGAGTCACCAAACACCACAATAAAGTTAAGACCGATTTCGCTAATATCATGTCTTTGCAAGATCCTACATTATATGATAAACAAACGCATTGAATGGTTCGTAGAAAAAAATAACCTGTTATCGTCATTCACTGCAGGCTTTCGCAGAGGACAGTCGTGTATGGACTGCTTGGTGCGGATAGTGACTCAGATTCAATTAGGATTGACAAATAACATACCCACCGTGGCATGCTTCCTTGACATCGAAAACGCGTATAACGTACTTATAGAAAAAGCAACAGAAATACTTGACAATATAGGAATAGGTAAATTATTTTGTCAATATTTGTGGAATTTTCTAAGCCGGAGATGCCTTCAGATTAAAGATGATACCGGCACAATGATAGATTCATATCGATATACAAGTAAAGGTCTCATGCAGGGTTGTCCAACTTCCCCTATTATTTTTAACTTAACTACAGCTAAAATCTGTAAAGAAATCAATTCTGTTTATATCTGTCAATACGCTGATGACTTTGTGTTATACTATAGCCACTATAACATAGTGGAAAGTGCAAATAGAATACAAAGCGCACTGCAGATATTTGTAGATATATTAAACGACTTGGGCATGGAACTCTCGTTCTCTAAATCCAAATTTTGTGTTTTTAGCAGAGGTCGGAGAAAACAACAGATAAGAATTAAAATAAATAATCATAATATAGAACGTGTGGAAGTATACAAATACTTGGGCATATGGCTAGACTGTTCTTTACTGTGGCGAACGCATGTCAATGAAACATGTCAAAAAACTCAAAAATATTTAAATTTGTTTAAAGTTTTAACTGGACCAAATTGGGGAATTCACCCGTTGCATTTGCGTAAAATTTACATATCTCTGGTTAGAAGTAGACTCGATTATGGCTCCTTTTTGTATGATAATTGTGCTAGAATCCATATATACAAATTAGATAAGGTACAAAATCAAGCATTCCGAATAATAGGGGGATTTATAAGAAGCACGCCACTTCATACTATGGAGTGTGAGCTCTGTGTACCTCCACTGCACATAAGACGACTATATTTAGCTACAAAGTATTGTTTAAAAATAAGGTCATCGACCGATAACGAGACGAATAGGGTGCTGTCAGAGCTGCATGCCGCGTGCTCCTTATCTCATAATAATTACGGGTACTGGTTTAGGAAAAGAATACCGTTATTAGTTAAAACTTTTCAGGAAGTTAAAAAGGAGATGATATATTCCTCTTCTCCTCTAGACATGTTCTCTCTAAAATCGTGTATGAGCAGTTTCGATTCTGAAAACACTATCGTTACCAACTTAAATTGCTTAAATGGCGCAAAAAGGTCTGAGGAGAGGAATCTATTACGAATCGAGATAATAAAAGAACTAAGCGAAAAGTATTGTAATTGGCGTGTATTGTATACAGATGGTTCGAAGAGTAATGAAGGACGAGGGGCGGCTTTTTATGATCCTACTCTCGGCCCTAATTCAAATATGAACAATTGTTTTAGAATAAGCAACAATTATATTTCAATTATGTCAGTGGAGCTCATTGCAATATCTGAGGCGCTCACTTACACCCAAAATAATGAACGGCGGGAAACTGTAATTTTCACCGATAGCAAAAGTGCACTTCAGCACATTATACGATGCACCTCGGGCAGGAGGGGGGTGTCTATAGCCTATAAAATTTTATCACAGATAGAGGATTTGCACAGTAAATTTTTTGAGATTAAATTGCAATGGGTTCCATCGCATATTGGCCTAAAAGGTAATGAGGAGGCTGACTTACTAGCAAAAAAAGCAGTTTTAACGGGAAAAAATTACAAAATTTTAGCAGACTATTCGGAACTACTACCTAAATTTTAAAAAAATTGCTATAGTATTTGGAAAGAACATTTTAATGTAAGATCAATGGAAAAAGGGATATGGTACAAGACTATAGTGTGTGAGCCTCCTCACATACCTTGGTTTAGTAATGTAAGTTTGTCACGTAGTGTCATTGTCACAGCACATAGATTGAGAACTGGCCATATGCCTTTAAAAAAAATTTCCTTTTTGATGGGTAAAGCTGAGACCCCAAATTGTGAGACATGTGGAGTTGAAGAAGATGTGTACCACCTCCTGGTGGATTGTATTCGCCTCCAGCGGGAGAGACGGGCGCTTGAGGTGACTTACCATTTGAACAGACTGGACGTCGGTAGTTACAACAGGCTGCTGTCCGAACCCTGTTCTGAAGCAGCCAGGGAACTTATCAATTATGTGAGTCGCCTCAAGTGACCTACTTTGATTTTTAGTATGTATGCAGGGGAGTGAATGTGTGTATGAGAGAGTGTGTATAAGTATGTGTTGTGTCTAGATATTATTTTATTAATTTTTACTTATAAGAAATACTTTAGAAAATACGATGGGACTGCCATGTGCATGTCACAAATGTCCCTTAAATAAATTGGAATAAAAAATAAAAAAAAGACATGAAATAATTCAAAATAAACAAATTAACCAGTGCCACAAGTATAAGTTGGCGGTGGCGATTCGAAGAACTAAAACGGCCATCTTGAAAATTCACTTTGACACTTTCGAGTTCATTGTTTGAGACACCGTTGCGAATATTTTGTAAACTAATGTGCTATTATCATGCCTAAAGTGTTAAAAAGTGGTACAAGAGAAGCAGTTATAAAAGTACATTCGTTTTGTACTCAAGAATGTGAAAAGAATGAACCGATTATACCACTAAAATTCGTAAATGCAAGGGTGGCGGCAATGACTGGCGAGTGTTGTCAACATTACACGTAAATATTACCCATAGTTATAACGAAATGTTTATGTCTAATATGTGGGTAAATAAAATGTGGTTGTGTATAGGTAATGACGAATAATAATTATAATGCTATGCAAACTTTATAAATTTACCTACCTAATCTAATTTCATGGTTACATTTATACATATTTTGTTTCAGGTGTTTCTGAACGTTCTGGTCAAAGAATGGTCGCAGAAGGAAAACAAGCGGAAGCTACCTCGTCAAAAATTGTTACACCGGGAAAAAAAAGAAAAAGACGACAATATATATTACCAATATATAATACAATATTAATTAATCCTGGCAGCCTGCAATACTCCAAATATGCAGTGTAATTGTGTCTTCTATTTAATTTTCGATGTTGGTGTCACCAGTATGACGTCCTCGAATCGAATCTCTAAGGCGACTCAGTGTGGTCATCCTTATTTCTTGTTGAATCAATTGCTGGTGGCATTATCTATACATCCGGATGGCGAAGTAAACAAAAACTATCCCGATTAAGGTCAGCATCACAAACACAACTATGTTCAAGCGATCGATATGTCCTCCGATGTCTTTAAATGTGGCCAAATTGTCTCCAGCAGCTGCGTTTTGGCTTATAAATATATCTTCCTTTTCTACCGATGAACGACACATCCTTTTCCTTTGCTTATAATTGTAAGTCCGAAACGTGCGTTGATGTAAAACGTGGCTCCTAAAAGACAAAAAGCCATTTTATTGGAATTTTGCAATCCTTTGCAGTTTTTTATTCGTAACTCGACCACGACGCGGCACCTGCGCATGGCAGGGTCGCCATGAGGTGTGGTGAGGTGGGGGGTGATCCAATGATACACGTGTGAAGCAATCGATGTGCAGTTTATTACTAACTCATTACAATCTAGTGTCTTACAATATATATTAAGCTCATGCCCTACTACAATCGGAAACCAAGTGTAATTTGGATGACTTTGATTTAGGTGTAGTTCGGAGAAAGATACATCAATTTTATACCGTAAAAAAAGATGGTAGCCGTGAAACTTTAAGAAAAATTATATTAAGGTGACTATTTTTAATTTTGACGTTACATTCGACTTGATAGTTTCAAATTTTTCATTGCTTTGACGAATCTTTATTGGACTCCTAGATTAGAGATGTATAGATAAGTATAAGTAAGTATTAAGATTAGCGATGACGTGGTCTTAAAAAGTGTACGTTTGACTAACCGTAACCTATTTACTCATGAATATAACTTAAATAATGTGATTGTAACAAATCTAGAGTGCGTTTCACGAAAAACTTCCCTTGGCTGCAAGGTTGGCAGCCGTGTTCGTCCAAACGTCAAACAGAAAGTTTGTGGTTAATTGCTCCAATTGTTTTCAAGTTTAATAATATAGTAAAAGTGTTCTTAACATGCCCAAAACATTAAAAAGTGGTGAAAGACAGATGGTGTCAAAAGTTAAAAGCTTTTGTGAACGCGAAAAACGGAACAAAGCACCAATAATCCCTTTAGAATGTGTTCGTAGCCGCGTCGCTGCTATGACAGGTTAGTAAAATAGGGATACCAGGTTGAATCACAATTACGCCCGATTACCAGAGGGCCAATCAACGAAAAAAAAATATTTTAACATTTACGGTGTTATTATATTAAAACAATTTTTCAGGTTTATCAGAAAAAACTGTCACAAATATTTCGAAAGAAGGTGAAGCGGCTGCTAGTACGTCAACAAGAATTTCCACGCCTGGTAAGAGTCGGCCTCGCGATAAACAAATCAAGGTGGATGATTTTGAACTTTGTGCATTACGACATAAAATTCACGAGTTCTATGCTGTTAGAAAAGAATTACCTACGCTGACCAAATTACTGCATGAAATGCGAAATGATATCGATTTCAAGGGAAGTCGCACTACTTTATGGCGGATAATGAAGGAGATAGGATTTTATTTCCAAAAATGTAAATCAAAAAGGAAAGTTATGATGGAGAGGTATGATATTGTGGCTTGGCGTAGTCGATATCTGAAGCAGTTACGGGAAAATCGTGAAGGAGACCAGCGTCCAGTCATTTATTTAGACGAAACATACATTCATTCGACTTACTGTGCAGGTAAATGTTGGCAGAGTGACACAGAAGCAGGCGTTTTATCTTCGGACTCAAAAGGATCACGATGGATTATAGTCCATGCAGGGAGTGAAGCCGGTTTTGTACCCAACGCTCAGCTGATTTTTAAATCACAATCTAAATCTGGAGACTATCACGACGATATGAATCGAGAAAATTTTATGAAATGGCTTCAAGAAAAGCTTTTACCGAATCTACCTCCTCAGTCGATTGTCGTCATGGATAATGCTCCCTACCATACAGTGGCACTCAACAAAGCACCAACAATGAACAGTACAAAGTCTCAGATGCAAAACTGGATTGTTAGTAAAGGTCTCGCTTATTTACCAACGATGGTAAAAGCTGAGCTTTATGAAATAATTAAAGAACACAAAGAACCGCCTGTTTACGAAGCAGACAGGTTGCTGGAAAAACATGGTCATAAAGTGGTAAGGCTTCCGCCTTATCACTGTGATTTAAACCCAATAGAGCTCATATGGAGTCTTTTGAAAAGAAGAATTGCAGAAAAAAATGTTGGACAGGAAGCAAGTCAAATTGTTAAAATAACAGAAGAGGCATTTTTAAGCATATCTTCAGAAGATTGGAAAAAAGAATGCAATCATGTCAAGAATATTGAAGACAAATACTACAATGATGGAGTACGTGCAGACGCAGAAATAGACCGATTTATAATTGAAGTAGGAAACGATAGTGACGATACTTCTTCTGATGACGACACAGACGATAACAACATCTCGGGTGTGGGTCCATTAGATGAACACAATTATTATAAAAAATAACACAGTAGTTTGTTTTATTTTTCTACATTATGAATTATTTCAAAATAGGTAAAATACATAGTTATATTAAAACTATAGGATCACAATCCGGCGTCTTTTTTAATCCGGCTGGATTTCCACCGATCTGGCCGGATCCGATCTTGTTACCTCCTATCATAATAATGAGTTTGTATTATAAATAAGACTGTTTTGTTTGTACCAGCTCCACCTGGGCTTTAAGAAAGGATTATTGTAGCTTACATGTAATCAAAGTACTTGAAAAAAATAAGTCACCTGATAATTGACCGTGAATGTGATATACGATATTCACGCAGGCGAAAGCTATGTAATTTATTTAGAAGTCATACTTACTAAAAATAATACATTAGTAACATTAAATTTATTTCCTTAATTTCGAGTAAACATCTTTCTGAAAAAGTAGCAACACTGGTTTCGTAGCTACCAACATGACGACGAAGGGAACTCTTTCGTGAAACGCACTCTACTCAATATTTAGGTTGGGGTTTAAATTCCGGAAATGCCAATCAAAACGAAAAGTTCTTATGGAAAGATATGACATAGAAGCATGGAGGTCACGTTACTTGAGAATTTTGAAATCAAATAGAGACAGTGAAAATCGACGTCCGGTTATATACCTAGACGAGATTTAAATTCACTCGTCATATGGTGTCAACAAATGCTGGCAATCTGAAGAATTTGGGCAGTATTAAAGAAATATCTTTTTTATGATTATGGATCAGAAATAACGGGCTGTCTTATTTAGATAGCATGACGAAATCCGAACTATATGAAATTATTAAAATGCACAAAAAACCTGATGTGTTTGAAGCAGACGAACTATTGAAACAGCATGGGCACCAAGTTGTGAGATTGCCCTATCATTGCGACTTGAACCCGATAGAGTTAATTTGGGCGTCGGTAAAGCGCAAGGTGGCAGAAGTTAATGTGGATCGATCGAAATCGGAAATATTGGGTCTGGCACAAGATGCTTTTCAAACTATAACGGCTGCTACATGGAAAACGCATTGCGATCACGTCGAGCGGTTAGAAGATGAATATCGCAATGACGATGTCGAATTGGAAAGTTTTAATATATGTCTTGCTAGCGACAGTGATACGTCATCTGACAGTTCTGCGTCGGACTTGGAAGATATAGAAGATCATTTATTAGATCACACATATTCTAGTAATAAATAAAACCCTGTCTATACTAACAAAAACTGTTTTATTTTGGTCGAACCCACTCACCTCTAATTCTAACTTAGTTATAAAACATAACAGTATTCATCTATGTTTTAATATTTCTGTTAATACAAAGATAGGCAAGTAAATAGGGATGTAACTGTACTTGATTACTTATCATCTCTGATATTAAAATCTACTGTATGCAAATACCAAAGAGCATTGAGAAATTCAAATGAGAAATAGCATTATCATAATACTCCTCAAGAAAATACGTAAATCATTGAACTAAATTTCATTTTTTTCTCAAATTTCGCGTCATTTCTGTGCAGTGGCAACACTGACATTGAACACGGTGGCGCACAGCCGCGCCAAGTTATACTTGCCGGACTGTAGTTTGAATAATTGTGATATCAACAACATGTATTTAAATGTACATATTTATTTATGACTTTTGTATGGATAATAGTTGAGTATCACGAATGCATAAAAATAAAGGTAATAAGTGTCTGTGTGTTTCTTGTGTTTTTATGTGTAGCTACGCAAGAACAGACCGGTCATTATGCATAGTGGCCAGACTTCTCAAGTTGCCCGTAACATATATATTAAAGCCTAGGGTCTGACTTGGCTAGTTCTCACGCTAATATATTGAAAACCCTTCAGAATATTGGAAGAGGTCTATAATAATACCATACTTGGACTCCATTATTACCTCCCTTGAAGTACGTTTTGCTGATGAAAGCACTCCATCATTTGCATTATCTAAATTACACTCGGCGCAAATGCAAACAATGAAAATCTCAAGGAAACTTGCGAAACTATCGCTCAATTTTATGATTTACCGAACATAAAGAATGAAATCGAAATTTGGCAGAAATTGTGGCACGATACGCCTAAACCAACAAGTCTAACAGTCGTTGATGTCCTGAAAGAAGCAAAAACCTTCTTTCCCGAAACGGGAAAAGCGTTGAAAATCTGTATGTAATAAATCTGTGTATGTTATAAATCTGTGTATGTAATAAATCTGTGTATCTGTGTGTTCTATGTATCTGAGTATAATCTGTGCCCTCTCTCTACTCCGTGGAACATTGCAACGATAGCGTGCCTAAAATCTTATTTATAACAAAATACAAGAATATTAGTATCCAAATCTTTTTATTGCAACATAGCTAAATACATAATGCAATGTTTAATTATATATTCAGGTGGTGAATCTCATCTACCCGGTAAAAATAATGATGAATTTTCTGACATAAAAAAAAATGAACCACAAATAGGTGGCCTATTCACTATATTTGATAGCGACACAGGGTGGATGACACAATTTGAACAAACCATTCCAGAGGCTGAACAAATACAATCTATTGAAGCACCTTCTATAGAAGAATCTACAAAGAGTAAGTTATTAGAATATCAAAATAAATTGACACTGGAATTATCAATTACTGGAAATATAAATCAATTATCTCAATACATTATTCTGCCGAGTTACCTTTGCATATCAATATTTTTATTTACAGACAGTCAGACAAAAGAAGAACACACACATGATAATATTTTAAAAACACCACTTACAAAATCTAGAACAGAAATTCTTCACATAAAAAAGGAACCTGCACTTTCCCGTTTACCTGAACTTGAACTTTAATTACTAGGAATGAATATTAAAATATAATAGTAAGGAGCTGGGGTGGCTACTGTAACTGCTGGCTGAGGATAATGTATAAACACCCCACGGATAAGTCACACATTAGCTTACATGTAACAATGGCCTTAGGGGGGATGTTAGAAAAGAATAAGACACAACATCACAGCTTTTAAAATAAGACCTATTGGAATGCTGAAGATTAAAGATCGCCTTATTTTATTGGTTAAAAATATAATAAGTAATTTTATTTACAAAAACTACTTCAAGGAATATCAATGAAAGCTTTAAACAGCTTTCGGAGGCAAAATTTGAATTAGTAAATATGCAAAAACTATTGTTAGAAAATGAGCTTAAGCATAAACAAAGAGTACAAGAAATAGAATTAGAGTTCATAGAAATAAAGATTAGTAATGCAAACAACATGTCATTGTGATTATTATTTTGATAATAAAACCAGTCCTTGAAATTTATTTTGGATTGTTATTATTAGCTGCACTCTGGGATTTCACCCGCTATCCTACAGAAACAGTACCAAATTTCATTAAAACCTATTCAGCCACTTTGCAACCAGCAGGTATGTAAATAAATAAACTTCATCATCAATACCTATGTCATAGAGGTGTGGCGTATATACTGGAGCTGGTTTTAAGACTAGATTTCAGCGAAGACGTCTCTAAACTGTCTCGGATCATCGTCGAAACGCGTCTGGAGTATTTACAAGTACCTACGGCAATTTTTTTATCTCAGATACCGCCCGCACATCGCACTTCTAACGAAGTAAAGATCCATACTTGCTTGCCCAGTACGCGCTTGATGGAAACATTTGTGAGTAAAGTGAGAATGGACTCGACTTTAACAATCAACAGCTAAGGTTCATTTTAAACTAAAGTAACAATTCCTGCCTCGTATTTGTTGCGAGACGCGCTCGACGAAAGTATATGTGAATGAAATGAGAACAGCTCTCGACTGTAAAACAATAGCGTTAAGGTTGGTTTTTAAATGAAATAACTCGTACTCTGCGTATCCTTGTATGTTTGGTTGTGTGAGTAAGAATAACAGACGAAATCTACTCTATTTCGATTTAGTTAAAGTTTCGATTAGTAGATGCGATAGTAGTGAAGTAGGATAGCCAGATATTGCTTTCACAATTAGATGCTAAAGAAAACAAATGTTTTAGATTTGGTAGGTAATGCTCAACTTTTGTTTACAAAATTTCAAAATAGACAACAGTTTTAACAGAACTTGTTACACATCCATGCATCGTCACAATCGATGACAACGCATCGACCGCATTAACACTGCAAGGCACAGATTGCCGAATCTGCGGAATGTGCTTGCCGCTAGCAACCATTGCGCCACCGCCACCAAGTCACGACGCGCATCCGCATGGCGCGAGGCACCCGCTCAGCAATTTATAGTTTGTCAAAAAAGTCTTGAAACGGAACTATTTTTTTTATTACTGGCAATATTCTCAAAAAATTACGTTTCGTGTAAGCAACGTTCACTCAACTTTTATTTCGGAAATTAATATTTGATACAGTGCGTTAAACAGTGAAATAAAGTTAAAAATGAATAAAACAGTGAAAAGTTCTGCTAGAGAGATCATTTATAAAGTATACAAGCAATGTCTATTGGAATACGAGGCTAAGACTATACTTTCCGAACTCGACAATGTTTTCCAATGAACTGCCGATATGACAGATATGTGAGAGCTTTATTTTGTTGAATTAAGTGTCAATTAATGTCCTAAAACTTGGTTTGAATTATTAGCACTTAATTAAACGAAATATTGAACAATAAACATCGATTACATAGGTTATATTTACAAACTGTTTTAAGTATTGCAGTATAGCGCGACTACATATATTTGATACTTGGATCATACGTTGCTTTAATATAAATGCGACACTAAGCTATGGTACCAGATGTGTTCCAGGTGCATATTTTTATCTTTTAAATACATCATGTAAATAAAAAGTACGATAGTTAAAGATAATGCTAATTTTATTTATACCCATTAATTAATTTCAGGAAAATCAGTTAGCACTGTCAGACGAATAGCTCTTAGGTGAACATGGGCACGCAGTGGTAAGACTTCGGCCTTATCACTGCGACCTGAATCCCATCGAGCTGATCTAAGGAATAGCGAAACAAAATTGCAAGCCAAAAATGTAGGGTCAATTGATATAAAGGTATGGCTTAAGAAAGAGTTCAGTAATTAGTATTTCTTTTAATAGTTACAAAGGTAAGATATAATTAAATTCGTATATCAATTTTACAGAAAGCAGCTGAGCGTGCATTCGGAGCTATTACTGAAGATGATTGGAGAAATTCGTGCCAGCACGTTATAAAAATAGAAAAAGAATACTGTGAGCAAGAACTTACTCTGTATGAGGACATGGAACGAATAGTGATAAACCTCGAAGATGACAGCAGCTGCAGCAGTACGTCTGAATCTGAGTACTACACAGATGATTTTGAAGCGACCTCACGCCAAGAAATCGATTTTGAAGGAGTATTCACTTAGAAGAAGATATATTAGAATGTGTAAAATCAGAAGTATACCTGTCTTTTAGTAATTCCTCGAATACGAACTATTAAAAATTGTGTTTATTTTATTACTATAGGTTATATTTAATAAAAACAAAACTCTAAAACGACTCAATCTAGTTTGATGAAATTTAGGATAGAGATAAAAGTTGTGATAAGTGCGCAGCTAGTTTGTTATGTAACATAAAAACCTTGTTTAATTCAACTATGATAAATAATAATTTTACATTACAATAATTATGCATGACCAAAGAGAAGAGGGTTTATACTCAAACATCAAGATTACGTAGGCGCAGGATAAAGATTGGTGTGGGCTGCCTTATAAATGAAAATAATAGCACAGTGGCGCCCCTATTATTTTCAACTCTTTTTTGACAAGCTGTACGCGACCACATATATTCGGAAGCTACATGTTTTTGGTTACTTTTTGTTCTAACATCGAACTGTCGTCATCTAATATCTTTTAGTAATAATTAATAATAATTTCATTTTAAATTAATTTTTTTTACATTCTCCGGTTGTAGCCTTCGCAATTGGCGCAGTCGGTAGGATACTGTAAAATTAAAGTCAGTGAATCAACCACGGGCTCCAGCAGTATCCCGAACCTACGAGAGCTGCAGCAGGAGGAGTATCCAGACATCGATACGTGTAGAAAAACCAGCAATGCATATGACACTACTGCTGACGTTACTTCTACATCAAACCCAAGAACAAAGCATGACAATTGAATCACTAGACAATAGACCAGGACTACTTCCCTTTAAATTAGGAGCTACGAAAATCATATCCCATTACCATTCCTTTCTCAATCATGTAAACCTTACCAGTATTAACATACAAATAGTCATTAAAAGCCAAATGCTCGAAATAAGACCCCTGCTAAATAACAAGACCCAATTCCTTTTTGACCCACACATTGAATATCTTGGCATCAAAATTGCAAGAATATCTAACCAACTACATGTTTTTTAGTAAAGTCGCAACAAGCGAGGTCTCATCGACGGTCTCGGGTGTTATAAAGAGCATATCGGGTAATCTTGACTACACCGACGCAATTAAGTACGAGAATGCCATTAAAGTACTTCAAAACAATGAACAAAAATTAGAGTCTGAGCTTAATAACCATATTAGCTTAAATCAAAATTGGACTTCTTATAGCTCAAAGATTATCGAGAACATAGTTATAAACCAGGAAAAGTAAGGTAATATACTTAACATAATTATGGAAAACGATAGTAGTAGAGACACTGATTTAATTAAACACGCCCATATAAGATGTTTATAAGATGCTGAGCCATCAGTATAATCTGTTCCGGCATTATGCTATCCCTGTTTCCCTTTCCTTCTTCATTGCCAGTTAGAAAAAGACAGGGATGAATGGCAAGGTGTGCGGAACGCTGCTGGCAATACTGGCGCCATTGTTGAGAATACGTGTGTGAGCTTGAGAGGCGAAGCAAGCAGACATCTTTTTGATAACTACTACTGTACTACTACTGTGCTATTACTGTGTTGCTCCATTCCCTGTGCCTCGTCATAACATGATAGACGATCGTAGCCAGGCCGGCCGGCACCACGTGCACGCAAAACGGAAAGACAGCGACCACGCCGAGCAGGTGAGTCCCTGCACCATTTCTATTGGCCTTCCTGTGTATTTCCTCGTCCCCTCTTCTTATGGTGCCTTACAACCACCACAGTTCGAGAATGTAGTAAGACTTACCATTCCTTATGCACCGGAGATTTCTTTTTTCTTTGTGTTTGGGTGTATGTTTTTATTATAAGTATGTATTTACAAATAAAATTAAGTATTCTATCAGTTATCTGACTTCCATAGTACAAAATTTGTATGGGTTAGGGTCAGATAGCGCTGTGGGTAATGTTCTACGATATTTGTTTATTATTTATTTCCGTAGTCAGGATAGAATATTTAAAACATTTTTCACTTCATACTTCCGAAGCAGCTTTATTAATTGTGGAAATAATTAAATGTATCTTATTTTTTTTATTTCAGGTCTGAATCTGAGAGCGAATATTATCAGTCGATATCAAGCATTGAGCAAAACAAAAAATCTACTTGAAAGCCCTCAGTAGACAACATTGAATATCTAAGAAACTTGAGCCGCGCTCATCATTAAAAAATTCAACCCCACCGAAGTAAATTTTATAAATTTCTTCTTTGTTAAAATTAAATCTTATCTTGTGTAGCTATCACAGAAAAACAACCTAGGTCTCATAGTAAGTAATGATGCGGCTAAGATGGAGTATGTATCACTTCCGACTTAAAGATTAG
Source organism: Biston stratarius (assembly GCA_950106695.1). Classification (NCBI taxonomy): domain Eukaryota; kingdom Metazoa; phylum Arthropoda; class Insecta; order Lepidoptera; family Geometridae; genus Biston; species Biston stratarius. Next base: position 2,378,493 of record OX467114.1, on the reverse strand, counting down.
AAATTGTGACACCATTTAGGGTACAGTGAACTAGCGATTTTCCTAGCCTATAGGATAGTACGTACAGTCGTACACATGGGTCTTCCATTCTACAATATTTCTGCTATATTGTTGCTGTATTGTGTTGATCGATAAAATTAGAAATATTAACTAGTTTTCTTGTTTATTTCAGTAAAAAATCGAATACTGTCTCCGATATATTCGGCGTCAGTCAAAAACGCCGGTCCAGCTTCAACACAATGAAAATGGCAAATGGCTGGCTTCGTATTTTGTAAACCGAGTGGGTAACGGGTGTGAGCGGCGAACGGCGACCCTGGACGGTGTTGACTGCAAGGTGTACAAGGCGGAGGACGCGATCACGGTCGACTCCATGGAGCTGTGGAAGAAGGCGCTCGTCCGCATCAAGTTCCAAACCAACGCCGAATCTCCGCAGTGGCGAACACTACAGAAATTAGTGTTATCAGCAGACTCGTTGTTCCTAGACCCGCCACGATTTTTCGACAAAAAATATAAATAAGCTGATGTTATGTTACAGTACACATATAATAAATTATTCAAATCGTTGATCGTTTTTATTTACTTTCACAGTAAACAGAGTCCAGTTTCCAACACCAATGGCGAATAAACGTGTGGGCGGGCATCCTCGGAGATCGCCTTATCGGCCCAAATATTTTGCCGGCGAGCATGAACGCGGAAGCGTACATGGAGGTTCTCTCCGGTGAAATCGAAGAAGAGCTGGACGAACTGCCGCTGACCACATACCGCGCAATGTGGTTCCAGCACGACGGAGCGCCCGCGCACTACGCACGCCGCGTTCGTGATTACGTGGACGCGCGATTTCCGGAGCGATGGATCGGGCGCGGGGGGCCTGTACGCTGGCCTTTTAGGTCGCCAGATCTCACCCCTCTAGACTCCTTTTTGTGGGGCTATGTGAAAAATATTGTGTATTCAGTGCCGTGCAACACGAGGCACGTGCAAATGCTCCCTCGAATCACAGAGGCGTTCCAAAAGGTCACCCCGCAAATGTTGAGAAATGTGAATAGATCTGTGGTCGTCGTGCACAAATATGTGTTGATCGAGGTGGTCAGCATTTCGAGCCTTTCCTGTAGAATTATACGTTTTTCATCGCAATTTGGTGAGTGGAAATTATTTCTTTTTTTTTAATTTTCTCTCACATTTTTGAATGCTCTAAAACTTGGCTAGGCAATAGACAAAAGTGAACAGCGAGTATCAAGAGTGCTTAGAAACTTACAATTAGGTAGGGTAAACTCATGCAATTATGTGATAATCCTAATTTCGTGATAGTTTGTTTCAAAGCTGGTACTGAGTTAGGTGAGATAAATTCACGTCTTTAGTATGAACCTTGTGGTAAGGTAATAAGTCTTATACTTGCCTGCAAAGTTTTGCTTGAATCGTGCGAAAGAGATAGTAACAAATGACAGTTTTGCAGCTCGCGCTCAGTTTCCGTGTACTGCGCGGCCAATGGTAATTTGTGTTTACGCAAATAATTCAAAATAAATAGTAAACGTGCGTGTATTAATACAAAACTTACACAGTTAGAGCTGGAAACAGTGAATTTTGCAATTAACGATAAGGTGTAAGCAAAAGATGAGTAGTTTTAGTATTATTCCTTGATAGTTATGACTTCACTTCTTTATAGATACAATGGAGGAACAAGAAATAATCAAAAAGAACAGAAAATACAACGAAACAAAACTGAAAACAGCAGTCGAAAATATATTGGAAAAAAATATGACTATCTACCGAGCGTCAAAAGAATTCGAAATTCCATGGTCAACTCTAAAAGATAATATTCGCCGATCTAAAGAAGAACGAGACAAAGGAATTAAAACTCAGTTTGCAATGTCAAAAATTGGAAGACCATTTTCACTCTCGGTTGAATTAGAACAAAAATTAATAGCTTACATCATTGAAATGCAGGAGCTTGGGTTTGGGCTAACAGTAAACCAAATCAGAAAAATTGCCTATGCCTTAGCAGAAGCAAAAAATTCTAAACATTGCTTTAGCTCAAATAAAGAAATTGCTGGTTGGAACTGGTGGGTGAGTTTCAAACAGCGTTATGGCTTATCACTATGAACACCTGAGAATTTGTCTGCTGGCCGAGCCTGTTGTTCCAATCCTGCTATACTTGCTGACTTTTATGAAAAGTTGGAGAAGACTGATCGAGCATGATTTGTTACAATCATCTGATAAGATATTGAATTGTGACGAGACAGGCTTAATGTTTGTTAACAAGCCTTCCAAAATAGTATCAAAGATTGGAAAACAGTATGTTTATAACCGGACATACGCCAAAAAGGGTACCACCACTACAGTACTAGCTGCCATCAATGCTGCTGGATGTTTCCTTCCTCCAATGACTAAATTTAAAGGGATACGAAATATACCACAACTAAGTTCTGGTTCTCTTCCAAATAGCTTGACGCGACTTTCTCCAAAAGGTTGGATCAATGCAGAACTGTTTTTGGAGTGGCTACATTTTTTCTCCAAAAATATTCCTCCAGCAAGACCGGTTCTACTAATAATGGATTCACATGCTAGCCATGTTTCCCCAAACGTATTAGCGTATGCTCAGTCTAACAAAATTATATTATTCACGATGCCGGCGCATACCAGTCACATTCTTCAGCCACTTGATGTTGGGGTCTTTCGACCGCTAAAAGCCGCATGGCGTGCCGAATTACATAAGTACAAAACAGAACATCCAACCACAGTGCCGACCCATTTTGACTTTCACAAATTTTTGACTCCAGCATATGAAAGAAGTTTCACTCCATCAAACATAAAAGCAGGTTTTGAGAAGACAGGTATCTATCCTTTAAATAAAAATGCGGTATGCCCGGAAGCAATTGCGCCCACTCGACTTACCGACAAACCCCTTCCCCTGGAACCTATAGAAAATATAGTTATAGAACAAGAAGATCTTGAAAACTTGATCCCAAACACAGAAATTAAAACTATAAACGAAGACCCACTCCAAAATGATGCATCACAAGAAACAGAACAGAAATGCATTAAAAACGCACAAAATAAAGAAGAAGCATGTACTTCGGCTGCCAAACAAAAGAAAATCAAAATTCATGACATTCTAATTCTACCAAAATGGACACCAAATACTACGAAAACGAAGATTTCTAAAAGAACAGTGCCTAAAGCTGTATGCCTAACACCCGTCAACGTGCAACCGTCAACTTCTAAACTGAAAATTACCCAAAAACTGCAATTCCCAAAGCAAAAACCAATGAAGGGTAAAGCTACACCAGCTACTAAAAATAAGCAAAAGCCGAAGAAAACAGATGATACAGATGATGATTGGACATGTCACACTTGTAAAGGACAATACTCAAAAGATGTCTCTTCAAAAAACGGAGCACAATGGATAACATGTTCCTTTTGCACTTTACCGTATCATGTCCATTGTCAAAGCCAAGATATACCAAAAGGATCCCAACAGCAAATTTTCATGTGCGATGCTTGCAGTGTTACAGACAGCGACGAAGATGTCTACTAGCTTGGACATGTCTACTAAGTTGTAATTTTCACATTTAGAGGTATAATACTCCCATTTAAATATTTTTCTAATTTCGTGACAAAAATAAATAAAAGACTCCTACAATTCCATGATAACGTAATTATCCAAGTATGTATCACGGACTTAAAGTGACTGTCACGAAATTGCAAAAGTTAACAAGTTTTTGATTATTAATTATAAGACTAAATATTGCAGTCTTAAATACTATATAATACCATACTAATAATTATAAATAAAAGACTGATTTAAGTTCCTATTAAAAATAAAAATAAAATTTTACGAAAATAGCGAAGTTTTATTGCATTTGGTGTTTTATCACGAAGATGGGTGGGTGAGTTCATCCTACCTAGGTAGGAATTAAAATAAGACAGGACTTCGAAAGTAGGTACTAAAATAGATAACTAGGTAACTAGCTGCGTCCTTTTATAGCACGGCAACTTACTACACTACACACCAGCGCTGTTTGTGGTACTAACAATAAAAAAAGGTTTTTTGTTTTACAAAAGATAGGCATCTGTTTACTCCAGAAATGACCCAACTTAGGTCATTCTTCCAGTATTTTTTTAATATTTTCATACAATTTTCGAAATTTTCATACAATACTCGCCATGATTATTAAGTGAATTGCGAGCCTTATCAGGGTTCGTCTGGTCCTAGCCTCAACATGAATTCCGACTTGGGCTGTTGTCATGTGCTGATGTTGTCCCAGAACTTCATGAAAGGTGGCCTCAAGAGTTAGGACCGTACAATATATATTTTGATATTTTTTTTACTGGTCTACCATTACTAAAATATTTGCGAGATCAGAATATAGGGGACTGGAACTGTTCGTGAAACCCGTTTGGAGAACTGCAAACTTCCAAACTCCAAAGATATGAAAAAGGAGCCTAGAGGTAAGTTGGCGCATAAAGCATCGGAAGGAATTATTGCTGCTAAATGGCATGACAACAGTATTATCACCATTTTATCCAACTGTCTAAAAAAACATATTTTGGGGGCTATTTTACACGGACTGACCAAATAGCCCCTGATATTTTGCAGATATTACTTTTTTTTGGATTCTAAAATTGGATGGTGTAATATAACCTTTTTTTTTTTCAGGTCTGGAAAATAAAAATGGTTCGTGAATATAAGAGAAGGTATGGGTACGTAAGACAAAAAACTTCTTACCTTATGTGTCTTATAGCATAAAAGACGTGCTGTGCGTGAAGTGAGAGAAGGGCAAAGTTGAGTCTGACAAGTAGCAATCAAATATAACATACCCAAAAGCACGCTGACCCAAGGCAAAAAAAAACTCTTACTTGTGACAGTATTTCAGGAAACTAAGCCCGCAGTGGTTAATGCAGGAGAACCACTAAAAATATATACGCTAGATACTTGGATGTCGAACATTAACGTAGATTTCATTGAAACAAGAGTAGAAGGAATTCCAAATTCAAAAAAACATTATGACTGTAGTATACTTAAGAAAAACACACTAAATTTACTAAATTCTAAATATAAAGATTTTTATAAAATATATACCGACGGGTCCAAGACAAATGATGGTTGTGGTGCAGCCTACTACGTACCCAGTCGGAATGTGGAAGAAAAATATAAAATTCTGTCGGATACTAATTGTATAATGTCAGTGGAGTTATTTGCAGTCTCAGAGGCACTATCCCATATAATAGGAATGTTGGATGTTAAAGAAACAGCATATCTCTCGATGTGCTTCTGGTGTCAGAAGTGCTACCGTAGCATATGCAATCCTACAGAAGGCATCACTTCTTTTGGACAGGGGCTTGAACCTGAGGCTGCAATGTATTCCATCGCATACGGGTATCCGAGGAAATAATGTAGCCGATCAGCTTGCAAAGGAATCTGTATCAAACGGAGCAGAGGTGTACATCGTCCCAGAATATATGGAAGTGTTGACAAAATACAGACATAAATATATGAGAAATGGAAAACTGACTACATCAGCACATGTTCACAAAAAGGTACCTGGTACAGAACTTTGCAAGCTGAACCTTGGTGCACAAATAGCAATATGCAAACAAAACAGGCTTTATAGTTTTAGTTTGAATATCTAATGGTCAGAATTGAATCCCCCGCTTGCTCTCTCTGCGGGAGCCCTGAAGATGTTTTTCACCTCCTGGAGTGTAGACGGACCAAGTCTATGAGAACAAATATGTCAATAAAATATGGGTTTAACCCCCGAGATGTTGGCATGTTTCAAGGTTTCTTGGCCGCACCCACATGTGATGCGGCGAAGGCCTCATATGCCGGCATCTCGGAAGTTCTAGCCCAACGTGTTGAAGACGACATATAATAACACTGGTCAACATGACTTTTTGCCGTTAATCCAATTGTACTTTTTCGGTATCTTTTATGTATATATATTAACGGAAACATAATAAAAAAATTCTAATACATCGAAATATCTAAATATGTACAAAAACAAGATTGCTGTTTGTAAGTACACAATAAAAAGAATGGCCTATGATAACTACTCACATTTCAAAGAACCTAGATCCAAACAATATAATTTTACCGCCTTTACATATCAAATTAGGCGTTATGAAAAACTTTGTTAAAGCCATGGATAGAGTTGGAGAAGGATTTTTGTATTTAAAAACTACGTTTCCTAGATTGAGCGAAACTAAATTAAAAGAAGGAATTTTTATAAGGTCGTATATAAGAAAGGTTATGAAAGATTCCAATTTCATATCAAAATTAAAAAATGAAGAAAAATATGCGTGGCTTTCGTTGTTGAAGCGGCATTTTTTTTTTTTGCCATCTAGACTTTTTCCCTGAAAATTTAGATGCTGTAAGTAATGAGCACGGGGAGAGATTCCACCAGGATATCGTGGCGATGGAAAAAAGATCATCATCAGAAGAAAATGGTCATCGAGAATGCTCACAGATTTTAGATGGACATCAAAAACGAAACTATACATCATACAACCACAAGATACAAGCAAAACGAAGTCGATGAATTTGATATTCTGTATTAATTCTGCATTTCTAATAATTTATTTTTAAAGTTTTTATTTCATTTTTATTTTTTTCGTGTAGTGTGTATCTACCGACCTAGTTTGTTTTGTTTTTATTAATAATGTTTTGACATTGTATATTCTTACATATTATTTACAATTATTTATAATTTTATTTGACCTTATTTATACTGACCTCTGTATGTATATTCTTATAACCGGTAATGTCATGTATACATCATAATTAGCTAATGTAATTGGTTTTATATAACCGTTTTAGTTAATAAATAAATAAAGATTTCGACGAGATGATTCGCTGCGAAGCCCAGTGCCACAAATCAAGTGAAAGATGAAAAATACAAACAACGACGACGAGAAAAACCAAAGAAAAGAAATTCTTCAAAATCTTTCGTTATGAGACGGCATTAAGCAGATAAAAAATTCAGTTATGTACAATAATAACAATGTTCATGCCAGTGATAGTGATAGTGAAAATATTGTTCTAAGTGCGCAATACATCGTCAAAAATGCTATTGACAGCGCTATTGATAAAACTGAGTCATTAGTTTAAAAAAATATCGAAATCTTTAATAGACAGTGACTTTTAACTTTGTGTTTATTTTACGAGTAATATATGTAGGTCGGCCTATTTTTTTAAAATTGGAAGTTTATAACTTACTATTCTGAAAGTACGTAATACTATTTTCTTAAAAAGTGTTTTATTCATAAATCTGAAGCTATTTAGTTTATTTCACCTCTAAATACTTCCTTTAACATAACACATATTTAAGTGCGCACTGAATTAAATGTAAGTATTGTATTTGAGTGAACCTGTAAATATGAAGTAAATCGGCATTTCTTTTGATTCAAATGATATAAAAAGTAAGATTTGATTTTTTATTAACTATTGCGATTGCGACTTTTATTTGGGTTAGAGCTCGCCACAAACTACCCACCTAGCAAAATTTTAATTCTGAAAATAACATTACAGCGAACGAGTTATAGTGTTATCGAAAATACGCACTAACTTGGAATGTTCATTTATTTATCCTAGTGCAGTGGCTAGTGCGGAAAAAATGGTAAGTTAAAGTGGTCGCTTTAATATGTAGCTACAGTAGCGCGCTGGCGCTCGGCTCCGTCGAACGCGTGTATTTATTTGTTCCGTCGGTATAAAAGCAATTCGAAAAACGCGTACAATTAAGTGCTATATCTAAAATAATGAGTAATCTTGATAATTCGCCGGTCGATATGGACGGGATAGGTGAATTGCGACAAGGCCGCGAAAGTCTGTCCAGTTTAGATGAGGAGAGGAATCGACCACTACTTGAATTATTACAAAATATGTACCTACTTGTTACCATAGTCGCCCCTATCGTTTGTACCGCGCATTCTTCGTGGAAATCTCGCCGCATTCCAATTACGTAATCGGTCGCCGGACCGCCGCCGCGATCATTATATTGTAATATGGCACTTTATGTTCTAACATTGACATAGGTCGCACGTATTAATTGTAATTAGAATTAAATTGATATTAATTAAAAAAGTCTTCAATATTAATTCGGTTTCATTTGCATCCTCAACGACGGCCTGACATAATTTACTAGTACTTGTAATGTAACTTCAGAAACTTGTAATACAGAATTACACGATTTAAAAACGCCATTTTAACTGTGAAGGAATTGGCTGAAGAACTGAAATTGAATCAGTGTTTAGAGCCACAGCAAGAATTCGATGTGGCAAGCGTCAAGCTGGTGAAGTTTCACCAGCTTGGCCCGCGAGGAGCCTATAATTACAGCAGAAAAAAAATGCGGTTAAATTTTCAAACTGTTTTTTGGACACTACATTAATTTCAGTCAATGAAAGATTTGAACAGTTAAATGAGTACTCGGAATCTTAGTCTTTTAGTACAATATAAGACAGATTCCGGAATATCCAGACCTTCTCAGACTCTGTGGTGATATCCAATTGAAATTAACTGTAAACTCTAAATCAGATATAGATAGATGGTTGTATGTTGTGTGATGAACTCGTAAGTCTGAAATCCTTTTTTAATGCAGTAACGGGAAGAAAATCGCAGAACACCAGCGAATAGGTTAAAGTTTACTTTAAGTCTCTATTTATAAGTTTTCTAATACTAGTATTTAATATTAATATTTTTTAAATATCCAACATGAAAATCGCGTCCTTCACCTCCGCCCCAAAGGCGAGCACGCTCTTAGTCCGATCAGTGACATCCTCGCTCCACAAGCGCATTTAAAAAAAACTCAAAGACCAGCAGTTCACAGATGATCCAGCCGAAGCAACCTATCAGCGTCCCAGCGTGCCACCTCAAGAGCCTGAAGTGGAGTCCCGCCTCTCCCAGTCTCTCGATATTCCTCTACCGCTTTCACAGACTGCCAGTGACAGCTTGGCCTCGTCAAGTTTGGTCCCCGAGTCCCTGCGTATGTGGCGGCAGTGGATAGGGTATAAAACTGGGAGCAGAGCAGAATTTCCTCACCAAAAAAACTAAGGCTCGACGGAAAAGAGTTGGACGGCGTATCTGAATTGTCCTATCATCTCCCCTCGTCCGCAATAAGAGAGTCAGTACGCTAATCGCACACTGCCCAAAACGAACGGGGGTTGAGATGGACATGGACACGAAAGTTGCAAATGATGCGCTGCAACGGGGAAAGGAGGCACTTGAGGCGTCTGCCAACGTCAAGCGGGAGATAAAACTGACCGCAATCTAAAGTCTCCAGGCACTATACGACATCATTCTTTCCCTCGTCGACTCAAGACATTGTCACATTGCAGCATCAAACGTAAGCGGACCAGACACGCCTCAGACCTGTTGTCGGCGGAAAGAGCACAAAAATAAGTTGTGACAACCTTACAGCAAAACCTACTTAAAGAGGTAGCTTTAGCCAGAGAAGAGATAACCGTGATGAGGAAGAAAACACAGGCTTTATTAGAGACTGGCAGAGCTATAAGACGTGGGAGCCACACCAACAAATAAAGGCGACGGCAGATGCAGTGTAGGCTCTCAGCAATCAAATAAAGTACGATGCAGCGATCCCATGTATCGACCTGGGCCCCTTCAGGAAAGACTTCTTCAGCCTACAAACCGGAGTGAAAGCTCTTCAGACGCAGATTGACGAGATTTAAAGTGCGTCGCACTTCGAAAAAAAAAGCCCGATGAGATCCTACATAAAAACGCAGAGCCCTTGGCAAACCTCCTCACAAGATAACGCCTATCCATGCAGCGATACACAGAACTTTGAGTACTGAAACAAAGTCCAGGGCATCGCTGTTTTGGCGCTCATTACTTTGAAATTTTTGATGGTTAGCATCAACAGCCCCGTAATTTCACTAGTTGCAATACCCTTCAAACCAGTACACAGTAATGTTTACACACTACCTGTTCGCAACCGTAAGCGTGGACAAATGTTGCGAGTCACAAACCAATACAATTGGTCTTTGAAAGAATACGATATGTCAGTCTCTTTTGCCGCTCGTTCGCTCGCTTGTTTTTCGAGAAGACGTGGCGATAATTATTGAGTTTTATTATAAACATTGTGCTTGGATTCCGTGCGAATTGGTTCGTTTGAAATGCACGGAAATTAAAAAGTGAAAAGGACAATTCGAGGACAGTGTCTTCAAGCGCCCTTGTTGCGCGTACGCATTGCCGGCTTCCGCCGTCACCTGGTCAGTTGCAAGCCGCGCTTAATCCTGAGTAGACGCTCGACAGGATCTGAAGCCAGCACAGAAGTTAGCCTATTTGTTGTCGGTATTGGAGGGGGAACCTCGTTTGTTAATACAACATTTAAACGTCTCTGACGACAGTTACTCAAGCGCCAAGGAGCTTTTGATACACCGCTACCAGAACATCAGACGTCTGGCGGACGCTCATGTGAGCAAGCTTTTGAATTTCACCCAAATAAACCAAACTGCCAATTTGCGTACGGATCTTTTAAATCCGAATTTAGTGTCTTTGAATGCATTGCAGAGACTTGGACTACTGGTGACTGAATGGTCCTTTAATTTGCTGCATATTGTCCTATCTAAATTGTCCCCCGACCTACGGGTCCGATTTGAACATAAGTACGGAGGGGATACTGAAGGCATTTGCCACTATTTTCAAAGCTGCAGACCTATTTGGCGGATGAATGTCGAATGGCGGACAACGCTGGTGTGTCATCACCGTCTGCAGGCGCATCCAGTCAGGAAAGACCCCGAGAAGCGCGCCGAGTTTGGGAGCGACGACCGGTGCAGCGGCCGGCACCGCGGCCGGCACCCCGGTTCGCCGCCGCTGTGCCAGAGGTTGTCTGTTCATATTGTAAGGCATCGGGCCATGCTATTGGCTAGTGCGCATCCTTTTCGGCATTTTGAAAAACACGTACTTTTAGGCCATCTATAGTCAGTGATACTTTGATTAAGAGGAAGATTTTAATATGGATATTGAAAATAAAGGTATGCAGTCTATTTTTAGCCATATACGTCAAAACACAGTGTTTAGGCTTTTGTGATCTATGAAAATTTATAATAAAATTTTAATTTTTTTGCTATATTTTTGTTACAAATTAGTAAATTCGTTATGTTTCCGAGTCCGTCCGAGTAAAAAATGAAATAGAATATGAATAAAGACTATCCTAGGAAGTAATCTGAAAAGAAAAAAAGTAGCGGAAGTTTGGCGTTTTATTTACTATGTTTTTTTTATATGTCAGGTATCACAAAGTGTGAATTGTATCATTATTGAGTATTTTTTCTTGTTATAGGTGACTCGAGGGAAACAAAGACGTTTACCCAACAATATTTATATAACATTGTGCTTCAATGTCCTATTAAACAAATTGACAAGAAACTTGAATATTTGGAAGACCATTTGTTTAAAATCACCAGATGTGAACGTCATATCCTGAAGCATAAACTGTCTCATTTTAAATCAGATTTTAAAAGTAAATGGACAGCTGCCCACAAAAAAAGGGACGTATTTGAAAAGAAGAATGGTACATGGTTACAAGGTTTTATCGTTTTGCCAATGATGACGTCATCTTTACCACGTGCAAGCGGTCGGCCTAGTAAATCATTCGTAGAATCTAGCGACTGCACGAAAAGGAAAAAAACAAAAGATTTACGAAAACGTCCAGATCCACAGCAGCTAACCTTTGCAGCACAAATGAGCTTGAGATCCATTGGCGATGTAGATGCTTCAAATATTATAAAGGACATTATGAAATCGCCAACGAGGACATCAAAATTCCGCAAACGTTTTACTAAACCATATCATATTCCGCAATTATCACCAACAGTAGCATTATCTATGTTTGTGTTGTGTCGCAGTCAAGGCCAAGGCGGACGGAAAACGAACCTCACTGGTTGTGTAGACACCATTTTAGCTACCGGAATAAATCATGATACAGGAATAAATCATCGCCTGTGCGTGTACGATAGGGAACTAGCAATAAATTTTTTGATCGATACAGGCGCGAACGTTACTGTTATTCCTGCAGCCAGCGTAAAAGTAAAAAAAAAACGTCGCGAGTGCCATTACAAATTATACGCCGCGAATAATACAGAAATCAAAACATACGGAACAACAATGTTAAAGCTAAATTTGGATCTACGTCAACTTACATGTGATCTTTTATAATCAGTGACGTGACAAGCCATTATAGGAGCGGAAAGACTCATTAGTTGCTGGTAGATTTAGCCAATAAGAAATTAGTTGATATTGTTACTAGTTTGCAAGCATATGTGGACCATTCGTAAGTATGAGGAGCCTACAATATCAAGCATACAAGTAAATAATCCATACCATGATGTACTGAGTAGGTTCCCGGAAATTACTAAGCCATTTAATTACAAGGAGAAGCCGACTTTTTTCATCATATTGAGCCAACTGGTCCACCTATATACGCTAAGGTAGATAGGTACCTAACCTTTACCTCCCGGATAGGTACAAAAAGGTAAAGGCAAAAGAAAAAACAAAAGGCAAGGTAAAGGTAAATGTACAAGAAGTGTAAAAAAGTGGGCGAGAAAGGAGCTAAGTGCGGTGGTGACCCCCGCGGATAAAGCTGTAGCGCCACCGGCATCATCCCACAATGTAGTAATATCGTAGGATGAAAGTATAGCGCGCAAATATATAAGTTTTTTTTTTTTTTTTCCATCTATGAGATGATAATGTATTTTTTTTCCATCTATGCGATGTATCGTCAAATCAAGAGTTCTAGAGCAATCGAAGTACATGCGCGTCAACTTGTACGTCAGCGTCGTACGTCGGTCTGTCTACTAACTCCGTCTCATCGCGCCGCGTCTTTGAAGCCACAAACATCATTTCGTCATGTCTCACCATATCCCGCCGTGTTCCGAGCTAAGCTGTCGTCTGCGAGAAGAGACGTCCGTCATCAGTCAGACTATCGTTACAAGACCGTTGATGCCGCCTTTGATACAAGTGTTTTGTAATTTTATTAATGAGTATAAGGGAGAAAGGGAAATTTAACGGGATTTCTCAAAAAAATTTAAAATGCTTTAGATCTTGAGTCACACTCAAAAAGATATTTTGCTTATATTTATAGTATCATAATTAGGAGAAAAAGCCCAAAACGTCTGTTCCAATAAAATATTTATAACACTTGATCATCTAAAAGACTTCCTTAGACAACATTTTGAGGAAAGAAAGCACTGCAACCATTTGTTAATAGACCTTCAGCCGTGCAAACAACAAGTCAGTGAAACTATTGTTCAGTTTGCTCTAAGGGTTGAAACGTGTTTGAAAAGTTTACAGTCTGAGATCCGCAACTCTGACTCTCTTAAGAAGGAACTTGCAGGTGGCATTGTCATAACTGAAGATCTTGCTCTTCATACATTAACGCTAGGGTTACACTCTAACCTTGGTAACATAGTACGATGTCATAACCCTCGAAATCTAAATGTCGCAATTAATATTGCAATTAGAGAATACAATCCCGAGCATGTTTTTCAATCCCGGGCTTACGGGATTTTTGAAGCCTTTTCCCGGGATCCCGGGCCTATCCCGGGATTAGACTATGTGGTTTCTAATTGAGCTAAAATTTAAAAAAACGAGTAATAAAAAAAAATGTCTTTAATGTCTTTGCACAACACAAATCAGAACAATAATAAGAAAAGAAAAAACACAAACCAAAAAATACAATACTTTTGCAAGAAATTAAAAAACAGCACAAAATAACTATTTAGAATTTCGAAAATATAGTCGCAGAAATATCAAAGCATCCAATGTTTGACTTCCGAGCCTGCTTCGTAGTTTATTGCCAACATAAGCAGCAGCTGAAAACGCTCGTTCAGGTTCTACGCTGGTTGGAGGAATAGACAATAGATACTTATATGCTGTTTCTAAGTGATATCCACGAACTCCTCCATTTTCGAACAGGCTCATTTCACGTCTAATACTATTTGCCAACCCCAATTCATTTTGTACTTGTACTTCAGGATCTGGGGATTTCATACTCTTGTTAATTTCCAGCTGTAACTTTTCCTTTAATGTCAATTGGGGTTGGGAGGTTTCTGACCTTACCTCATCATCTGTTTGTGATCCTGACCTTGCTTCTTCTTCCGTGTTATCTCGACTATTAAGTCTTTTAACAATACTCTTTATTTGCTTCCTCACTAAAGCCTGTGTCGGAACTGGAAATAAGTCGTGCCATTCCAAATCCGATAATAACTGATTTTCATCATCCATTCGTGGATTTTGTAAATAATTTAACACGCCAGTTAAATCATCACTTCGTCGTTGCTTTATACGTTCCACTAAGGATGTTTTAATTTTTTTGGCAAGTGCTGAGTTTTTGCTAGACAGTTGTTTTATAAGAAATTTCAGAGCGGCATCAGCTGTGCATAAATTAGCATCTCGCCGACAGATTGCTTCTACTGTCAATTTAATTGGGGTCAGCACATCAACAATTTTATTTACCAATTCAAAATCAACATCTTCTAAACGAATTGGATGATTGAGATCTATAAGAGCTTTTTGAATGCATGCTTTTAAAAGATAAAATCGCTCCAGCATTGTTAAAAGACTATTCCACCTGGTTTTACAGTCCAAAAGAAGTGACAGCTCTTTTCCATGTTCAATTTTCACATATTTTTGAAGTACTGTTTCATTTTTCAATGGAGATCTTTTGAAATACACTACAACTTTGCGGATTTTCTTTATCAGCTCATTAATATTTTCATATTGTGTTAACTCTGGTACGTGTTCTGGCGCAAGATCATTTTGTGACATTACGATTAAACCTGATTCTGGACAGTCTAAGTCTTCTAAATGGTGTTCATCATCGCTGTCGTCCATATAATCAACATTCACAGCTGGTTCATTTATACTATCATCTGAGGTAGGGCTATCTTGCAAATTATTATGTTTTTCATAAAGCACATCACAGACCGCCAAATTGATACCATGTGCGAGACACAGTTGTTGTTCAGTGCAAACAAGCCGCCCCACCTTTATCATAACATTCGGTCCATCGGTTACAATAGCCACGATGTCAGTTTCTAGGGAAATGTCAAATTTACTTAGACGCTCTTGCAATATACGAAGACAATTTTCAGCTGTCATACTTCCGTAAATAGGAACAAGTCCTAAGTTCCAAAATTTTTTATATGAATGAACGTTGACCGCCATGTATCGTTTATTGGAAGTTGAAGTCCACTCGTCGAAAGAAAGACTAAATCTTTCACCTGCACTTTTCAAATGTTGTAATTCTGCAGTTACTTGCTTTCTGATTTTTTCACTGTAATTCATAACACGTTTTCGAACAGTGACGGCTGACTTTGGTAAATCCGTGTATTTTGCTAAGAGCAATTTTCTCAAATCATCTGAGGTTATGAATACACTGAATGGAAATCCATCTAATGCAATCATTCTTGCCAAGATATCATCCAGGCTATCGTCGGCACTTTTAGTAAAATAATCATCTAACTTTCGCTTGGCTGGCGGCGGTGCTGTGTTCAGATTTTCAGAATCTTGACTTGTTGAAGCTGATATAACCTTGATATTATGTTTTGATAACAAATGTGTATGTAATCCCTTAGTTGATCCACCCAAAGTCTTGAGGATGGCTGGGCATCGCTTACATTTAGCACTATTCCCGTCCTTCGCAACTAAATAATAACTCCACACTGACGTCGTATCACTGTCTTTTTTATGTTTAACAAAGTCTCCCGCCATTTGAAATACTTAATTTCAGATAATTGACTTTTAAATTTTAATGGCGTAGCCTACGTAACCCGTCACTGACAGAACAATAAATGAAAAAAATAAAACCTGATTTGCATATTTATACTTTCGTACAGGGAATCCCCGACGGGAAATACCCGCAACAATATTATGATATGAGATGATCGGGTGATTCCCCTGTTGGTCCGTTGGGGAATTACCTTAAGAGTATTGTATTAAAGTATTCCGAGTGGGGAAGTCCCTTCTAAGTTCAACGACAAACATATTATTAGGACTGTACCTGTGTAGTAAATAGTGGGTACCTACCTACGTATTGTACGAGTTGCTTTTTGTCGTAATGTATTAAAATAATATAGGCAAGGTTATTTTCAAGACGCAACGGACTACGGAATACAAACTAGACTTGTTTGTGGCAATCCCGAAAATCCCGAGATTAGCCAAGTACAGTCCCGGGATTTTCGGGGCCAGAAAACGGTCGGGATCCCGGGATCCCGAGATTTGGGATCCCGGGATTGTATTCTCTAATTGCAATAGAAGAAAAGATTTTGAATGTAAATAAAAATTCGTTTGTCAAATCAAACTTTTATACCAAAAAACCTGGTCATTTATGAGTCCGGGTGGTATAATAAACAAAAACGTAATACGCAACATGTCCAAGTCTGTCCGCACGTGCAGAACAACCAACTGATATTAATAATTCTAAAGGCAATACGACACTGACCATATGTCGCTATTGCAAACATGTAGGTCATGATATTTCGCAATGCCGTAAACGACAGTTCAACAATTCGAGGCTGATTAGTAAAAATAACAGCACTAATGGTTTTAAGAGTTATCAACAACATTTTGTTGATACGGCCTCCGAAGTATCATCTCCTCTACAAATAAAGGAACTAGAAAACGGAGACTGTTTAAACTCAATGTAGAGCCTACGGTTAGGTGCCGTCAGAAGTCTCTATTCCTAGGTACTAAAACTACTAAATCCACTGTTTCTCAACCGTAGGTCGACTGTTTCTCAAACTACTAAATCTACTGTTTCTCCACCTGCAAGGTACGCTGTTTTTCAAACTACTAAGTCTACTGTTCCTCAAGTTGCTAAGTCTACTGTTCCTCAAACTGTTAAACCTACATTTGCTGAAGTTGTTAGGTCCACAGTTCACATAGTATTTTACTGCTTTAAGTTTGAGTTTATCTATATTTATTTTTCTATTATTCTTTATAATACTCTTTAATTTTAAGTAAATATTTGCAACTATTGGATTGTGGTCTGAACCAAAATCTGCTCCTGGGTAAATCTGCTCCATTTGTTATTGAATTCCTAGAACGTGATGGGATCAGCATGTAATCAATTTGATTTTTTACTATGTGGTCAGGACGGCAGTCAGTTTAAGGAGATGTCCAAATACACAGTCTTCTCGACAGATGTTCAAACCAGGAGTTTGCTACAATTAAATCCCTTTCTGTGCAGAACTCTACCAGTACGTCGCCTCTTTCGTTTCTGTGCCCAAGTCCATAGTTCCCCACTGTTTAGTGCAAACATTACAATCAAAATACAGTCCACTTTTTTATCACCATGAGCTATCTATAATCGCTTATATCATATTTGTAAGTAATGTCAGTGTCACAGTTGTAATTCTCTCTTACACCTAGAAAATTATACGGAATGGACGCGATTTTCGTAGTTTCCTTTGTTTAATTATCAAACAAAAAAATTAGCCCCCGACCTATTATTTTAGTGAATAAACGTTGCGTGTGCGCATGCGCACTTACAGAGATTACTTCAGATTGCGTAATCTTTTGTAAAAAGTATTGAGCAATCTGCAATTTTTGCACGTATACGGCAAGTATTGCAGAAAACAAACCATTTTGTTTAAGGCGTAGTATATTTCGGCAACTTAAAAGGTTTATTCAATAGTTTTCACCACAATAGACAATAAAACATCTGGTGCAATAAAAAATTTCTTTTTAACAATTTCGTGATTATTTATCAGTTCGCAGCTTTCGCTCGCTGTGTACACGTCTGGTGATTTAGTGCGTGTTTGGTATTTTTATTTGAAGACGTTTTGTGATATTGTGACTAAATGCCTAAAAGAAACGAACTTAACGTAGAAAAACGTGTGAAAATACAACTTCTCCATGAGCAAGGGAAATTGCAAGTAGAGATTTCTAAAACTCTGAAATGCTCGCGCAGAGCTGTGCAATATTGTATTAAGCGATTTGCAGCTACCGGATCACATGAAAATAGGCCCAAAACTGGGCGCAAACGCGTCACTACAGATCGTAAGGACCGGAAGTTAACGACAGAGTCGTTAAAAAATCGTAAGAAAACTTCTTCAGACCTCGCTGCTGAGTTGTCACACGAAATTAAAAGACCAATTTCTGCACGAACTTCTCGAAGAAGGCTCCAGGAAGCTGGCTTGAGGGGCTGTAAGGCCAGGAAAAAACCATGGCTCTCCGACAATAACAAGGCTCGGCATAAATGGGCCATAAAATACCAATGTTTCACCGAAGACGATTGGTCTAATATCGTATGGTCAGATAAATCAAACTTTGAGGTGGGTTAGTCAACTTGATGCTCTAACAAAATTAAACCAGAAGATTTGAATAGAAATGGAATGTAATGAAAGTATTTTAATTTTTTGAACTCTTTTGATTATTTTTATTTTTAGATATTTGTGACTAAACCTGTGTGACCTTTGTGCGTCGTTGAAAAGGCGAAGAATTCAAACCAGAATGTGTGGTACCAACTGTAAAACACGGCGAAGGTAGCATTATGGTCTGGGGCTGCATGTCTGATTCAGGACTTGGCGAATTGTTCGTATGCGAGGGCTGCATGAACTTCTTAAAATACATTAATGTCCTGGAATCTGCGCTGTTGCCCTCATTTTCAAGTCTTTTTGGTGATACCAACATGGATGGCGTTAAATTCCAACATGATGACACGCCATGTCATCCTCCTACCGCCGTGTAGACTGTACCGCGCCTTACGACATATAATAATCAGTAGTTTAACAAGTGCTTGCATTCGACGTTCCCCCACGAATAGTAAGACGATCTTGCCTGGTATTTCTTGGCTATCGATAAGCCAACCCTCCTGTAACTGGTATATATCCGTACGCAGATGACCTATTTGACGAAACTGATTTTGCTCCTTCAACAGTGACTGACCAGTATCCATCACATAATAGTAGTACTTCTATCGAGCCTGGCATAATAAATGAAATTTATAATGAAAAAATGTAGAAGACCACATGCAACAAAATGAAGTGGTTTCTATTAATATAGCAATAAAAATGCTGTCTAAGTCCTCAAAAATTATTTTCCAACTGCAGAAGTTGACGATGGGGCTCCTGCAATGACAGGTGTTCATAATGGTTTTATTACTCTTTGTCACAAAGACAAAGACTTTCCACACTTATTAGCTAACACTGCATAATTCATCAACAAGTGCTGGCTAGTAAAAGACTAAAAACAAAACATGTCATAGATATTACTTCAAGATTGTAAATTCCATAAAAGGAAAATCTCTGCAACGGCGACTCTTTAAACAGCAATTAGATGAGAAGGAACCAGATTTGGCATTGCACACTTAGGTAGTTAAGACGAAGCAAGTTTTTGCAAAGATTTCAAGATCTGTTGGATGAAATAATAAAATTTCTTTCCTTTTTCTTTTTTGTTGCAACTCTTTTTGTGTGTATGGTCGATAAAATAGGTTAGCCATCTCCTCACATAAGTGAAAAAACTGTAATATCGGTGTATTCCATATAATTATTGTTTTGTTTACCCATGTGCCAAGCCCTAATAAAGCCTATAAAAAAAATGTATAGGCCTTATAACGGCATAGTTACAGGCCTTATTAGGACAATGATTTAAGTCAGATAAGTATCACAGTAAAATAGTAAGCCCTTGTTTTCAGTAACATTATGGAAAAAGGATCACCAGCTTCTACCACAAGGAAAAAAAGGGCTCTATGGTCTTCACAACAGATGGAAAACGCTGTTAAAATGGTAGAAAGGGGTGTATATTATCTACATATGTTGCTGCAGCCCGATACAACATCCCAAGAAGAACTTTACGCAACAATCTAGAGAGTGGTTCGACTACACGAAAGCTAGGTCGGTCGGCTATATTGACTAAAGAACAAGAAGCTGGACTTGTCAGAAGAATCATACGTTTGGCTGATGTTGGAGTGCCGATGACTTCAAAGATGTTGCGCGTACAGGCCTTTTCATTCTGTAAAATTAAGAATATTCCAAACACTTTCAATGATGCCAAAAATGCCGCGGGAAGTAATGGTTGAGGTTATTTCTCAAACGACACCCTGAATGAGCACGTCGTAGAGCACAGATGATGAATCCAGCTCGTGCTCAAAATATCGTGCTTTATAGATGATGTCATAAGTATACATAAAATCCGTATGAAACGATATTATAAAGAAGAAAAAAAAGACGAAGGATGTTTCCATTGTGAACATAGAAAGAACGAAACATGTAAAGTATTCCACGTTATAACTGCATATTTGGAACATTTCATCCTCTTTCATTGCAGCAGAGAAGGCTAACTGTGTCAGAATTATTTTTAAGCAAAACAGCTTTTAGAATGTTCTATTATATCTACTGATATTTTGATAATGACATCAAATTTGTCACTAATCTTTAACCCATTCAATTTGCAGCTGTTTATGTACGAGTATTATTTTTATACGAAACGATCATTTCACTGCGAACAAATATTCTTATTTGAACAACTATACAACTGTCATTAAAAACACTAAATTAGACCCATCAGCTGCTGGAAAACTGTTCTCGCTCAGTCATTGCATTCTATAAGATCTTTGTACAGCGACCTGCTGACACTCTGGACTGGATGTTCACTCATCCACGCAGATCTCAATGGAGAGTCAACGCCGTGGTGGCTCACAGAGGCGAAAATAACGCTCTTAAAAAAACAACGACAAAAAAAGGAAATATGTTACAGTCGTAGAAGAAGTTGAGCTTACCGAGACTAACCCCTTGCCTTCACACACAAGATTACAGAAGGGCCGAGAGCTATTATAATATTAAATCGTCATTTAGCTCCTGCTGGGAATGCGTGCTAAGATATATGTAGAGGATCCGAATACTGAAGATTCAGCGATGAGCCAGTTAACAATGAACAATATCATACCCCAGATATCTCCCGTAGATCATAAAGGGAGCGACGCCCACCGGACTATGAGACATCTTGACCGGGGGAGAATGTGGTGATATACAATCTCTTTGTAAAAGTATGTTACCATAGCCAATTCAGTTATTGACATAGTCTGTCAACACTCATTATTAGAATATGCTGTATTTTGTCGATTAAAGCCATAATTACTCTGAAATGGTTTTGAATTCTACAGTACATTTCTTTTATCAACTTCCATTGTAGCATTTAATAAGGAATCAACAGCTGTGGGACAAAGACAGGCACAGACCTGAACCAAAACCATTCGCCTGTCGCATTTTCCATACTTAGGAAGGCCTCTTTTAAATCAAACGTGAGAAATGCCGTAATAAAAAAGTATGACCACTTCGGTACCGATTACATATTTCAATTAAACCTAAATAAATCTGTACAAATCAATAAAGAAAATATATTGATGGACATTTCATCATGTAACTCCAAAATAAGCAAATGAATTCGTTAACATTTAAATCTAACATCCTGCGCGAACACAAGCCGTGCGGGATGCGGGGAGGAGTTTTACCGCGAGCTCGTTTCTCGGAGATTTAGTCGCAATAGATCGCTTCACGGAACCACATCGTGCTTTTGTGTAAAACAATTTTATTTCTACAATAATTCCCTCATTACTGTGAGACGCTTATTTCGCATTGAATACGATTTACAAGACTTGGATCAGTGTCCGAATGTTCCTTTGATAAAGAAATGGGTGAAGAAGTTTGAAGAGACCGGATCGACACTAAATGTGAAGCAAACAGGAGGCCCACAGACTTCACGGATTGAAGAGAACGTGCTGAAAGTTTCCGTTCAGATCGACGTAAACCAGATTTATCGACAGATCTTTACAGATTGAAAACTACATCGATATAAGATCCAAATAGTGCAGGAACTGAAACTTGATTTATGTTTACGCAAATAGTATGCCGAAACGATGTTGGATCAATTCAGTAATTATGAAATCTTGTTTTGAGACAATGTCCCTTTTTTACATCAGCGGACACGTTAACAAACAGAATTGCAGATATAGCAGAGCAGCAAAAATTCCAAAGCTCAACATGAAAAGCCACTTATTTCACCTAAAGTAACTGTATCAGCTGCAATTTCAGCAAATGGAGACATTGGCCTTTACTTTTTCGAAGATAGTATGTGAAAACGTTACGAAAGTTTTTGGCACCACGGCTATTGAAATTTGCTGGCTACAATCGTAGCACGTGGTTTCAACAAGATGGAGCCACCTGTCACACATCTAACGAGTACCTGCCGGTGGTCAAATAAATGTTTCCGGTAAAGCTGATTTCTATTTCTAGGAGAGGCGACATCCGATGGCCATCCTCATCCCCAGCAGACCTCTTTTCGTACGGTTATTTAAAGAGCCGTCTCTAGATTAATAAACCAAAAACACTGACTCAACGAACAGAAAAAATCAGCGAAGAAATGCCTGCGATATCACGGTCTCTTGCCGACGAGTATTCGAAAACTTCGGTACTCGCTTGGAAGAATGCAAAAGTCGAGACGGTGATCATTTAGATGATGTTATTTAAAAAAGTAAATTACAGTGATTAATCCTTTAAATATAATTTTTTTTACATAGTTTTTTCAAATGTTAACGAATTCATATTCCACCCTGTATGAACTGAACCAGATAGCTTTTATAATCCTTTTTTTTTTAAGGTAAGGTAAAAGAAAACGCCTATCCGTGACCATTGCAGCGAAACACAGAGCATTAAGTAACAAAACAAAGTCCAGAGCATCGCTGCTTTGGCGCTGATTACTTCGCGACTTTCGATGGTTCGTCTCAAAAGCCCTGTAATTTTGCTAACTTCAGCACCCTTCAAACCGGGACACAGTAATGTCCTACTGCTTGACGATAGAATATCTGGTACTATAAAACCAGAAATGTGTAGTAATAAAACATCCAGACACAGAACAAACACTTATGTACATTATGTTGATCACACAAAAGACAGAACTTGACCCCATTCAGCTCTAGAAGTATTATCAAATGAGCTAATAAAGCAGTCAAATGAAACAAAAATGTTTATATACATTTTCCTTAGAAGTAAATATTCGTACACACGCGTAAAAATCAATATCCACTACACGGGTAAAAATTTGACGATAAATAAAAAAAACATAATCGATTCTCTCATACCGTTTTTAGAACTAAATTCGAATCATTTTATAAGACTTGTATTTTTAGTTTAGGCTTGCATTTGACCACACATTCGGTTGATGTTAAGCGAAATTATGGTCTAAAATCGAACATGCTAACCTGGAAGAAACCGGTTCATTCGCAACTTGAAAACGAGTTATTCGTAGAACAAAGTTACATCCGCTAAAACTAATCTTGAAGGTTTTAAGTAATGTCTAAATTGAAATAGAATATTGGTCTAGTCTAGTGGACTTAAGACAGAGAGCTTTTTTTGCAAAATTGAGTTTTGCAGATGTATGTAACGTTGTTCTACGTATAAGTCGAAAAGATGTCTGTCTAGTCAAAATTTAATTTAGTTCCAAAGATGTTATAAAAGCATCGACAAATACACACGTTTTTTTTAAATATAAAAGTATATTTGTCGCTTACGTGCTACATTTTACACAGAATGTCGTTTAATACTTTATAATTCCGTTTACATATTTTTATTTCTTTTTACCAAATAGATTTCTTTTTATTTTAACCATTCAAAATACTTTAGAGGCAGTGAATTATCTTAAACACTAATAACAGCCAATTGATCATACTTAACATTAATATATTTCGGGATACGTAAAAGGATGACTGACGGGGTTTTCTTATTAATTCGATCACGATAATTGTGTCTTGTCCACCATGACATATGGCGCAGAGAAGGTGGACGCTTACATATCGGGATGTGCACAAAATTAAGGTCGCACAGAGAGCCATGGAGAGGTCCATGCCCGGCATCAAACTCTAAGACCGAGTTCGCAATAACGATATCCGGCGACGAACGCAAGTTCAAGCCGGCATTGTAGTTATGAATCTTAATTGGAACGGGGCAGAACACGTTGCTACGCCAACTGATGACAAAAAAAAATTAAAAGTGTGAATAGGTATTTCCTAGGCAAGCGTGCTCCATCTTCGGCCACATCGTCGCTTTCCATCAGGTGAGATCGTGGCCAAACGCATACCTAGTCCATGGAAAAAAACAGTTGGAGTAAGGTTGCAACAGAGTGGTGGCCTAGGTATGGTAAGCGGAGCTTTGGTGGTCCAACCGCAAGTTGGATTCCCAGGGTCGCGCTGTTTTACTGTTACTTTGACAATAGTGACAATTTTTTTTTTTACTTAAAAATATATACTTGACTTGGAATCTGTTTTTTTTTGTAATAATAACAACTATTGATATGCAATCGAATGAAACCTAATACTGTTTCTTTCGACGACGGTATAAACGAATATTTTTTTTAACAAAAAAACTATTTTTAAAATACATAGAACAGAAGTTGTTTGTTGTGTTGGTCAATAGTGTGAAATGCACAATACGGGGTGTAAGCGGGACGTCAGTGCAGGACTAGTCGCCGCCATTACGAATAAGAATAAGAAGGTCATTGGTCTAATCATAATGTTTACCTTATAACCCTGTATTATTTTAGACAGAACATAATTAATAATAAGAAAATGTTAGCCATTTACCAACAGCCCTATACATAACTTAAAATACCTAGCCATATTGGAATCAAATGTTAATCGCCCAAACCTCGACTAAGTTAAAGTAGTAGTTTGTTCAGTACGGAACATGCATGACTTTAGGTTCTGGCCAGTAACGCAAATCCGATTTTTTTTCATTATCTCATTTTGCTGCCATCTTTTGCTCTAGGAGTCTAATAATAGTATCTAAATATGGTAATTATATATATTAATTAATTTTTCTTTGTAATTTTTATATATATTGTCATATTTTTTTATATTGACATAATTTATTTTGACATTTTTGTTTTTTATTCATTGACATGTTTTGTTTGTACAAAATCGTTATCAAAATATAAAAAACAATTAGTTTTTAATTTTTTTGTGCTATATTTGAAATGATATTACGGAATTTGACTTGTAACATTGGTGTTATCAATAAAATATTTGTATTTGGTCTTATTCCCTAAGATCACGAATGTAACACGGGTTGAATTCCCGTGAAATGATATTATGTATACCAGAATAACACTTAGCGTGACTAGGTATGTTACGCGCTCGGTTCGAAGTGTCAAAATAAAATGGCAAAACAGCGATGGCCTGGACTTTGTTTTGCTACTCATAATTCTGTGTACCGCTGCAATGGTCATGGACATGCGTTAACTCTTACCATCAGGAGAGAGTCTCATTCGTCCCATTATTTTTACATAAAAAAAACTGTTCTAATCTTTTATAACATAACAATCAAAGCTATGCACCATTTTGGCATGAAATATTATTAGAGAATAATTAAATAAATAATAAATAATAAATAAATAATTATTAGAGAATCAAGACCCAACACTTTTTGTTGATGTGCTAGAAATGACTCTGCCGTCTAGCGTCACGAATTCGAATCTTTTACTCTAAAAAGTTTTTTATCCGCTTTATATTTTTCTATGTATTGTGCTGCCACCTATAGTCATGCACGTTCTCTATAAGCCCTTATACACAATAAATTTTAAAACCACACCAAAATAAAAATAATTTGGTGTTGTAAAAGTAACCTATCGTTTTCACTACATTCACTACAGCAACGTTTTTAAGTAAGGCCTTAGTTTGTTAAATTCGAGAATTAATGTTATGCTACAAAATGGGTCACGTGATTGGTCATTTTGTCTGGGGTCACAATTTTTAACTTTTTCTTGGATTTAGCAAACTGTTTTAATAAAAGTTTTTCCTTCTAGATCAACATCTTCATTTATATCTACCGGATTACGCAGAACGGTAGTATTAAGCCGAAAGGAAACTTTATAATTATTGAGAGCATTTACAAAATGGCCAACTCGGTTATCACAAAAATAATTGCCCATTCCATACGAAGTGTATGTCGACGATGAATGAATTTTTCTAAGCTCCCATAGACAAATTTCTTCAAAAAAGTAAAATTAAAAATTTTAAAAACCCCCGACACAAATTCAAACATAGCTAAGAACACTCCCGACTAATACACTTTTCAAACAAAAAAAAAATCAAAATCGGTTCATCCGTTCGGGAGCTACGATGCCACAGACAGATAGACACGTCAAACTTATAACATCCCATCGTTTTTGCGTCGGGGGTTAATTTAATAAGTAAAATGACTTTCTACCGAGACTTCTTAGCACTCAATTGTATCCCCCTCCGGGTGACGAGTCCTTCACATTACAGGAACCCATACAGTGCCTAGGCCTAGCGTTCGAGTGCGGGTTTATAAGGCCCCTTTAACTACATATTATCCTTAACGTTTCCATACCTGCCAAACCAACTACTACTACTTTGGATCAAAGTACACTGAGAAAAGTAGTTCATCTTAGGCCGGTCGGCGAGTTAATAGCCTACTCTTGCGTTGACGCTTAGGGTTGTCACTTTTATTTCTAGTTGAATATTATTTGCGTATTATGAGTTTACTAAGTTTGTATTTACATAATAAAATGGCCGGTAAAGTGTAAATAATAATAATGTGATGATAGCAAGCGAATGCAGCGTACTGGAACTCACGGCAAGGCCCAGACTGCCGGCACCCGAGTCTCCCCGAGATTATGCTAATGTGTGCGTGGCAGTGTGTTTCCATTCAAACCGGCAGAGGCCAATTACTATGAAGATGATTTACTGTTCTTAGTGTACTGTGTTTCGGCAGGCCGAGGGTAGATGGACAGACTTTGCTGAAGTTCTTCTCGCTCTCACTACTAGTGCATATAAATTGACCATGTAATTATATATAACCAACTCATTTCTAAAGTCATAATATATATTTAGTTTCAGCTTTATTTATAACCGATACGCATAACCCCATAAATTTAGAAGGAAGATCAACATTCTTAATTGTGTTATACTTCAATGAGATAGCTTTTATATGAATCTACATACAATGCACTAGCGAAGAAATTAAGGCCGATTTTGAATTATTAGCTGTTATATAAAGATGCTATTCTAAATTAATCATTATTGGGAAGTTAAAATACACTTCCAACACAAAGCTAAAACTAACTCTTTAATGCCCTTCTTCGGTAATCTAACTTGTATGACTTCATTAATTGAAGTCTCACCTCAGTGTAAATATTCAACTATGCAAATAGTATATTCTTCATACAATATCTTTATTACTGATCCCATTCCCATCATACTCACTGAAGATATATATTGCATTTATTCAGGGTTGTAAGCTTGGGGTTTAATAATCCGACAGAAGGTCATTGTATTCATCATCGTAAACAACTTTTTCTATGTAATAAATAAGCGCATCTATTTAGCTCAGCGATACAGATTTCTCTGAATTCAGTCCACTAGTACTATTTTAAATCCTAATAAGCTTAGACATACACAGAATGTTTACTTTTAGGTACCATGTACAACGTTTTAGAAAATTATTATACGGGCTGACAGTTTGAACAATATTCAAAGACATGTTAGTTAGTGTTCATATGAAACATATAAAGAAATAAAATCGAAACAAATACATAAACGAAAACCTAAAAAACCTAGGTTAAAAAATTTCCCAAGACTCCAGAATGTATGGACAGCGCGCAGCCTCACGCGCCGAGCTAGCGCGAGACATAAGTACCATACTTAGACTGTGCAGTAACTGTTATCTAATCTGCGCCCGCGCGCGACTACCATGTCATTGTCGGTGCGCGTGATTTGAGTGTCCGTATTGTTGTGTTTGCTCAGGATAATTAGGTAAAATATGAACCACCTATTTTTTTTATTATTTGGAACGACAATCGAGTACTGAACCCCCTGTATCAATATCGCTGATGTTTAAACATTCACGATGTATGATACAGCTGATTTTCTTTCTCGATTTCAAAGTTGCTTATAATGATAAGTACCTCTTTCCCGCTTCATACGCCCCAAGCTTAAAACCTGCATATTCTGTTTCCATAGATTGATAATTTGACTGCCCTGTTGGCTCATTGGTAGTATGTCTGCTCCAAGAGCCGTAGGGCGTGGGTTCGATTCCCACTCAGGACAAGCATTTTGTGGTATAATCATAAATGTTTGTTCTGTGTATACAAATATTTAAAAAAAGTATTTAAGTATTCTATAAGCTATCTGACATCCATAGCACAAGCTTTGCTTAGTTTGGGGTCAGATGGCGCAGTGTGAAAAGTTACAAGATAAAAAAAAAAATGTATTGTGCCCCCAACCTTTATCAGAGGGATGATGGGAATTCCAATCTGTACCCCCGATTAGAATTCAATAATGTTAAGAATTTAAATATATACTGCATCAACTTTCATTAATGGGGACGATGGGAATTAAAATTCTCTATGGCTTCACAAAGATACGGCACGATCTTCCTCCGAGCCTATATTTTTTTTTATGGCCGACAGGCTAGGTTTTTGACCACAGCTCACCTGATGTTAAGTGACGGTGTGGTCGGAGATGGTAAAGCACACCTAGCCTGGAATGGAACTGGCTCTCAAGAGAGGCTGCCGGAACACACCGTTAGATGCTTGGCTGGTAGTGTATATTGGTATGCCCGGTAATAGAGATTGAAGAGTTGGTAACGAAGCCAACATTAATGAGACGAAATATAGATGTAGCGATGTATGATATTTGTAGCGATGATGGCTCAGTGGTTAGCGTGGTCGGTTCGCATGCCGAAGGGCGTGGCTTCAAACCCCAACAATGAGCTGGAGCTGTCGGTGAAGGAAAACATCGTGAGGAAACCATAGCGTGGTGGTAGAGTACTTTCTAGTACTCGGCTGGCTAGCTACCACCCTCAAGTTTAAAATCTGCCGCCAAGCATCTAAAAGTGTGTTACAACGTCACTTGACAACCAGTTCCATTCCAGGCTAGTTGCGTTTACCATCTTCGACCACACCGTCACTTAACATCAGGTGAGTTGTGGTCTGTCCAAGACCAAGACTGTCAGCTATAAAAAAAAAAAAAAAATAGCGCTATTGTTCCGTACGCCTACCTAAAATCAAAAGTAGTTCAAGAATCGAGAAAGATGGCGTTTTTTTTTTAAATATCGAAGGCAAAGACATATTTTGAGTCGTTGTGCCACCAAAATTAGTTATAAATTGCCAAAGAAAATTATTTAAATTCCCATTGTCCCCCCGCTAAATGTGTCTCTATACAAGCCTTCGTATGACCACTTTCAGTCTAAGCTCAGTTATTCGCGAGCGCGATACGCTTTTCCTTTTGGTCACGAAAAAATTTTGACAGCATCTGTTTCTGGAGATCGTTGTAACTCTTGTTGGCGAGGCGGACTTGCTCGAGCAGCTTGTGAATCGCACGGTTGTTTGGAGACACCTGGAACGAAACCAGATTCAATAATAAAATCCATTTATTTGCGCTATAAGTATGATAGACAGTCCTGTTGGCTCATTGGTAGTATGTCTGCCTGAGCTGTAGGGCGTGGGTTCGATTCCCGCCAAAGACAAACATTTTATGGTATAAACAAATGTTTGCTCTGTGTCTGGGTGTTCTG
Organism: Biston stratarius; assembly: GCA_950106695.1. Lineage (NCBI taxonomy): Eukaryota > Metazoa > Arthropoda > Insecta > Lepidoptera > Geometridae > Biston > Biston stratarius. Next base: position 2,348,961 of record OX467114.1, on the reverse strand, counting down.
TATGTATTATAAGTATGTATTTACAAAAAAAAGTGTTTATGTATCCTATCAGTTATCTGACTTCCATTACACAAGCTCTGCTTAGTTTGGGGTCAGATGGCGCTGTGTGTAATGTGTCATATGATATGATATACAAATGTAAACAAAGAATGAGCAAAGTACACCACAGACTACCAGCTTTCGGCGTGCAAATTTTTTTAGCTAGACATTTATTAACATTAAAAATAAGCAAATGTCAAAACAAAGTTAATAATATTAAAATGTCACAAAATATAAAAAAAATACAAATTAAAAAATAATGTCCAAATTAAATTAATTTTTTTTTCAGTCAAATACTCCTTTACTGTGTAGTATGCTTATCCCAACAAGAAACATTTCAATTTGTTCTTAAACTAGCGGCCCGCTCTGGCTTCGCACGGGTATAAACCTCAAAAATAACAGTATTTCTCTACTATTTAATGTATGTTATTATACATATAAACCTTCCTCTTCAATCATCTATTATCTATCTCTATCTATTAAAAAAAACCGCATCACAATCCGTTGCGTAGTTTTAAAGATTTAAGCATACATAGGGATATAGGGACAGAGAAAGCGACTTTGTTTTATACTATGTAGTGATAGTGATGATATAGCTGTCTCATTGATGTGAGCAATTTCTATATTATGTATTATATAGACAATAGACAACACTTTAATTGTGACATAAAACAAAAAAAAATTACATTACATTCAACAATACACACAAAAATAAAAACATAAACAAAGAAAAAGAAATACATTTTATGTCACAAACCGGCCTCAACTCAACATAATGCCGACTGAAGCCAGCAGGCCGGCAACTATAGGTGATTATGTATTTTGTATTATTATGTATTGTGTATTCAGACATGACCGTGGTTATTAAAAACCAAAAAAGAAATTGTATCAAGTAATCTTTGTATGGATTCGACTGCTTGTTTTATTATGCCACCTATGGTATAAAAATGTCTGCATGCAAACAGTGGACGGTTACGTAAAAATCACACTAATATTATAATGGCGAAAGTTTGTGAGTGTGTTTGTATGTTTGTTACTTCTTCACGCTGAAACGGCTGGACCAATTTTGATAAAATCTGATATGGTGGTAGCTGACACCCTGAATTAACACATAGGCTAATTTTTTATCCCGAAAATAGTGTAGTGTAGTGGGTAACACCTAGTCATTTTATAATGTATATTTTTTATTCTGTGACACACAAAACATAAAAACAAACAGTAAAATCAGGGACAGTTACAAAATATGGGCTCACCTCGGTATAATGCTGGTCATACTAAGTTGTAAGACCAGCGCTGGTATTCCGGTGAGCCCTTTTAGGTAAAGAAATAAAATAAAAAACAGAAAATAAATATGCTAATATTTACGTTTATCACATCATCAGCCATAGGCCGTCCACTGCTGGACATAGGCCTCCTCCTGGGGGGGTTTTGCCAATACTCGCCACGCTTGGCAGGCGGGTTGGCGAGCGCAGTTAGGTGTGATTGTTCAAGGAAGACGCTGCTGCCCATCTTCCGGATTACATCCCTTAGCCGACTCTTACGGCAACCACGGGTAGAGAGGGTGGGGTACTATTCTTACGCCGGCACCACCACGGCAAATTTACGTTTATACATGTTGTTTTATCTGCCTTGTCATGTCTGCTACAAGAGCAGAGTATGGGTTCAATTTCCACCCAGGGCAAATATTTATGTGACGAACAATAAATCTTGTTTCTGTCTGGGAGTTATCTTTATATATATAAAAATTTCGTGTCACGTTGTTTGTCCGCGATGAACTCCTCAGCTACTGAACCACAGTGTGTGCAGTTTGATCCAACTTGAAAGATAGGATAGTTTATATCTCAATTTATAATCGCATTATTTTTTTTTATTGCAAATTATTTGTTTATTATACAACAAAGAGATATAAGTTCCATAAAATTCTAATAGATGGCGGTGTAAGGTAATTTATTAACTGGATACTGAGTAAGTATCCAATAGATGGCGCTACGTTAAAAGTCCAAACGTTTCCTAAGTATCCAGTAGATGGCGCTACGTTAAAAGTCCAAACGTTTCATAAGTATCCAATAGATGGCGCTATGTTAAAAGTCCAAACGTTTCATAAGTATCCAATAGATGGCGCTACGTTAAAAGTCCAAACGTTTCATAAGTATCCAATAGATGGCGCTACGTTAAAAGTCCAAACGTTTCATAAGTATCCAATAGATGGCGCTACGTTAAAAGTACAAACGTTTCATATGCGCTACAATTTATTTCACGTTACACGCGTGTGTTCAATTTGGCCACAGCAACGCGTGGCCGGGTCTGCTAGTATACATATATATATATGTATTATAAGCAGTTATTAACAAAATACATTTTTTTAAGTCAAAAGCTGTAATCAAGCCTGATACCTGATGGTAAGCTTACTGTCGCCTATGATCAACATCATCATCAACAAAATCGTGATAGAAGATTTAGTTACCTTGTCAGCGAGCCGAAGGTCAAGTAAGGCAGAGTCATAGTTATTGAGAGCATAATGCGCTTGCCCACGCCGATACAAAGCCTTCTCGTTGCGCGGGGAATACTCCAAAACCTACAAAATATAAGTTTTATAAAGTTGTTTTTTTTACTTCTCTTATTTTCTCTTTTTTCCACTTTAGCTCGAAAAGGCTTCCTAAAACCCTCTCATTTTAGCACGCAAATATGGTTGTTGCAAATAACAACTAATGACGCAAATTTCGTTGTTGCGTATAACAACTAAAAACGCAAATCTCGTCGTTGCAAATAACAAATATAATTGCATTGCTGGAAAGCAATTTGAAATTGCGTGGTGGTGGGGTACTTTCTAGTACTCGACTGACTAGACTACCCTCAAGTTGAAAATCTATCGCCAAGCACTTAATGATGTTCCGGCAGCCTCACTTGAGAGCCAGTGCCATTTCAGGCTAGGTATGTTTACCATCTTCGAACACACAGTCACTTAACAACAGGTGAGCTGTGGTTAAACACCGAGCATGTCAGCCATAAAAAAAGAGAGTATCTCAGCATAGGTAGGATCATATCAGATAACGCACACCTGTATCGCAAACCGTAGGCACTATAAGCAAAGTGATGAGACACTATTAAATGTTTATAAGTTAATTGCATGGTGGTAGGGTACTTTCTGGTACTCGATTGACTAGCTACCACCCTCAAGTTGAAAATCTACCACCAAGCACCTAATGCAGCCTCACTTGAGAGCCAGTTCCATTCCAGGCTAGGCTTTTCTATTCAACCATAAAGAAAAAAAATATTAAAATCTAAACACTCACCGCTGTACAATATTTTATGCTGGACCTATAGTCTTCGAGCTTCGTGTAGCAAGCTGCCAAGTTAAGTTGGCACTGTGTTGTAAACACCGAAAGGACTTCTTGAACTAAAAAGAAAAATGATAAAAGGTTGGTAAATAACAACTATAACGAGTAAATGTAATAGATTTCTCACTACTGCACGGAATGAAAAACAGTTTTTTTTTTTTCTTTTACTTCTCGGCATCACACTCTGTGCATTCTGCCAGTTTCAATGTTTCTATATTTTGTGTGCAGTCTTCAGTTTTCAGTTTCTTTATCATTATAGTTAAAGTCCAGTCTTGGTCAAGTCCCGTCCAAACAAATACAAATCTTTTATTGATAACACCAATCATTATTTTATTCATTTTTAAAAGTATCAAAATCATAACATATGTCACTATAATGAAAAAGTTAATATACTAATATGTCAAATATAAAACATGGCAATATGATTAAATGTCAATAAAAAAGTGCCAGTCAAAACAGTGCCATAAAAAAAATGCCTTAGTAAAGTACTTTAAATGGCTTCGATGGAATTTTGGAAGCAACACGAATCATGTTTCACAGCATTATATCACTTTCGCAAAAGTCAAACGAAAGCTCATCTAAAATTGCCATCTATTGAAAGTAATCCGAACTGGCTATTCCTATACAAAGTTACAATTTCGGTTTGTTTTGAATGTTCTTCCTTTATAAAGAAATAAAAAAAGAAAGAAACCATTTATTTTTTATAAGACACTAGATACTACAACGAATAAAACTACAGACAATACACACAAATAAAAAGATTTTAAACATTAAGAGGATTACCGCTGCAACTTATGTTTTTTCTAAATCAATCAGCCTAGTAATCAGAACAATCATTACAAAGACACCGCAGCAGTGTGCCATCAATGTTGAAAGTCGCCACAAGTGAACCATTCTTGGGAACCAACGGCGGCGCCAGTTCACAATCCTGTCCATCTACAGCAGGGGTTCCCAAACTTATTTTGTCTACTGCCCACTTTGAGAATAAATTATTTTTTAGCGCCCCCATTTTTTCACCTACTTAAAAACCACTATAACTTCAAATCAAATTAATCAATTATTATGAGCTATATTAGCGGAGATTAAACATTAATTCTAAACGAAACTTTTACTATAACTCGCAAGAGTTAATTTGAAACCTGAGCGCAGTAGGTAATACACAACGGCGCTCTTACGGGCTCTTACGGGCTCTTACGGGCTACACCTGCCAATGAGAATGATTATTGAAACGCAACTTTATAGTATTCAAACAGACCTATTTGACCGATTGACATGATTTTTATTTTATATATTCAATAAAACAGGACAGATATATGAACTACGCGGAGAGAAATATCGAACCGAGCTTGAGCAATCTCTTAACTAATATTGGTTGATGTTCACAAGTTGTAGTTGAGAGTCGAGAGCTCATGCAGTCGGTGTCTAAGAGGCCTCCTAGCTAAATGAAATTATAAATCAGCCCCCAAGCCTCTACACAACGCCCCCATTTTATTTCTGGGCCTCTTACCGCCCCATTAGGCCTGCAGCGCCCACAAGGGGCGTTATCGCCCACTTTGGGAAAGGCTGATCTACAGCCACGAACACTGCCAAGAGTGTCTGACTAAGAAAAAAATTAAAAAAAAAAAAAAATTATATGGAACCACCTCTGAAGTATGATTTTTTTGCAGCCGCAAGAAACTACAGGTCAACTTATATTGTTTTAATTTCATCTCTAATACCTCCACGCGTTCCTAGACAGACAGACGAAAAAGTGATCCTATAAAAGTTCCGTTTTCTTTTTCTTTTTGAGGTACGGAACCCTAAAAATCAGCATAATATATACGATATTTCTAGCGGTATCGCCTTTCATATTCCCTACTTGGTGCATCTGTAATAATTAAACAGTTTACAGCTATCACTTACGTAGTTCCTGCCTAGGTTTGTCGTCGAGTTTGTCCGTGCGTTGCAGCGTGAACTCTATATACCGGAGGCACTTCAGATATTTCCGGAGTGCCGCTTTGTATCGCCCCTCGCTGAAGTGCAAGTTACCAACGGACTTCAACATTTTCACACCCGACATTAGGTCGTCTATCTGAAACGAAGAGGGAATGGGTTCATAATTGATACAATGTTACGAGGACTTGTAGTAACTTACGTAGAAAAAATATAATAAAGAATTAAAATTCCATTCCAGGCTAGGTGTGCTTTACCAACTTGGACCACACGGTCACTTAACATCAGGTGAGCTGTGGTCAAACAACAAGCCTGTCAGCTATAAAAAAAAAAACAAGTATTGAAAATAAATTACTCCCGCACGATGCCGGGGCGGGTCGCTAGTGCTATAACATACCTCACAGATATAATTACATGGTTGGTTGGCGGGTGTACATTGGTGTGGGTCTGGTACAACTGTCGAGTAGCGTCAAAGCTATGTAATGTGACACTCTAAGCAAAGATACTGTCCCTACAAGGGCATTATAGCATTGGCATCGGATTTGAAAAATGATATCCTCTAACTTTTAGCAATTTGAATTGGCGATTTTACGGTTATGCTATGTATTTGACCACAGCTCAACTGATGTTAAGTGACGATATAGTCGAAGTTGGTAGGGCATACCTAGCCTGGAATGGAATAGGCTCTCAAGTGAGGCTGCCGGAACACACCGTTAGATGCTTGACGGCAGATTTTCAACTTGATGGTGGTAGCTAGCCAGCCGAGTACTAGAAAGTACCCTACCACCACGCTATGGTTTCCTCGCGATGTTTTCCTTCACCGGCAGCTCAAGCTCATTGTTGGGGTTTGAACCCACAAACAAACATACCACGCTAACCACTGAGTCATCATCGCTACTTTGTGTGAGTTCGACTGTGACATAAAATACAAGAAAATATTGTACTGGGAAATGCGATGATGATGGTGGTGATGATGATGATGACAAAAAGAAAGAATAAGAACTGACGTGTACGGGTAGCGTGTAGTCAACGGGGTGCTCCGGCAGCCGATCAGCGGTGCCGTCACGACAGCGCACGTCCCACGCGCCTTTCACCTCACCACACGACGATATCACGCACTCCTGTACAAAATAGCGCTGTGAGGGTTAAAAATGTATACATATGTTTTTTTATTTTTATGTAACAGTAATGAGCCGAACGAGACGCTCTCCTGATGTTAAGAGATAACGCCTGTCCATGACCATTGCAGCGATAGACACAGAACTTTGAGTAGTAAAACAAAGTCCAGAGCATCGCTGCCTTGGCGCTCATTACTTTGAGACTAGATGGTTAGTCTCAACAGCCCAGTAATTTCGCTAGCTGCAGTACCCTTCAAACCGGAACACAGTAATGTTTACACACTACTGCTTAGCGGCAGAATATCTGGTACTGCGGTGGTACCTAGACGTCCTCCAGCTAAGGAGATCTACCACCAAGTGAAGTGAATGTATGTCAATGACGTCATCTATAGAATTTAATGTCAAACTCCAAACTAGATGCATATTCTCCTGCAATGTGAGTAATTCCATAATATCGTTTCAAATAGGTATATCATCGAATATGTCAAAAACACCGATTACATATCAACGAGAAGAAAATAATGTGAGACATATTGGAGACCTTAACAGACTTTACTGACCTGTGCTGGGACGCTATCATCTCTCCGCGCGAGTTTCTGTATTTCCTCGACCACAGCGAGTCCAGCGCGCACTCGTCCGAACACAACATTTGTTCCGTCCAGGTGTGCGCATGGGACCGTTGTTATGCAGAACTGGGAGCCATTGGTGTGCGGTCGACCTTTATTCGCCATACTAAGTACGCCCTCCGCATGCTGTCGATGTTAACGCTGCTTTAGGTTATTAAAAGTACGAAAAAAAAAAAAAAAAAAAAAAAAATGCTTTGCAAAACGCCGACTGCTAGCGCAATAAACTCTATGCGGTTTTCAGTAAGGAATCTAATGCGAGTTAAAGAATAAGACACCAGTGGTCGCGTCGCGTCGGATCGCAACTTATCGCTTTCTGTCTGTTGCGTAGGGCAATGGGTTAGAATAACGTGTTCGTATCAATTTTCGCTAACTACATAATTATGTATTGCTTCAGCGTATTGTTGTGCTTTTGTCAAGCAAGCAATATTCATATGGATCGAATAACACAATGGAAATTACATTAAATAGAATGCCATGTATGCATTTCACTGGCCCCATAGCGGAGTGGCAAGTTAGATTGAATGACAACTTATTCTTATTCAGAATGGGAGCAATGAGTTTCGCACTGATGTCCCACTTGGGGTATTATGCATTTTCCATTATAGCATCTACCCGAGCCAACCCAGCTCCCCGAAGCACTGGAGCGAGGCTCTAGACTACTGGCATAGTAGCTTCAGTGGGTGAGATGGAAGTTAATGATGATGAAACACAAATCATCCATGTCAGCACTTTGTGTTGACATGGATGATTTAACTTGTTTAATGTTATAACATAACAGTAATGCAGACTCCATATCCTTGATAAGGAAGTGATTCAGAAACAGTTCACAGATAAACACCTTATTAGGGCGTCCTATGAAGTGACAATATACAAAAAACAGCAGGGGGTGGAATTAAAATGCTGAAGTTTACTATGATAGCCTGATACTGATAAATTTATATTAACATAAAGAAGTTAGTTAAAAGATTAATCTATGCTTTATACACTGGATTAGTCAATAATAATATTTAAATTTTCTTCTTTCTACAAAATATTCAAAATACAAATCATTGTAATCTAATACTATTAAACAAGCAATATATTTGTATAAACATATATTTGAGATCTCGAGAACAGCTTTAAAGGTTTCGATGATCTATGTATAGGGGGGTTTTTGGGGGTGAAAAATTAATCTAATCAGGATCCAGGTTTCATCTCTGGGAATACATGTTTTTCCGAGTTTTCAGGCACATTGTACACCAAACAAAGATTGGACACCCAGGCACATATACTAGAATATAGATATACTGCTGTTGTCCATGGGATTGCTCTTAAATTTTGCATACATCAAGCAAAGCTTGATCGCTCAGATAATAGATGAAAAAACAAATCATTATACCTACTTCTAATTTGAAATTTTCATCTTCAAATGTGGGCCCATATATGCTTTCTCCACCTGATCCATCTCCACTTATGTCCCCAGATTGCACCATAAATTGGGGTATCGCTGCAATAGTTATCTTAATTTACTAACCAAATACACCATAAAATACAACAGGCTTAGTAAACACTAACAATATTTTTTTTTCCCAAGCTTATATAGCTAGACTATGTATATCAGCTTATGCATGTAAGAGATTGATGGACCGTGGTGGTGCCGGCGTAAGAAAGGTACTCCACCCTCTCTACCCGTGGTTGCCGTAAGAGTCGGCTAAGGGATGTAATCAGGAAGATGGGCAGCAGCATCTTCCTTGAACAATCACACCTAACTGCGGTCGCCAACCCGCCTGCCAAGCGTGGTGAGTATTGGCAAAACCCCCCCAAGAGGAGGCCTATGTCCAGCAGTGAACGTCCCATGGCTGATGATGTGTGTATGATGTGTATTGATGGAGCCATCACATGGCAGGATGAAAAGGTTGAAAAATATTAATCAAGACTTCCATATCAGGTCATATGTGTTACTGTATATATGTATGTATATTTATTATTATCTCATTCAGAAGAACCTGTAGATTTGATTCCTACTCAAGACAAAAATTTCCAGTGTGACGAGTGATAGGTAAAATGGAAATTAAGAATAGAATCTTTTTTTTCCTTATTTAACATACTACATATGTCAAAATTACAACTTCACTAGTAAAACAATTTAGGTACATATTAAAAAAATACAAATAATAAACAAATGTCACTGTCTGATAATAATAATAATATCCAGTGAATAATATAAAAGTCAACAACACATGTTTGGGAATCCCTGTGAGGATGACATGATATGTAGTAAATAAATAAATAATTAAAAAAATATATATATATTTTACAAGGGATTTTTGTCATCTTACCTTTATGGAATTTAACTCCTTTATAATGCAAGGGCTTTCCACATGTTCCAATGCCTTTCTCGCCTGTACATAGGGCTCGAAAGTTCTCAGCCGTTTTAGGTACCACATCATATCGTAGCTCTATTATTATACGCCCCGCTGTAAAAAATATAAAATTTCATTATAAGTATGAAAATTGAAAAGCTGCATGGAGGATGTATGTATGTTTCTTACTAACAATGCATCTGTCTGAACTATCTCTCTGGACTCAAGATAAACACTCAGCTAGTAACATTAGTTATGCTAAATAAGATTTGACTAATATGAGGTGGTAAGTTTAGCCAATTTGGAAACAAAGTTGTGTGCGCATTGTACTCTTGTGGGAGTATCCAGTATATAACAAGCATAAGTAATCACACATAAGTATCCCATGTACGCACAAAGCAATTAGATTCCACATTTTTTATTTGCACAGTGAGGTTGTCTAACTCTCTGCTCCCTGTCTGCCGTTGTCTTTGTTCCCAGTTAGGTACAGTATGGGTGTCTTCAAATCTAGACTAAATTGGTTTCTTCTAGGTATACATGCTTCATATTAGACTGCATTACTGCTTAACATCAGGTAGAGTGTGGTCAAACATGAACCTTTTTAGAATAAGAAAAATAATTAAAAAACTGTGTCAGTTTCAAAGTTATAAATTTTGGAACCAGCTACTTTTCATCAAAATCAAAAAGTAATTTACTCAGTTTAGGCCCTGGTAAGGCACTTATGAACGTTAAGTAACATTTTTGAATGTACCACCGGCTCGTAATTACACTTCAACTGAGAAGACTCTGGCAAGAAACTCAGCGAGGCATTTTTTTTGTGGATCTTTCTTTTCATATTAGGTTACAGTTTATACAGTTTACAGTTATAGATATTACATACAGTTATACATTATGCTTACTACAATTGTCATTTAGCCAGGGGGATGCAAGTTCAGAGAGAAGCTACTACAACCATATATTCCTGTCTTCCACATTATGAGCCACCTTAGGCTTTGTCAATTAACCTCTGCTTTATAAAATATTTGAATTTATTATAGTACATTTTAGTTACCTCAAGTGGGATTTTATCATAGAATCTAATGCAATTCCCGAGAACAGTCTTATTAGCTTTAGATAACCTGAATCTAGGTGTCTTTTAACTTTAATGCCTTCTAAACTTCTGGATATTGAACTCTGGCTGGCATTGAACAAAACTCAAATGCCTAAAATTAACAATACATGGATACACCGGATACACTTCGGGGATTGTGCCTTGGAGTTGCACGACTTGGTTCCCCCACCCCTTTTTACTACAGGACGGCCAGACAAACGCGACCAAAGCGTCATCCGTACATGGTGGACGTTCCCCATGTGCGCACTAAGCGCTTCGAATCCACAATCTTTATTCGCACAGCGAAGATGTGGAACTCTTTGCCGGAGTCTGTGTTTCCCGAAAAGTACAATATGAGTGTCTTCAAATCAAGAGTAAATAGGTTCCTTCTAGGTAAGCGTGTTCCATCCTAGGCCACATTGTTGCTTAACATCAGGCAGGATGTGGTCAAACGCGAACATATTCTGCATAAAAAAAAAGCAATATAAAAGGGTGATATTACCATCAGTACCAGCAACATACTTATAACATAATGCATTACCATTCTTGCTTGCTTGTTATCTATGACATCATTGTTGTATATTGTTATAGCATGAAAATAAGACTTGTTGTAGCTATTCCCTTTATACATGACTTATTTATTTATAGGTAGGTACTTATTACTTGTGGTTACATTGTAGCAACAGTGTTTTGTAGTGATGATAGCTCAGTGGCTAACATGCCGGCTCGCATGCCAAGGGTGTCGGTTCGCATGCCGAAGGATGTGGCTTCAAACCCCAACAATGACCTTGAGCTGCCGGTGAAGGTAAAACATTGTGAGGAAACCATAGTGTGGTGACAGAGTACTTTCTAATACTCGGCTGGCTAGCTACCACCCTCAAGTTGAAAATCTGCCGCCAAGCATCTAAGTGTTCCGGTATCCTCACTTGAGAGCCAGTTCCATTCCAGACTAGGTGTGTTTACCATCTTCGACCACACCATCACTTAACATGAGGTAAGCTGTGGTCAAACTCCAAGCCTGTCAGCTATAAAAAAGGAAGTTGTATTTCATTGATTTATGTGATTTGCATGATTAGCTTGATGGCTAATACATTCCGTCTGTTTCTTTAATATGTAAGTAATTCAACGTTTTTAATTTAATTTATATACGGTTTTTGTCTATTTTTGCACTATTTATGTATATGCTTCTAATTTATGTTGTTCATGCTGTATACACATTTGTCTAGGAATGTAATTTAGTTCAAATACTTTTGTCATTTACATAATGCTGATGTAAAAATTATGTTCTGTTTTGTGTATCTAAATAAATAAATAAATAAATAAAATTCACTCAATATTTTAGATTTTAGCATTCACATTGTTAGAAGTGACCTTGTGCCTACAAGGTCAAAATGCTAATGTATGCACTTCTGAGCGTACTTTGTGGGAAGGACCAAATAAATCTGCAAGATAAAGTCTAAGCTGGCTTTGATTTGAAACTGAATAGGTATATTACTGCAGATGCAAACTGACTTATACATTGCATAAAAGAAATATGAGTTATAAAATATACCTAGAACCACTGACATTAACATAAAACTTCTTTACTGAATAGGTAAATAGAAATTGTACAGATTCTAGTTTTCTAATAGATATAATCTAGAGTTTTTCAAGGTCAAAGTGAATAGACATCTTCTAAGTCTGCATGTTTTATCTTCGACCACAAATTCGTTTACCTACGGGCGGAGTCCCTGGTTAGACACGAACATGCACAAAGAATTTACACTTTCAAGAGTTCGATTTCTAGCTGATTAAGAAAAAAACGTGCCTATAAAACTATAAACCATATAGTAAATAGGATTTTTAAAACGTGTGGCTTTTCTCGAACTTGACCATCCACCAAGCTCAAAAAGCTAAGTAAACCTATGGTTGCCACAAGACATGACGTTAAAACTTACCTGGTTCTCCGTCGATGCTGATATCCAAATAAACTATAGGATTTCTTTGTGATCTGGCGTCCGTGGTCATTTTACATTTCATTAAATTCGTATATACGCGGGCACTACTACGGAATGATTTAAAGACTATATGGCAGCTACATTAATTGAATAACACTAGTCTAACGCATATAAAACATAGGCAAGTAAGAAAAACTATTTTAAAAATGAACCAAATGGAGTTCCGTAACTAGTCAACAGCATAACTACACAATGCTATGCAAATTGCACTAATGCAAAGAAATGTTGGGATTCGGTCAACCAACGAGAACGACAGTATGAAGAACGAGCAATGAGCATCAATTTATGGATCATGAACGTAACGTAGTACCAATATTCGAACAAAAATATACTATCCCTTTCATCCCGACTAGGCCGCTTAATTGTTACACTAATTTATGAATTTGTATATTTATATCGTGTTTGACATTAATTTATGTTATCTTATCTATCTATCCTCCCTGATAAACACAGATGTGCATTGCAAATTCATTTTCCGCTATTTGGTCTTTGAAGATGAGCAAGTATTTCAAAAGAAAATAGTTTTACAATATAAAACTTGTTAAATGTGGCGATAAAATGCATCAAGATGGCTTATTAGTTTAAAAAAAACTATGGTAATGTTTCGAGAAATCATTAAAATGATTTGAAATATTTTATTAGGTAATGTAGAATAAAGAAGTGCGTTTGTTTACGTTTAATAATAATTATAATTCTAACCGAGTTGTATAATGTTCCTTACAAGGTTGACAAAAGTACGTTCATACATACGAAAGCGGCCTAGTAGAAAATTCCGACTCTTATAATGTAATGTTTTTAACCTTTGTTTTAAAAATAATAGTGTAACAAAAGTTCTGCTGGAGTTTAGGCCAGTAAAAATAGCCGTTTCTATTATTTAACCGCGCGCTAAATTTCCGATATTTTTTTCTTTTTATAAGGTTTAGGTTAAGCACAAAATACTGACAGATCCAGGAGGACCTTCAAGCGCCATCTTGAAATTTTTTTTGGCTGATATCTCGAAAACTATGCTCTTTAAGGCAAAAGTTGTTGAGATCATAATGGTAGAGAATAAAATTTCGCATCTTTTATTGCCTGTAAACTTTTTTATAAAACTTACCGTTTACGATTTATGCACTCAACCGTTCATGGTTACTGTGTTAACCAGTTTGAAATTCCGGTCTTACGTCCATGGTTAACACAGTAACCAATCGCTCTCGTTTCAAATAATTCTGAAAAGTAGCACCTAGCGAAATACTTTTGAATTAAATCACAATATATATCGATAGTCTATGAAATAGTTTACTAGAAAATACAGAGATGTCATTGTCGAAGTAATTTATTAAAGAGAGTAAATTTTTCGAAACTCAGTTTGTTGGTATATGCGCGTGCAAATTTTGGTTTGGCAAATATGTCGTTAGTTTTTTAAATATATTATGTATTTTAACAATTGTATTATATTTAAATTATGTTGAGGATCTTTACTGTAGGATTAAGTTAATTTATCAGTGTTTGAAGTGGTATATAATTAACGAGATCAACCTTAAAATGGTACGCGCTCGGAAACGATAGTTGGTTAGCGCTTTTTTGTCATTTTTTTGTGATAATTGCTTTATTTTAGTAAAAATTTGGTAAAATATTAAATAATGTTTCATAAATATTGTCCTGATTTACTTTTCGAATCGTATTATTAAAAGATTTACAAATAAATTAAGGAAATATCGACGCGTTCCACAGACTTTTCTTCCGTACGACTTCAATATTACACCAACAGAATGTGATGACTATGTCTAAAGATTTGATTAATTTACTTCTTTTAAGTAAATAAAACATAAACACCATAGTACCATTAGAAATGTAGAATCCTCTTCTTTACATTTTAACAAGCACATTTAAAAAATAAGGTTTAATTAATAACATTATTCTATAAATCAAAAAAAATATTACGTGTTTTTTATCAAATCCGCATGTTTTACTCAGTTTTTAAGGCTTAAGATTAAAATCCAAGAGTAATTTTAATATAAAGTTTGAATCTGCGTTTTTTGTAGAGTTTTTACATATTTTTTTATATTCTGTAGCTACTATAGTTTAGCCATAATCACGGGTTTTGTTGACAAGGTTATGCATAGCAGGCAACGGCGCTCGCGCGCGAAAACGCTGGACGTATGACGGTAAAGTCGATTTAGAGGTCGGACGGCCAAGTGGTTATGGCCCATTTAATGAACCAGTTTTTTCTATAGCAGGTAATAATAATAAGAATTATCGGCCATCAGTTCTGCGTGCTATATGCTCTGCCCACTGCTACTTCAACTTGCTAATCCGCTGGGCTATGTCGGTTACTTTAGTTCGTCTACGAATCTCCTCATTTCTGATTCGATCTCGTAGGTAAACTCCGAGCATAGCCCTCTCTATAGCTAGTTGTGCGACTTTGAGCTTACCAAGAAGGCACATAGTCAGAGACCACGTTTCAACGCCATAAGTCATCAATGGTAAGCATTGTAAGTATATTACATTACTCTTTGATTGTAAGCATTGTACTATTTTCTAATACACTGACTGAGTTTTGGCGGTAACGCAGAAAGAGTCATGTCGCCCCTATTGTATTTTTTCCAAAACTAGTGTTTTTTCGAGTGTTTATGTATAAAAATAATGATGTTAGATTCATAAAGTGCTGAATTAAGAGCGCGAATGTGGAAAAGTGATATAATGCAGTGAAACATAACTTTTCGTGTTGCTTCCAAAACCCCATCGAAGCTTATAGTAAAGTCGTCCCTACTTTACTAAGGCATGTCTGGACTTGACCAAGACTGGAATTTGATTGTAACTAAAGATTTTAGACATAAATTGCCATAACCGAAAACGAGGCATTAAAGATAAAGAATCTGAAGACTGAGACTGCACACAAAATAAAGAAACATTGGAACTGGTAGAATATACAGAGTGCGATGCCTAAAATTAGAAGTGTTTAAAAGTTAAAACTAGAAATTAACTAGAAGTCTAAATAAAACTAGAAATGTTCCTGCTGTGTTGTTATTCATAAAGCATCGAATTACATGCACATTCGGCAAAACCAATGTCCACATTGTAATAAAAACTACCAAATGAAAAAAAAAAAAAATTCTTTAATTTTGATTCGAAGTGGTGTTTGATCCTCAGATCAAAAACTACGTTTGATCTGAGGATTCGAACAAGCTAAAAACCGGCAAAATTACCGAAACCGACATAACATTGGTATTTTTTTTCTTTTCTATATTTGACGTCAAAGCATGTTTATGTCAATGTCAGCCAGCTATTCCATAAAATGTCAAATGCTCAACATTTCTTAGAAAATAGGTATCTAGGTACTAAATTTTACTATAGAATTACGTTAGATTCAGGAGATAAAATGATAAATCAGTAAAAAAAGTGGTAGTAATACGTAAGTTTGCTTATTTAGTTTGTTCTATCGAACACGGTGATGATTTTACATAATCCACAAATGTTTAATGAACTTGTTTTAATCTTTTGTTAACGATGTTGTTACAGATCGGAAATGTCGTCTTCGGCCATATATATTCTAGATGTGAAGGGTAAGGTCCTCATATCGAGGAATTATCGCGGTGATGTCGATATGGGTGTCATCGACAAATTCATGCCACTACTTATGGAGAAAGAAGAAGAAGGTATGCTCACTCCCTTATTACAGACGAGTGAGTGCACCTTCTCTTACATCAAGACCAATAACTTATACATTGTCTCCACTACCAAAAAGAACGCTAATATCGCGTTAGTGTTTGTGTTCTTGTATAAGATAGTTGAGGTAATGACTGAATACTTCAAGGAGCTGGAAGAAGAAAGCATTCGAGACAATTTTGTGGTAATTTATGAGCTGCTTGATGAACTCATAGACTTTGGATACCCTCAAACCACAGACAGCAAGATATTGCAAGAGTATATCACTCAAGAAGGTCACAAACTTGAGATGCAACCCAAAATACCCATGGCAGTGACTAATGCTGTCTCATGGAGGTCAGAAGGTATCAAATACAGGAAAAATGAAGTGTTCCTTGATGTGATTGAATCTGTCAACTTACTTGCTAACTCAAATGGTAATGTTTTAAGAAGTGAGATAGTTGGAGCTATAAAGATGAGGGTATATTTGTCTGGCATGCCAGAGCTTCGTCTCGGATTGAATGACAAGGTACTCTTTGAAAGTACAGGTAGGGGTAAGTCCAAGTCTGTAGAATTGGAAGATGTGAAGTTCCATCAATGTGTGAGACTGTCTCGCTTTGAAAATGATAGGACCATTTCATTTATACCACCTGATGGTGAATTTGAACTGATGTCTTACAGGCTTAACACTCATGTGAAGCCTCTGATTTGGATTGAGTCTGTCATTGAACGCCATGCTCATTCCAGAGTTGAGTACATGATCAAAGCTAAGTCTCAGTTCAAGCGCCGATCAACTGCCAATAATGTTGAGATCATTATACCAGTACCGGCTGATGCTGACTCACCCAAATTCAAGACAACTATTGGTAGTGTGAAGTACACTCCTGAGCAAAATGCCATCACTTGGTCTATTAAGTCGTTCCCTGGTGGCAAGGAGTATTTGATGAGAGCACATTTTGGTCTACCATCAGTAGAATGTGAAGAGGTTGACGGAAAGCCACCCATCCAGGTGAAGTTCGAAATACCTTATTTCACTACATCTGGTATCCAAGTACGGTATCTAAAGATCATTGAAAAGAGTGGTTACCAAGCTCTTCCTTGGGTGAGGTATATAACCCAGAATGGAGATTATCAACTACGAACCAACTAAATATTATTTCTAAACATTCCTTAGCTAGATTAAGCACCTTGTATTGTTGTATTATGAATATTTTGCAAAATAATTTACTTATTATACATAATGAAGTAATGGATGGATAGTATTATGTACTTTGACCATATAATTAATAAATATATAATAATCATACGGTTTTATTTTTGTTTTTTAGCAGAAAATCTTACTTCTAGTAAATAATTGGTAATTCCAAAAAAATAAGCTAGCTTGCCGAGTACTAGGAAATACCATAGCACTACTCTATGTTTTCCTTCACTAGCAGCTCAAGCTCATTGTTGGAATTTGAACTGAAGCCCTTCAGCATGTGAACTGACCACACTAACCACTGAACTATCATGCACTGGATAAACAGCTATCTCCATAGTACATCATCTGATTGGTTTGAGGCAAGAACGCAATACGTGAAACATCCCCTAATATTTATCTATCTAGTATCTTGTTACTTTTAAATGAGCAACTGAATCTCGAAAACGGCTCTGACGATTTTAATGAAATTTAGTATGCAGGGGGTTTCAGGGGCGATAAATTGATCTAACTAGGTTTCATTTTTAGAAAACGTCGTTTTATCCGTGTTTTCAGCTAAACAAAGCTCAGACATCCAGGTACTTTATTTAATTCTAGAACATCACCTCTGTGCCTTTTATTATACTGATTGTTTGTCAGGAACACTTATATTTTTTTGGAAAAAAAAATACCCTGCCTAGTAGGTGCAGAAAGTGCCCTTACTAATTTTACTATAGGAACTGATAACACCTAAGTTACAAGTCAATTCATTTTTGTTTTACTGATTAGGAGTTATTTACATCTGTTCAGGTCAGATACTCAACTATAGTTACGGTTTCTAGATGTGAATGAAACTAACTAGTCATTTCCATTACTAAAAATAAAATTATTACGTTAAATATTGTAAATGAGGCTGCAAGATGTGAATGAAATCTTCCATAATCCTACAGATTTATATGAAAACTATAATATTACATGCTCTTTGATGAGAACAGCATGATCCTTACTTGGTGACCTAGATAGGTATAAACTATAGGTACCAAATTAGAATTATATCGTATAATTAAATTACACGACTTTATAATACAATATATTTTTGGCATCGCCCTTTGTGTATTTATCCATGTCAAGGATTTTAATATTCACTACATTATTGTTTTACTTATGCAGGATTACTCACGTGTAATTTTATCGGAAACTCAGACTCACTAGGTACATTATATCATTTTTTGTTAACCAGTTTAACTGGTTATAGAAAATAATACAATGCAGCGACATTTCCGCATGCGCGCCAAATTTCATCCAATTCCTTACATTTGACAATTTTGACATTAATTCAGAATTTTCAGATATGACGTTTTTAGCTTTTTAGCAAGCGCGCGAACCGCGAATGTTTGTTTCTTTGTTTGTTTTGCTGAATTCTACAGGCATTAGGCAGTGCACAATGAATGTTACAAAAAAATATGTTGCCTCCAAACCATACATCAAATCGCGACGTGTTTATCAAAGATGTTTTTGTAATATATTTCCATCAAGTGAAACTAAAATTATCAAAAAACACAGTGTAAATAATAATGATAACCTCAAAGAGGAAACAAGTTTCAAAGAAAGTGAAAGAAAATCAAGCGAATTTCGTCTAAATGAAGTCAATATTCAGATGATATCTCAAAACATATATAAGCAGCTGTTTAAAACCCCCACGCCTCCTGTTGATTCAAACGTAGTTAAAAGGTAAAGATGTTTATACCATTTCTTAACTTTTTACCCGACAACAGTGAAGACAAAAAGAGGTTAGCCGATATGTATGTTTATTATGTATTTCGTTACGGTACAGCTTTAATTGATGTTGGTAAATGGTTGGGTTGGATTTACTCGATGGTAGATCTCCTTAGCAGGAGGTCGTCTAAGTAGGTACCACCGCAGTACCAGATATTCTGCCGCCAAGCAGTAGTGTGTAAACATTACTGTGTTCCGGTTAAAAGGGTACTGCAGCTAGCGAAATTACTGGGCTGTTGAGACTAACCATCTATCGTCTCAAAGTAATGAGTGCCAAAGCAGCGATGCCCTGGACTTTGTATTGCTACTCATAGTTCTGTGTATCGCTGCAATGGTCATGGACAGGCATTATCTCTAACCATCAGGGAAGCGTCTCGTTTATCTCATTAATATTACATTTAAAAAAAAATGGTGTGTCAATAGATTCTTGGGGACATGTTGAACTTATATTAACAAGTGTTAGGTACTCCAAACAACATCAATAACTATAATAGTTTCCAGCAATAAGGCACAAGTAAAATTTAAAACATAAGCCAATCTTCTTTTTTACGGTCTATCTCAATAAGTGATATTAGCAAAATAATTCTGAAGCTTCTAAACATAATTACAGAATTATTAAGGCTAAGTTTAGACTGCTTACTTCAATCTTGTATCTAGTAGTATATGGACAGCAGGGTCATAGCAATTGCTGTATCAACCATATCAATAATATAAGAACCCAAGCTAAAAGGGCTCCAACAATAAGTTTATGAAAGAAAAATAGACATTACCCCTTTGGATCCAAGAACCTGACAAATATGTACAATAACATTGTTACTTTTAGTAGCAACTCATACAAAATAGCTAATTCTATAATAATTAGTAAATAGCTATAATTATATAGTTGGAGAGATCACCACAGATACTCATATATTTAAGGGGATAGTCATTACAATACAATACAATATAATACAACTTTATTATACACCAAACATTATGAAAATACATACAAAAATTTAAAAAAAGAGAAAAAAAGTAACAAAATAAAAAATACATAGAAACAACAAATAAACGGTGTACAAGGGCGGCCTTATCACCTAGAGCGATTTCTTCCAGACAACCTTAGGATGGAAATTAAAAGAATAGATATTTAAGTTGGTGTAAAAAAAAGCAAATAATATTAATTATATAAAATGACAGAGAGAATATTTATATATATATATACAAACAGAAAAACATACTTACTATAAATAAATAAAAAAATACATACTAATAAATATACAAAATATATACATATAAAATACAAATATACATTAACATGCAGATAAATAATGTTTATATATTAAATTATTAAATATATTAACAGAATTAGCTTGTCTGATACTGGAAGGAAGTGCATTCCAAAGCAAGACAGCTTTAACAGTAAAAGAAGTGTTGTTAGAAAGATTGGAATGAGCAGAAGGAGGAATTTTTAATGTATCAAATAATGTGTTTTTAATGTGTCATTATGTATCAAATAGGTATTTATATGTAATTATTGTTTTATTTTTAGCCACAACTGTCCTACTCCAGGGAGACTGCCCTAATTCCCTCCCCAGACACTTATAATTTAAATATTTATTTGATATTTCCAGTTGCCAAAACAACCTGATAAGGCTAGGTATTGACTTTAGAAAATTTAACCAGCTGCCTGATGTAGAAATAGAGTTGCCCAAGCTAGAAGGCAAAGATGTGATAGAACATTTCTACAACATAGGAGAGACACAAAGTGCTCCATACAGAGCCTTATTAAAAAGCCTGGCGAGTTGTGATTTACCACCTGTGCCTCAGGTAGGAACATTAATTATTACTTTATTATAAAATTATTGATGGTTGCTTAATGATAAATTTGTTTCCGAGCACCTGTGTACCTCTTGTCTAGTATGTCTATTGCGACTAACCATTGAATGTGTTAATTTTATGAATGCAATAGCATTAATCCCCTGCACTTTGTTTTATTATGTAAAGTTTTGGATATCGCTGCAATGATCATGGATAGGTGATATCTGATACGCCAGGTGTTATGGTTGATACAGCACCAGCTTCATCTCTACTTTTACATTAGGTATAGGGTGATAGGGTACTTTCTAGTCCTCTGTTGAAAATCTCCACTCTCAAGTTGAAAATCAAGCATCTAACAGATTGTTCTTGCACCCTCACTTGAGAGCCAGTTCTATTCCAGGCTAGGTGTGTTTACCATCTTCTACTACACCGTCACTTAACATCAGGTGAACTGTGGTCAAACACCTAGCCTGTCAGACATAAAAAAATATTGCTTTACATCAGGTTAATTACGAATTACATATGCCAAGTCTGTCAGTCATAAGAAAGCCACATCATCCTGGTTTGTGGACGAAGACAGCAAACAGATGAGACTGTGGGACTTCTCAGAATGTAAAGAGGTATTTTTTATTTTCAGCAATGGTCTAAGAATGCTGGTTGGACAAAGTACTCCGGAGACAAGGTGGAATGTGTACCATGCCCATCAGATGATGCATTAGTGTTTGATGTTGAAGTTCTTATGTCAGCAGGCCAGAGCCCCACACTGGCGTGTGCAGTCTCTACCGACGCCTGGTTAGTTGGTAATATTAAATTTTGTTTTCTAAAGTATTATTGTTATAGTAAAATTTTCTTAGCAAATACAACTGTCTATCCAACAAAGAAAAATGCAGTGTTTGTTAATGGTGATTCAATACTTACTTCCCTTTTATGCTATACTAGCAACCCACCCTGGCTATGTATGGGTGTAGTTTATTTTGGCAACTTCAAGGCAAAACATAGAATTTCACTACTCATATAAAAGTTTAATTACTATGTATTGTAAACAAACCTTGCAGAAAATAATTAATGGAGTGACGATATACGTAGGTCAGCAGTCTTGGGAGAGGCCTAAGTCCAGCAATGGATTTCTATAGGCTGATAGCAATGATGATTTAAATAGTTATTAAAGTTATAAAACAAGGTCTGTTGAAGCCAAAAGCTTGGTCTGGAAGCACGCGATGGAAGGAGCATCCCGAATGGAAGTGGGTAAGCGTTTGTAGACTGTGGGGCCCCAGAATGTATTGACCGACCTCTTCGACTTGCTTAAAAGGGGGTGGGGGGGTCTTTACTTTGCTTATTATTGACGACAATGGGGATGAGGCGATCTGAATGGTGATAATATCATCAAAGTCGTATAAATTATGCTGATTGTTTGTTTTCCTTGTTATCGACACACTACATTTTAGCAAAATGGCTGCTAATTAAACCAATATTTACTTAAGCATAGGAGAGGAAAGTAAGAGCTTTGCTAGCTTTTGCTGACAAGGGGGAGGGAGGGGTTAGTAATTACTAAAATTCTGCTTACGTAATACATGAATGGTCCCTTACAGTGTGACTGCTTATTATGTATGTAATGATGTTTATTTATTACAGGTATGGCTGGGTAAGCCAGCCTCTAGCCAACAATGAAGAACACAGTTCATTTGACACCATCAATTACGAAGATCTTATTCCATTGGAGACAGATGGAAACAATCCTTGTGGAGATATTGGCAGGAGTCGGGTTGTGGTTGGCCATAATGTGTCATATGACAGATCAAAGGTTAAGGAACAGTACTGGCTAGAAAAAACAGGTAAAAAAGCCTTATAAGTGGTAAGGAAAAATGTAAATTCAAAAACTCGAGCTGAACGTTTCGATTCCACTCAACCTTAATTATATGAACTGCTAAACATTGAAATTTGGAGGTCTGGAGGCCCTGGGGCAATAGAGGAGCGGAAGCCCGTCAAAATTAGGATATATTTTTGTATCTCTATTGTGTGGGCTTCTCTTTTGTGGAGGCCCTAGGTTACTAGCCCCGTCTGCATGTATGTATGTATTTACAAAAAAAGAATGTATCTATTTATAATATTTGACTTCCATAATACAAGCTTTGCTTAGTTTGAGGTCAGATGGCGCTGTGTGTGTTCTACAATATTTATTTATTACAATGCTATGGTTTCCTTACGATGTTTTTCTTTATTGGTAACTCAAGGTCTTTGTTGGGATTTGTGAACAAATACAAATACAAATGTTTTATTGATAACACCAATGTTACAAGTCAATTCCGTAATATCATTACATTAAGATTTAGAACACTGATTACATGTCAATGGAATAAAAACAAAATGTCAAAGTATATAAACTTGTCAATATAAGAATATTGTCAATATAATAATACTGCCAATATAAATTATGTCAATATAAAAATACGTCAATACAAAAATACGTCGGCATAAAAATATGCCAAAATAAAAAATATTGTCCATATAATAAAATGTCCAGAAATTACTTACTAGTAATTTAATAATCTTTTAACTTGAAATATTCATCAATGTCATAAAACATTCTAAACACTGAACTATCATTTCTACAAGTTATAACTTTTTCAGGGGTACGCTTCATGGATACAATGTCGATGCACACGTGTGTGAGTGGCGTGACGAGCTATCAGCGAGCCGTGCTCAAGACGAAAAACAAAGAGCACCATCCGTCTGACGATGACTGGATGGAGATTAGCTCACTCAACAATCTTAGTGAGGTCTGATTTATATTATGCTACATTTAATTATATGAAAGTGGCTTGAGATTTCTTTTGCGACACACACACAAACCGTAAATGTGTGTGCACCAGCAGGTGCACACACATTTACCAAACGCAGTTCAGTTCACATAAAACTATTCCTGTTTTGTTGGATTGGTTTGTAAGCTACGCACATAGGAGTAGAGCTCTGATTGTTGAACATTAATAGTTACTTATCCTACTAATACTATAAATGTCAAAGTTTGAATGGATAGATGGATGGATGTTTGTTAATCAATCACGCCAGAACGGCTGAACGGATCTGGATGAAATTTTGCATGTAGGTATATACTTTAGGCGCTGGAATAAAACATAGGATACTTTTCATCATCATCATCACCATCATCATCCATCACCACGCGGGTATAGTTTGTATGTTTGTTACACAATCACGCAGATGTCAGATTGATAGGTTGACAGATCTCAGATTGACAGATGTCAGATTGACAAATTCCACTAATATTATAAATGTGGAAGTTTGGATGGATGGATGGACGGATGTACATATGTTATTCAATCACACCAGAACGGCTGAACGGATCTGGATGAAATTTTGCATGTATATACTTTAGGCCCTGGAATAAAACATAGGATATTCATCATTTCATCATCATCCATCACCACGCGGGTATAGTTTGTATGTTTGGATGTTTGTAAATAGTAATAATCACGCAGATGTCAGATTGATAGATTTCAGATTGACAGATGTCAGATTGAGATGTATATGTATGTCAGATTGACAGATGTCAGATTAACAAATGTCAAATTGACAGATGTCAAACGTCAGATTGACGGATGATAAAATAGCGCAAGCTTCACGACTGATCCTTATTTGTTATCTTCACGTTTAATTTCTCTCTGAACCTAATTCTATAATTAACCCGGACGAAGTCGCGGGCTTAAGCTAGTAATTATACAAATGATTGTGTAAAATTGGAAGATTTAATTATTATTATTGTTGTTTGCAGCGATAACTAGAACTTTCATTCACTGCTTTGCAGGTTCACAAGCTGTACTGTGGCACTCCAGTAGACAAAGAAACTCGAGATATATTCGTCGAAGGAACTTTGGAGGATGTTCATGAAAATTTCCAAGTTTTAATGCAGGTATTGACTATATTTCTGTACTTTAATCACACTAATAGTTATAATATAAATGTGAAAGTTTGTTAATTCTTCACACTGACGGCCAACGAGTTTGAGTAAAATTCGAACTAAAGATAGTTTACACTTATATTGCTTTTTAGGGTACAATACAATACAACTTTATTTATCGATGATAGCTCAGTGGTTAGCGCGGTCGGTCCGCATGCCGAAAGGCGTGGGTTCAAACCCCAACAATGAGCTTGAGCTGCCGGTGAAGGAAAACATCGTGTCGTAACCATAGCGTGGTGGTAGGGTACTTTATAGTAATCGGCTGGCTAGCTACACTCAAGTTGAAAATCTACCGCCAAGCATCTAACGGTGTGTTTCGGCAGCCTCACTTGAGGGCCAGTTCCATTCCAGGCTACGTGTGCTTTACCATCTTCGACCACACCGTCACTTAACATCAGGTGTGCTGTGGTCAAACACCTAGCCTGTCAGCAATAAAAAAAAATAAAAAAACAAGGGCGCTAGTTGATACATAATTCGTTTTAAATTTCAGTACTGTGCTAATGACGTCATTTCTACTCACGACATACTGCGAGAGCTTTTGCCATTATTTCTGGAGAGATTCCCTCACCCGGTGACGTTAGCTGGCATGCTGGAATTAGGTAATTAGCGCTTAAGGAGCTAGATTAACATTTACATTAACATTTTTAGGATTAACTTATAAACATCATATTTAGTTGCCACCGCTCTGAAATCTGTTGCCATGCACCCAACGCCAATCCATTCCAGGCTTGATGCGTCTACCATCTTTGGCCATACCGTCATTTAACATTAGGTTAGCTGTGAAAAAATTAGCCGGTCAAACATAAAAAAAATCTACCATTATTAAGTATTCGAGAGATATATTTTTAACTTATGACTCGCCCCGGCTTCGCACGTGTAGTAAGAATGGGTATAGTAAGCTATCCTTAAAAGGTAGATAAATATATTCCATCGCGGACTTTTTAGTAGATCATCTATAAAAGAGGAATATCTCTCGATGCATTGTTTTGTTATATCTACGTTTGGACTTTTAACGTAGCGCCATCTATTGGATACTTACTCAATCCAGTTTATAAATTACCTTACACCGCCATCTGTTAGAATTTTATGGAACTCACAGACAATTATACCTCTTTGTCGTATAATAAACAAATAGGTAATTTGCAATAGAAAAATATTGCGATTATAAATTGAGATATAAACTATCCTATCTCTTAAGTTGGATCAAACTGCACACAGTGTGCAAAAGTTAAAATCGGTCATCGCGGACAAACAACTTGACACGAATTTTTTATATATAAAGATCTATTTCCGTATTGCG
This sequence comes from Biston stratarius, assembly GCA_950106695.1. Lineage (NCBI taxonomy): Eukaryota > Metazoa > Arthropoda > Insecta > Lepidoptera > Geometridae > Biston > Biston stratarius. The sequence continues at coordinate 2,322,826 of OX467114.1, read as the reverse complement.
TGTATTTATGTGGAAATACATTAAAAATATATATCTTAAAATATAATAAAAATTAAAACATAATTAAATATAAAAAAACGCATTTATCGGAAAAACACTAAAAATATATCTATTGAGTACTTAAAATGAACTTACGCAGAGTAACGCCGGAATCAATCGAATTATTCGATCATTATTAATCCAACTTATCGATACTTCATCTCTATTACAGGGTCAGCATATCTCCCAGTCAACTCTAACTGGTTCCAATACATAGATTCAGCGGAAACAGTATTCGAGGACCTTAAACTTGAGTCCCGACAGTTGCTCTCCCGAAAAGCTGACGAGACTTGCAAACTAATGGCCAACGACGTGTACAAGAAAGACTTGTGGATGTGGGACCAAGACTGGTCGACGCAAACACTGAAATTAAAAAAGCAAAAGAAAAAAAAAACTGACAGCAATTTCAAATTGGAACTCTCACCGACCAGACACAAAGAAAACAACACCAAAGAGTTTGACATACTCGGCGAAGAGTATATAGAAACTTTGGAAAGGGGCATCGATAGCTTGCACATAGATAATAGTGATGTGGATGAATTGTGTAAAAAGTTTGGATATTTATACGAGTTGGGTGAATCGTTGCCGGTTAAAAGGCCGTATTTGGCCGGATATCCAGCTTGGTACCGGAAGTTATGTACAAAGCCAGGCAAGGATTCTGATTGGACGCCCGGTGCTAATAATATTACGACAAGCATGCAGGTAAAATATAAACTATCTTAGATTTTTGGCAAAAATGCGAAAACCAGATATATGATATTACTTACATACTTTTTTTTATAAATACATAATTATAATACATACAGTACAAAAAAAAACATTTATTGTCAAATAAACACGTGTCCTGGGTGGGAATCGATCTCACGCCCTTCAGCTCATAAAGCAGATATTATACCAATTGAACCAACAGGGCAGTTGATGCAAACTTATGCATTGTTTTCTATAACTTGTGTTATAGGTTTATGTAGCGATGATAGCTCAGTGGTCAGTGGTCGCATGCCGGAGAGCGTGAGTTCAAACCCCAACAATGAGCTTGACCTGCCGGTGAAGGAAAACAGTAAGGAAACCGTGGCATGGTGAGATATTCTAATACTCTGCTGGCTAGCTACCACCGTCAAATTGGAAATCTGCCGCCAAGCATTTAACGGTGTGTTCCGGCAACCTTATTTGAGAGCCAGTTCCATTCCAGGCTAGTTGTGCTTTACCATCTTCGACATCTTGTCGAAAATTTAAAAATATATATATAAATAATGGTACGCGAGTTTGGGAAAATGATATGTGTTGAAACATTTTTTTGGTAAACATGGCTTTTCGTTGCTGCCAAAACTCCGTCGGAGTTCATACCCTAGTGAAGTCACCACTACTTTACTAGAGTATGACAGTACTCTGCCAAGACTAAATTTGTGTGACTTAGACTAAATACTATTTATATTTGAAAAATATAATTAAAATATCTAAACATTTGAAACTGGCAAAATCACAAAATGCGACGCCAAAAAAAAAGAAGTAGTCGATCACTAAAATGACAAACTGACATTTCTTGTTTATAAAGAAAGAAAAAAATAGGCGTTTATCTTATATCCAACGCACTAAACAGGTTTTAATATATTTGTGTTAAAAAAAACGTATTTGATTATATCAAATCTTCTAATTATTTGATACCTATAATTATTAATAAAGATTGATATATTCAGATAACACCAAAACTTCTCCGCCTATCCTGGGAAGGCTATCCCCTCCACTATATCCAATCGGAAGGTTGGGGGTTTTTAGTACCATTCAGCCGACAACCGCCTACCGGAGAGGAACCATTAGTTCCACTAGAGCAGCTGTTAAAAGCTTGTCCCATGGCACATTGTACGGAACCAGTTGACGCTGAGAGTTATAACTTACCGAAGACTGTTGAGGTAAGGTATACTAATATGTATGGGCTTTACTTACAAATTTCAGATTATACCTGTTTTTATAGTGTCCCACTGTTGGGCGCTGGCCTTTTCTCATCATAAGAAAGGTATAATTCATAAATTCACACCCCACCTTCTTCTTCCTCTGATTATTTCCATCCTAAGGTTGCCTGGAAGTGATTTTTACGCTTTTAACGATAAATCGCCAGTTGTTACACCTATTAACTAGTTTATTTCTTCTATCTAATTTTAAGTGTGTACAATAAAGGTTATTCAGTCATTCATTCACCTTCACTTAACATCAGTCGAGCTGTGATCAAATACCTACATAGCTTGTCAAAAAAAGTACTAGACTGTAAATTTGAAAAGGTGAGGGATAACAACATTTACAGCAGTTATGTATTATATCCCTATTATAATATTATATCCCTAACACTATCCCACAACTTGAACATTTTTGTGGTACACTTTACTGAAATACTGTCACGCCTATAGATGTGTGCTTTAATATAGTAATTTAACTTCATATCAAGACGTGTTATCTGTCAAAAAAAATATAATTTTATAACCATTAAAAAAAATATAACATTAACAATTTTGTATTCATTGGATATAATGTTATTGTACTACTAACGCCATCTGTTAGAAAACTAAAGAGTTAACATTGCTGCAACAGAACTAAACTACTTAATGCTAGATGATACCACTAGGATCAGGTTGTAAAATAACGGCGTATGTTCCCAACTTGGGGGTTATATAATAATATTAAAAAAAACTGTCTTAAAAATGATTACCTGTTAGAAAAACTACGCGAGCCCTCACAAAGCTCAGTTTTTTGCTAGTTTTAAAAAAAAGTTATATCTACGGACTCTTGAAAATGATCGTCCACTTGTACATTTAGTTTACTCAACTTGTAAAATCGACCTACCACACTTGATTCACACTTGTACTACTTTGTAGGAAGATTTGGGTAGACGTGCTTATTACGCGCGAAAGAAGCGCGACGAACAAGCGGCCGCCAACCAATACCATGGCTTAGGAGTATGGTGTGGGATTCAGATACAAGGTAACGATTTTTTTTAAATATTTCTGGATCAGCCTTCTCAAAGCGCTATGCAATGTTTGTTACCATCAGGCTGGAAACAGATTGTTTTGATAAACATTTGTGTCACAAACAAATAGTTGTTCTGTAAGTGCGAGTCGGACTCGCGCACCGAGGGTTCCGTACAAACCTGTAGGTATATAAGTAAAAGTTGTGGTATTTTTTTAAATGATAATTTATGTTTTTCGTTATTTTTCATTTATCTGTGCTATAAGACGTTGCTTCGTACCAAATTTCACGGCAAGTACCCTGTAGGTTTTGATTCGCTTGCGAGTGTCGAAAATTTGCAGCATAAACGGCTGTATCTTTTAATTGCGTTGGCTTAGAAGTTTGATTTATACACAGCTCCAAGGGACGATAGACCTGAGTATTTGATATGAATTTCAGCTTGGTACCTCCACGCGTTGCTGAGAAAAAGGGTCTTGACAGACAGACAGACGGACAACAAAGTGATCCTATAAGGGTTCCGTTTTTCTCTTTTGAGGTACGAAACCCTAAAAATGTATAGAGGTATTGATTTCCGCGCGGGTTAATCCTAGTCTTTTAAGATAAAAAATACCCACATAATTATACATTGACCATGAGTATAAGCTATTTGCATGCCAAATTTCATCTTAATCCGTCCAGTCGTTTCAGCGTGAAGAAATAACAGCCATATAAACAAACTTTCGCATTTATAATATTAAAGATGATAACAGTTTCCATTTCCTCTCACCAGGGAGCGCTCTTTCACTTCCCATACCATTTTTCTACATAGCACGTAAATCTCGCAAATTGATATACTAGACCCTCCGGTTCCCATAGTACAAGTTATGCTTAGTTTGAAGCTAGATGGCGCTGTGTCAAATGTCCAACGATGTTTATTTATTTATTCTAGGTTGTTGTCACTTTCTTCGCTTGCCCCACAAAGACGGGCCCAAGTACAAGGTGGGGAATCCCCTCGCGAAGGATTTCCTCGATATGTTCAGTCAGAACGTTCTCACTGCGCAAGGCAACGAAGCAGAAAAGGTAAGCTGGCCTAAAGTGGCAAACGGACAATAATACAACACTTTTTGAGCTATAATAATCGAACTAAAAAAAACACGGACAAGTGCAAGTCAGATTCGCCCACTGAGGGTGTATAAATGTAGTGTATATGTGTAGTGATAAACTTTTATTCCTTGTATAAAGATTTAGTACCTGGATGACCGAGCTTCGCTCGGCTGAAAACACGGATAAAACGACTTTTTCTAAAAATGAAACCTAGCTAGATCGATTTATCTCCCTCGAAACCCCCTGCATACTAAATTTCATGAAAATCGTTGGAGTCGTTTCCGAGATTCAGAATATATATATATATACAAGAATTGCTCGTTTAAAGATATAGATTCCTATTTTTTGAGATTAAATTGAAAATGTACAGTTTTCTGATTATTTTCTTTATGTGTTCTATAAGACAATACTTCTTGCCAAATTTCATAATTCTAGGTCAACGGGAAGTACCCCTTGTGAGTGTCCAAATATGCGGTTTTTTTGCGACATAAACGGCTGTAACTTATTTACGATAACTTATAAGTTTGATTTTTTCACAGCTGCAAGGGATTACAGATCTGTGTATATGGTTTTAGTTTCATCTCGATACCTCCACGGGTTCCCGAGATAGAAGGTCTTGACAGACGGACAACAAAGTAATCCAAGGGTTCCGTTTTTTCCTTTTGAGGTACGGAACCCTAAAACGTTAGAACGGATATAGTAATCGGTATATAGCGACAATTCAAGAAAAGATTTTGGGAACTGTAAAAATTTGCTGAGCATTATTTCGCTGTAACTCGTAGACCAGGGGTGGCGAACCTTTATAGACCAATGTGCAATTTTTCTAAAGAAATGTTTAATGAGGTAGACGTGCCGGCAAATAATTTTGGCTTTGTGATTAAAGGGAAAATATTAAAACTAAATAAGACACAACTAACACTTTTTACTTGGTGGTAGATTTCCTTAGCAGGAGGTCGTCTAGGTAGGTACCACCGCAGTACCAGATATTCTGCCGCTAAGTAGTAGTGTGTAAACATTACTGTGTTCCGGTTTAAAGGGTACTGCAGCTAGCGAAATTACTGAGCTGTTGAGACTCACCATCTAGTCTCAAAGTAATGAGCGCCAAGGCAGCGATGCCCTGGACTTTGTTTTACTACTCAAAGTTCTGTGTATCGCTGCAATGGTCAGGAGAGCGTCACGTTCGTCTCATTACTGTTACATAAAAAAAAAAAATACATTACACTAACATAATTAACTCAACAAACTCTTTATTTATTAACAACAACAAAAAATTGCCCAAAATATTGTGTCGCGTGCCAATGGTTCACCATCCTTGTCGTAGACTATTTATCTGATCAAAAAGTGTTTATAACAAAAGTTGTAGGAAATTTCATGTTTTCATGCTATTTTTATTTAATTATAACTATTTTATTTGCAGTTGGGTTATAGATGTTTTAAACACTTCGTTTGTTAATCTTTTAATCGTTACGTCACAGGTGCTAGCATTCGGCCGGATGATGACGTACTGGCGTAATAACAGGGAGCGAGTGAAAGGGCAGCAGGTGGTGAAACTGCCGGCGCAGGCATTGCCTCCGCAGCTGCGGCATTCGCGGGGCATTGCCGCCATACTGCCGCAAGTCGTCGTCTGCGGCACTCTGACTAGACGGTGATTAAATTAAGCTTTACTCAAAAATATACAACATCTTGGCCATATATTACTACGAAAAAAAGTGGGCACCGTCACTTAACATAAGGTGTCAACTGTCAACTATAAAAAAAAATTGTTCACACATTGATTTTATATTAGGCCTTTATAACAATTTTTACAGTGGTAACATGTGTTACCAATGAAATACCAACCATATCAATACCAATGGAATGTTGTTCCTAGTTTGTTATCTGCAATATTGACTTAGGTGATGACAATCCGCAACATTGACTTAGTTGATGACAATCCGCAATATTGACTTAGTTGATGACAATCCGCAATATTGACTTAGTTGATGACAATCCGCAATATTGACTTAGTTGATGACAATCCGCAATATTGACTTAGGTGATTACATTTAAATTATTGTATTGTTGATTTATATATCTAGTTTAACTTTGATAATGTAACAACGACGAATTCTTTGAATTATAATTTTGATTTAGTATTGACTGAATTTTTAGGCTTTAATGTTTTTGACATGTTGTTTTTGATTTTTAATAATTTTGACAGAATATTTGATTATAATGCATGCCGTCTTCGTCTATAATTGTTGTGTCACTTAACTTGACATTTTGTAATTTCGTAATTTAATTTTTAATGTATTGGTGTACTTCCCACTAATGCCGCTAATATTATAAATGTGAAAGCTTGGATAAATGGATGGAAGTTTGTTACTCAATCACACCAGAACGGCAGAACGGATCTGGATGAAATTTTGCATGTAGATACTTTAGGCCCTGGAATAAAACATAGGATACTTTTCATCATCATCATCCATCATCATGCGGGTAAAACCGCGGGGCGCAGCTAGTATTAAGTAAATTAAAAATTAATCTCTGTTTCAGGGCAAGCGAGCCAACGTGGATGACTGCAAGTAACGCACACGAAGAACGAATAGGCTCGGAACTGCGGGCGATGGTGCAAGCTCCCCACGGCTACAAGTTTGTAGGCGCTGATGTGGATTCGCAGGTCTAACTGCTAATTATTACTAATCAGACTTTTTTTTTTCTATGATTGACAGGCTAAGTGTTTGACCACAGTCCACCTGATGGAATGGAACTGGCTCTCCAGTGAGGCTGACGGAACACAACGTTAGATGATTCGAATATAATAATGGAATACCAAATTTGAATTTGATCAAACCCGTAGAAGTTGCTCAAATCCATTCAACTACAAAATAGCTGATAATTCTAATCACCTTTCAAACACCTCCCTTCTTCCCTTGACATTATTTTGCTACACAAAGTTCTGTGTATCGTGGTAATGGTCATGGCCAAACGTTATCTCTTACCATCAGAAGAGCGTATCGAGCGTCCAATTACATTTACATTAAAAAAAAATGTGTGCTTATGACCGCGACATTAGTGAAAAGTCTCTCATGTAACTGTCACTGAGCAATAAGGAACCATCTATTTTACATCGCTCCATTGCTTAACATCGGGCAGCGTAAAGCCAAAAAAGAAGAAAAAAAAACATTTTTTTATTTTATTTCAGGAGCTTTGGATAGCAGCATTACTAGGCGATAGTGGCACTAGAATTTGTGGCGGTAGCGCATTCGGGTGGTCGGTACTCGCGGGAGACAAGCAATCCAATACAGATCTGCACTCGCTCACAGCACGCGCCGCTAACATTAACAGGCAACATGCTAAAATCATCAACTACGCTAGGATATATGGTAAGTAATGTGTGAATCTGTGCTTAGCAGGGTAGTAAGTTACGCTTGAATGGGGTAAGGTTTCTTCGAGTGGTATATACTTAGGAGACAAGCAATCCAATACTGATCTATACTCGCTCACAGCACGCACTGCTAACATTAACAGTGAACACGCTTAAATTATCAACTACGACAGGATATATGGTAAGTAATGTGTGAATCTGTGCTTGGTCAGGGTAGTAAGTTACGCTTGAATGGGGTAATAACTTAGTAAGTTCTACTGGGATTAGGTTTCTTCTAGTGGTATGTATTTAGGAGACGAGCAATCCAATACCGATCTGCACTCGCTCACAGCACGCGCCGCTAATATCAACGGAGAAAACGCTAAAATCACTGTACGGGCTCTCGTTCCAGTAACGCGATGGACTTAGCACGGATGCTAGCATTCCATGATGATACCATTGAATTGAAGAAGATTTCGTCTCGTGGCTTTATAGGAGCTGGTCAGAACTTTGCCGAGCGTCTCCTGAAACAGTTCAATCCAACAATGACGATATCTGAAGCGAAGAGCAAAGCTGCCAAAATGTTCTCTACCACAAAGGGGCGACGTGTCTACATACTCAAGAAACAATATATGGAGGGGTTTATGGACGAAGAATTAGAAGATCAGGTATGTTAGTTAAGACAAATAAGATGAAGATGAATTGAAAAATAGATCGTAAATTCGTAAACTTAAAGACGAGTTTAGCCTAGATTTCAATGCGGCGCTTATGCTAAATATTATACGCCCGTTTGGTTTTAAACCCCCCGACGCAGACAAGGGTTTTATAAATTTACTGCCTTTTTTAATTTGTCCATTAGATTTCTTAGCTTATGATTCAAAAAAATCTGTTATATTTGATGAATGGATGCGAGCATTTTGCATAGGTCTGGTCGATTTGATATTTGGTACGTTAACTGGGGTCGAATGTTTTTATACTTGTTTTCTTGGAATGGATTAGCCAAAAAAATTACTAGGTAAATCAGATGAGAAAAATACCCATAGTAATGTTTTATTATTTTTAAGTTTATAACACTATAATTTCGCACTTTCCACTGTTTTTCCTCGTCGCCACTATTAAATACGCACCAATTCCCGTAATTTATCTTAGCACAATCTAGCTGGCTCGATTGACAGCACCAGACTGGTGTCGTTACTGTACTTCACAACTACCCTCATTCCAGGACATAACACGCCTTTCCCTCGGGATAGTTGCACAACACTTAGTTTTTTAGTCTCATCACTGATTATTTATATTGTCTTTTATTCACTATATTAACTATTACTATGGGTATATCATATGTTGCTGAGTTGTACTTGTATGCGATAACAGTTGAAGGAAAACCATAGCATTGTAATTGGGTACTTTCTAGTACATGGCTGGCTATCTACCACCCTCAAATTGAAAATCTGTCCCCAAATATGTAACGGTGTTTTCATCACTTGAAAGCCAGTTCCCATTCCAGGCTAAGTGTGTTTATCACCTTCGACCATACTGTCAACATTAGGTGAGCTGTGGTCAAACAGCTAGCCTATCAGCTATAAAAAAGGACGACGCTCGTCGTGTCAACTAATAATGTAGAAAACGTTGTAATTTGACAGGTGGTAGAAATGTCCGCATACCAGGCCTCTCGGCTAGCGAAGCTGAGCGGCAAGCGGGTCGAGGAGATGTTTGAACGACCGACATGGATTGGAGGGACGGAATCAGATATGTTCAACAAACTTGAGGAAATCGCAGGTCTGTTCACTTCAACATGTGATTCGCAGGTCGATTCACTTCAACATGTTATTCGCAGGTCGGTTCACTTCAACATGTAATTCGCAAGTCAGTTCACTTTAACATGTGATTCGCAGGTCAGTTCACTTCAACATGTAATTCACAGGTCGGTTCACTTCAACATGTGATTTTATTTAAAATAAAATCAATTTAGGATTCTTGTTGGCAGCTATGGCAACCCTGCCACAATTTAACCTCAATTATTTCTTGTGAAATTTTGCCACTCCTTGAAAATGGCACCCAAGACGGGTTTGATTTTTATTCATAAGTAGATTATTTATCAATATTTTACACTAAGATTTGATTTCAGAATCCACAGCTCCCGCGACGGCATTCCTATCGGGTCGTCTGTCCCGTGCGTTAGAGCACGCGGCGGGTCGATGGGGCGGGACGAGACTCAACTGGGCGGTCCAGTCCGCGGCTGCTGACTTCCTGCACTTACTGCTCGCCAATATGGCGCACTATGCACCTAAAGCCAGGTAATTTAGACTATAAGACATAAGCTTTACTAGTAATCATGTCATGCTAGTTCATAGCCATGTCACTCTTGCTATTAGTCATGTCATGCTAGTTCATATCCATGTCGCTCTTGCTAGTTGTCATGTCATGCTAGTTCATAGCCATGTCACTCTTGCTAGTAGTCGTGTGATGTTAGTTCATTGTTATGTTACTCTTGAGCTCATTCTAAGAATAACGCAACTCAAGCCTCCATGCATTTTTTTTTAATCATCGTAATTGTTATGGAAATACCATGAGTTCTCAATTTGTTGCAGATTCTGTCTGAGTTTCCATGACGAGGTGCGTTACTTGGTCCCTGACGAACACAAGTATCAGACTGCACTGGCATTACAAATATCCAATCTGTTTACTAGAGCCTTCTGTTCACAAAGGTAAGAACATACACACATTGTTTTTACTGCATTAAATTTTACCAAAGTAGTGCAGATAGTTTTTTTTTTTTCAGAGTAACTTTTAACTTTCACAACTTGATGTTTTAAATTTTTTACACTTATATTCATCATCTGCGTAAGTTAGTTCAAAAATAGATATAAGCCCCCCTCATTATGTCACTTAGACCAATCTTTAACTTTTCCAGTCAAAGCCTACTTTGGCTTCTGCTTTTACTTCACTGTTTGCTGATTCATAGTTTCAATTTTAAAACACTTCTACAAAAAGGTTATTGGTTCTGCGCAAAATACGAGTGGCTGGTCCGCTGCTTTGGTACTACAAATAAAAAATTAATAAATACCAATATTATTTTTTTTTTTTTTTTTTCATTTTTCAGAGTGGGCATTAACGACCTCCCTCTATCAGTAGCGTTCTTCACCTCAGTAGAAGTCGACCAAGTACTAAGAAAGGAGTCTAATTTGAGCTGCATCACACCATCCAACCCTCATGGTCTAGAAAAAGGCTACGGCATACCAGACGGAGAGTCGCTCAACGTATTCGACGTTATAGAAAAGTGTAATAGAATAAAGACTGATTAGAAAATCCTGTTTTCTTTCTGACTTCCCTCGTACACACAAACAACAATTTTTGTGTTTATTTCTCTCTAGGTAACAAAAGCATGCTAACTGCAGACAAACACACGAAACTTAAAATATATATATAAGGATATACAAGTATATTTAATATTTTTAGAAGTAACTAATATATTAACGACTTTTTTTATATTTGCAAATGGAGTGTGGGCTAGGGATACCAGGCATTTTAAGGAAGTAGGACGGGGAAATTCTGGAGAGAATATCTTCCAGTGAATATTGCATTAAAGGATAACTAAGGAAAATATGGTTAAAAAAACAATTCATATTGCCTGCAGCTACCATTTTGAATGTTACTTTTATCTTAATATAGCTCATAGACATAGATGTTATTTGGAGTTGTAGCAGGCGCATTCCTGCTAAAACTTCAAAAGAGTCGTGTCGCCCCATTGTATTTCTTCCAAAACTAGTATATATGTATAAAAAGTCTATTATTCATAAAGTGCCGAATTACAAGCGCGAGTATGGGATAAGGATATAATGCGTTTTCGTATTGCTTCCAAAACTCCATCGAAGCTTATAGTAAAGTCGCCACAACTATACTAAAGTATGTCTAGATTGACTGGCACGGGTTGGATTGACTATAAGATAAAGATAAATGGCAGTATGCATAGAGTGCGATGCCAAGAAGTAAGAGGGGGAAAAAAAGATGTTAGTTGTCAATGTCAAATCAATCAACGACAATCAACGTGCATTTGTAATTCTGATTTTTGTACTCAGATCAAACACTACTTTTATACTTGTGTTTGTACTTGTTTATCGTTTCGTCGGCTAAAAGATTTTTGTGAATTTTAGTATTTTCTTTTTATATAATTTGAGCGAAATTCTCGACTGCGTAAAATAACAAAGAATTCATGTCCAATTACTTCATACCATAAAATGTCTAAAGTAACCAAGAGAAAACATGTAATGAACGAAGCACTTTGGGACGATTACGAACTTCCTAAAGAAAATCAGAATATCGTAAAAGTATTGAAAAGCAAGGGAAACAATTTACACGAGGTAAGTATTATTTATATTCATTCCAAAATCAATTATGCAAAGTGCGAATCAGAAAATTATTACAACCTATAAAAGTTGTATAGTGATAACTTCTATGTCTTATAAATGCAAATAATATATTTTTTTTTAAATTAAAGTAATAAGATGAACGAAACGCGCTCCTAGTGGTAGTGGTAAGACATAATCCTTCTCGATGACTTGCAGCGGTACTTACATGAGTTACAAAACAAAGTAAGCTCATTACTCTAACAAGTAGCTCTGTAATATCGCCAGCTGTATTAATCTTTGTAACTGGAACATAGTAATGTTTACACAATACTACTTGGTAACAGAATATGTGATACTGTGATGATACAAGCTAAATGACCTGCCACCATCTACTATTAACTATAAGCACCTAGATGACCGAGCTTTGCTCGGCTGAAAACACGGATAAAACGACGTTTTCTAAAAATGAAACCTAGCTAGATCGATTTATCTCCCTCGAAACCCCCTGCATACTAAATTTCATGAAAATCGTTGGAGCCGTTTCCGAGATTCAGAATATATATATACAAGAATTGCTCGTTTAAAGATATAGATAGATATTGCAAAACATTTTACTAGCCAGTCTCATAAAATGTGTTTTATCCAACACTTTTTCTATCAATGGGGTAGGCTAACTTTGATTTTTAAGCATTTTCTTTCAGGTCACCTCTCCAGCTGGAGAAGAATACTTGGTATCAATGCCAACTAAATTCCGAAAGAATATCTGGGTAAAACGCGGCGATTACATTCTCGTTGAACCTATAGTTGAAGGAGATAAAGTTAAAGCAGAAATTGTAAAAATAATGAACAAAGACTCAATAAAATATTATAAAGAGAACAATGTTTGGCCCAAAGAGTTTGATGACAACAAACAAGAAATAAAAAATGATGATGATTTATTTGTGAATACGAACAGAAAACAAGTGACAACATATGATAGTGAAAGTGACTCTAGTGAGAGTGACAGTGATGCTAGTGATAACAAATAAATAATATATCATACTTTTAATGTTTTTATATTCCTTTATTAATAATTAGAATTTGGTTTTATTAACTAGTAGGTATTTACTAACACTTAAAGATAAGAATTAAAATGCAATCTTTTTATTTTGGATTTTATATAACATTATTATACAAGCTTTGGGTTTTTAACTACTTGCCAATTTTGTGCTATATTTAAACATAGACATTGTTGGTGCTGTGAAATAGTGCACCATTTCTATAATATAGAGGTTGGAAAGTTAATGATTTATCTTAAATCTTCAGTCTCTTGCTGTCCATCATTGATAACATATTCAAATATTGTCTTGATAAGAACAACTGACTGCAACTTTGTCCAACTTCTAGTTTTAATAATAAGATTTGCATGCCCATCTTTGATGTACTCCAAGACTCTTCTCTTCAAATTTGTGGCAGAGTGAAGATCGGCCAACTCTAAAACCTCTATAGCATTGTCAACTGTCAAGCTCTGTTGCAATGCTTCCTCACAAAGGTGTTTTAATCTATCCATTTGGTAAAAATCAGCTGCGGCTAAGAGTTGAGATGGCATTATAAGAATTTTAGGAGCATTGTCTGTGTAAATGTATGTCAAGACTTCTTTTAAAACTTCAGTCTTTAATGGAGACTCAATAATATTAGTCAGACTCTCCATTGTGTTATGATCAAAATGTGCTTTCAGAACTGCACTGCGAGTGGATAATATTGCCTTGTGAACTGGGAACTCCACTCCTTCAGCAGATTTGATTGTTACATCAGCATATGTGGAGTTTTTGAACATGCTTTCTAAATCATCATTCAGTTGAGGCTTTGGCGAGTTACTAAAACAAACTTTTATTTCCCTGTTGACTATAAACTGAAATTTTAAGTTCAAACTGCCTTCATTAAGAATAGTATCACATCCTTCAAAGCTTAGAATATCTTTTCTGTAAAGGACTCCAAGAAACTGCCACTTGTTGGGTTCAACCATGTGATATTCTTTCAAGACTATTGAGCGCTCTTTATAACATTTTAAACAGATTGTTAGAATAGACTTAAGAAAAAAATTAACTGGTGCTAAATAGTAGATTTCTAATAAATCATGTTCTTTTCCAACAAACTCTATTTTTAACTGGAATTTTGTTTCTTCATCTGAATTGCCTGCACAGTCAGCTTTGCTTGTACGAAAGTCTTTTTTGTTATGATTCTCCAATATCTGTATGAAATTAGGAATGTTCCACATCACTGTTATAATTTTAGTCCTATCTTCATGCTCAGTACGGGAAGAGTACATAATACTGTATTCAGACATGATTAACTGTAGGGTTTATGAAGAAATTAAGATATAAGGGTTACTTTTCTCTCTCTGAGAGGGTACAGTTTGAGAACAGTTGTAGGGTAGGAAACAATAGTATTAGGACAAAATTTTTGGTGTGCTCATTAATACTTAGGCACAAATAGATTACCGCACTAATAATATCACGGACACGGTAATAATATAACTCATAGCACTAATAGGAAAATTTACTTCAGTTTTTCTGTCTACAAAACGAGAAAACTACGACCGGTGGAGCATATTTTATGCTCGACTTCTAGTTTCGACAGTATTATTCGACTACTATTTAATGAAATACCATAAATCGAATAATCATCACGCATCACTATCTTTAGATTCCCATCTAGTCCATCTACACCAGTGACACTATTGGTGCTATTTACGAAGACGATGTAGAGTACATAATTTTATTCTTAAATGAATATCGAGACACTATTAATATCTTAGTTTCTCTTTTATATTGAAATGATCATAATATTTTTTGTGTATAGTAAATAAATTGTAGGAACTTAGACATAATCGTCAAAATAAGGTAGACATTATCACCCTGTGAATATTTACACCCAATACAAAATTTAATAGCTTAGTTAACGCGAACCTCGTAAACGTAAGTTAGTCGCTCTCTGCTTGACCAACAAACCAACATCGATATTTTATTTTCGTTTCTTGTCGCACATTTCTCATTGTTTTGTATCGTAATTTGATTTTGACTATTGAATCTCAACTCATAATCTTATCTAAAACGTACTATAAATCGTAAAATGATCGCTCAGATAAAATATCTCAAGATTATCGTATTATAATGAGGTGTGTGTGAATCGCAACTGGTGATAATTTTGTTTTTCTTAAATTTATGTGATTTAATGATCGATATGGAAGATTATAAGTTTTTGTTTAAAGTTGTGTTAGTTGGAAACGCGGGAGTAGGGAAGACTTGTCTTGTAAGGCGATTTACACAAGGGTTGTTTCCGCCTGGGCAAGGTGCAACTATCGGTGTGGATTTCATGATCAAAACTGTAGAAGTTGATGGCGAAAAAGTGAAGGTGAGTAGGTTTGGGGCATGTACATTTTTGGCGAGTTATTGCATCACGTTGGTCGCTAATAAACGTATAATTTTGGTAAACATGATGTTTTACTTGTTTAAGCAACACCAGACGAGATTTTTGTGTAGCTTTGTGATCAAGAGAGTTATAGCTTGATAAACAATTTTTTGACGAATTGAGCAAAGTATCCTTTTAATATGTATAATAGAACCTAATGACTTTCAAGTTCACATTATAGTGTTTTCCATTAGATGATCATTGACACCTGTAGAAGCTTGCATAAAGCTTAGTGAAATTACAATTTTTTACTCATTTTAGCTTATCTACTTCAGGTTTCACACTAGTCAGAAGATAATTTTTAAGTGTATGATAAACACCTACTTAGTAAATCAAAACTCTTTCAGCTCCAAATATGGGACACAGCAGGTCAAGAAAGGTTCCGTTCTATTACACAAAGCTACTACAGATCAGCACATGCACTAATATTAGTGTATGACATATCATGTCAGCCAACATTTGACTGTCTACCGGACTGGCTGAGAGAAATAGAAGAATATGCTAACAATAAGGTGCTTAGGATATTAGTTGGTGAGTATTTTAAGCAAAGATTATATCGCATACAATGTTGAGCAACATTTTATATACGGATAAATAATAATCAGTTAAATGATTATGTGATTTCATGTAAACTTATTCAGTCCTTTAGGCACTGACTAGAGTTTAATCTGTGTCTTTAGACAATATAAATTGTACAAATATTAAGTATACAGGTTTACTAATATTAAGCATCAGTATTGTACAGGGTTAATGGTATTTTATACAAATAAAAATCATTATCGATTGGGCATTAGATATTCTAATAATATAATTAAAACTAGTTTATTCCCTCTAATATTATGTGCAATAAGTATTACTGACAAATAAAACAAATTTAGTATAGCTAGAATATGATTGGTCTAGTTTTCACAGAACGAATTTTTAACTTGCTAAACCAGACGCATAATTTTTAAAACTATTAATTTTTACAACTCGTTTTATCAGATTATGTTGAGTACCACTGGGTAAAGGCCTTCTGACTGTATTTCAATAATTTTGGTTAATATGTTAATAGAAATCCTTGAATATCACAAATAGTATTGTGTATTAGAGTTTCTTTCTCAGCTATTTACTTGCATAGTAAAATATGCACAGACTACAATAACACTTAAAATTCTAATACAGTGCATGTAGGTATGGCGTAAGTTTGTAGCAATCAAGTCTCGTTGTACAATTTCTACAGATTTTGTAATTATTTTTTTTCTGATTATTCAGGTAACAAAACAGACCGCGAAGATCGAGAGATACCCAGGCATATCGGTGAGGACTTTGCCCAGCGTCATGGCATGTACTTTTTGGAAACTTCTGCCAAGGAGGCTGAAAATGTTGAACGGCTGTTCATGGAAATCGCAGTGGAACTAATGGAGGTAAGTTGCAGTTATTGCACAAAGCCTTAAAATATAAATATGGTTTATTAATTGCCAAACTTTAAAATTTCAGCCCACAGCTCGCGAGAGTGGTCCTGTGATTTGTGATTTAATTAAAAAAAAAATATGGATAAAAAATATAAATATAGATACAAAATATCTCGTGCGCTATATTCTGAAGTTTAAATTCTAGTAGACTTTAGTTTGTTTTAACAAAATTGGTGTTGCTTAGAATTCTACAAAACATACTTCAAAAAACTATATTTAAATTGGTCAGATGTACAAAATTATTTTGAAAACTGTTTTTTTTTTATTTTCAATATTATCTTGTGTATTTATACTTATTCATAGATGTATCGATCAATTGTTGATTAAATTAATAATAATGAATTAGATTGTTTTAAATTTGATAACTGAGTAGGTATATAATAACTGTCTTTTTTTATTGTAGTCAAATTAAACGACTGCAAAATATTTAAAACTTCTAAATTTGTCGACTAAAGCTTGTAAAGTTGGTTATATAAGTTTTCCCTAAAAATAGCGACATACATAATTTAAATACTAGAAATAAGAATAAACTTGCTGTGCCCAAAACTAGGCTAAACAAGATAAATGTATCCTTTAAAGGGCAATGTATACGCTTCTACAACAAAACTCCTAGTGAGTTGCAAAAATTATCAATAAATAAATTCAAACAAATTGTCAAAAATATCCTATGTAAAAAGGCTTACTACAAAATATCAGATTATTTAGACGATAAAAAAGCTTGGGACGAGTTTTGCTCCAACTCGAAAACTAACAATCTAACAAGGTAAAGGTTTCTTGTTCGCTTCTTTACTTTACCTCAAAAAGATTGAAGTGAATGAAAGATCAAAGTGATCACTTTATTTCCTAGTTTTAAGTATGTTTATAATTTGTAACGTGTGACGTGTCCAAGAGTCCTGTAAGGTCTAAAGGAAATAAAGCACTTTGAGTTTTGAGTTTTTGAGTTTAAGCTGGTAAAATAGCAATGGGTGCGATTAAAAAACTATTTAGTTACAAGTTAATCCTTTAACTGCTGAGGTGTTTTTTGTAAAATAGTAATATGACTTTTGAATTAAAAAAAAATGAAGTCTTTTAAAAGTCGTATCATTCTTATATACGAGGCTATCAGGCAAGAGGTTAATCCCATAAGTGCACGATAATGCCGATGTACAGCATACTGTCAAAAAACAATTTTTCATATTAAATTTAATGTTGTATTTCAAACATTTAATTTCAGCAAGCGAAATGCAAGGAGCTGCCAAAATACGACGGCAGCTTAGGCCCCATCAACGGTAAGACCACCTCTGTAGGCGACAGCTCATGCTGTCTGCGCTGAATGTAACGAATTTATCTCATTGATATTATTTATAGTAATCAACTGGTATTTTTATAAAGGAATCACAGTATTGTTGAGCGTATTTGTTAATACAATCATTTAAGTCTGATAAATTGATTTGTTCTTAATATGTTACATGCATGAAGATATATTAAAAATGCACATAATACATAAAGGTATTTTTCTTTGAAATTTATTTAGCCGCGTTGGGTGTTTTTTTTGTTAGGGGCAAAACCTATTGGTTCGCGTTGCCGACATGCCAATGTAACGTGTTTTAAGTTTTCACTTCTAACGGCAGTAACTATGACTGCCTATTTTTATTATTGTGTGTTGGTAGATTAACTCGCTTGGTAGATTAACTCGCTTGGTAGATTAACTCGCCCTTTAATGTACTCGTACCTGAGGTAAAGATGCTCATACCTAAACAGAATTACCTTCCTGGTATTGGATTATCCGCACGCTATATTTCAATTAGTTCGCATTTGACTATACCCTGCCCTGATATGATGCAGTAGTGCGGTTTGTGATAGAACACTCTTGTACCTTGTACCTACTCTTGAAAGAACTTATTATACTATACTAGTATTAAAACTAGTTCATTTTTTAGAATTGTTGATTTTGTGAAGTGGGTTGTACTATTTTTTTGTGTTGCACTACAGTATTTCTCTGTGTTACTAGTACTAGTAGTAGTAGTTACTTAGTAAATCCATTTTTTAATATCAAAAAATAGAATCACAGAGCAACATCTCTGGGACAAGTTAATTTGAAGAAAATCTGTTATTTAATTGGTATGGAAATGATTATTTGCTTATTCTGCCTTAATTATATAAGCTTTAATCTACATTTTATTCTGTAAATATTGTTAAGTTAAAATTAAAATGCTTGGTATTGCCAGTTTTATAAACAAGCACTATAAAAACTTAAACACTATATTGGGGTTAGTCCTAATTACTTACAAATTTTGACAGGTGCTTAGAATGTAGATAGTTTGGTAGTTGCGAATGACCCAACTCAGATAAAATAATTATATCAGAATATATATTTTTGTTGTATTTGTATATTTTGGTTAATTATTGTGTGATAAGGTGTTAGTGATCTCTTTATAAGAATACCAATAAATATCGTAAATTGTAGTAAAAGAACATTCCAATCGCTTTATAAATGCTATAGGTGTAGATATTGTTACCATGTCATGACGTGTACTTTAGATATACATAGATTTATTATTTTTCAATAATGCATGGACGAACCGGACGGACGCTCATCAAAAGTCTAGTTACTAGCGTGTTTTAACGTTCTTAACCTTGTTTAAAACATACTAACAGTATTTGAACAATTGTTTTATTATTTAACATATCTACATTGCGTGATGTTATTGTCAATTCATAGTTGTAGT
Source organism: Biston stratarius (assembly GCA_950106695.1). Lineage (NCBI taxonomy): Eukaryota > Metazoa > Arthropoda > Insecta > Lepidoptera > Geometridae > Biston > Biston stratarius. The sequence goes on along the minus strand of OX467114.1, from coordinate 2,303,445 downwards.
TATTATAATAATATACTATTGTTATGCATATCAAAAAGTAATTGTATTGTTAAAAAAATAGTTGTTTTTCAGCACTCGTATTTGTATGTAGATATTGTATAAAACCAATAAGTGAAATTATGAATTATCGAATGCAATTTACTAGGTTTTGTTACTCATAATTCTGCAATTGTCATGGACAGGAGGATCTTTTACCTTTAATTTTGCATTTAAAAAATCCCAATCAGCTGAATAAATGAATAAATACCTAAAAATATTTAGATATAATTCGACCTTACTCACATACTCAGTGCTAAAATCATTATTTGCGTAATTGAAAACCTAATAACAGACATTAATTGTTTTATTGTTCTTGGCGTACGATATTTTTTTAATTATTAATAACTTTTGTTGCGTGCATAGTGAATTCGCTCGCACATTTTCATGTTTTTGAAGTTACAAAATCACAGAGTAATAATTTTTGAAATGGGTTAATTCTATGATCATTATCGATAGCGATCTTACTCAAAGCTTTGGATGGTACCGATACCAATGGTAATGGACCGGAGTTATCTCTAACCATAACAAGAGCGCTTCTAATCTATCGTCCCATTACTTGTACATTAAAAAAAACACTTTTGTACAGACCTCTTCCAATACACTTAGCCCAATCTTCGGCTTTTCGCTGCTAGCATTGTTGGTCTTACTTATATCGTCACTCCGTCTCAAAGCGTGCTACATTTGTCGATTCGTGGCCTTTCTAGAACACGTATTAAAATTTTGACGTGCTGAAACGTACATTTACTCAGATAGCCAATCCAGCAATATCATCGTATGGCATCGTAATTTAATGTAAACAAAAAAAACGAAACTATATAATTTGTAATTTAACTATTTACGAAGTACATCATGTAATAGCGTGATAATGTCTACTTACACACGTTATTTGAGAGATAATGACGATCACGAATGCAATCAGATTGCTAGTAAAAAGATTTATTGTCTCATATGATACATGCTTTCTTCGTAACATGAATTGCATTAGCGCTACTTCAGAGCGCTTCACGTGGAATGTTATAAACGATTTATCACTGAAAGTAGATTGGGAATTTTTCATGTTTTATTACCAAAATACCTATTGTGTGAAGCGTTTAAAATTACTTTTCCGGCAAACACAGTTCAGTTCGTATTCTTCCTCCACCTGTGTCGGGATGATAGGGTATTGGTTTCGAGGTCTCTTTACCGAGGCAAGGCGCTAGAGGACACTGGCACCTGGAAGGTTTAATCACGACGCACAGATCATCGGGCGGAGTTCAAGTACCCTTCGGGGCCGCTTCATAGCTTGTGGCTGGTGGAACTTGTAAGGGCCTGATGCCTCTACGCCTTCGGCAAACACATGTGGTTTTGTTTAATACGTTTTTACGTTTATTTAAAAATATATATACTTAACGCCCATACCAATTGCGTCAAAAAAAGTGCATGGAAAAGTTTTATCTGGTTAAGTTTTATTGCATTCGGTTATGTAACACTAGGTTAATGTTTTTTTGTTCTCATAGTCACGTTCTACCCATGTCTATGGATCTGTCTAGAGCTACGTGATTCTGAATGTCTCATAAATAATGCATGATTTTTAGACTGTCATGACATCGTAACAACAAATGACTAAGATATTATACAATCAGCTGTTGCAATTTTTTGTTATAGATAACATAATATATAGTAATTTTACTCGTATTGTTGTCATGTACTGATCGGCAAAAACTGTTTATCTGGTAGAATTTTCTTTATTAACCAAAAGCTAACCTTCATGTAGATATTTTAAAAATAATACTTGTATACTGTATTGTAGTTTGTTCGTTTCATACATTTTGCTGACCTTTAATTTCTTGTTATTTAAATTTTTATTTAGTGCTTTTGGTGGACTGAATTATTAATTTACTTGTTTGTAAGAGTAATGCAATAGTCACCAACCAGATATTGAAGGTTTTGCCAGTCCAGTACACTAACAAGTTAGTTTCCTAGTGGAATAGTTGACTAAATAATCGTGTTGCTAAAATACTATTTTGTAGATGGAAGGACCAGTATAATGATAGGAATTGCTTACAATAGTGTAGTATCATTTATAAAGCAGGAAATACTGTTCAGAAGGTGACATACGCGTATACAATATTTGGGCATTACTTAAATATAACAACTGTGTGACTAAATCTGAGCAGATTTAACTTAAAGTATGAAGTTAATTTTTGTCGTAATATTAAATGGTATTGCTCGCGTCACGTCTTTTGTTACATTGTTGATTGTTTTGTTATTCAGTCATACAGGGTTATTGATAATTACCAAAAAACTTACAGAAAGTGTTCTTGCGTTTACTTTTCATTTTAAGAACCCATAATATCTGTATTTTTATAAGGGAGAATAATGTGGTCGGATTATTATAGATTATTTACATTCACGTGTAATCTACAAAAGTTTTCTTGAGATTGGGTAATTTATCAATAACTTTGGATAACATTAAATAACTGTCCATAAATTGTCACTTTATAGGTATTACCTTTTAAACGATTATTTTGTTGATCGATGTAGAGTTACGTCGATATTTGAAAACCATTTTTATTGTAATAAAATTGTTACATAAGGTAACAGTAAAAATGAATAGTGTTTTAGCAAAATTTAATGTTAGTATAAGCTGGTATAAAATATAATAGCTACTTATTATTAAATTTTGTCTTAGGTGTCTATTTTTGGGATTTTATATTTATTTTATTTTACGAAACATCACACTAACAACTCTATTACGCGAGATATATTTTTGTTTTATAATTATTATTATATAAATATTAATATATAAATAGTGTTAAATGTGTGTATGTGCAATAGAATGTCACTAACAATTTATTGCAGACTTTTTATTTTGTAAACAAATATGACGCACAGTCATCAAATGATAAATTAGTGACATAGAATTTTAGAGCTGTCATTTGTCAAAATATTTTGATTATTTACTTAAATATATTATAATAATGTTTCATAACTCTGCCACTCTGTCTGTTTGTTACCTCTTCACGCCTAAACAGCTGATCTGATCTTACTATAATTTAACAAGGATATACTGTTAATCATGAGGATTAACATGGGTTACTTTTTTGTAATTGTATGTAGGTACTATGTCCACGTGAGCGGAGCCGCTGGCAACAGCTAGTTTATATATACCATACACGAGTAATTGCAGATCTAATTGCAGAAAATGTAACAAACTGAATCTTCATATAATACTTCCGTTAATTAATCGATATGAACTTAAGGGTTTGTAACCTTGTATGTACGATGCACAAATTATTATTTATTATTTTTGACTCGGCAAAAAAATATCCGAAATAAAAACATTTAACAAATAACCAGCATGTTAATCCTAAAAAGCAGCCTTGTTTCCGTGCTTTTCAAGTCGATTTAACATAAATTATGACTTATTGAAATGTTTGTAACTAAGAAAGTTATATGTATTTAGTTTTCAATTTGAAATGGTGTAATTTGTATTAATATAGCAGGCAGCATAATAATTCGATCTGGTATGATCATAATTTTTACTCTTGATTTTATTGAAATTAATTCTCACCAAAGAAATTTGTTATATTGTAATATTTAATACTCGCAATTAATAAATGATCACGTTGGATATAATATTACTGTTTTATTTTCCTATTCCTACTACCATTCTCAGAAACATGCAAGTAACCGCATTTGTATTCGTTTTGTCTTTCTAGCTGTATTTTGTTCCATACATGTAGGTCCAAGTAAGTACTCTTATTTCTTATAAGTTATGAGTCCTGGGCGATCAAGCTGCTCGGTATACGATGTGCTCGTGTGTACGTTTTTCCAGAGATAGACCTTAGATTAATCGATTTATGATCCCCAAATCGAATCGGTAGAGCCGTTATCAATATCTTAAAATAGATATATGTACACATAAAAATAATTTTATAAACTAATTGTATTTAGTAGCGTAAAGATAACTCAAAAATGTTATGCTTGATAGAGAAATGGTAAGTTATTTCAAATTTAATCTATTTTAGTTATTAAAAAAAACAACAGGGGCTAGAGTACACAATAAAATTAATGAAAGCAGTATTATTCTTTCATATCTATGTACTATATACCACCTCGTTTCACAAACCAATAAAATTATTATATCATTGTAGTCACCACTATTTTATTATATTAGAATAAGACATGACCGGACTCGAACTAGACTTGCATAATTAAAATATCGAATTGCTTGTCACTGGTAAATGCGCAAGTGCGATGCCAAAAATAGCAGATGCAGAAGAAGAACTGCAAAGACAAAAACATACCTCTAGTTCTTAAATTTTTCCGACAGATTTTCTATTCACGGACAAATACAATCAATAACAGTCATTGTTGCAAATCGAATAACTTTATTCGAATATAACTCGATTTACGTTGTCAAGTTATTCATTATCGATCGACCTACGACTCTAATGTCGCTTTGAAATGGCCGACGTTTAGGGGGAGTGTCTCCAGAAAATATAATTTCTGTGTAGTTTTTACCTTTTAAGGTAAGAGTTTTTGTGGAAAAGAACTACTATTTATTACTAAATATATTATAGTTTGTCTCTCAAAGTGCGTACCTTGGTTTTTGCAAATAACTCATTTCCGGTGTCGGGCGGCCGAGTTATTCAAAACAAAAGGTGTTTCTACAATAAAACGTATATTTCTGTGAATGTGGCTAACTTTTACTGTTATTTCTGCTTAACTAAAAGAAGAAGGTTTTGTGGAAATAGTTCCCTGTCAGAGAATAACTTGTATATGTTGTGACACACTAAAATCTTGATATTTCTCTCTTGGGATATTCCAGTTGGAAGTATAATTTAAATAAGTGCTGTGCATGCTAATTAGGACTAATAAGTGCCCGTTACTTTTAAGTTCTAATGGTCTTTTCCTTTCTATTTTTATATATACGAGTACTAACAAATTTTTTATATTTTTTTTAGGATAAACCACATCATACATTCCAAATTGAAAAGACTGAACAACTTTTTTAGAAGTGTACAAATATGGCGTGGCGATTCAAGGCGTCTAAGTATAAAAACGCGGCACCTATAGTGCCTAAACCTGAAGCATGTATCAGAGATATATGCGTTGGTTCCTATCAGACATATGGGAATAACATTTGTGCTTCCGCTGCCTTTATGGCGTTTAACTGGGAGCATGTGGGATCAAGCATGGCAGTGCTGCCGCTAGATGACTGTGGCAGGAAAAGCAAGACAATGCCATTGCTTCATGCTCATTCTGATACAATAACTGATATGGAGTTTTCGCCATTCCATGATGGGTTGTTGCTAACTGGATCTCAAGACTCTCTTGTAAGTAATACTATTTAAGTTTTAACAAAATTAAATTGGTCTTGGCTTTAGATTTTTGTAGATACCACATCTGTAGTCAGTGCCGTCTTAGGCCCTTTTAGAAAGTTAAGAAAATGTATGATACAAACATTTATCAGCTATGATCTTATAGGTATTTATTATGGTTAGTCAAAACTTTGTCAGGCTATATCTGCCTAAACTAGAAATAAACATGTAATGTAAGCAAATATTTCTGGGCCCTCGTGAGGATCGGGGCCCTGGGCATGGGCCCCGTGTGCCCTTATGTTAAAGACCGTATTGTCTGTAGTGCTATCTGGAAAAATCCAAGATGAAAACAACATCTGGTCAATGACTGATTCTTAATGCATATCTATACCAATCATAATATATTTGTATATTTACTTATCTGGGATTTTTCACTTTAAATTATGTCTGGTACTATGACTATAAATAGTATCGGCCACAACTATTGGCTTTCTATAGGGAGTCAAAGCATAGTAATAGCATAGCATAACATAGGGTAGTGTGGGTCGCTGGTCTGCTTGCAGTATACACACAAGCTAGTACTAACATTAATTAAACTAACTTCTCAATTTGTTACAAAGCAAAAAATATTGTAATTACAATGTTGACAAAGGTCAACAACCCCATTGTCTGTGGAGCGTAAATATTAAATAGACAAAAAGCATTGTAAATAAAAACAAGTCAGTTTCCTCAGTAAAGTACACCATACAAGGAAATTTATTGTTCTTTTGCTCCAAAAAAAATCTGTTCTCCTGTAATATTATTAGTAAAGATAGTGAATACTTATTGTTCATTTATGAATTAGAGAATCTGGAAAAAGAAATTGAATTGAGACTGTAAATGAAAGCATGTCATGTCACCATTCACTGAAATATGTGCTCTCCAAGACTACTCGTTACACTTCACAAAGCATTTGGGTCAGACTGCTCATGGCAACAATCTTAATATTAAATAGATAATAAATGTTCAGTTTCAGTAATTAAATTTGTGCACTAGACTGGTAGTTCAGAAGTTATGATTACTTTTTATATTTTACTTTTTATTTGGAGGTATATGTTCTTAGCAGGTAATCATGTAAGTAGGTACCACCGCAGTACAGTATACTCTGCCACCAAGCAGTAGTGTATAAGCGTTACTGTCTTCTGGTTTGAAGGGTGCTGTAGCTAGTGAAATTACAGGGCTGTTGAGACTAACCATCGAAAGTCTCAAAGTAATGAGCGCCAAAGCAGTGATGCCATGGTTTTTGTTTTCTATAAATCATTGTATATGTCACTTGTATTTTCTAGGAATCCATAAAAAAATGTTTCACTTCAATAGACATAGATAAGGTGAGAGTGACAGACGTGATAAGCTGCAGTACTGGTCCATATTTGGTCATTGATTGTGTTATCTACTCGTAGTACAAGGGACTGTGCACTTTTAACTGGAAAGAAGATAATGTAAAACATATCTACCATATCTTGACATGCCATAGGAGCATTATATCTATCAAATGTATATTTTGCTAGCCATGTTGACAAAGAATGAATTATTTGTATTGAATTTTTATTATCTTAGTGTTAGTGGGTATTATATGATGTCAATGAGGTTTGACCTTTGCAATTTTTATTTTAATTTTTACAGGACGTCATAAGGAACTGTAATTGATCGTGAGAACTTTATTGAAATTCCATTACTGGAAAGAGTTACAATAACAATACAATTGATATTTACAACATAATACAATAAAACAACAAACAAACAATAAAATATAACAACAATAATATTTTATTGATAATACCAGAGTACAAGTCATATTTCAATTCATGTCTAAATCTTAATTACATATCAATACAATGATATGACAATACAAAAAGAAAACAATGTAAAAAAATAATTCAACATTTAAGAGATTCCTAGTAATTTAATAATCTCTTTGTTTTAAACAATATCAAAGATGTAAAACTAGGTCTCTAGTTGACAGAACAGTGTTTACCATATAAATCATATAAAATTTTAGGGGAGGATGGGAACACAGAGAGCGTAGGTTAATATCGACGCTTGAAAGGCAATAATTACTAAGCGACACGTTGGCAACTTTACCCCGAAGTATTTTTAAAATATTTAAAAAAAAACATAATGTGTAAATGCCAGTTGATTACGCCTTTAAACTACATTTAAAATTCGTTGAATGATTGATTAATAGGCGATTTATACGATTTTTTTTCCAAAAAAAGAAAACTAAAATGCTCTAGTGTAAAGTTGCCAACATGTCGCTTAGTAATTATTGCCTTTCAAGCGTCGATATAAATGTAAGGGCCTTAAAGCCAAAAGTAAGAATTACAAATACAAATCTTTTATTGATCAAACCAAAGTTGCCGGTCATTAATATTATGTTTTTAGCAGTCTGTGTGTTTATATTTATGTACATATGATCTACCATAGCACTTTTTTCCATTTAATCAAATTTAAAGAGCATTTTGCTGAGACTATATGTGTGGTACGAAACCTTAATGTTACTACAGTGTCATATCTGATCTGCCTAAGGCAAATTCCTTAATCATCAAAATTTAATAAGTAATTTAAGTGACATTCTGACTTAGCCTATCTCGGAAGCAGCCAGAATGCTTTATAATCTAATCCATCGAATTTAAAATATGAATAATTTATATAAACTTAATTATAATATACAAATACAAAGTATTTAGTAGAAGTAATCTTACCTTCGAATTTAATTAAATCGAATTGTTTGGATTCTCAATCACTCTAGTAACAAACAAGGCTTTAATGACAAGGAACAATGTTTTGATGCAGGTGAAAGTATGGCACATTCCTCCAGAAGGACTAAAGGAGTCTCTCTCAACTCCGGAATGCAGTTTATCTCATAAGCAACGACGAGTGGAGAATGTTGGCTTCCATCCCGTCGCTGATGGACTCATTCATGTCGCTTCTGGACATGAGCTCGCGCTCTGGGACTTGACCACGCAAAAGGAGGCATTTGGTAAACCTCTCTAGTATTAAAAAAAAATTATTCAAATCGGTTGAGCTAATTTTAAGTTTCTGTAAGATTGACGCACGGCAATTGATTTTTATATCTGTATATGGAATAGAGTAATAAAACAAGCTTAATAATTCAAATTAAAAAATTAATGAAGGCCCACATTTTTTTTTTTAATAGTTTATATTCTGTGTCACTCAGGATGATGTAAGAACTGTAACAATATCCCATACATTTGAATGGTAGAATTAAATAAAAAACCGGCCAAGTGCGAGTCGGAGTTAGTATTTGTTGTTATAGCGGCAACAGAAACACATAATTTGTGAAAATTTCAACTAGCTATTGCGGTTCTCGAGGTACAGCCTGGTGACAGACAGATAGCGAAGTCTTAGTAATAGGGTCCCGTTTTTACCCTTTGGGTACGAAACCCTAAAAAACTCACATACTTGAACCCTGAAAACATTGCACTCTTTTTGGGTAGTCATGTAATAAACAGTTTTTACGAATATGGAACCTCGTGAACTGTGAAATCGTGAAAAAAGTTGCTTTTCTAAATTGTTAATTCCACATATGTTAATTTTCGGCAGTTTTGACATTTGCTAGAGAAACGAAAAATGCGAAAGTAACCTGTGTGTTAATCCAGGGTTCTATCAGCTACCTCCATACCAAATTCCATCAAAGTTGGTCCGGCCGTTTGAGCGTGAAGAAGTGACAAACACACTTACACACAACTTTATAATATAAGTGTGATATGGTGGTTGGTTTCGTCTTATTGATACAGTTCCGCTGATCTCTTTCCAGTAAACAAAGACCACACAGAAGTGATCCAATCGACATCGTGGAAGAAGGACGGCAAGCTTCTAGCAACATCTTGCAAGGACAAGAAATTGCGAGTGATCGATCCTCGCGCGCCCACTTCTGTTCTCGACGTCGCGAACAGCCATCAGAACATCAAGGATAGCCGAGTGGTCTGGCTCGGGGACCAAGATCGGATACTCACTACTGGTGAGTGTGTAAGCTAAGAATTAGGTGTATTTTGAAGTGATGATAGCTCAGTGGTTAGCATGGTCGGTTCACACGCTGAAGGGAGTGGGTTCAAACCTCAACAATGAGCTTGAGGTGCCGGTGAAGGAAAACATCGTAAGGAAACTATAGCGTGGTGGTAGGGTACTTTCTAGTACTCGGCTGGCTAGCTACCACCCTCAAGTTGAAAATCTACCGCCAAACACCTAACAGTTTGTTCCAACAGCCTCACAAGAGAGCTAGTTCCATTCCAGCCAAGGTGTGTTTACCACCTTCGACCACACCGTCACTTTACATCAGGTGACCTGTGACTGACAACTGTCAAACACCTAGCTTGTCAACCATTAAAAAAAAATGCCTCAAGCATACATGCTAATCATTGAAGGGTCCCATATTGGGGCCGAATTTTTTTTAAAATGTAAAAATAATGAAATGAACGAGACGGTCTCCTGATGTTAATCGATAACATCTGTCCATGACCATTGCAGCAATACCTGAAACTTTGAGTAACAAAACAAAGTCCAAAGTCAGTCCTGCTTTGGCTTTAGCTACTTAGAGAATGGTTGCTTAGTCACTGTAATTTTGCTAGCTGCAGTACCCTTCAAACTGGGACACAGTTAAAACACACAGTTTAAACGTGAGTAATCCCTCATAAGTACAAAAATATCACTAACTTTTCTGTGAAAGAATCATCGGAAGCCTGCAGTATTAAGATAAATTGGCTAAACCATTGAGCCAGGTTGATACTATACGGGTCAAACACCCTTCGAGATTTTCGGTCCATATTCAAGACTAGCTACGCCCCGCGGTGATGGATTATGATGATGATGAAAAGTATCCTATGTTTTATTCCAGGGCCTAAAGTATCATGCAAAATTTCATCCAGATCCGTTCAGCCGTTCTGGCGTGATTGAGTAACAAACATCCATCCATCCATCCATACAAACTTTCACATTTATAATATTAGTGGGATGTTAGGCCTAGGTCAAACATTAACAGATAAATTGAAAACAGCAACTATTTCCTTATAAGATAAAAGGCTTGCGATAGCCTGTTTTTTTTTTACACAGCGCCATCTGATCCCAAACTAAGCAGAGCTTGTGTGATGGAAGTCAGATAACTGATAGGATACATAAATACTTTTTTTTTGTAAATACATACATACTTATAATACATAAAGAACACCCAGACACAGAACAAACATTTGTTTATACCAAACAAACATTTGTCCTTGGCGGGAATCGAACCCACGCCCTACAGTTAGACATACTCCCAATGAGCCAACAGGGCTGTCACTATATTTATATATCGAAAATAATAATCTCTCCCCCAGGTTTCGATTCCGCCCGTCTCCGCCAAATAATGATACGTGATGTCCGCAACCTGTCCCAAACCCAGAAGACCTTGGAGCTGGACTGTTCCACCGGTGTCCTGATGCCTCTCTTCGACCCTGACACCAACATGCTGTTCCTCGCTGGAAAGGGCGATACTACAATACTTTATATGGAGTTGACAGACCGGGATCCCTTCCTCATTGAAGGGCTCAGGCATTCCGGTAAGTTTTGATCCTCATTAACTATCAATATCTAATCTATCTATCTATCTATCTAATACCTTTAAACTTGTATATATGTATATATTTTCTTAATCACGGAATCGGCTTCAACGATTTTCATGAAATTTTGGGGGTTTGGGGCGATAAATCGATTAAGTCGGTTTCATTTTAAGAAAATGTCCTTTTATCCGTGTTTTCAGCCGAGCAAAGCTCGGTCAACCAGATACTCTTATACATTTAAACAAGCAATTCTTGTATATATGTATATATAATCTGAATTTCGGAAACGGCTCCAACGATTTTCATGAAATTGAGTATGCAGGGGGTGTCGGGGGCGATAAATCGATCTAGCTAGGTTTCATTTTTAGAAAACGTCGTTTTATCCGTGTTTTCAGCTGAGTTAAGCTCGGTCATTCAGGTACTGACTTTAAAATGAGATGATACTAGAACTGCTTTGAATGGTATTGCCGTGCGGTTGACGGGTTAATCGCGTTGCAGGGACTCCGTACAGTGCCTAGGAGTTGCGACGTAGGTTTAAGAAGCCCTTTTCGATCCCTGCTTATCCAAATTTGGGATTATCCTACCAATACTATGGAGTTTTATAACAAACAAAGAAAAATTCACACAAAATTTACGTAACAATAACGTCAACAATGTCAACAACGTCGTTTGTACAACAACAATGTTGGAGTGTCAAACACTGCAATATTACAAAGTGGCCAATGTAAAGCCCGAAACGATGATAGCTTAGTGGTTAGCGCCGGATGGTTCAAACTTCAACAATGGGCTTGAGCTATTGCTGAAGGAAAACATCGTGAGGAAACCATAGCATGTTGGTAGGGTACTTTCTAGTACTCGGCTGGCTAGCTACCACACTCAAGTTGAAAATCTGCCGCCAACAGCATCTAACGGTGTGTTCTGGCAACCTCACTTGAGAGCCAGTACCATTCTAGGCTAAGTGTGTTTTTCTATCATCGACCACGCCGTCACTTTACATCAGGTGAGCGGTGGTCAAACATCTAGCCTGTCAACCATAAAAAAAAACAATACACCACAAATCGAAAGTTCAAAATACAATTACTTACAGGCGAGCAAACGAAAGGAGCTTGTTTGGTGCCGAAACGTGCGCTGCGAGTGATGGAAGGCGAGGTTAACAGAGTCCTACAGCTGGCGAGTTCCACTGTCGTCCCCATCATGTACCAAGTTCCAAGAAAGGTATGTCAAGCATTTAAGAAAAAACGAATTCTATGCACTTGGAAGTAAATTTTACAATCAAAATAACCGGTCAAATACGAGTCGGCAAATGAAATATGAAAAATCACGTTTGTTGTATGGGAGCCCCTTTAAATATTTATTTTATTCTATTTATTAGTATTTGTTGTTCTAGCGGCAACAGAAATACATCATCCGTGAAAATTTCAACTGTCTAACTATCACGGTTCATGAGATACAGCCTGGTGACAGACAGACGGACAGCAAAGTTTTATAGGGTCCCGTTTTGCCCTTTGCGTACGGAATCCTAAAAATTGTGGGCAAAACGGCCAATTTTTTTTAAATGATTAGACAGCCTTAGTTTTACTGCACCCTTATGGTGTGGTACGTTTTCTGTTAGTAATTAGTCCACAGCTGACATGTGTAAAGGCACAAACAGTAAGCTTAAAAAGGGTTTTTTTGACGTCGATGCTACAGCTGGAAAAACGGCGCGCGAGCATGTCAGACAGACAGACCTGATGGACAGACTCCTTCGTTCACGCTCCATATCCATGTCATCAGTCAGATCTTCTGTTAAAATGTGCCCTAAGTACTTGAAATGTCGTACAACCCTAAGCATTCAAAAATACGTTTGGTATTCTCTCCGGACCCTTTCCAGCTCGAAAAACCATCATTTCCGTTTTCAATACGTTATAAATAAGACCGTGATAGACTGCGTATCTTTCACAGATGGCTAGAAGTTTTTTTAGGCCATTGATAGAGGGGCTGAGAAGCACCATATCATCAGCGTAACTTAAGTTATTGACGCAAACGTCTCCAACATGACAACCTATTCTGGTGTTCTTATTCTAACCTATGCTTCTCAGCTCCTCTATTAGGTCGTTCATATAAACGTTAAAAAGGTCAGGAGAGGTCAAACCACCTTGGTGTACACCGCGGTCCAGCTTATATTCGCTGGAAGTCGAGTCGCCCCACCTCACTACATTAGTTTGGTTGCCGTACCAAAATCTCAGGATGTTCACATTGTCATCCGGTACTTCTGAGTATGACAGTTTGCTTCAGAGAATTTCATAATTCACGAGATCAAACGCCCTACTCAAATCCGGAAAACAAGCATATACAGATGTCTGTTATGTTATAGTCTGGTTTGGTTTCAGAGTTACCGTGATTATCATGCTGATCTATACCCGGAGACAGCTGGAGCAGTCACTTACCTGAACGCTCCGATGTGGCTCAACAATCTCGACCATCCCGTACCTACCATATCTCTACACCCTGATGCCAACAACTCTACCCAGGTGAGTTTCTACATATAACTTAATCTTGGGTTACTTGGAGCTGAATTGGCAGAATGCTGCTCATATCTATCAATATCCGTTGAAGTAGACAAGTTGTTTGGAGATCGTGTATCGACAAACGTAGTGTAGGATGCCTCGATACTCGGTGGAGTAATAATATAATATTTTATTTTAACAAAAAAAATACATCTTGCTGTGGAACCTGAATCACACTAGGGAGTCCCGTCTCGTGAGATTCAGTGATTCCCACCTTTTAGAGTTTTATGTCTATTTGAGGAAAATACAAAATCTTACTGTGTGTGTATGTGAGTGTGTGTGAATGTGTGTGTGTGTGTGTGTGTTCCGGCAGCGTCACTTGAGAGCCAGTTCTATTTCAGGCTAAGTGCGTTTACCATTTCAACCACACCGTCACTTAACATCAGGTGAGCTGTAGTCAAACACTTAGCCTGTCAACCATTAAAAAATACACCTGGATCTCAAGTCCTAGACACTGTACGGGTTCCCAAAGCGAAGGTGATACCATTTAAAATTAAAAAGTTTCTTGTCTCCGAGTTGATTCGAGTAATGAATTGGGTTTTGGGGCATGTTTAGTGAAATTGAGTATTTTACTTTGTTTGCGTTATATTGCTATGAAATATTTGGCTTATTTCTGACAAGTTTTTTTTAAAATTTAATTTTGTGTAAAAGTAATGAGACAAACAAGACACTCTCCTGATGGTAATAGATAACGTTTGCCACGACCATTGCAGCGATACAAAAAAATTTGAGTAGGAAAAGAAAATCCGCTAGCTGCAGTACCCTTCAAACCGGAACACAGTTATGTTTACACACTACTGCTTGGCGGCAGAATATCTGGTACTGCTGTGATACCTACGACTTTCTGCTAAGGAGATCTACTACCAAGTAGATATTTAATTGATTATAATGATTAATGTAAATTGTATTCAATTTTAAATAATATGTAGCCCTTATCTTGGTAGAAATAAGCTTTATATTTCTCAATACAAATTTGATTTGTAACGAATTTCACGAAAGTAGTGGTGATTTGTTTGCTAGATATGTGGTTTTTTTAAGGTTTAGTGCTGTGTTCGACGATATATATCAAGATATATATACAATATATATCAAACTGGGTTCGACGATATATATCAATATATATATTTTATCAATTATTTGATAATTAACAGTTTATTACGAATGACTGATGACAGATTAGATAACTAAAAGACTTATTTCATTATAATATTCTAGAGTTATTATTTGTAATGTTTATTGTTTTGTTACGATTTTATGTTTTTTAGTTGATTTTGCCTTATCTAAAAGAAGATTTTATGTTTTGGTTTCATTTGTCTGATTTTAAGTACCTAAATAATATATAATAAATAAAACATTAAAAACATTTTAGTTTTTTTATTTGACAATTTTAGTATGTTTATGTAACACATATGCAAATAGTATTCATAAATAATACAATAAAATAATAATATGGCTTTCATACAAAATCAAAATCAATCAAAAAGTCATTTATTCAGTTTAGGCCCTGGTAAGGCACTTATGAACGTTAAGTTACATGTTTGAATCTACCACCGGCTCGTAATTACACTTCAACTGAGAAGACTCCGGCAAGAAACTCGGCAAGGCATTATTTTTTTTGTGGATCTTTCTTTTCATATTAGGTTACAATTTACAGTTATAAATATTAATACATACATTATGCTTACTAAATTTGATATATATCATAAATATCCGATATTTTGATATTCATAACGAATATTGGATATTTTCGAACCCTGGTTTAGTGTGGTGTTTTATAATTTTTATTTGTGTGGTGTGGTACGTAGATTGATTTAAAGTTTATTTTATGCTGTTTGGTTTTGTGGGTGAAAGCAAGCGGTATGACGGAGTAAGTAATATTAACCCGTTTTTTTTTAATTTTTCGCTTTTTTTATTTTTGCTTGTTAGTCGTAATAGAAACCATTGACTCCTGATGAAGTTTAACATACATATATTCACGGGTCTTTGATTTAGAATTAGTGTCGATTCTGAATGTTTTTATTAAAAATAAAATTGACAGGACTCTGTTCTTAACCTTGTCTAACAGACTGAAGTCAAAAAGACTTTGTCATGTTTAGTGAAACTCGTAGCTTATTATGGAAAATTAAAAGTCGGTGTTTATTTTACTGAAATTTTGGATTACGTCGGATGGAATAATTTTTATTAATTCCATTATTTTGGATTACGTCACATGGAATGATTTTGATTAATTTTATTAGAAACTTAAAGCTTTATTGCAGTATGACCTAGTGGTGATGGAACTGGTATTTGTTTAAAATACTTTCGGTATTTCTTTTCTTATAAAAAGATCATCTCTATTTTAGATTCACCGCGGCAATTTAGAAGATGTCGTCAAAACGATTCTTGCTATGCCACCACCTAAAAAGACTGACACGAAAAAACCTACCCCGATTCAAATTGAAGAGCAGAAACCAGTTTCCAAACCGCCGCCACCAGAACCAAAAGAAGATGAAGACCGTATAGACTTTGTCAACGTGAAAGACCTCATTAAAGGCATGGAACGACAAGGAAAAGACCCGAAAGACCAAAAAATCACAGACGTAAAAGATACCAACGGTTTCCATAAGAAAATCACAGATAATGGTCACGAAAACACTGAAAACGCTGACGTTGAGAATATAGAAGAGCCGGAAAAGATTGCCGAGAAGACTTTTGAAAAGAACGATAGCGCAGTTGAAAAGACCGAGCGGACAGTTGAAAAGACAATAGAAAAGACTGACAGTTCAGACTCTTCCGATTCGAATCTATCTCGAAGCAATAGCCTCATCAATGGAGTGCCTGTTCAGGCGCCGAAACCTTTGCCACGGTCTTCTATATCTGAAGGTGGAAGTATGGACGATTTCAACGAAGTGCCCAAACCCAAACCAAGGACGACAACAGGGCAGATATCCGGTTATAAGGTACTGTTTGGTAGACGAATAGATTTTAAGTTTTTACTGTGCATACATCTAGGCGTGATAAAATAACTTAACTTTTTATATTAATCTGTTATTTTGTTTGATTTGTTTGGCGTTTTGTTTTATTGATGACCTTGTTTATTCAATAATAGATTATGTAGTTTGAATTATTATATGTAATTTTTTAGCTTTACTTTTGGTTTGATTATTTCAATATTTATGTTTTTAGGGTTCCGTACCTCAAAAGGAAAAAACGGAACCCTTATAGGATCACTTTGTTGTCCGTCTGTCTATCAAGACCCTTTTTCTCAGGAACGTGTGGAGGTATCAAGCTGGAATTCATATCAATTATTATCTAATGTCCCTTGGAGCTGTGAAAAAATCAAACTTCTAAGCCAACGCAATCAAAAGATACATCAGTTTATGCTGCAAATATTTGACATTCGCAATGGAATCAAAACCTACAGGGTACTTCCCGTGAACTCAGAATCTTGAAATTTGGTTCGAAGCAACGTCTTATAGCACAGATAAAGAAAAATTGCGAAAAGTATAAATTACCATTTTAAAAAATTAGCATAACTTTTACTTATAAAACTACATGTTTGTACGGAACCCTCGGTGCCTGTGTCCGACTCGCACTTGGCCGGTTTTTTTTTTGTAGTTACACCTTTCTATTTAATCGAAAGATATATTTGTGAAGTAGGTAATATAAAAGCTTTAATCGATAATGGTACGGATATGACTGTATAACGACGAGGTGTGCTAACTAGAGAAACATATAAAATTTACATAAATCTTACATTCATCATATATTATGTACATACTTAAATACTCATAAAACCAAAAAAACCTACATAAATAATAACAATATACCCATAATTATCAAACAATTTGGTGGTACATCTTACTTGGTACATCCACGTATTCTGCCGCCAAGCAGTAGTGTGTAAACATTACTGTGTTCCGGTTTGAAGGATACTGTAGTTAGCGATATTACAAGGCTGTTAAGATTAACCATCGAAAGTCTTACTAATGAGCGCCAATGTAGGAATAGGATTTTGTTTTGCTATTCAAAGTTCTGTGTATCGCTGCAATGGTCATGGACAGGGGCTATCTCTTACCATCAGGAGAGCGTATCGTTCGTCACATTACGTTTACATAAAAAAAAAAATTGCGTAAACCAAATATAAACCTTATGCAAAAGATTTGGAGGCGCTCAATTAATTGTAAAAAAAAATGTATGGCAAGATGTTTTATACTATTTTAATTCCACAGCCTCGCCTCGGACCGAAACCGTTCTCCGCTTCCCAAGGAAGCGAAGATTTTTCCTTCGATAAAGTGTTTTCCGTTCCATCCGTCCCGGGCGTGCCTAAATCTGACTCTGGTAAGTACTAAACCCTTTTAACCCTTGACGCAAAAAGAGGATTGTTATAAGTATAACGTGTGTATTTGTGTGTGGCATCGTAATTACCAAACGGCATTTTTTTTTAGTGTAGGTGACTCGTTCGATTATTTTGTTAGATAGATAGATAGACACTCTATTGTTCACACTAGAAATATTATACTTCTTATTATTTACACATCACTTGGTGGTAGACTTCCTTAGTAGGAGGTCGTCTAGGTAGGCACCACCGCAGTACCAGATATTCTGCCGCCAAGCAGTAATGTGTAAACATTACTGTGTTCCGGTTTCAAGGGTACTGCAGCTAGCGAAACTACAGGGCTGTTGAGACAAACCATCTAGTCTCAAAGTAATGAGCGCCAAGGCAGCGATGCCCTGGACTTTGTTTTACTATTCAAAGTTCTGTGTATCGCTGCAATGGTCATGGACAGGCGTTATCTCTTAACATCAGGAGGGCGTCTCGTTCGGCTCATTACTGTTACATAAAAAAAAAACAGCGAGGTTATGGAATTCTCTGCCGGAGTCTCTGTTCCCTGTTAGGTATAATGTGTGTCTTCAAATCTAGAGTATATACATAGATTTCGTCTAGCTAAGCGTGCTCCATCTTAGACCGCACTACTGCTTAATTAGGCAGGGTGTGTACAAACGCGAAACTATTTAGAATAACATAGGAAATCATAGCGTGGTGGTAGGGTACTTTTTAGTACTCTGCTGGCTTACCACCCTTAAGTTGAAAATCTGCCGCTAAGCATCTAACGGTGCGTTCCGGCAGCCTCACTTGAGAGCCAGTTCCATTACAGGCTAGGTGTGCTTTACCATCTTCAACCACACCGTCACTTAACTATCAGGTGAGTTGTGGCTAAAAACATAGCCTGCCATAAAAAAAAAAAACGAAAAATATCAAATAGAAATGACGCGATATAATTTTATATTTATTTTATTTGCCGTGGTGGTGCCGGCGTAAAAATTGTACCCCACCCTCTCTACCCGTGGTTGCCGTAAGAGTCTGCTAAGGGATGTAATCCGGAAGATGGGCAGCAGCATCTTCCTTGAACAATCACACCTAACTGCGCTCGCCAACCCGCCTGCCAAGCGTGGCGAGTATTATCAAAACCCCCCCCAGGAGGAGGCATATGTCCAGCAGTGGACATCCTATGGCTGATGACGTGATGTGATATAATTTAAAGTTTAAGCGATATTTTATTTGAATCTAAATCTACCGGATTTAAACTTAAGGCGGCTATTTTTAATATTATCAGCTTGTACTGTCCCACTGCTGGGCAAAGGCCTCCCTTCCATCTTTCTCTATCTTTTGCAACTCCAGTCTATTCTTTCAAACAGGAGCCAAGTTCATCCTTCCATCCCTCCATCGACTAGTAATGAACAAAAAGTTTGCATGTCCATTGTAGCTACATCACCTATTTCGTCCCACGCGGCCACCACTCCCGTGACATCGACCCCCATCGCCAGAGAAGCCTCCGAAGAGAAAGACAAGTCACTATCTCCTACTAGCGACGTCGAAGCCCCCAATAAAGGTATGAAATCTTAGAGCCTGTAACGTCTCACAAATGTTTTGTGGTTTACGTTCTGGGGCAACACGTGTTCATTGATCCTGTGCGTGGGTCAGATCTAAGGCGGTAGCAATTATACATGCACTTACGAACCTGGGACTGCTCCAGACCTTCGATGACGTTTCTCCTTTTCCTGTGTCTTGAAAACAACACAAGTAATTTAACAGTCTTAAGGCTTCTGAGTCTACGTGTTTCATCATCGACCACATCATCGCTTACCATTGAGCGAGTTGGTGGTCAAACGCGGACTTAATCGTATAAAAAAATTGCCCTTTCACTCCTTGTTAAATATTAAGATTGTTAAACGGTTTACGCATTTTAAATGTGCACCGGTGCGCGGGCGATGTTCAAGTCAAAATAAAACGATTCGCTTCTTTCTCCAACTCAAGAGGATCTGAGTTCCCATTAGACGAGTGCGTGGTGCATGACAGCTGCTGTCAGCTGCGTTTCGCCACCGCCTTGGGAGCTATGATACCCGCATTGAAATTGATAAATACTTAATGTATCCGAGTCGAGATGCGTCTATCCTACCGGAACAGTACAGGGCCTTACTTGTAAATTATGCAACATGAATTTAAAATACTTTTTTTGTAAGAACTGACATGTAGATTTTTGTTTTACTTATAACCCCGGATAAGTAAAACATAAAGCTGGTCGTGCCATGGACTAAGTTAGGTATAAATTTCCAGTTAAAAATAACCGACTTCATGACCTTTAGGCCAACTAAACGCAGTACTCCAATGAAACAGCGACTTTTTTTACTTTAAAAAACAGCGTGGTTTCGCAGTAAACGAAAATATCATCGATGTATACAATTTTTAGATTTTAGTTAATTTTGTTTTCTCATGGATGTCAGAACTGGACCACACGGGCACCAGCTTTCAAATAAAAGAAGAATCAACAAAATCGGTTCACCCAGTCGAAAGTAGTGAGGTAACAAACATTGGAAAAAAACCAATCAGTTGAATTGAGAACCTCCTCCTTTTTTGGAAGTCGGTTAAAATGTGTTAAAACAACGTCAGTTTCCATAGTAAAATTGACATTTAGGTTTCCTCTTGATGTTCCTTCGCCGTTTAAAGTCTGCAGCAATACGGACATAGCTTAGAAAAGAGAGGTGAACCCAGACGGTCCTCAACTAGGCCGTTGAAACTTCACTACACTTCCGAAACTTCGCAAAAAAAGTTGCGGAAAAATAATATTTCGCACGACAAATTACAGAAGAATACACAAATGGGAAGTCGGACACAAGTTTGGAGGAGGAAGTAAATTCTTCGGATTCTGGCTATCGACCCAAAACGCCGAGCACGGCCGAGCGACGGAAGATGTTCGAAACTACCGAGTGAGTATATATCCCAATAACATTGTAAACATCATTCATCATCATCATCATCTTTAGCCCACTGCTGAGCATAGGCCTCGATGTCGTCGACCCAATGAGCTGGTGGGCGCCGACGCTTTGTTTCCCGATTCGTGGCCACCAATGTGTCAACGTTTTAGTCCGTCCGCTATCTATGTGCCGTGGTGGTGCCGGCGTAAGAATTGTACCCCACCTTCCCTACCCGTGGTTGCCATAAGAGTTGGCTAAGGGATGTAATACGGAAGATGGGCAGCAGCGTTTTCCTTGAACAATCACACCTAACTGCGCTCGCTAACCCGCCTGCCAAGCGTGGCGAGTATTGGCAAAACCCTTCCCCAGGAGGAGGCCTATGTCCAGCAGTGGACTTCCTATGGCTGATGATGTGCTATCACTCTGCCTGGCAACATGTCCTGCCCAACTCAATTTTAGTTTCGTGATTGTTGTTCCGACGTCACGAACTACAGAGAGACGTCGACTTAAAAAAAAAAAGATTTGAACGCTTAATGTTGAAAATATTTTTTTAATTTTATATTATACGGTGTCACTCGAGATGATGTAACCATTTCAATGATAGTCCATACATCCAAATCTGTTTCGGCATTTAAGAGTTATGGTAAAAAAGCTTCTAAAAAGAAACTCAACATATGTACATATATGAATCCTGAAAACATTACAGTCATTTTTTAGGCAGGCGTGTAATAATAACACGCCGCCACTGTTTCCGAAAAAACTTAGCATTTACAAGAGTTTCATTTAGGGCATTCTAGGGCATAACATATCTGCATTAATCATATTATTAAAATCCCACTTGAGGTAACTAAAATGTCCTATAATAAATTCAAAGATTTTATAAAGCAGAGGTTAATTGACAAAGCCTACTATAAGGTGGCTCATTACATGGAAGACAGGAATATATGGTTGTTGTAGCTTCTCTCTGCACTTGCATCCCCCTGGCTAAGTGACAATTGTAGTAAGCATAATGTATGTATTAATATTTATAACTGTAAATTGTAACCTAATATGAAAAGAAAGATCCACAAAAAAATGCCTTGCTGAGTTTCTTGCCGGAGTCTTCTCAGTTGAAGTTAATTACGAGCCGGTGGTAGATTCAAACATGTAACTTAACGTTCATAAGTGCCTTACCAGGGCCTAAACTGAATAAATGACTTTTGATTTTGATTTTGCGTTACAGATGTCATTTAAGTCTACGTTACAGCGTCAAACGTGATACGTGAATGTGATTGGTTTCGTTTGTTCCAGCGGTAGCGGCGGCGGCGGTGCGCAGTCGATCGCGGAGCGTCGTCGCGCCTACGAGCTCCGCTCTGTCAGCGTCGCGGTGGAGTCCGACACACCGCCCTCACCGGCCCCGCTCAGGTACTATAGACGTCAGATAACTGATAAAATACTTAAAATACTTTTTTTTGTTGTAAATACTTATAATAAACACAGAACACACACTCACACACACACACACACCCACATACACACACATACACACACACATACACACACACACACACACTTACAAAATAAACATTTGTTTATACCACAAAATGTTTGTCTTGGGTGGGAACAGTTCTTCTCTACACCTCTTAAAACAGAAAGAAGCTCCAAAACCAAAATCTATGGTGGAGGCCTATGTCCAGCAGTTTATGTCCTACGGCTGAGATGATGATGATGATGATGAGTGTTCAAATATTTTTTCCCGCAGACGACGAGATTCGCTAAAGTCGCGCAAGAGTCCAGAGAGGGAAGACAAGCGCGCGTCGGTGCCTAACGTCGCTACTAAGAGGACGTCTACTGTATTCGGTATGTTTGAGATATTTTTTTGAGTGAACATTTTATATATTTAACAAAAGCTTGCGGCCGCGTCGTTTTTTTTTTTTACCTGATGTTAGTGACGGTGTGGTCAAAGATGGTAAACACGGCTAACCTGGAATGGAACTGGCTCTTAAATGAGGCTCCCGGAACACCGTTAGATACTTGGCGGCAGATTTTCAACTGGTGGTAGTTAGCCAACCGATTACTTACTATTATGTACCTCGCGATGTTTTTCTTCACTGACAGCTCAAGCTCATTGTTGGTATTTGAACCCACGCCTTTTGGCGTGTGAACCGAACATGCTAACCTCTTAACATATGTAGCTACACAGAGAGTAAATGCCTCCTCCATTTTTCTAAAAATCTCCAAGTATAAATTAACATAAACCCAAACATGGTTAGTTTTTAAGTATTTTGGTTTAACAATCTAAAACCTAGCGATTTTCTTGCAATTTCTATGGGATCAATATGAAAGTATTCTTATATCCTTTAATATAGGTATCCTTTTCTAATGTCTTAAATCGGTAAATTAATGACGGAGTTCTGAGGCAGATTTTAGTATGGTGCCTCTTTTTAAAAATTACTTCAATTCATAATGGTAAGTATAAAGACGGTTGAATACGCCCCAAGTTTAGCACAAGGCGCGTGTAGAGATGTCGACATCGCATCTACGAACAAATCTTCCATCGATCTTTTTTTTTCGTAGCTTTGCTAGCATCAAAATTCAAACCTATAAGACACACGTAAACTTCTGTGACTTTTCCATACCTATTTATTAAAAAGTCACTAACCTATTAAATTTTAACATGAACTCCTACCTACCTATACAACAGAAAACATTGACATTTACGTGCTAACCCTGCTCTGCCGGCACTTACGTAGTGATCGCCGGCAAGCGTCCTCTGCCCCCACCGCACCGCTTCTTCCCACTTGTGTCGCCTATTTATCGCGAAGATGTTCTACTTATAGATATTTTACTTACTTTGCTATAACATTGTATATAAGTAAAATTGATATTATTATTTTGTAGGCAAGGTGTTCAAATTCCGCCATCTATTATTATTTTGTGGGCAAGGTGTCCAAATTCCGCCATCTATTATTATTTTGTAGGCAAGGTGTTCAAATTCCGCCATCTCTTAATATTTTGTAAGCAAGGTGTCAAAATTCCGCCATGTATTATTATTTTGTAGGCAAGGTGTCCAAATTCCGCCATCTGAAAGGTACCCCGGGGCACAAGTCAACCCAGGTGGAAAACATCAAGAACATCAGCAGACAAATCTCGGGCGAATGCAACGGCTTCTATGGTAAGTTTCGTTTAAAAAACAAACGGCAAATTTTTTGTCACTACATATTATTATGTATATAAAAATTTGTTCAGACTTTTTTTTTGCAATTTGTGATTTTTCGTTTTGGTACTTCTACTTACGTGAGATTTCTTGCAGAGTAGGCATATAGCATTTGTCACGTTACATGCTTATAAAGTTTATTTTGGCAGTTGAATATGCATATTAGGGCGTAGAAAAGTAACATTCGATTGGCGATAACTCTCGGCTTGTAGCTGTAGCTACAGGCCTGTAGCGGGAAACATGTTGTTTCCCGTAAGCTAATGAAAATAAAACTAGATTTTGTCCTCTACTAAACTCAAAAGACCGATTTGCGCTATCTATCACACAGGTCAAGAAATCACGTTTGCCACCTTTTTGCGTTTTTCTCGAAATCAACTTTCTGCACGTAGCCGCCTTTTGCCATATCAGGGCAGTTATGTCAATCCCGTACATTTTTGGACTCTTCTATTATTGTTATTGAATTTCGAATATATTGAATGTTACTTTGTCTAGGCCCTCTGTTACCGGAAAGAAATTCAGTTTTCTAAATAAAATTAATTTTGCTTATGTATATCTCGCATCTCTGTCCCTTAGCTAACGGCGTGCGTTGCGCTGTCCCGCTCTCCGGCGGTGGCGGCAGAGTCGGTATTATAGAGCTTCCGACGGGCGCTTCCCCCGCCGCTCGCGCTACCCCCCCACCCCCGGGGGGCACTCATCCCCCCGCACTGCTCCACTCGGCCCCCCTTACGGACTGGGCGTGGGATCCCTTCAGAGACGACAGGCTTATAGTCGCCTGCGATGATGGTATTGTCCGCGAATGGATTATACCTGAAAATGGTAAGAAATCACGAATAAACTTTTTACAATATTTTTTTTGTTTTTGGCATCTCGCTTTTTGCATTTTACCCGTGACAAATATTTCGTTATAAATTATGTGAAATATGTCAAATCCGCACAAAAGTAAAAGTTCAGTTTTGTCCTATTAAAGTTTTTTTTAAATTTTTTCAACTTTTTTTAAAATGGAAACTAACATAACTCCCACATAGCAGCTCGTAGTGCGCAGCAAGATGAGGCTGCGCGTGTGTTGTTCTGATTTGACTCCTTGAAGAAGGCCACTGGATGTGATCGATATAGTCGGAGTATCCAATATAATAGTGCCACATAAGTAAAACAAGTATAGTGTCAATTATAGGAAGTTTTGGAATCAACACGAAGAATTGTGTTTCACCACATAATGTATTGTATTCCGCTCCACAGGCCTACAAGAGTCTACCAACGAGCCGGCGCGGTCGTTCTCGGCACACCCGGACAAAATATATCTCGTGCGCTTCCACCCGACAGCGTCCGACATTCTAACCACAGCGGCGCATGACTTGACGGTCAAAATATGGGACTTGCAAGAAGAAACGCCAGTGGCTGGAATCACCCTCACTGGACATACTGATCAGGTAACTCGATGGAAATTTAATGAGATATCTTAAATTTTTTTTTAATGGCCTTACCCTTCTCACAATGAGAGGCTCGCGCCTAGCACTGGATCAATTTTTTTTTTTATTGATAACACCACATGCTGCAAATAAATTCCGTAATATCATTACAATATATCGTTATAAGAGTTTTAAAACACTGATTACATGTCAATGAATAAAAACAAAATGTCAAAGTATACAAACATGTCAATATTTAAAAAAATGTCAACATAAAAATACTGCCAATATATGTTGGGATTTGAACCTTCGACGTTTGATCCGATCATAACATAGTTGTTTTTCTTTCATAAAACACCAAACCAAACGAAAAAAATACAAGAAACTGTCATAATGAGATAAAGCAAAAAATCAAACTTCTAAGCCAACGCAATCAAAAGATACAGCCGTTTATGCTGCAAATTTTCGACACTCGCAAGGGAATCAAAACCTACAGGGTACTTCCCGTGAACTTGAAATTTGCAACGTCTTATAGCACAGATAAAGGAAAAATTGCGAAAAGCATAAATTACCATAACTTTTACTTATATACCTACCGGTTTGTACGGAACCCTCGGTGCTCGAGTCCGATTCGCACTTGGCCGTTTATTTAAAAAAAAAACTTACTTAAACTTACACTTGACACTGATAAATGCATAGTGTGATGCCACAGGCAAAAATGTAGAAGTGCCAAGTTTCAAGATATTTTTTGTACCATTTTCTAGATATACGCAATGGATTGGTCATCTTGCGGTGAATATTTGGCCACGCTGTGCAAAGATGGCTTCATAAGGGTATGTATAACCTATACATAATTTTAAAAAAACAATGACCGTAACTGTACCTATTTCATTAAAAATAAACAGGATGATCAGGAAAAAAACAATGTTTTTTCAAATGTAAAAGTAATGAGACGAACGCGACGCTCTCCTGATGGTAAGAGGTAACGCCTTTCCATGACCATTGCAGCGATACACAGAACTTTGAGTAGCTAAACAAAGTCCGGGGAATCACCGCTTTGGCGTACACTACTTTAAGACTTTCGATAGTTAGTTTCAACAATTTCGCTAGCTTTTTAGCTAGCTAGTACCCTATTTTTGACATTACACACAGCGCCATCTAACCCCAAACTAAGCAAAGCTTATACTATGGCAGTCAGCTTAGAGAATACTTAATTTTTTTTTTGTGAATACTTATAATATATACAGAACACCCAGTCACAGAACAAACATTTATTTGATTATACCACAAAATGCTTGTCCTGAGTGGGAATCGAACCCACGCCGTACGGCTCTTGAAGCAGACACTACCAATGAGCCAATAGGGCAGACAAACCGGAACACAGTAATGTATACACACTACTGCTTAGCGGCAGAATCTGGTACTACAGTGGTATCTAGAAGATCTCCCGTTAAGGTGATCTACCACCAAGATAAATAACAAGATATAATTAAAATTCATTCATTCATTCATTCTTTGAATGTAGGTATACAAGCCTCGGTCTTCGACTGCTCCGGTGCACAAAGGGCCTGGTCCCGCTGCCAGCCGCGGCGGCCGAGTCGTGTGGGCGCTCAACGGAACACATCTAGTCGTTACTGGCTTCGACAAGTACGTATAAACTGAATTATGAGTGTATTAAAAAAAAAAAACAGTTTTTTCATTCGTGTTTCTAGTCAAATGATGCCTGGAAGAAATCGCTTTAGGCAATTAGACCGTCTTTGTGCTATCGCTAATATACGGGCTGATAGTTTGAACATTAGCAATATTCAAAGATATGTTAGTTAGTCGTCATATGAAACGTATAAGGATATGCCATACGTTGACTGCGTAGTAACTGTTCTCTAATCTGTGCCCGCGCGCGACTATCAAGGCATTTTCGGTGCGCGTGATTTGAGTGTCCATATTTTTGTGTTAGCTCAGGATAATTAGGTCAAATATGAACCACCTATTTTTTATTATTGTTTGGAACGACAATCGAGTACTGAACCCCCTGTATCAATATTGCTGATGTTCAAACTTTCACAGTGTATTATTGCATTTGTTGTTTTTCTTTCTTTTTATACGACTGCCCTAAAAAGACGTGTAATGTTTTCATAGTTACATTATACATTAAGGGTACATAGTTATGTGAGTTTTTTATTCCAGCATTATTTTTGAATTCCTGAAAAGACTTTGGTATCGTTAGAATCCTTACGTCATTCCGAGCGACACTGGTTATAATTCTTTGAAAAAAAGTTCATTAATTAATGGGCATTTTGCTTCATTTTGCTTGCACACAGTGTGAAGCCAAAAACAATAAATATATCTAATAACAGGTGGTTATATATCAATGTGAAATGCCATCTAGTCTAAATAATATTACTATGAATATTATTAGTTTTGGGAACTATTCCCATTGACAGCGGCCTTTTAGATTAGTTTTTGCCGTGGTGGTGCCGGCGTAAGAATTGTACCCCACCCTCTCTACCCGTGGTTGCCGTAAGAGTCGGCTAAGGGATGTAATCCGGAAGATCGGCAGCAGCGCCTTCCTTCTTTTTCCTCCCGTGCCCCAGAGTTGTTTGTCGCATGTCCAAATTGGCTTTATCATGGTTTTGTAGATCTTGTTGTCCATAGCTAGTTTTAAATTTCTTCCCATCAGCCAATGAAGACATTTGTACTTTAGATTAATCCCATCTCTTTTTGTTTTAACATGTTTCTGTCAGGTGAGTCTCCGATCCAAGTGCATGCTAAGCTACTTCACGGTCTCTTGATATGGGAGTTGTAATATTACAATTTCATAAGTTTTCTTTGTCGACAGAGTGTCGGAGCGACAAATCTTGTTATACAAGGTGTCTGACCTCTCTGCGCCGATTTGTACAGTGGGGCTGGACGTGTCTCCCGCCATATTGCAAATGCACATCGACCACGACTCGGGCACTGTCTTCCTAACCGGACGGGTGAGTTTATAGTATTATGTTTGTCGCCAGGTCTCACAAAAGAATATTTAGTATTTTGTGAGCGATTTTGTGTCACACACACAGACACACACACACACACAATCACACACATACACACGACCTCACAAACACGCACATGTAAGCACAGACAGACAGACAGACATCGACATCAAACTTATAACACCCCTCTTTTCGCGTCGGGGGTTAAAAATAGATTTATAATTAATTATATAATAAATGTTATTTGTAGCGATGATAGCTCAGTGGTTATTGTGGCCGTTTAACACGCCGAAGGGTTCTAACCCCAACAATGAACTTGAACTGCCAGTGAAGGAAAACATTGTGAGGAAACCACAGCATGGTGGTAGGGTACTCGGCTGGCTAGCTCCTACCTTCATGTTGAAAATCTGCCGTCAAGCACCTAACGGTGTGTTTTGGCAGCCTCATTTGAAAGCAAATTCCATACTAGGCTGTGTGTTTAACGTCTTCGACCACACCGTCACTTGATAACCTAAAAAAGCCTGTAAAAAGGTGACTTATCGAGAATTTTTGTTCAGTTTAACAAAATGTCTAAAAAATCTTTATAAAAACGAGGGATGTCAAGCTTACATGTAATATTTCGCAGCTATAACATTAGTGTGTTCTGTAGGGTGATTCGACTATCTACTGCTACGAGGTGAGCGGAGAATCGCCCTACGTGACGGCGCTGTCTCACCACCGCGCGGCTTCTCTGCATCAGGGCATTTCGTTCCTGCATAAGAATCTCATCGCCGTTGAGAAGGTAACTATAGAACCATAGTTTTTTGGTTGCTTTATTACAATCTCTTCTTAGTTTACGACTAGGTGGTGTGGTGTGAAAAGTCAAACGATATTTATTTATTAATAAACTAGCAGACACACACGCGTGTAACGTTTGGACTTTTAATGTAGCGCCATCTATTGGATACTTACGAAACGTTTGGACTTTTAACGTAGCGCCATCTATTGGATATTTACTGAATCCAGTTAAAAAATTACCTAACACCGCCATCTATTACAATTTTATGGAACTCACAGATATCGGCTTCCTTCGTATAGCATGGTCTTGATGCAGAACGTCACTTTCGCTAAATGTCATCGTGAAAAATTTGATCACTTTCGCATAATGTCACATTACTTTTATTATTTTTCACAATGTAATTTTCTCAAAAAGTCGCTTTCAAAGCGATTTACGCTGACTGTAATTAAGTCCTTTTTTCTTAGGATAGACCTAGGGTAAGTAGTTTTTTTTGACAGCCCTGTTGGCTCATTTGTAGAATATCTGCTTTAAAAGCTGTAGAGCGTGAGTTCGATTTCCATCCCGGACAAATATAAAAAAAAAATTTGTTGTTGTTCTGTGTCTGGCTGTTCTGTATATATTATAAGTATGTATTTACAACAAAAAAAAGTAATTATTCTATCAGTTATCTAGTTCCTATAGTACAAGCTCTGCTTAGTTTGGGGTCAGATGGCGCTGTGAGTAATGTCCTACAAAAGTCCTTAATGTGTAAAACTGACCAAGTTTAAAAAAAAAAAAATGTACTTTGTTTCCAGGTGGAGTTTGCGAGAGCATTGCGTCTTACTAATGGAAATATTGAACCGCTATCATTCACTGTGCCCAGAATAAAGGTATATTATATATTATATATAGTATATTATACATCATCATCATTATCATCATCCACAGCCTGACTTGACTGCAAATTTTCTACTTTATAGAAAATACCCTACCACCATGCAAATATATGAAATACATATACACCGTGAAAGTTTGAACATCAGCAATATTGATACAGGGGGTTCAGTACTCGATTATCATTCCAAATAATAATAAAAAAATTGGTGGTTAATATTTGACGTAATTATCCTGAGCAAACACAAAAATACTGACACTCAAATCACGCGCACCGACAATGACATGTTAGTCGCGCGCGGGCACAGATTAGATAACAGTTACTGCACAGTCTACGTATGGTTATGTCTCGCGCTAGCTCGGCGCGTGAGGTTGCGCGCTGTCCATACATTCTGGAGTCTTGGGAAATCTTTAACCAAGATTTTCTTAGTTTTTTTTGTATTTGTTTTGATTTTATTTCTTTATACGTTTCATATGACCACTAACTAACATGTCTTTGAATATTGCTAATGTTCAAACAGTCAGCTCGTATATGAAGATATTAAATTAATTTAGATAAATTTTTGCTTATGATAATAATAATAGAGATTTTTTAGTTTGCTTTGACTATTTAGGTAACTTCTGCTTAACAGAAGCCTCCCATTTTTAACCGACTTCCAAAAGGAGGAAGTTCTCAACTTGATTGGTATTTTTAATTTTTATGTATGTAGACCGATTACGCTGAGATTTATGATCCGATTTACGTGATGCTTCTTTAGTTTGATGCGAAATAGTTGTCATTTGGTTCCATAATAATTTAACATTGTTTGGCCCAGTTGTTTTAATATTTTTTTATTTGACATGCAACTTGCTGATTGCAATAAAATATGTAGTATTGTAGTAGTTATGTAGTAGTATATGCAGTTATGCCGTGGTGGTGCCGGCGTAAGAATAGTACCCCACCCCCTCTACCCGTGGTTGCCGTAAGAGTCGGCTAAGGGATGTAATTCGGAAGATGGGCAGCAGCGTCTTCCTTAACAATCACACCTAACTGCGCTCGCTAACCCGCCCGCCAAGCGTGGCGAGTATTGACAAAACCCCTCCAGGAGGAGGCCTATGTCCAGCAGTGGACGTCCTATGGCTGATGATGTGTATGTAGTATTGAATGCGTGCGTTTACTGTTGCCTTCGCATTACAGAGTGAGTTGTTCCAAGACGATCTGTTCCCGAGCACGCTGGTGACGTGGCAGGCGTGGCAGCGCGGCTCCGAGTGGCTCGAGGGCCGGAGCGCCGCGCCGCGCCTCGCCAGCCTGCAGCCGCCCGGCATGGAGCCCTGTAAGTTAATTCTTTACACGACTGCTCAAAGAATGCTTGTTTGTTGCATGTTTTTGTAATGTCTTTAGGTGGCATCCATTAATTACGTGAGGGGATTTTGGCGATATTTCTAAGACAAGTCGGAAAATCGAATAATAAAATATTTAAGTAAGAACAAATAAAATTCGTAAAAGAATGTTCATTCCAATTTAACCCACGGAGACTCATATATGAACTCACTACTGTTCTGTCTGACTCTTATAACACTGACTACTGTGTTCAATCCGTGAATGTCACTGATTCATTTTAAGAGAATATATTTTTGTGGAGAATCATTCCTTTTTAATTTAACCTTTTTAACATAACACTGTTTCTTGCCGAAAAAAAAATTACGTGATATCTGCCTTATTGTTTTTGGCAACATACTTGATGCGCAGTGTCAAATATTACGATACATCCAAGTGTGACAAAAAAAAATGTGAAAAGTCAGTCGATAAAGTCACAAATAGAAATGTATGAGTTGCACAAAAGCCAAAAAAAAAAGAAAAAAGGTTTTTTTTTAAATGACCTAACCTATTTCAGTGTCAGCGCATACGTCTCAGTCGCCGGTGGCGCGCGAGGCGAAGCCCCAGCCAAAACAGAAGCCCGATCTCATCGAGTCCCACGTACCGTTCAGTACTAAGGAGAAACAAGAGAACGTGAGTGCTTATTCTATTTTACCCAACTGAACAAAAAAGGTCGGTTCGCATGCCGAAGGGCGTGGATTCAAACCCCAACAATAAGCTTGAGCTGCCGGTGAAGGAAAACATCGTGAGGAAACCATAGCATGGTGGTAGGGTACTTTCTAGTACTCGGCTGGCTAGCTACCACCCTCAAGTTGAAAATCTGCCGTCAAGCTTCTAACGTTGTGTTCTGGCAGCCTCACTTGAGAGCCAGTTCTATTCCAGGCTAGGTGTGCTTTACCATCTTCGACCACACCGTCACTTAACATCAGGTGAGTTGTGGTCAAACACCAAGCCTGTCAACCATAAAAAAAAAGTTATGATTTTTTTTATCTCTTTTAGATAATGAAGTCAATGAGCGCTAAAGTACAGATGAATCTGAAACTCGAGCAAGACACCATGGAGGGAGTGGACGAAACCGAATGGGAACAATAGTCTGCTGTGCAATAATAACCGGTCTACCGATCTAATGGTCTACTAGTCCACTGATCTACCGGTCTTCTGGTATACTGACTTATGTCTTACTACCGGACTACTTACCAAGTAAGGTCTAGTAATATAGAGGCTTCTAATGTCCTTTAAAATGTACTTAATCATTGCCAAAAAGTTTTATTTCATGTCTATTCGATGTCTGGTCTATGGTTTAATAAATCTTTCTAATATCAACGTGATTTTTACATATTCTTCGCTTTTGACAGAAATAAGTGAATTCAAAAGTTTTGATTTGTATTTAATTTTTTTTTTTATAATTTCATTTGAAATACTGTTTGGCATTGATTTTGCGCATTGAATACTTACTACTTGAAAGTGTATTACAAATTTTAATCATCCTAAAAATATAAAACAACATTTTTATACCCGAATTCCCAATGTACTGACCCACGAAATATTTTATAGAACTTTTTCCAGTCTCTAGATATATATATATATATATATATATAGCTTA
This sequence comes from Biston stratarius, assembly GCA_950106695.1. Lineage (NCBI taxonomy): Eukaryota > Metazoa > Arthropoda > Insecta > Lepidoptera > Geometridae > Biston > Biston stratarius. The sequence goes on along the minus strand of OX467114.1, from coordinate 2,270,536 downwards.
AAAATAAAAACATACCATTGTATTTATGAAAACTTAAAGTTTCTAATGTTTTAAAAATGCTTTTCCTCTTGAGTCGAACTTTTTTTTATTAGCAGAAAATGTGCCAGTATTATAAATATTTTCTTTATATTCTTATTTATATATCTTTTTTTATTCTTTTTTATAGCTCTGAAGTGTGTTGGTGGAAAGGGGGTCATTGCACTTAACATTATCAATAACTTTTACTACGGGCACAATTCTTTAAAATTTGCGACAAAAATAGGGATTTTGTTGATAAGGTTAAGCCTGGAGTACGTTAAGCCAAAATGGGGTCATTGCACTTAACCCTAGAACTACGAAGCCTTTTTTTTACCTGTAACAAACCGGGGTAAGTATTTACCCCATGGGATTTTTGCTTGCAAAATCGTTCTGAAAACAGTAATCTGACTTGTCGTTGTCGTTTTTTCATGGTAAAGAGCAAATTCTATTTTATTAAGAGTTTTTGGTTGTTTATGGTAAAGTCTCCAGTCGACAATGTCACTGACTAACTTAGAATCGTAGTTTTTATTTTACCTGGGGAAGATATCTACCCCGGTTTGTAGTTCTAGGTTTAACATTATGATTAACTTACGCTGTCGGCACTCGCTGTTTAAAATTCACGACAAAAATAACTGTTCTATACAGTAGGGCATTTTACAGAGAAAAAAATCTAAAAATATATTATTGAGATAGTTTAGGTAAAAAGCAGTCGGAAAATGTTAGTTTTAGATCATAAAATAACAAATTAAATTTTAAAATTCAATACAAAATTTTGAGTTTTTTTGCTCTGGTTTTTTTTAACTACATGAAATAGTAGACGCCATGTTATTACGTCATACAGCTATGTAAACTTAAATAAAAAGTGTCAGTGTCAACTGTAAATGTTCAGGGTATTTTTTTTATCTTTCTTCTTGGCATCGCACTCTGTGCATTCTGCCAGTTTCAATGTTTCTATATTTTGTGAGTAGTCTTCATTTTTTCAGCCTTTTTATCATCTATAGTTACAGTCAAAGTCTAGTCTTGATCAAGTCCTGTCGGTCCCAGTCAAATCAAGTCATGCTTTAGTAAAGTAGTGGCGACTTTCCTATAAGCTTCTTGACGGAGTTTTGGAAGCAACACGAAAAGTCATGTTTAACCACATTATATTATTCTCTCACACTCACGCTTGTAATTCGGCGCTTTATAAATAAAACATCGCTATTTTTATGCATAAATACTCGAAAAAACACTAGTTTTAGAAAAAAAATACAATGGGGCGACACGACGCTCACCGCGTTCCCGCCAAAACTCATATCTTCAGGGTATTTGCTTTGTACTTTAAATTTTTACAGAGCCAACTGTCGTCATGACCACAGAGCAATAATAGCGTCCATTAGTTTCGTCAAATTACGCACAAAATTTAGAAAATGTAAAATTTCAATGCATATTTACAGCACTTGTCGATTGAATTATTTTTTTGTGTTTTTTAGTGGTTTATTAGCATTACAGAATGAAATAGAGACACTTTTTAAAAATGGCTGTAATACCCTATTGTACATCCTGTCAAAGGTCAACATACTGTTTATATGGAATAGTAATTTTTTAAAAGTGCTTTAACCCTCTTTAGTACATCGCAAGCTTGTATTATTTGTTCTTTATTATGTCTTTCCCCTTCTACAATTAATTCAGTTGGAAGAAACAGACTACAAAGCACATTTGAAGCTCTAATTCCGCGGTATTAATGTTTAAAACGAATTGTTTAGAAATTTTAAATTTTCATAATGTGAGTAGCATTTTAAAAATATCTTAGACATATTCAAACATAGTCGCTGTATCTATAGAAGTAGGTTATCTAAATATTTTGGCACTATAATGCTCAGTGTAAAATGATATATAAGTAAATAGATGTAAGCGCTGTTATTGCATAGCAGGTGGCTGGTTTTCAGATTCCGTGTCGAATAATTGCGCTTTTAAACAAGGATCACTTGACGGTGTTATAAGGGCAAATATATTATGGAAGCATTTCTATAAGCTTAGAAAATCTTGATCTCTTAATGATGTAAGTGGTAAGATACGTAAGGCTAGCGCAGTCTAGTTGCGAGGCCGTTTCACTGCCAATCTAGGAGTCTTGGGTTCCAATTCCACGGCACGCATCTAAGGTAGTTCTCATAGATAGCAATGCCATTGACGCGCAAATCGTACGTAACTGCATACAAATGTTATTTTATCAATACTATTACTTATGTAAACTAGAAGTTACGCTCTCTGACAAAAAAAAAATTACACTATTACTCACGTTTCATTAGGGCGGAATCTCCTACTATAGTTTGGGTTGCATTAGGTGACGTTTTTCGTTGCGTCGAGCACGCGTGTGTGGTCAAGTCTTGTTCCACACTACGCCACGCTCGCGAAGACTATTGGGACAAATTATGAACAACTTTTCGAGTCATGTTACACTGTGTTATAGTCAAAAGTCGTCATTAAAATCTAAGTGACCTGGTTTACTGTAGCGTGCAATGCGTCGGTCGTTTATGACATTTGTACGCTGCCTTTGCAAATGTTCGTAGCACAATTGATAAGTTTTGCAAGTGCTACTGACTCCTTCGGTTGACAGGTCTAAACATACCTTTTGTTTGCCAATACTTGCCACGCTTGGCAGGCGGGTTGTCGAGCGCAGTTAGGTGTGATTGTTCAAGGAAGACGCTGCTGCCCATCTTCCGGATTACATCCCTTAGCCGACTCTTACGGCAACCACGGGTAGAGAGGGTGGGGTACTATTCTTACGCCGACACCACCACGGCACAGTTTCTTTATCTGCCTACTTTAAAACCTTTAAATTGGTCTTAATCTATCGTTAGAAATGCTTCCATTTTCCTTTATCTGCGTCCACTGTACACGGCACTGTGACAAGTCATCTACTATGAGAAAACATGTTTTTTTACCGTTGTGATTTTGACGACCAAATTGTGGCATTTGAGGTTTTAATATGCTCAATGCAATGCTCATTTTTATATATTAATTATAAAGCTTTATGTTTCATCATTAGACGTGTTTTGGAAATTTACAAATGTAATGTCATTATATAAGAGACAATACATAAAACAAACAGACAATTCATAAGCGCAAAAACCTCCTATACGCTTATACGACTCTTATTTATTTACGAGAAGTATTAATAAACTTCATTTGGCTTATTGCTGAAATCATAACTGTGTAATCAAAATGTATACAATTTAAACGATGAAGAGAAATCCATATTATGAATACTGTGAAACTGCAAAAAAATGTAAAGAATTTGTTCTATGTATTCTTTCATTTGGCCGAGTTGTTTGAAGTGAATACGTCTTTACATTTGCTTCCATAGCGGGAGGGAATTTAGAAAACTGAATAATGAAATCGTGTGATTTCGTATTGAAACTACATATCTATCATCTACATCTAAAATGTACCACCATTCGATAGCTAAAGGATCAAAGAATTTATTACGTTGAATGAAGAATTGAAAAATGGAAATTCTAAGGACTTCTTATTCTTGAAAAATGTACACGTATTGACATACAAACTGCCGTGTAATATAGCCACACTCCCAATTTTTTTACATAAACTTTCAAACCGAGTCTTTATACAGTCTGCGCCTATGATTGTGGTTGCGTTTATTTTTGTCATATTTAAAAAACTTGAACTAAACGTTTCTGCTCTACCTTCATCGTAATCGCTAAACAATGGAATTTCCTGCCCGGGTGGGTGTTCCCTGATAGATACAATCAGGGTGCTATCAAATCCCGAGTGATTCGCTTACTTTTAAGCGTACTCTATCGTAGACCGCATCTTCGCTTAACACCAGGCGAGATGCGGTCAAACGCAAGCCTACTTTTAATTTAAAAAAAAAATACCGATGTAAATCACGTTGGTGTTGATACAATGAAATAAAATATTCGCTTCGCTAATTTATTTCCTCAGAAACACGTCTATACAACATTCCTAAGTATTGCCATATAGAAATGCATTTATTTACCTGTACTTTATGTATTTTACATTAATTATTATTATACAATACATAACACAAGTATGTATAAGGATAATATAGGGTACTCGTATTATTAGGGAATTGACATTTAACTGATTTATTTCCGTTCGTCGTTTTAAAGTAACCGTCTATGAATTGCAAAACTTTGGTAAATTTTATAGTGAATGATTATCTCAAGATAGAATTTAATCGAGTAAGTTCCCGTCGCTTTACAAAGTTACGGCGCAACTACTTAAAACGCCGAATAATTATTGTGAAGATTATTGATTGTTATGCAATATTTTTTGTTGCAAAATTTATTCATTTTAAAACAATAAAAGAAAATAACCATTAATATTGATATATCAGAAGGAATTGTTCTTAAAAAACAATAAATTTTTTTCGAAAGAATTTTTTTATTTTTTTTATTAATCTTTTTATCAACACATATTGATCAAACTGTTAAAGGTTACACACAATACTTTATTTAATGAATGTGTTCGAATTTCAATTCGTGTGGCTCGGTGAATTTTTAAACAATTTTTTCTACTTAATTGATTTGAAATGTTACGTCGGCAGGTTCGTAATGAAAAGTTGACGGAAAAAAAAGACAAAATTCGTTCATTTGTGTATCGTATTTATAAATTGTACAAAGTTTTGCAATAATATCAATCCGATCAGATACCAGACTTTAATAACTTATAGCGGAATATAGAATGCTAGATGCCATACAGTCAAATCACCTTTTTGCTCAATGCGCCAAAGATTATTGTATCTTTGACATTTTACTAAGAGCTTATATTTAACGTTGAATGCATTACTTTATTAAAATAATAATTTGTAAGTATTAGATACGGAATCTCATTTATACATACATATGTGTTTCGTTTATCTTGATCCAGTAGGTTGATCCAGTGCACTAGCTTATAAAAACATTTTCAAAATGTCAACAGTTAACAGGTGTAAAGAAAACTGATATCAATAAAATTTATGTGTCCAAGTTATTATGTATACAAGGCAATCGAAGTATAAACATTTAATTTGGTGACCCACTTAGCTACTTTGGAATTGACGTAAGTACGTGAATCAAACAAATGTTAGCATTTTTGTCACATAATCAAACTAGCTGCGCCCTGCGTTGTTACCTGCTGTTCTCACTATATTTTGTCGGGATAAAAAGTAACCTATGTGTTAATCCAGAGTGTCAGGTGCCTCCGTACCAAAATTCATCGAAATTGGTTCAGCCGTTTGAGCATGATGAAGTAACAAACATACAAACACACAAACTTTGCCTTTTTAATATTAGTGTGATAACTGACTGGCGTTTCACTTTTTTATTATCTTAATTTATAGTTTATTATTCATATATTTATTACACACGTTACACAATATATGTACAAGTATAACGAGCAAAGGTATTATAACAAAATATTTCATCTTAACGCTAGCATGGAAATTAAATTTTACATAAATATAACAAACAAATGATACGCTTTTCGAAACTTGTGTACAAATGGGTTAAAATTTTGAGATGCAAGTATTTGAAGTTTTGCTACTTCATTCCAGCTACTGGATCAATGTAATTGGACCATAGTTTTTTATATTCAATACTCGAAGAATAGTAGACCTACGTAGTTTTGACTCAATAACACCATTTTTTAAGGCGTTTTGTAAAACCAATCCAGTTCAGGGATTGGATTGCAAATTCTAATATAACGTCTACAATTCATACTAAAGCCGTCATTATGAATTACTTAATGTAAACATAATTATATTCACTAGTCAAAAGTTATTCTTTAAATGGAAATTCTTAAAATATATTCAAATGTATTACTTTATCGGTATTTGTATAGTTAAGGACCATGTATTTTTTAGTTAAGTTGCTTTTGAAATTGTATTAGTGTTATTTTAAGTTCCCATTTATAAATTAAAGTAACACCGCTATTTCGACTCCAGTTAACATATATCTCTGATAAAATATCTTGATCCGAAATGTACGTACTTTTATTTAATTTTGTTCAAAGCATGAGTGGAATTTGATTCTGAGAGCTGCTATGGTTTGGATAACCTTGTCTTGTTGATTCCGGTATTGGTTTTGTATTTTTATAACAACTACCGGCTCGCCATGTCGGAGACCTTTGGGCGGTGTGTTAACTCTGACAATAGGTCTGGCCTCAACCTCTATGAACTTATTCTTGTATAAGTTGTATATTCACTGAGTAACGAAAAACTGTTATGAGGCCTTAAGAGGCTCTCGCTAGGGTCAAGGGTCAGACCCAAAAGGCAGTAATCCTTGACACGGCTTGCGTTGTCACTTTGCAACACAAACCACCGTCAACTTTAGCCCTGCTGGCTTTTTAGTCTTTATATTTTTATATAATATTTGTGCTGCATTTGTGAAATCACTAAAAAGTCTATAAATAAATATATGATCAATGGTTAAATGAACTTGTAACAATTCGGATCAAATAAAATGCAATAAAACTGGGTTGAAAAAGCATATTTATTAACACTTTGCACACTTATTTAATACACGCAAAATACACTTACGAAATACTTAAGACTGCACTTTTTTTTAATTAATTGTGTTAAATTCAGAGGGTTACACATTTTGACATTTAAATTACAAAAAACAACAACTGTTGTTCTTCTTTTATTTAGTTACCAAAATGTCAATGAATTTATGGTATATAAAATCAAATACCGTTTAGCAGATTTTTTTTTTTTTGAAATTTTAGACCTCTGATGATAAGTAAACTAATTTATTATATTTAAATGTCACTAAAGCCTCGCACACATTTTATAATTTTAATTATACAAGCTAAGCTAAACAATAAGTCTGTAACTGACAAGCAAATAAAAAAATTTGAAATACAAAAAATGTACCTACAATTATTTTTTTGGTATAAGTTAATGCATATTTTTTGGCTCTCTAATGTCCGTACCAAAGTTGTGAATCGACAATAATTTCTTTTAAACCTTCCAAATTGCTGTCCAACACTCTTGAGCCGAGTTTACATCGAACATTTTTGTGTTGTGTGTTTTTTGTTTGTGTGACGAAAATATTTTTTGTTGCCAGTGTCTCTTTGACCACCCAAGACATAATCACTGTAACTGTATGTATATCGTATTAATCGTTGTCAAGTATTGACGTCGTTGGCAGGCCCTTAGCTCGTCAAATATAATATATTTATGATGTTCATCGAGACAATCATAAACATCATATTATGATGTTCATCGAGACAATCATATTCGTATGGTTGTATATCGTAGTAAGTATTGACATTGGCAGGCCCTTAGTATGTCAAATATATTATGTGTTGGTCATCGAGACAATCATATTCGTATGTTTGTATATCGTATTAATTATTGTCAAGTATTGACATTGGCAGGCCTCTAGCTCGTCACATATATGATGTTCATCGAGACAATCATATTCGTATGTTTGTATATCGTAGTAAGTATTTACATTGGCAGGCCCTTATTGTGTCAAATATATTATGTGGTGTACATCGAGATAATCGTATTCGTATTAATTATTGTCAAGTATTGACATTGGCAGGCCCTTAGCTTGTCAAATATATTATGTGGTGGTCATCGAGACAATCATATTCGTATGTTTGTATATCGTATTAATTATTGTCAAGTATTGACATTGGCAGGCCTCTAGCTCGTCACATATATGATGTTCATCGAGACAATCATATTCGTATGTTTGTATATCGTAGTAAGTATTTACATTGGCAGGCCCTTATTGTGTCAAATATATTATGTGGTGGTCATCGAGACAATCATATTCGTATGTTTGTATATCGTATTATTGTCAAGTATTGACATTGGCAGGCCCTTAGCTTGTCAAATATATTATGTGGTGGTCATCGAGACAATCATGAACGTCCAAATCACACAACACAATTTCTGGATGATGTAGACATCGCTTTACGTTAACCTTTCAATGTGTGTTGTATTGTGTCTAGTGAATGTTTGTTGCTCTGAAATTCGTAATGTTGTGCCAATTTCATTTAGATTTTGTATGATAAAATGGCTAGTGCACTTAAATTTATAAGCGAAAAAACTCTTAATAGCATTGTACCGTTTCTGTACTGTTTTGAATTGTGTGGTTTGACCTCACGTATAAAAATAATATGGAATTACAAAAAAAAATGTTTTTTTTTCTACTTCGGTATTGTAAGGAATTTATCCATTCATCGTATCAGACTTATCGATGTTTTAGAACTTTTTGCGGTCGGATTTCTTCCAAAAGATACGTAATAAAAAAACACAAAATTCGCAATGTCTATGTAAATTATTCAATGTATCCAAGACCTAAATTCTTGTGTGAGTGAGTGTATTTTTTTTTTTCGTATTTTTGGATGTTGTAAACCTACCAGATATCCTAGTGTTAAGATTCAATATTTGGATATATTTTTATTATTTTGCATTTTTTTATTAAACTCTTGCTAAATTTTTGGGTGTTTTAATTTGTGTACTTGTCTTTCAGTATACCACGGTAGAATAGTAATTAATATATGATAGTTAATATGAAAAATTTGGTTTGTTAGTGAGGCCGTTCGACGTATTGGCTTCACGTTCAAGCATGAGTATAAAAAATGTTTAAAAATTGTTACGATACAAGACGCTCTCCCCTGAAAATATGACGTCTTCCTATGATTATCATAGTGATATCTACTCAGAACTTGAAGTAACAAAACAAAGTTGATAGCCCAACTGCATACGCTTTAGTTTCTACAATTATTTTGAAAACAACGCAAAGATATGTTCCAACATATTATATCGACTCTTGCGTATCGGCACTTTAAGATTAAAACACTACTTTTAATATAAGCACTCGAAAATACACAAGTTAACAAAATACAGAAGTTTTAGTAAACATGTTTTTTTTTTAAATAATGTAAAGAGATGTATGATACTCTCTCTTGATGGTGGGTTTATTTTTTATGGTTGACAGGCTATTTTTTATTACAAATAGGCTTACGTTTGACCGCCATCTCATCTTATGTTAAGTGATGATGCGGTCTAAGATGGAGCACGCTCGCCTAGAAGATACCGATTCACTCTCGACTTGATGACACCCAGATTATATCCATCGGGGAACACCCACTCAGGCAGCGCATTCCATTGTCTAGCAGTCCGCACAATGAACGTGGAATCAAATCGTTTCGTTCGAGTTTTTGGTTTGACCACAGCTCACCTGATGTTAAGCCTGGAATGTAACTGGCTCGAGGCTGCCGGAACACACCCTTAAGTGTTTAGTGGTCAGATTTTGACAACTTGAGAGTGGTAGCTAGACAATCGAGTACTAGAAAGTACCTTGCCACGTTATGGTTTTCCTCACGATGTTTTCCTTCACCGGCAGCTTTAGCTCATTGTTGGGGTTTGAACTCACGCCCTTTGGCGTGTGTACCGACCGCGCTAACCACGGCTATCATCGCTTCGAGATTAATGTTTTTTCACGACTATTGTAGTGGTACTCGGAACATAGAATAACAAAACAAAAGTCCAGGGCATCGGTACCTTCGGGGTTATTACTTTAAGGTATTCAATGTCTAGCGTGCCTGTATCAAAATTAGTTGAGGGCCCAAATGAAGGGCAGTGAAGTAGCTTGCCTTAGACTGTATCAAGATTTGTCGGGGGCCCTTCTACCAGACTTTCATTTCATAGCTTTACGGGCGTCATGTTTATTATTCTTTCACAAACTTGTTAACGAACATATAATCAAACGAAGTCTAACCCTGGACATCCGTTGTTGCCGCGGCCAGAGGGCTTACGAATCTTTGCTTATACATAATGGGGCCGCTGTATTCCGGGGGCCCCGAATCTTTGATACGGCGGTAGCGGTACGACATCAGGGTGTCTAGCCTCAATAGACCTGTAATATCGCTGCAGTACTATTCAAACCAGAACACAGTTATGTTTTTATATTGCTTGGCGGCACGATATCTGTTACTGCGGTTGCACCTACCTAAATGATTTGCTAAGGAAATCTACCGCTTATTGAAACAAGATAGGTTTAGGTAAGTAATTTTAATATTGTAATGTAATGTTAGGCTCAAACGGTTTGGCAAAGCTCCAATGGGAACTGCCTAAACTGCTAGTTGCATAATGTGGTGAACGGGCGACCAGTTTCACACTGCATGCCGAGTTATGGTAGCATTCTAGTGAAATAAGCCACTTCGATGAACTTAAGTGTATTATTATGCAGGCGAATGGCTAGACGTGGTTATTCCATTTTTTACCTGACAACGCAAAAAGGACTTAATCAACGTTTATAAGTAATGTTCTCATATTTATTTATTTTTAATGGTTGTCAAGCTAGGTGTTTGACCACAGCTTCCCTGATGTTAAGTGGTAGTGTGGACAAAGATGGTAAATCACACCTAGCCTGAAATAAAACTGGCTTAGCGAGGAGAGTATTAAAAAGTATTCTATCACGATGTTTTCCTTTACCGGCAGCTCAAACCACCCACGCCCGCGTGTGAAACAACTCCGCTAACCACTGAGTAGCGATGATAGCTCAGTGGTTAGCGCGGTCGCTTCGCATGCCGAAGGGCGTGGGTTCAAACCCCGACAATGAGCTTGAGCTGCCGGTGAAGGAAAACATCACGAGGAAACCATAGCGTGGTGGTAGGGTACTTTCTAGTACTCGGCTGGCTAGCCTCAAGTTGAAAATCTGCCCCCAAGCATCTAACGGTGTGTTACGGCAGCCTCACTTGAGAGCCAGTTCCATTCCAGGCTAGGTGTGCTTTACCATCTTCGACCACACCGTCACTTAACATCAGGTGAGTTGTGGTCAAACATCTAGCCTGTCATAAAAAAAAAATGAGTTGTCATCGCTATAAAATAATATTAGTCAGATTATAAAAAAAAATGTGAATAGGTATTTCCTAGGCAAGCGTGCTGCATCTTCGGCCACGTCGTCACTTTCCATCAGGTGAGATCGTGGCCAAACGCATGTCTAGTCCGATGTAAAAAGTCGAAAAAATCAGCTTTTCTATACATGAAGGTTTTCGATGGGTAGACTTTTTCTTGAAAATTTTAATTCGAAAGCTATGTACATTTAAAACCTATCTTCAAGTACCTACTTGTTAGCTAATCACCTATACCTACCCCCATCTAATATTCTACCGCCAACTATAGGTATAGGCGGTTGCACGATGATCGCATGGGTATTTCCATGGGATTGCGTGTGACCTTGCTGCTAAATCATCAAGCATATAAATGTTGACCAATTGATGAGATATTATGTGACGTGATATGGCTGAGGTCAATTAGGATGACATTGCGGGACCACTAGCTCATGAGACATGTTTGTTATGACTCCATGACAAGGAAGAAAATAATGTAAGTTTATAAAATCCATAACCTCATATTATGGCTTCAGTATAAATTATCGAAAAGGGGTTCAAACTCATTGGAATGGCCTGGCATGGAATACGCGACTTCATGACTACGGAACACATCTTCTCTCATGGGCTACCACAGGTCCTGAAATATATAAGGCTAGTACACAATGAGGTATACTAAGGTTCAATCTTCTTCGACGTATAGTCAAAGCGAAGCGAATCGACAAATACAGCATATAATGAAGTTTCAGCCTAGTTGAAAACCTCTGGCTTTCAATCTCAAAGTCCTGGGATCGAATTCCGCGCCAGGCACATCTGTTTTTTCAAATTTATTTGCGTATTGCAGCTGACTTCATCGTGAGGAATTCTACATATATGAGAGTTCTTAAAACAAAAGTGTGTTAAGTGTTGGTCAGCGTGGTGAACTATATATTTTGTAACTGTTTGTCTATTTTTGTCTGTTTCGATTGTGTTACAAAATAAAACGTTTTCCTTTCTGTATATGAAGTCAGTTTTTTTTGTTAAAATTTTATTCTTTTTGATGCACTAGACACTCCAGCGGTAATCCTCTTACTGTTGTTAAAATTTGTTGTCTATTTGTTGTATATGTTAGTTGAAATTTTTTTGCTTGTGCGTGTTGTCTGTAGTTTTATACGTTGTAGTATCTAGTGTCTTATAAAAAAATGTTTTCTTTTTTTATGTTATCTTTCAATAAACCATATTAAACTTAGGCTTCGCTTCGTCTCTGTGTCAGTGGGAATTGAGCCTTATCAGTTATTTTTCCGGACATAGAAAAAAGACTAACTTGAGTCTTATAAAAGTTATAAAAGATTTATTGTTTATTTCCGTCCTGAATGCTAGCTACTTCGACGTCGCTCTTTATATAAGTAGTTTATAAGACCTACTCTACTAGGTGCCTATTTCCATTTCAATTTCATATCAGGTCTTAGAATCAGGTTCGAGAACGTTCCACACTACGCCAGACTACAATGCCTCCAAGTAAACTAGATTTCCAAAATGGCCGCAATCAGCGAAGCCTTATTCAAGTTCCGTGCAAATTGGCACTATTCATCTTTACGCTGTTCTTTGAGCGACAAGCGTCACAAAAACAGGTTTTCATTTTAGTGTTTTGGGTTTAGTCGGTGTGGGAATAAAACTAAAACATGTATAGTGCGTTTCGGATGTGGCAGCGTTTTTTGGCCTTACCCAAAAGAACCCAAACGGGCATGGCAATTTGTGAAAAACTTTCGTCAAGTTTTCGATATCAAAGCATATGAAACTGTCATATACAAGCAAAGGCTTGAAATCCCTCCTAAGCTCCAGCAATGTAAGAGTTAGGATATCTTGGCTTAGTAGATATATTGGGTTACACAAAACGGTTCGTAACGATTCTTTTAAGTTTAAAGGTGGTCATCGTTGTTGAGGTATTAGATTTATTTATGAACGCAGTCAAATTACATTTATTCTCAGATCAACTCTATACTTAATACTGTAATAAAATATGGATGTCACTTATAATAGATTATTAAAATAAGTTTCATACAACAAAGTTTATTTTTGTCCGTTCGCGTCTCAAAACATTATATATAACAGTCAATGGTACAAACATTGAAATTGTCAAAAAAAAAAAACTGCATATATTTAGTCGCGCTAGCCTATTTCTTTGTTTTGCGATTTTATGTTGGGTCTTATAATAAACTAGCTGCGCCCCGCGGTTTTACCCGCGTGGTGATGGATGGTGATGATGAAAAGTTACTAATCTTATATAGCCTGCATCTCAAAATCCTTTCTTAGGGGATGCCTAAGTCATAGTAGCTTTATGCATGCAAAGTCTCAGCCCAATCGGCTTAAAATTGACAAATTGATTGGCTTTCATACAAACTTTCATCCCCTATTTTATCCCCTTGGAGGTAGAATTATTCAAAATTCTTAGCGGATGCCTACGTCATAACACCTACCTGCATACCAAATTTCAGCCCGATCCGTCCAGTGGTTTGGGCTGTGCGTTGATAGATCACTATGTCAGTCAGTCAGTCACCTTTGAGTTATATATATTTAGATAGAAAAAGTTGATAAAGATGATAAGATGGCGCCGTTATTACATAAGCAAAATTTTATATATTTTCAAACACCAAAATTGTTACCGAAAGTAAGTAAGTACACCTCGTTTCACAATCACAATCTAAAGTCAAGACACCCCGTCCGCAATGACGTCTAAAATAAGTAAAGCAATTACCCCTCCAAGCCCCCCCACCTATGGTGCTTACATAATATTTGAGCGGCCCCTGAGTACTTAATACTATCGTTCGGTAACCCTATTGTTAAGGGTACATGTATGTGAAAGTTTCGCAGTAAGCCACGTGTCTATAGGAAATATTCTAAGCTTTTACATTGAATAGAATGCAATAACAATCAAAGATAAGCAAGCAATGCCTGGTAAGGGATGCAGGCCTCGACCGGCGATTTTTGATGTTATTTGCTTGGGAAACGTTTTCATAAGACGCTGACATGCGGGTGAACCGTACTGTATAGGAACATTTTTTTTACAATCATAGATAATACCAAACTATAGAAACCATAGAGAATTTTGACACGAACGTAAAAAGATCACGTCGCAGCGTTGTGTAATTTTTATTTTTGTGTAATATGTTATGGTGTTATTCATAAAATGCTGAGTTCCGTGCATGTGTGTGGAAAAGTAGTTATAGTTAAACGACTTTTCGTATTGCTTCACATTCAAAACTCCGTTGACGGTTGTACCTAATAAAGCTATCACTACTTTTTAATGGCAGTAAGTTTGTGGCAATTAGACTTTATGGCTTATTTCACTTGATTTACAATAAAATGTAATGGTTAAATCGGAATATTGATCCTAGCAAATGCACAAAGCGCGACGCCAAAAACAAAGAAAGAAAAAGAAATGCTCACATTCACATAGTGTCTTTGTTTTGTAATTTTGGCGGGAACGAGGAAAGAGTCGTGTCGCCCCATTGTATTTTTTTAAATTGTGTTTATGTATAAAAAATAATGGGTTTATTCATAAAGTGCCGAATTACAATCGCGAGTGTGGAAAAGTGATATAATGCGGTAAAATATAACTTTTCGTGTTGCTTCCAAAACTCCACCGAAGCTTATATAATAGTAAAGTCGCCACTACTTTATTAAAGCATGATTAGATTAGACTGGCACGGACTGGACTTGACTAAGACTAGACTTTGACTATAACGATAAAGAAGCTGAAAACTGAAGACTGCACACAAAATACAGGAACATTGAAACTGGCAGAATGCACAGAGTGCGATGCCAAGAAGAAAGAAAAAAAGTCTTGGTTTTTGAGGGTATTTACCTTACACCCAGTAAGTAAATTATTTTCTCAAATAATTGAAATACCGCTAACGATGTTAAAGTGTCACCTCTAGTGTGTACGGAGCCTAAGAAGGTCTGTTAACAGTCGGCCCAATCGGAGATTAGAACCATTTCCAGTACAAACATTTTAACGGGTTGCCCTTTGAAGTCGCTCCCTTGACGCTTATAGAAGGAGTAAGGACATTATACGTATAGAACTGTATTCTTTTTCCTCGTCTTTGATTTTGGCATAGCACTTTGGATATTTGCCAGTGTCAACTATATCGATAGTATTTTGAAATATTTTATGATAAATCAAGTGAAAATACAAAGTTACAGTCACAATAAAGTCATGCCCTAGTACAGTAGTGGTGACTACTACAAGTTTGTAAGGAGTTTAGGAAACAATACGAAACGTCATGGTTACATTAAATCACTTTCCCACACTCACGTACGGGATTTGGCCTCTTATAAGTAAAACACCACTATTTTGAAAAACACTCAATACTTATGCAACCCTTCCTCACCGGAGTCCTCTTCTACGGTGTCAGGGATATTCCAGCACACAGAGCTTACCGCGACGTCATCAGATCCGTCACCACTCTCACAAGCTTCTTGAAGTTAAGGTCCCCACATCGGCGGCAGATCCCAGATTCTCTATTAAAAGTACTTTAAAAAATCTACAGTCCTTGACTAAATCGAAAATAATACGTACTAGCAGTACCCAAAACTTTGAGTAACAAAATAAAGTCCCGGGCGTCGCTGCTTTGGCGCTCATTACTTTGAAATATTTTTTAGTCTCAACAGCCCTGTAATTTCGAAAGCTACCGTACCCTTCAAGGTAATGTTTAGACACTACTGCTTGGCGGCACAATATCTGATACTTCGGTGTAACACACCTAGACGACCTCCTGTTGTGAAGATGTACCTAGTGATTCTGTATTTTTAATATCGACGAATCTCCTTGTATTAAAAGTAAAACTAAATTGCGTGTAATTAAAAAGTTGACAAAGGTCACGGATCCCAGTGTCTGTGGTGGGTAAATATAAAAAATATTGACGGAGTATAGAGAGCAATATTCTTAGTCAACATCAGTGTTGTATTTTTATTTTTTATGTTATATCTAATACAAATTCGTTGGCCATAATAAAGAAGAAACGTCACCAAAATAAGCCAAAGCGGCATCGAGGTCGATCTAAAGTAATCTGTCATAAGCATAACACCGGTGAGAGGTCACGATGAAAAATGCAAAACACTGGAAAGTAGGACGCGTGTCAAAAGAGAGTTTAAATGCTCTTCCGGGCACGCGACGCTCCTGTTAGCGAGGTGGGCCATGAAAACGGCGAGTGGCCATTATTAAAATATCGAAATTATGTTTTGTCATTCATTTATTGATCTACTACCTAAATGCTACTCCGTACGCGGTGTGGTAGCGCGCGGTTCGCTCGCGTCTGCAATAATAATAATAAATTTATTTATTTAGATCAAAACAAAAATTATACATCAAATTCATACATACATATTAAGCACAATAAATATAATTAATTTAAAAACAATACATTGACCAAGTCACATTATTGCTTAATAATAATAACAATTTAATTGAATTTTTCTGGTAATGATACAATATAAGGGACGCATATATTTATAAATTAACACCAAAATACTGTCTCATATATATTCGAAGTATCACGAATATTTAAAAAAAACTATGGAAACTGGTGTGGTTTTGACACATTTATGACATAACCTGCTCTGCTTCGACAGCTTATGTTAATCCCGTAAATTTTTGGCTTTGCTATTAGCGTTATCGCTGATCGAATGACACTTTGCTTAGGCCCTCTGTAGTGTTAGCATACCGTATGTAAAGCTGATCTAGAATATAATAGCATAGAAATCTGCGAAAAATTATTCAATTTTAATATATCATATTCTTTTTGCTAAAAGGATACATGTTAATTTAGACAAAAAAATAAAAATTAAATTACAGATAGTTGAAGAGTATCACTTGAAACCTAAAGCGGCTCAGCTTGATGCACTAGATTTAAAATAACTGGCGCATGTCTCAGAATATAACTCTAATGTGTGTTTGTACCTTTCAAAATGTGTGCTTAATAAATAAATTCTTAAATTAAAGTGTATATTGCCTTAAAACTTTAAAACCTTTCAGTTTATACAGACAATAAGTTCTCCACAGTCCACTTGCTTGGTGGTAGATATCCTGAGCAGGAGGTCATCTAGGTAGGTACCACCGCAGTACCAGATATTCTGCCGCTAAGCAGTAGTGTGTAAACATCATTGTGTTCCGGTTTGAAGGGTACTGCAGCTAGTGAAATTACAGGGCTGTTGAGACTAACCATCTAGTCTCAAAGTAAGGAGCGCTAAAGCAGCGATGCCCTGGACTTTGTTTTACTACTCAAAGTTCTGTGTATCGCTGCAATGGTCATGGACAGGCATTATCTCTTAACATCAGGAGAGCGTCTCGTTCGTCTCATTACTGTTACATTAAAAAAAGAAAAAAGTCAAACGGTGCACAATTATTCTAACATTTATGCAAAGTTATAAATCTAATTACAAAACAGCATTTAACTGCTGTAATGTTCGGACTGTAACGAGAAACATTTCGCCAAATGTTACAAGTCTTTTACAATAAACGGGAATGCACCTGATGAACGTAGTAGGAGAATACCCGCTATTTCAGGAGCTCCATAACGACGCCTGAAATTCATTAAGCCGGGTATTTCTTCACCATATCGAGTAAGCCTGGTCTTGGTTCTATGGCTTAATTATTGTACAGCGTTAAATCCTTAATACGGTGGTGCTGCGCAGTGCGCAGTGCCAATTAGCAGAGAACAGAAGGGTAATGTATACGGTTTGCATCTGTTTTTACACAGGAAGTGGATTAGCGAGGCCTTGAATTAAGATAAGTTGACTTAACTGATTTTCAAAGATGAGACTGGCAGATAACACAGTTATATAGTTGGATTACATAGTTTGACAGGGATTTTCAATTTGAGGGTAGTTCAAACTAGTCAGTCATATAGAAAGCGTATTATTAACACATTATTATTTGACCACAAGCAGTTTAAGTTCGTTGTCACGAATTGAACCATGCTCTATGGCGTGACACCTCGCTATGTAGATATGCTTTGCAAATTTTATTTTTTATGATTGACATGCTAGATGTTTGACCACAGCTCACCTGATGTTAAGTGACGGTGTGGTCGAAGATGGTAAAGACACCTAGCTTGGAATGATACTGGCTCTCAGGTGAGGCTGACGGAACACACCGTTAGATGTTTGGCGGCAGATTTTCAACTTGAGGGTGGTAGCTAGCCAGCTGAGTACTAGAAAGTACCCTACCACCATGCTATGGTTTCCTCACGATGTTTTCCTTTACTGACAGCTCAAGCTCATTGTTTGGGTTTGAACCCCCGCCCATCAGCATGGGAACCGATCGCGCTAACCACTGAGCTATCATCGCTACGATATAATACTAATATTTACCTAACTCTAAATCTTCTGTTATAGTCTTACTTAGAACTTTTCTTGCTCTCTTAATTGGGAAGAAAATAAAACGAATTTCAATATATCAAAATAAAACCCTTTTTAAAAATTTACGTCCTTAATGGAACCAAAATTACACCAACAAAACTTCATACATTTCTCAACCTATACGAACAGTTTCCTTCAATTACAAATTCCTATCTCGTATAAGTATGTAATGGCACGAAACTCCAAATAAACACATAAAATCTTTAACACTCTATTCAGAGCTCAATCAATTCTGTTTGTGACAACTAGGCGCATGCGTTTGTTCGGATAATGTGACGCGCAATAATCGTAATGTACGTTGCTACCTGGCAATAGATGTTGGGCCGAATTACGGTTAGTGCGTGAGCGGACCCAGGGGCATGCGGGGGCAATGTTTAATAAAGAATTCATTAAGGCCTTTCGCCACGCTCCCAGTTTAATCACTGTAATAATGTTCACATTATTGTTGTAGGTATAAAATCACTGAATGTGATCCTTGATACTTCAAGGAATTTAAACTTGATTAACAACAAAATGATTGATTTTTTGATGCCTACACTTTCACAATTCACACTATTATAACGTATAAAGATTTGTATATCTATCTAATCTATCTATCTATCTAATACCTTTAAACGAGCAATTCTTGTATATATACATATATTTATTTAATCTGAATCTCGGAAACGGCTCCAATGATTTTCATAAAATTTAGGGGGTTTCAGGGGCGATACATCGATCTAGCTAGATTTTATTTTTAGAAAATGTTGTTTTATCCGTGTTTTCAAGCAAATAAAAACTGCTACAATATTATTAGAATACGAAGGTAAATTTGGCCACTATCTACAAGGTTATCTCAGGTGGGAAATCGGACGGTTCCGAAACCAGAAGACCCCGGTTCGGGTTATAGATGATTGTTTTTTCTTTCACTTTTTTTTTCAAGTTCCTTCTTTATAATACCGAGCAAAGCTCGGTCATCCAGGTACTGTATATAACATTTTCAATTTTTTTATGGTTCATGGCGCGAGTTTAATATATAATGCTTCTAAGATAAGTAATCTTAACTATAATCATATCTTCATCTGATATCTTAATCTGCCCAAAAAAGGAGTGTGGTTTTAGAGTCCATGTATGTATCTGAGTTTCTTTATTCCAACATAACTTGTAAATGCCTAACAGATATGAATGTATAGGGTATTGTTTGAATTCTTACATCATCCTAAATGACACGGCTATTTTTTAAGCAGTCGTGCTTTTGTTTAGTTTAATGACAATTCATGTTATCTTACCCTGGACTTTGTTTTGTTACTCAAAGTTCTGTGTATCACTGCATGATCAAGAACATGTTATTTATTACCACCAGGAAAGTATTTTGTCCATTTCATTAGTTAATAATTTAATTTTACATAAAAAAAGTATTTTTTTTTGTAACTGATGATAAGAGATAACGTCTATCCATGACCATTGCAATCCAATCCATCGCTGCCTTGGCGCTCATTACTTTGAGAGTAGATGGTTAGTCTCAATAGCCCTGTAATTTCGCTAGCTGCAGTACCCTTCAAATCGGAACACAGTAATGTTTACACACTACTGCTTGGCGGCAGAATATCTGGTACTGCAGTGGTACCTACCTAGACGACCTCATGCTAATGAAATCTACCACCAAGTAAAATGATTATGATTAAGTGGTCCGAACTTAATATGATATTTAAATCATTTATTTGCATTGCAGTTGGTTGAATTAAAAATCTAGAATAATAATAAAAATCAAGTCAATTTGAAAAGCTGAAATAAATTTAAAACAATATTTAATCATCTTTACAGGTAAACCCGTAATCAAAGGTAATCGCAAGATAATAATATAATCATATTATAAGATATTATAGTGTGGGATAGTGATATAATGTGGTGAAACATGACTTTTCGTGTTGCTTCCAAAACACCATCGAAGCCTATAGTACAGTCGCCATTACTTTACTAAGGCATGACTGGATTTGACTGGCACGGACTGCACTTGACCAAGACTGGACTTTGATTGCAAAGATAAAGAAGCTGTAAACTGAAGACTGCACACAATACACACAAAATACGGACGCAAATACATTGAAACTGGCAGAATGCACAGAAAAGTGCGGTGCCAAGAAGAAAGAGAAAAAAACTATGGAAACATCCTATTATAATATTTTCAGAGAAACCAGCAACCCCTTTCTCGCCCTAACTTCAGCACTGTCCACGGCAGCGTCATTCATTCTCATTTCCTATTCAAATGAAATACCGAAATTCTGTTCTGTGTGTCGGTTAATTGTTTAGATGTAACGAATATGCTCGTAGCCGTGTCGGCTTTATACTGAACCAGCTACTGTATCCGAGGGGAGACACTGGAATTTGCTGTATTTATTTAACAGTTCGGAATACTGATTTGTTTGTTTATTTAAACTTCAAAATACACTTTACACATAGGCGTCGTCTCAAAACACGTTCAAGCGATCGTCGTTAGTTCGAGCGAGTTTCGATTCTACTTGATTCTACGAATTGTAATAATATTATATTCCAAATCACATTCCAAAAAACTACGTATATTTTTGCAAAAACTTTGACATAAGTGTTTTACACAGCTTACCTGATGTTAATTGTTGTCGGTTGAAAGTTTTTTTTATTTTATTGCTGACTACCTAGGTGTTTGACCACAACTCACCTGATGTTAAATGACGGTGTGGTCAAAGATGATAAAGCACACCTAGCCTGGAATGGAACTGGCTCTCAAGTCAGGCTGCCGGAACACACCGTTAGATGCTTGGCGACAGATTTTCAACTTGAGCTAGCCAGCCGAGTACTAGAAATTACCCTACCACCATGCTATGGTTTCCTCAAAATAAAATAAAAGTTAATTAATTTTATGATTAAATATGAGCTGTAAAATTATTAAATATGACTTGTAACAAAAGTGTTACTAATAAAGCATATGAATTTTGTTTATTAACTTATATTAATAAATAATTAGTATTAACTATTCTGCGCATAAATATGTAATGTAATTAATTAATTTGCAATGAGTATTATGAATAATTATAAAGAATATGAATTTGCGAATCCTATTTCGTAAAATTTATTCATTCAATATGTCATTTACATTAATAGGGTTATGTACACTATTAAACTTAGCATAAGATTATAGCGATGTCGATTTCTAAACTTCTTATAAATTTATCATACAAAAAAATAACAAAGCATATACTTTGTAAGCAAAAAAAATAATGTATGTTTTACTTATGCCGATTACTTATATTTAATTTATTATCTCGGATACTCTGAGTATAGCTCGGGCCAGATCCGGTAACCTTCTTCAAGGAGTCAAAGCAGAGTACGATGCGCGCGCGGCCTCGTCTTCCTTTGCCCGATGGGACGCCGCGCGCTTCGCACGTGAATCCTAAGTAATATTATAAATGCGAATGTGAGTTTGTTTGTTTGTTACGCCTTCACGCGTAAACTACTCAACGGATATGGGTGAAATTTTGCATGTAGGTACTTTGGGCCCTTAAATAAGACATAGGATGCTTTTCCTCTCATCATCAGGGCGCAGCTAATACATAATATAATTAAATGTGAGAAATATGTCAAAATAATGTCAGTTTCCATAGCAAAAACGTAATAAACGTACATAAACACCATCGGGTTGACATTCGTCGCGACTGAAATGTCAATCAATTGACCATCAATGTTTGATTCGTCATCAATGTCGTGGGTCAGGCGTCCAAAATCACGATATTGACATAACCGCCATCTACAGCTTAGATTAGAGTTGACATTATCCATTTGAAATTACGTAGCTTAGGTAATAAATAATAGTAAATAAGTAAGATAAGTATCTAATTACAAAAATAAAATTCAATTTGATTCTTAACTAAATATGTAATACCGAAATACTTGCCATGGCATGTCGGTACGTAATTTCCATTAAATAATTCTCTTAATACCGTACAGTACTTTATTCGTAAAAAAATGCTATAATAAGGTATATAACAGCACATGGACAATGCGCGCCATACATTCTACCGTTCGGTCCGGACACAAACGCGCGCTTTTGTAAAAATATTAAAAATAAATAAATGTCGCGCGTTTCGTTTTTGCTATGAATTAAAATATTGTGAAGGTCCATTTTGTGAATGTGACAATTTTAGTTTAAACGTATTGTGAAATAATCTTTTAAAATGGAAAGTGGAATCTAAAACAAAGAGGTCAGTATATAATACGTATATAATACGTATATAATACGTATTGCCTACATTTTGATAATTATTTTAACATAAATACCAATAATAAATGTCGTGCGTTTCGTTTTTGCTATAAATTGAAACATTGTAAAGGTCCTGATTTTTTGAATATGATAATTCTTGTTTAAACTTATTGTGAAATATTTCTATTAAAATGGAAATTGGAATCTAAAACAAAATGATTTTTGATAGTTATCAGGGGTTAATTTTAAATCTGAAAGGTATATAAACCTTCGTTCTATCAGTATACATGCATTGTTTATATATCAAAGTGAAACTAGGATGGTACATGTCAATGGGTGTTGCAACCGAAAATTTCAGTCGATTTTTCTGTATCCCGAAGCGAGTTTTGCGTAACTAATAAATTTTTCACCGATTCTCGACAAAACCTCTATTTTTAACGAACCGGTTTCATTTTCGATGCACCGTGCACTAATTCAGGTGTTTCATAAAATATTCATGGCAATATCGTATGGTATCGATTCGGTGGCCTATTTCTTGCACGTGATATGATTCGAGCTTTTAACACATCCGCTAAATATAATAATGACACATTATTAATTTGTGGACACAAATCAAAATTGATTGGGAACCTTTTGTTTATAGCCAAATCTATTTAATAGATGGAACTAGTTTAAAATTTATTGATGGTCAAATATCATTAATTTTATTTACAGAATAACAACCGATACAAAAATAATGATTAACATTTTTTTTAACATTGAAATGCAAGGTATTTGACCACAACTCACTTGATGTTAAGTGACGGTGTGCTCGAAGGTAAAGGTGAAGGCATACCTAGCCTGCAATGGAATTGGTATTCAAGTTAGACTACCGGAACATACCATAAGGTGCTTGGCGACAGATTTTCAACTTGGTCGCTAGCCAGCCGAGTACTAGATAATTCCCTAATACCATGGTTTCCTTACGATGTTTTTCTTCACCGGCAGCACAAGCTTATTGTTGGTAATTGAACCTACGCTCTTCGGCGTATCAAAAGAGATACTTTTTTACAAATAAAAGTCAGTAACAGTGAGACAGCAGGTATTTGATACTACCACCTGATACTACCACGTCTTATTTCAAAATCATTAACTCTCATTCACTCTTTCACTTCCAGATACGAAAATGATTCCGCTTTTCTACCTACTATTGTTTATCATTACGGCTTTCGCGCAAGACCTGGAGGTAGATCCTGGCTGTCCTACTTGTGTCATAGTCAATGATTCCTGTTACAACGCGTCAACTATCCTAGAATTCAATGCACCGTTTAGGAATACTGTTGTTATACACAAAATAGGTATTCTCAGATCAAATAACACGTTTTATTACTCTTTCGAACCTGCAATAGAAGATGAAGAGTATTTTAAAATTGGCTTTGTCAATCTAGATGACCACACACAGAACGGAATCTTTTCCTCACCAGATATGATTTTGAATTTCGGAACATTCGACATCGACCAAGACAATGAACTGGTTTATATGGGGGGCAGTGAAGGAATATTCGTTTTAGATACAAAGGAATTGAAACTTACCCCGTACAGCAGCCGAGGCGATACGATAAGGAGCATATTTTTCAAGACCAATGTAAATTTCGTAAAGAACGAAGAGAGGGGAATCATTGTAAAAAGGGGAGATAATTTTAAAATTCTACTCGAAGATATATTTGTAAAAAATTTCGTGATTACCAAATATGATGTGGTTATTTATTTGGATAATCACGGTCTATTTGTTGGAAAAGGAGATGTTAGAGTTCGCATCTCAAAGAATGCTTTCTTCAGAGGACTAAATATAGATTTAGATGGGACAGTATACACGTGGTGGATTGACGGCATCTACAAAGTGATTATAGAAAAGAATCTAGAAGATTCCAAGATTGTAAAAGTAGCTTCACTACCTTTGTCTATAGGTGCCATGGCTTTTGACAATGATAACAATATGTTATTTACTGTAGAGAAGACATTATTTAGGCTGTCTCCTACAGAAACGGGTTGTAAACTGAAAAAAGTAAAAAATACTGAAGTCGTAAAAGCGTAGTTAATTAACATGGTCAAACTCTTAATATGCTGTTAACAAGTACCTGTGATTGTAATATAGTATAATAATTTAGTATTAATGCACTGGAATATTTAGTAGTACAAATCATGTATGGATTACACATATATCATTAAAAAGAAATGATAATTTACACAAAAATAAGCGCTATGTATTGCATTGAGATTTCACTACTATGTAAAGGCAAAATAGCTCTAAACGCGCACATAATGTAGCGCTAACCCTTAACCTGCATAAATAATTTGAAAGAGAGAAAGAAAGGAAGAAAGTTTTTATTATGTAACTCAAAAAACAAACAAACAGAGAGATAAGGAACAGTTACAGAATAGGGGCTCACCTCAGCATAATGCTGGTCACTCTAAGAGGTATGTATACCAGCGATGGTCTTCCGGTGAGCCCTTGTGGGTAAAGCACAATAAAAAAATTAAGCTACAACTACTTACCAACAACAACACAATACATAACAAAACAAAAAAAAAATATATTTAAATAAAACAAATATTTTCTCCTAAAATGAATAACAAATGAACACAACAAGCTCACGTTTGACAACCATCTTACCTAAAATCGAGAGAAATTCCGATCTTTGATGTAGCACGATTGAAATACTGAGAATATTGCCCTGTTGGCTCATTGGGAGTATGTCTGCCTGAGCTGTAGGGCGTGGGTTCGATTCCCGCCAAGGACAAATGTTTGTTTGGTATAAACAAATGTTTGTTCTGTGTCTAGGTGTTCTGTATGTATTATAAGTATGTATTTACAAACAAAAAAAAGTATTTATGTATCCTATCAGTTATCTGACTTCCATCACACAAGCTCTGCTTAGTTTGGGGTCAGATGGCGCTGTGTGTAATGTGTCCTACAATATTTATTTATATTATTTTAGTCCGAAGTTAACCCAATTTATTGTAATATAGTTATTGTATGAAATGATGTATCTTTATTAAAATAATATTGTTTGGTTAAATTACAAATGCGTTGTATTTGTGTAACAATTGCGTGCTTAATTAATATAGTTCAACTGTTTAATTTTGCAGTAATTTATTTTAATTAAATTAATGCAGTGCAAACAGATTGTATCACAGTTTTTGTAGTTATAATAGTTGATGTACTTATAGTTACATCATTCCTTATTTATCTTTTACTTAAAACTATGTCCTCGTCCTGCTACTGAATGTTAAGCAATATTTTAAGATCGTTAATTACGTCGACAAAGTTTTCAATATAATAATCCTTTTCAAACGAGTGATTCTTCAAAACAAAGTAGCAGTCACTCTTCTGTCTGAGAGTCTGTTTAATAGCCTTCTTACCTATTTAAAGTAAAGTCTTCTTACCTATTTGTTTATTACTTCATTAATGAAAGATACGGGATTGTTACCGAGCGAGTTTCCCATTGTCTTAAAAATAATTTTGTGCAGTAAAATAATTTCTGATTACGAATATAGCGTAGGATTTGATATACTCGTAGACGGAATCAAATTTAGTCAAACCTAGATCGGCTAGTACTCTACTATCGTAGGACGTAAATCTCAGTGGGTCAGACAATGCAGGAAATTCTAATTCACTGTCAGAATCAGAATTCCGGCGTGGGTGCTACTCATTCATATAAGTGACTGGACGTACTCTAAGGTAAGACAATGGAGGGCAATATAGGTACGTTCAAAATATTCCACTACTAAATGTAAACATTACTAGGTAATATCTACTATCAGCAGGAAGTTGTCTCGGTAAGTACTACCGCAGTATCAGATATTTTGCCGCCAAGCAGTAGTGTGTAAAATGCTTTGTTCCGGTTTAAATGATACTTTGGTTAGCAAAATTACAGAGCTATTGAGACTAACCGACGAATGTCTTAAAGTAATGAGCGCCAATGCCTTGGACTTTGTTTTATTATTCAAAGTTCTGGGAACCGCTGCAGAGGTACAGGCGCAGGCGTTATTTCTTTCTTTGGAGAGCGTTTCATTTCTAACAACTTTCCTTTCTTAGACTTTTAAATTAAAAAAATAAGATTCCTAGCGAACGTATTTGTTGAAATCGGCTCAGGAGACAACTTATGTGCGCACACACGTCGAAGCCTATGCTTTTGTATTGACTTGCATTACTGCAAAATAAAAACCGCAATTGAGCTCTTGAACGTTCGGATCCGTGTATGGCTATCTATAGTTATGCATTACCATATATTTCGTCGTTATTGACACACCACTTCTTTTTCTTCCTTAAATATTTTTCGACCTAAGGTTTCCTAGAAGGAAGAGATCTATAAAAGATCGATTTTAGCAATAAGGTCACCAGTAGTGTCTCTCGGCTAAAACAAATCGTTGATAATATGCGGCTGGGCCTTTTCAATGCCCTATGGTGAATTTGCGAGGGTGAAATAAGATTGAAAAGTTCTTCAGAACATTCACCGTGATACCTATAGAGAATATTTTTTGCTTGGATTTGAAGACGTCGTGGTGGTGCCGGCGTAAGAATAGTACCTCAACCTCTCTACCCGTGGTTGCCGTAAGAGTTGGCTAAGCGATGTAATCCGGAAGTTGGGCAGCAGCGTCTTCCTTGAACAATCACACCTAACTGCGCTCGCCAACCCGCCTGCCAAGCGTGGCGAGTATTGGGAAAAACCCCCAGGAGGAGGCCTATGACCAGCAGCGGACGACCTTAAACCTACGCCGTGCTTAAAACTTGCTAACCACTGAGTTATCATCGCTATAAACTGTCTTTTTCTATTAAGCAATTAGCGCAATGTTTGCTAGCCTTGTCCTTGCGTGTAATTGTTACTCCTTGCCCCGATCACTTCTCTGGTGACACAGTGCTTTTTATAGCTGATTGCTCACACAGCGCCGACACTTGAGATGATGCGATATTTTACCAACATCATCTAATAATAGATGTTTTTATGTTATTGCAATTTAGGCAATTTTTCAGTTTTATGTTATTTTTTTCTATAAATAGGTATGTTTCAACTTTATTTTGACAATTATACCTGATCAGATCCTGAGCTTATTTTTCATATTTATTATTGGTACACCACGTTTTCTACTAGTTTCTGAATCCTTTCTTCATAAGGTTGCCTGGAAGAGATCGCTTGTAACGATAAGGTAAGATTCAAGCGCTAATTGTTATACTAGCTTATATTTTTTTATCGTATTGAATAGTGAACAATAAGGAATTTATCTATCTATCTATTCAGTTTTCTGTATTGATTTTTTTATGTAAGTATATTTCTGAGCTTTAATGTAATTAGATAGATAAAAAGATTGAAACTCTTTATTGTGAACACTATAAATAGACAAATGTTAAGAAAACAAAATAATCTTATTAGCAATTATTCAGTTCTACGTCATTATTTCTCTAAATAGATAATTTCTGCGGATTTTTAGGAAATTATTTAATTTTATGTTATTGTTTTCTCTAGATAGATAATTTCTGCGGATTTTTAGGCAATTATTCAGTTTTGTTATTGTTTTCTTTTTATAGGTACCCTATATTCCGGGGAGTTTTAGGGCAATTTTTAGTTTTTTTTTACAAAGTATGTTCCGCGGCTTTTTAGGCGTCTTTCAGTGTTGTTCAGTTTTCATTGGTCTTGACTGCCCTGTAAGCTCATTAAAAATTGGTAGAGTATCTGCTTCAAGAGCGTGAGTTCGATTCCTACTCAGGACAAACACTTGTGTAATGAACAAAAAATGTTTGTTCAGTGTCTGTTCAGTGTCGCTATCTAGCCCCAAATTAAACAAAGCTTGAGAACCAGTTCCATTCCAGGCTAGGTGTGTTCATCATTTTCGACCACACCGTCATTTAATATCAGATGAGCTGTGGTCAAACACTTAGCCTGTCGACTATAAAAAAAGAACAGAGATGATTCTCAAATGAGGCTGCCAGAACACACCGTTATAGGTGTTTGGTGGCAGATTGTTAAGTTAATTCATAACTTCTTGGATCGGTACTGCCGTTCCGTGTAACCCTGCATGCGGAAACTTACTTTTTTTAATGTACCGGTAATGAGACGAACGATACACTCTCCTGATGTTAAGAGATAACGTCTGTCCATGACCATTGCAGCGATAGACACAAAACTTTGAGTAGTAAAACAAAGTCTAAGGCATCGCTGCCCTGGCGCTCATTACTTTGAGACTAGATGGTTAGTCTCAACAGCCCTGTAATTTCGCTAGCTGCAGTACCCTTCAAACCGGAACTCAGTAATGTTTACACACTACTGCTTAGCGGCAGAATATCTGGTACTGCGGTGGTACCTACCTAGACGACCTCCTGCTAAGGAAATCTACCACCAAGTAAACCTTACTTATAACAAAACGGATCCTTTAAATGTTTCTCAGACTAAATACCCTTCGAATAATGTGTACTTGTCTCTTTATGCAATACCGTGTAAAAATACTTTTACGAAACATCTACTCGCATAATTCACCAATTTTCCGACGAAGCCGGCGTCTTCATAATACATAATCGCTCTCCGAATCTAAATATTTAATCATCTCGTAAAAAGATCATCCACCTTGTGATTATGCTGAAAAAGGTTCTTTATACTTTCATCGGCGCCGAAGGTTTTGCTACATTTTGATGTGAAGGAGACTTTTTATTTTATGGTTGACAAGCTAGGTGTTTGACCACAGTTTGGACACAGACAGCCGGAACACCGTTACGTGCTTGGTGGCAGATTTTCAACTTAAGCGTGGTAGAGTACTAAAACATACTCTATCACCATGCTATGGTTTCTTCACGATGTTTTCCTGCGAAAGTCTTTTAAGTTCTCTTAAGTACTACGAAGTACTTTTGAGTATCTATCCCACTAATATTATAAATGTGAAAGTTTGGATGGATGGATGAAAATTTGCATATCTATATGCAAACAAACTTTAGGCCCTGGAATAAAACATAATATACTTTTCATCATCATCATCCATCACCACGCGGGTATAGTTTGTATGTTTGTCGGACGAAGTCGCGGGCGTAAGCTAGTGTTTACTATAATTTACGTTTTTTCTTAATATTAAAAATAAAATTATAGTTTTAAAAAAGTTTAGAAACTCTTTATATCTATAATATTGTTTTCTTAATTCCTTCGTACTGCAAGCGATTTTTCTATGAAACTGTGTAAGCATATAACTGGCGTATGTATCGGACACAACTCTTTTTTTAATGTGTTTGTAAATTTTGTAGTATGTGTGCTGTTGGCGTACTTTAATAAATAAAAATAGTCTTTGTTGCGATGATAGCCCATCCCACGCCCAGCAGTGGGATAGTTTATTAAATAAACAGTGCTGACTTGGAACATCAAACTGTAGTCCCCGATTTTGTTACCATCTTTATTTTGAATTGCCCACTTTAGAAGCAAATTGAAAAAGGTATTCACGTTGAAAAAGTTTGTTGTAATATCCTAATTGTACATCTTTATTACCACGTTTCACACTTTAGACCACATATGGGCAACAACCGGCCCGCGGGCGCGAAGAGAAATACAATCAACTGAGAGAGTTCGCGAGAAGAAATGTTTGCGTTTTTGGAAGTACATATGGATAAATGCGAACAATTTTTCTCGATGATGAAGACTAATGAGTCGAAATGCCGTATAAGATCACAGATGAAAATCTGGAAAACTCGTTACGCCTCTGTACAAGTGGATTTTGAACAAACTTGTTTCTGAAGATCAAACACCACATTAACCGTTACACTTAAATTTACTTCACCAATAACTTAATAAAATTGGCTTTTTTTATTTTGTGTTATGGCCCGCGACTGTATTAAGTTTGGCACCTAGCCAAAGGTTGCCCATACCTGCTTTAGACAAAGCCAAGAGTCGAAAGATTAAATAAACATGAAAGGCCATGAACGTCTCTATCCCATCCTAGAGCTAGTAAATAGAAATGCTCTTTGATCACAGACAAACTTTGTAAACTAGGCATTGGAAATGTCTAGTTTACGCTGGCAGGACGTCATCCGAAAAGCCTTTGAGTACGTTTACTAGATAATCTCGCAATCGGGACTTATTCGAGTTAAGTATTTAGGGTTTTTTTTTTTAATTTTTTTTACATTGAGATGCTTGGTGTTGAACACAGCTAGCTTGGAATGAAACTGGGTCTCCTCAAGTGAGGCTGCCGGAACACACCGTTAGATGCTTGGCGGCACATTTTCAACTTGAGGGTGGTCAGTGGTGGATTTGCCAGCAGGCTGAGTAGGCTAGAGCCTAGGGCGGCAGATTTTTAGAGCGGCAAATTTGGGAACTTTTGCTTTCATAGAAATCAAAGAGATTTCTGTATTACGGTTTTATGAGAGAGAGAGAGAGAGAGAGAGAGAGAGAGAGAAGTCTGCAACACATCTTGATTATTTAGTCTATAGTCAAACAGTAATATACCCAAAAACTATTACTTGTGCAATTTCAACGAAATTGTTGAATTGTGATAATAATCTAGGAACTGACAATTGTAGAGGCAAGGGCGGCAAAAACTTAATAGCCTTGAAAATGTGTAAATCCGCCACTGAGGGTGGTAGCTGGCCAGCCGAGTACTAGAAAGCATGGTGGTAGGGTACCACTATGGTTTGCTCACGATGTTTTCCTTCACCGTTTAAAGTCAGCGTCAATACGCACACAGGAGACACTTAGAAGACTAAGGAAGAAGTAAGACAGAGCTAAGTATACCAAGTTGACAACTGAAGAGATTATACCTACTTGATTATTTTACCTACTTGATTTAGGTATTATAATCATAGAAAGGAACTCATTTAATATAATTTTTGCAGTTTCCAAATCTTTCTAATCTAAGTAAAAACAATTTCCAGATTGGAGCCAAGAGAAGAAAAGAACGAAAAAATATTTATTCGACACAAGACAGATACAAAAAATATATAAATGAAATTACAAAAAAAAAAACGAAGATGTATTATTTAGTTTATTTGTACAAAAATTTATCTTTAAAGTAGATTAATAGACCGATTTGTAGCGATGATGGCTCAGTGGTTAGCGTGGTAGGTTCGCATGCCGAAGGGCGTGGGTTCAAACCCTAACAATGAGCTTGAGCTGCCGGTGAAGGAAAACATCGTGAGGAAACCATAGCGTGGTGGTAGGGTACTTTCTAGTATACGGCTGGCTACTACCACCTCAAGTTGAAAATCTGCCGCCAAGCATCTAACGGTGTGTTCCGGCAGTCTCACTTGAGAGCCAGTTCCATTCCAGGCTAGGTGTGCTTTATCATCTTCGACCACACCGTCACTTAAGATCAGGTGAGTTGTGGTCAAAGGCAAAGCCAGTCAGAATTAAAAAAAAAATAAGGATAGTATTGTGCTACCATATTATGCTCAATACAACCGCAGTGCCACCGCAGTTTCAAATATTCTACCGTCAAGCAGTAGTACAGACATTAATGTGTTCCTGTTCGTACTGCAGCTAGCGAAATTACAGGGCTTTTGAGTGAGTGATGAATAAACGCATAGAATATGCCCTAGACTTTCAAAGTTCTGAGTACCTCTGAACACAGACAAGCTTTATCTCTTACCATCAAGGCGTAAGTAAGTCTCAGTACTTTTATTTAAAAAAATATAACACACACTTCACACACACACACTTACACATACACTTATAGCACACGCATACATTGCCCCATATTGACAAAAATACCCGTGTCGTTTGAGCAAGTTTCCTTTCGATTTATTATCCTAAGTTCCCAGTTTTCACTCAAGATTTAAGGACGCCTATTTTTGCTTCGCAGTAAAATCACTTGTAAAAAAAACGAGAAACTAGGTTCTTACATTTACATTTGTCGTGGCTCGCTCCTACGTATTGTCGGTCCACAATGGCGCGTTCGGCAGGATCATGCGAGGCACGTTCCTGCCGAAAAGAATTCATTTGTAACGAAAAAGTTGCGATTCTACGCCTCGATGTGCTGAGAGTTACGAAGATTTAGTTGGCGAGTTGGATATGGCATTTCTCTGAATGTCAATTTTGATTATTAATTTTTTTGATATTATTATAATAGCTGTTTGACTTTAAGTTTTTTATCAATTAATTTGGATTTAAAATGTGCATTTTAATTTGGTTAATTGATTTATTGGTACGCTATCGCTCATATTTGTATGCCTGAGGGCAAAATACAATTACAGGGCATAATTGTAATTTATCCATCTATATTCTACCAATATTACTAGTGTCTAAATAAATTATATTTCTAACTAGCTGAGCATCGCGAGCTGAGTTCTAGGATTGAAAATACGTAAGTAGGTATGATTATTTAAGTATGAATTTACAATAAAAGTATACAGGGTTATAAGCTTGACGTGTATTAAGCCGCAGCGGCCTAACCTACCTACTCATAATTATGAATGGCTTTAACTAGGGGCACAACTTTGAAATCGTGAGAAAAAATCAGCTGTTTTATAGAAACTGTTTGTTCACCACGGACCAAATGTATGGAGCAGTTGTTCTTTTTTGGCGCTTTCTGAGTTGTACCTATCGTAAAAGTTGTTGTCATAATAGTGAGTCGTACAATGAACTCGTAAACCTCAAGCTTATAGGCTTGTATAAGTAAGTGAATCAGTTATTTAATTTCCATTGTACAATCTTTGCATAGTTTGGGGCCAGATGACGCTGAGTGAAATGTCGAAAAAGATAGTTTGCCAACTCACATTTACACACCGAATTTTACGGATATTATTAATAAACGGAAAAAAATACGTTAAAAATAAGGTAAGATCGAATAATCTCACATGATTTGATATGTAACACTATATGTCTTAAAATATGCGAACTGGAAAATGTGTGAAACAGATTTTTGCAAACGAAATACCTTCTTCAAATCTCATGTTTTCGTGGCTCCATGTCCAATTCTGTATAAAAAGTAGCGCTGTAACATTTATAAAAGTTAGAGAATGTGAAATGTTGTGACTTTCTCCGGACTCTTTACACTTTTTAGCGAGATTTTTTACTGAAACCATTATTTGACTGCCTCGTTAACTCACTTCGTAGTAGCTCAGCTTCTTGCGAACATCTCACACAGCGTCATCTATCCCCAAATAAAGCAAAGATATTTTTATTCTAAATACATACTTTTAATATACAGAACAAACATTTATCGTCACATAAATGTTTATCCTGATGGGAATTGAAACCACGCCCTATAGCTCTGGAAGCAGATATTCTACATGTTGATATATGTATTGTATAGGTGTTACTGTAAAAGCCCGAACTACGGTAAATCCTAAGATTTTCCAGTAAAACCTAATATTTAACAACTCTTAATGGTTAAAGTTCTAGGATCATTGTTTATTTCAAACGTTTACCACCATTCACTTGATAATCTTAAATCTTAGGATCATAAAGGCACGGTATATGTTGAAATTTTTTTTTTTTTTTTTTTTATTGCTGACAGGCTATTTGTTTGACCACAACTCACCTGATGTTAAGTGACGGTGTGGTCGAAGATGGTAAAGCACACCTAGCCTGGAATAGAACTGGCTCTCAAGTGAGGCTGCCGGAACACATCGATAGATGCTTAGCGGCAGATTTTCAATTTGAGGGTGGTAGCTAGCCAGCCGAGTACTAGAAAGTACCCTACCACCACGCTATGGTTTCCTCACGATGTTTTCCTTCACCGGCAGCTCAAGCTCATTGTTGGGGTTTGAACTCACGCCCTTCGGCATGCGAACCGACCGCGCTAACCACTGGGCTATCATTGCTTCAAATATGTCAGAACTTGTTTGGCGTATGGTCTCGTACAGTCTGCAGCCCCCGCAAACCGTTCCATCTCTCTTTCCCATCTCCGCTCGCCTATTAGTAATATAAATGATTAATAATTACTCTCATATCATACATAAAAATATGTAAGGTTTTGACTGATAGTTAATTGAAATAAATGATTAAGAAGTATCCCAGAGAATCCCTACGTGATAAATTCAAAAAAATTAACATAATGACAGTACCATGTCAATACATTTATGAAAACTTGTTGTACACTCATAAAAATATCAATCGTTTCCCTAAAAATAGCGACATACATAATTTAAATACTAGAAATAAGAATAAACTTGCTGTGCCCAAAACTAGGCTAAACAAGATAAATGTATCCTTTAAAGGGCAATGTATACGCTTCTACAACAAAACTCCTAGTGAGTTGCAAAAATTATCAATAAATAAATTCAAACAAATTGTCAAAAATATCCTATGTAAAAAGGCTTACTACACAATATCAGATTATCTAGACGATAAAAAGCTTGGGACGAGTTTTGCTCCAACTCGAAAACTAACAATCTAACAAGGTAAAGGTTTCTTGTTCGCTTCTTTACTTACCTCAAAAAGATTGAAGTGAACGAAAGATCAAAGTGATCACTTTATTTCCTAGTTTTAAGTATGTTTATAATTTGTGACGTGTGACGTGTCCAAGAGTCCTGTAAGGTCTAAAGGAAATAAAGCACTTTGAGTTTTTGAGTACTCATTGTTCTATTCCTAAAACCAATATTTACCAACCGTCTCTGGTAAAACCTAGTATGTACTTAAATTTCAATGGTAAAAGCCCAAAAAATTGTTCCTTTTTTATAAATTCTTACATTTACCAACTCGTGCTTGTAAATCCTAAGATTTACTGGTAAAACCTAAGATTAATCAATATTCGTGCTTTTACAGCAACATAGGTATTTAAGAAAAGTTTATAAGTATTATATAATATCAGTCATCCGTTTCCCATAGTACAAGCTTTACTTAGTTTGGGACTTGATCGCGCTCTAAGAAAGGCTCTCTGT
Source organism: Biston stratarius (assembly GCA_950106695.1). Taxonomy (NCBI): domain Eukaryota; kingdom Metazoa; phylum Arthropoda; class Insecta; order Lepidoptera; family Geometridae; genus Biston; species Biston stratarius. Next base: position 2,235,227 of record OX467114.1, on the reverse strand, counting down.
ATTTTTTATGTAATTGTAATGTGACGAACGAGACGCTTTCCTCATGGTAAGAGATAACGCCTGTCCATGACCATTGTAGCGATACACAGAACTTTGACTGACAAAACTCTCATCTCATCAATCTGACTCATTACTTTGAGACTTTCGATGGTTAGTCACAACAGTCCTGTAGCACCATTCAAACTGGAACACAGTAATATTTACACACTACTGCTTGGCTGCAGAATATCTGGAACGGCGGTGATACCTAGACGATCTCTGTAATTGATTTATTAAGATAAGAAAACTTTTTATTGTTCACACCAATTGCAAGCATTTATTAATAAAGACGTACTTACTTAACACTAGTAAAGTCTTGTCAGTGCGTTGCTTACTTTAAGGGACTTCACTCTTATCGTGCCGTGGTGGTGCCGGCGTAAGAATTTTACCCCACCCTCTCTACCCGTGGTTGCCGGAAGAGTCGGCAAAGGGATGTAATCCGGAAGATGGGCAGCAGCGTCTTTCTTGAACAATCACACGTAACTACGCTCGCCAACCCGCCTGCCAAGCGCGGCGAGTATTGGCAAAACCCCACCAGTTCTCCTGGGGGGCCTATGTCCAGCAGTGGACGCCCCATGGCTGATGATGTGATGTGATGATTCACTCTTTGTTTGAAACGAGGTAGGTTTGTTTTTGTATAGCGGTACAATTCATATTTCGTCGCATAGCGTCGTGTGAACCTACCCTAAGTCATAAAATAATTACAAAATGATTACACCCTCCCATAGAAGGTAATTAACATCTAGACGAACAATAATACTAATTTATCATCTCGACTTACGAGCTACGTCATTACGTGCTCTTGAACGCGTCTTATGACGTCATTACTCTACAGCTTTTGAATGTATCCGAGGATTTAGTTAATTAATCAGTGTGGCCTTTACAGCGTAACTGACTTCGAGTATCTAGAACTATTTAAACAATCGAAGGAAAGTTAATAGATAACTTATTAAACAATTGAAATAAAAACATTAATCAATAGTGTAGCCTTAATGTTTAGTTCGACCTCTTCCAAATAACCTTGGTATGTACTTGCTGAGGTAAATAGACGTACACTTACATAAATCATACACAATCATATAATAATAATACAACTTGTTTACTAGGTGGTAGATCTCCTTATTAGCAGAAGGTCGTCAAGGTGGGTACCGCCGCAGTACCAGATATTTTCCCGCCAAGCAGTAGTGTGTAATCATTACTGTGTTTCAGTTTGAAGGGTGCTACAGAGCTGTTGAGACTAACATCGAAAGACTCAAAGTATTTTTTTTCTTTTTTATTCTATGTAGGTTTGCGTTTGACCACGCCCTGTCTGATGTTGAGCAATCACTCTACCTACTGATGAAACTCGCATGATAATCTGTTCAGTAGTTTTTAAGTTTATCGCGAACAGACAGACAGACGCGGCGGACGACATTGATTTAGATATGTAGTAATTATATTGTATTCATGGACAAAGAATATAATCTTCTATAAAAAAAATCTAAATAAAATAACGAACAAAACGGTCTAAGTGTTGCACGATGCGGACGTGCTCTTAACTCTACGACTGAGTCGGCGCTTCCTACAACACGTAAGCAAATGAGTTTACATGTCTCACCTCCTGACTCCTTAACAAGCACAAAGTCTACTTACATCCCATAACTGTTTAGTGAACTATAAACGCGAACGCTTCATGTGTGAAAGGCGGTAGAAACAATTTCCCTCAGATAAACTCAGAGCAACTTACTGCGTGCAACACATCTTCAGACTCGAGTGGGAGAGCCACAATCGAACTTTTTCAACAATAGCAGCTTTTAACTATAGTTCCACCATTTAGCCACGTGTGGAGATAATTTTGTCGTAGTGAAACTAGCAACTTGCATAATTTTGTTTCACGTGGATGTAGAGGCGTTTGCTAAATCGTGGCGTAACTTTGCTACAGTACAGTGCGGCCTAGGGGAATGAGAGGTAGAAAGTTTTGTACAACAAACTTAGCAGGTATAGACTGTTAGCGGATTTATGAGGGAATCGGGGATAGTGCAGTCAAATTAGGAAATACGATCGGTATTCAGCAACAGTATCGACAGATATCAGTGTAGCGATGATAGCTCAATGGTTACCGCAGTTGGTTGATTCTTTTTAATGATTTATTTTTGTATAATTTGTATTGTATGAGACGAACGAGACGCTCTCCTGATGGTAAGAGATAACGCCTGTACATTACCAATGCAGTGATAGACAGAATTGCCGTGGTGGAGCCGGCGTAAGAATAGTACCCCGCCCTCTCTACCCGGTTGCCGTAAGAGTCGGCTAAGGGATGTAATCCGGAAGATGGGCAGCAGCGTCTTCCTTGAACAATCACACCTAACTGCGCTCGCCAACCCGCCTGCCAAGCGTGGCGAGTATTGGCAAAACCCCCCCAGGAGGAGGCCTATGTCCAGCAGTGGACGACCTATGGCTGATGATGATAGAAAAAAAAATCAGATGTTTTTGATAATTTCCACGCGGACGTTTTCATGTCATTTCCAAGTCACGGGTAACGGCTAGTTAAAAATAAAATTGTATAAATGCACACTTAAGTACAGCCAAGTGATCTAATTTTACCTTTGCTTAGCCTTATCTGAAGGTTAAGTATAATGAAGGTCGTATTCCAAATAAAAATTAATTTAGTGGCTGTTAATCTTTATTAAAACCTGTATCGTTATTACTTAGCCCATGTTCATTAGGTGCTAACTTAGGTAAGCGGTATCTTCTATAGTTTAATTCATCGACTTTTGCAAGTTAATCTTAATTTACGTCGGACTTAGTCCGTTATTACAAAACCTGAGATGTTTTCAAGGGAAGTAATTGCTTACTTTAGCAATACCGATCTTAGGTTGTAGAGGAGTGTTATGAAAGTAGGTAAAGTAGGTAAGGTTCTAGATAAAAAGTAAAAAAATTCGTTCACGCAGGAGGGATAAGTTACTTTTTAAATTAAAAACTAAAATATTCATATGTTTACTGATTAAAGAAATAATTTGGAGGATTTTTCTGCTCGTAGCATCTACACAATCTTCAGACAAAACTAAATATGTAAAGAAAAACGTTTTTTTTTTGGAATTAGATTTAATGTTGAAAATTTTCTTTTGCTACAAACTTATTTTATTATATATTTTATACTTATATTTTATAGCGATGATAGCTCAGTGGTTAGCGTGGTCGGTTCGCATGCCGAAGGGCGTGGGTTCAAACCCCAACAATGAGCTTGAGCTGTCGGTGAAGGAAAACATCGTGAGGAAACCATAGCGTGGTGGTAGAGTACTTTCTAGTACTCGGCTGGCTAGCTACCACCCTCAAGTTGAAAATCTGTCGCCAAGCATCTAACGGTGTGTTCCGGCAGCCTCACTTGAGAGCCAGTTCCATTCCAGGCTAGGTGTGCTTTACCATCTTCGACCACACCGTCACTTAACATCAGGTGAGTTGTGGTAAAACACCAAGCCTGTCAGCTATAAAAAATAAACAAACTTCTTGTAAGTGATTTATTACATGCATAAATGTGCACATATGGCTATAGCTGGTTAATGGCTATAAGCTTAGTGTACTAAGCAACATAAAGTAATTCTTCTCCTTCTTCTATCGGTCCCTCATTTCTGAGGATCGAGGTCAGTTGAACCTCTTAGACGGATAATCTGCTTCCATCGACTCCGGTCCGAAGTAGTCCTCACCACCTGGTAGAGAATAGATAAAGTAATTATATTTATTATTAATACAACTTTTTCAATGGAAACAACTCTGATATCGCAAAAATAGAAGTCAGTTGTACCATAATATTATTTCTGGGGTCAACTACTTTAAATATAGAACAGCTGATTTTTGTTTCACAATTTAATAGTTAGTAAATACCATAAAGGGGTATTATTGTTATTTCACTGTACTCATAATTGGGAACAACTTTTACTATCGGCACAACTCTGAAATAGAAAAAGATAATTAGTTTGTCCATATTGATTTTGCTGTTGTCAACGAACATTTTCTATGGTACAACTGTTTATTTGTAGTCGATTTGGTTGTGTCTATAGTAAAAGTTGTTCATTATGACCCATTTTTGGTTTAGTATATCCTAAGTTGTAACTTGTACAAATAACTGTGTTTCTATCTAGCTATGATTATGATTACACTGTGACCTAAGTATTCATTATGTTCTGAGAAAATATATTTATCTTCATTATATTCATTAGACATTTCATCTGGTCTAGTCTCGAAAAAATATTATCTTTGTCTTGATCAATCACTTTTTCATGAGATTAATGGCGGCATGAAGACAATATATTGCTTTTTATAAAATTTAAATAGTCATGAGTGTTTTTAAATATACATATTTTTTATGTTTGACAGGCTACTTGTTTGACTACAGGTCACCTGATGTTAAGTGACGATGTGATCGAAGATGGTAAACATACCTAGTCTGGAATAGAACTGGCTCTTAAGTGAAGCAGCCGGAACAAACCATTAGAGGCTTGGCGATAGATTGTCAACTTGAAAGGGTGGTAGCTCGCCAGTCCAGAACTAGAAAATACCCTACCACACTATGCGATGGTTTCCTTACGATGTTTTCCTTTACTGGCGGCTGAAGCTTAATTGTTGGGGTGTCTATTAAATAATTAAATATTATCTTATTTTATGAGATCGTGGCCAGACGCATACCTAGAATGACGTAAATTTAAAAAAAAACTTACACTGTCCAAACATCGTCCTTTCAAAAAGTCGAGCGGTCAAAGACAAGGGAATAAAAACATTTATCACCGCGAAGACACATTTCTGATGCTATATTATTAAAGAATTCCGAAGCTCTTGAATTTTAGGGCATAAATCCTTAATTTAGACAAACTGCGAGCTTAAATTCAGATGCCTAGGCAAAATGCTTCCATTAGAATTTTTATAGTGCGTTCATATTTCATTTTAATACGCATATTTTATTTAAAGTGGGCATGTCAAGTGGCTTGATTTTTCACTTAGGATTTTGGAACATGGCAGCAGTTTTTAAAGCCTAAAATTTTGATTTTATTTATTGTGTCCTCAGCTCACCTGATGTTAAGTGATGGTGTGATGGTAAAGCACACCTAGCCTGAAATAGAACTAGCTCTCAAGTAATGCTTTCGTAACACACCGTTACGTGCTTGGCGGCAAATTTTCAACTTGTAGCCAGCCAACCGAGTATTAGAAAGTACCCTACCACCACGCTATGGTTTCCTCACGATTTTTTTCTTCACCGGCAGCACAAGCTCATTGTTGAGGTTTGAACCCACGCCCTTCGGCGTGTGATTCGACCGCGCTAACCACTGAGCTATCATCGCTACAAAAACTACTAAATTATTGAGAAACGTTCTTTCGGGCAGCGCTTTTCACTTTTTTATGTAAAAAGTAATGAAATGAACGAGACGCTCTACTGATGGTAAGAGATAACGCCTGTCCATTATTGCAGCGAAACCAATGTCCAGGGCATCGCTGCTTTGACGCTCATTACTTTGTGACTTTCGATGGTAAGTCTCAACAGCCCTGCTGCTCCGCCAAGCATCTAACGGTGTGTTCCGGCAGCTTCAATTGGGAGCCAATACCATTCCAGGCTAGGTGTGCTTTACCATCTTCGACCACACCGTCACTTAACATCAGGTGAGTTGTGGTCAAACACCCAGCATGCCAACCATAAAAAATAAACTTAGAATCTTTATATGTTCAAGTCGTGAGTGAAAGGGTTTTTCCAAGGCAAGCGTGCTACATCGTTGACCTTCACTGTAGGTCATGGTTGAATGCACCTTCATTTAACATTGGGCGAGATGGCGCAGCGGTCAAACACGGCGCGCGCAAGTATACAGAAAAATCTGATTTCAACGCGCCAAAAAAGGTTAACTTTAAAAATATTTATTTATATCGTATCACAGTAAAGTAGTCGAGTCGTATCCTCTCAAAATCTGTGGCATTAATACCTTATTTATACGTAATTAAATCGAAATTTATCGACAAAAATGGCGCTCGTCTGACTAATAATTAACGTGCGTTGTTGAGGCAAATTGAAACAATAAATTTACTATGAGTGTGTAATGACAGTAAGGGATACCTACCCTTTACTTTTAAAATTAACGTCAATATAGCGATGCCCCGGACTTGTTGTAATTCTAAGTCTTGGGCGGCATTGCATAGCACGCGTTGTCTCTTTTTTAAATTACAATTAGGCTTGCGTTTGACTGCCAACTCGTCTGATGTTAAGCGAAGATGCAGTCTACGGTGGAGCACGCTCGCCTAGAAGAAATCGAGTCACTCGCGACTTGAAGGCACCCACATTGTATCTATCAGGGAACACCCATTCGGGCAGTAAATTTTTTTTTAATAAAAAGTTTAGTTCGAGTTTTTGGAATAATGACCATGAAGCGGGGTCGCTTTTTGGAGCTACAGGCTGTCTAATAGTAGAATGGGAACTTGGGTAGTCCAATAGTGGAATTAGGTCATATCACTTTCTAAAATGTATCCGGTAGAAAACCGACAGACAAGTCATTTTGCGACGATGTTCAAGGCTGAGAGTTTCTTTTTAGTTGCTCTACATACAGGGTTACAAGATTAGGGTATGCTTATAAAAAAAATTACAATGATTTTTTTTAAATAAATGCTCGCCATTTAAAATTATTGAAGTTTCAACGTCTTTAGCCGCTTTAGGCGGTGTTTTTGGCTGGACCAAAACTTATGAGTTCGCACCACTAAAATGCTAACGTGACCGCGTCACCGACATGTTGCTAGTTATTACTTATGTCAGCAGTCCCATGACTACCTTTTTTTTAATGAAACTTCCCATACTGTTATATCTTCCACTACCCTGCTATCGTTTTGCGCCCGACTCCGCCTGTAGGTATAATATGCGAATGAAATGAAGCTTTAAAATATATGACCGGGTAGCTGAAATAACGCACAGATTGACGATAACGTTTATGCTTTGGGATTGTATCGGTACGTTTTATACAGATGCTTAACACAACTACTATTTCATTATCTTATACAGATACAGTAAACAAATATTTTATTGTTAATACCAAAGTTACAGGTCGTTTTCCATTGTTATTTAAAAATAAATATTAAAAATGATAATATGATATACTTATATCATTTACTTGGTGGTAGATATCCTTAGCAGGTCGTCTTGGTAGATACCACCATAGTACCACAGTTGTTACACCTATTAACTTTTATTTTATTTTATGGCTGACAGGCTAGGTATTTGACCACAACTCACCTGATGTTAAGTGACGGTGTGGTTGAAGATGGTAATCACACCTAGCCTGGAATGGAACTGGCTTTCAAGTGAGGCTGCCGGAACACACCGTTAGATGCTTGGCGGTAGATTTTCAACTTGAGGGTGTTAGCTAGCCAGCCGAGTACTAGAAAGTACCCTACCACCATTCTATGGTTTCCTCACGATGTTTCCTTCACCGGCAGCTCAAGCTCATTGTTGGGGTTTGAACCCACGCCCTTCGGCATGCGAACCGACCGCGCTAACCACTGAGCTGTCATCCCTATATAACTAGTTTATTTCTTCTGTATTATGTAATGTTAAGTGTGCACAGTAAAGAGTTATTCATTCATTCATTCATTACCACATATTCTGCCGCCAAGCATTAGTCTGTAAATATTACTGTGTTTACAGGACTGTTGAGACTAACTATCGAAAGTCTCAAAGTAACGAGCGCTAAAGCAGCGATGCCCTGGGCTTTGTTTTGCTACTCAAAGTTCTGTTTATCGCTGCAATGGTCATGGCGTTGTCTCTTACCATCAGGAGAGCGTCTCGTTCGTCTCATTACTTTAACATAACAAAAATTAGAATAGTTTAGTTTAATGATTTGATTACTTTAAAGTAAGTATGTATAAGAAGTGTGGTTACCCTTCTGGAAGAGTTCATTTCTCATTGATAATGCTTAAAGCTTAGTACACCTTTTATATAGTTTGTAGCGATGATAGCTCAGTGGTTCAAATCCCAATAATGAGCTTGAGCTGCCGGTGAAGGAAATTGTGAGAAAACCATAGCATAGTCGTAGGGAACTTTCTAGTACTAGACTAGCTAACTACAACTCTTAGTTAAAAATTGACGCCTAACGTCGTGTTCCATCAGCATCACTTGACAATTCCATTCCAGGCTAGATGTGCCTTCTTCGACCACACCGTCACGTTACTTAAGATCAGTTGAGCTTTGGTTAAACACTTAATCTAGCAAATAAAAAGTTTTAAAAACCAAAAAGCATTTTCAAAAAGTACCTAAAATGAATTAAGACTTAATTCTACGCCTACGAAGACAAAAGATGGCCCCTAACCAGACCCAAGCCAAGGTCCCCGGGGAGAAAGAGGCCTTTAGGCGCACCGTTTAATTCCATGGCATTTATCGATGTCACAGTTAATTTTTAACAGTACGAAAGATATATGTACGTACATTATTCTGTGCTGTGGTGGTGCCGGCGTAAAAATTGTACCCCACCCTCTCTACCCGTGGTTGCCGTAAGAGTCGGCTGAGGGATGTAATCCGGAAGATGAGCAGCAGCGTCTTCCTTAAACAATCACACCTACACTCACTACCTACAAACACACCTAGTAGAACTAGAAAGTAATCTACCACCATTCCTTACGATGTTTTCCTTCACCAGCAGCTCAAGCTCACTGTTGGGGTTCGAACCCACGCCCTTCAGCGTGTGAAGCGACCACGCTAACCACTGAGCTATCATCGCTACAACATACTTTGTAGCGATGATGGCTCAGTGGTTAGCGCGGTAGGTTCGCATGCCGAAGGGCGTGGGTTTAAGCCCCAACAATGAGCTTGAGCTGCCGGTGAAGGAAAACATCGTGAGGAAACCATAGCGTGATGGTAGGGTACTTTCTAGTACTCGGCTGGCTAGCTACCACCCTCAAGTTGAAATTCTACCGCCAAGCATCTAACGGTGTGTTCCGGCATCCTCACTTGAGATCCAGTTCCATTCCAGGCTAGGTGTGCTTTACCATCTTCGACCACACCGTCACTTAACATCAGGTGAGCTGTGGTCAAACAACTAGACTGACAGCCATAAAAAAAACTTCTTTCTTTCACCTTCTTAAGTGCACACTTTTTTATGGCTAGTCTTTTGTTGTTACAATTTTCGGCCAAATTTTAAATAAGGCTTAAATCTAAGACTGCGTTTTTACACTGTGAACAAGTAGGGCGTGCCACCGTTTGTTTAGGGTAGCCATTTAAAAACGTCATTAGCACACGTAGGCTCCTCGTTCCGTACACCTTGATTTATAGGCGCCACCCCGCCCGTGGAATATTATATGTCATTCATTATTTATATGTTTTATTAATAGATAAAACAACCTATTGATACGTTAACCATTTCAATTCACAAAAAAAATATCAATTATTACACCACTGCCGAAAAAAGAAGTATAATGTTTTCAGGGTTCATGCCGTGGTGGTGCCGGCGTAAGAATAGTACCCCACCCTCTCTACCCGTGGTTGCCGTAAGAGAAGGCTAAGGGATGTAATCCGGAAGTAGGGCAGCAGCGTCTTCCTTGAACAATCACACCTAACTGCGCTCGCCAACCCGCCTGCTAAGCGTGGCGAGTATTGGCAAAACCCTCACAGGAGGAGGCCTATGTCCAGCAGTGGGCGTTCTATGGCTGATGATGATGATGATGATGATGAGGGTTCATGTGTGTGTTTTTTCCCACCATAACTTTTAAATGCCTGAACAGATGTGGATGTATATGGTATCACTAGAATCTTTATATCATCCTGAGCGACACTGGCTATTTATTATCACAGTTGTGGTTTTCGTTTCATTCAATAACCATTCTTTATTATAATTGCAATAACGTTTTTTTTTCAATTAATTTTAATTAATTTTAATTTTGTAGCGATGATGGCTCAGTGTTTAGCGCGGTAGGTTCGCATGCCGAAGGGCGTGGGGTCAAACCCCAACAATGAGCTTGAGCTGCCGGTGAAGGAAAAAATCGTGAGGAAACCATAGCGTGGTGTTAGGGTACTTTCTAGTACTCGGCTGGCTAGCTAAAAAAATTAAGTTGAAAATCTGCCGCCAAGAATCTAACGGTATGTTCCGGCAGCCTCACTTGAGAACCAGTTCCATCCCAGGCTAGGTGTGCTTTACCATCTTCGACCACACCGTCACTCAACATCAGGCGAGTGTCAGCCGTGAAAAAAAAGCTTCATTTTGATAGCAACGCGGAAACATATCCGGAATTCGTATATGTAATAAAATAGTGATGAATTCATACGGGAAAATTATAATATGAATGCGACTTTTCGTGTTGCTTCCACAACTCGGTCGAAGCTTTTAATAGTCATCTAGCGATGTTATCTCAGTGGTTAGCGACCACAAGTCAAAGGGCTTGGGTTCAAACTCCAACAATGAACTTGAGCTGCTTATTGTCTTTGACTACATCGTAACTCAAACATCAAGGGAGCTGTGGTAATTAAAACAAGCTATTAAAAAAAGACTAAGCCTTGACTATACTTTTTGTATAACTTTTTAATTTTCGTGACTTGAATAATTTATCGCACATACTAGTTTGTGCGCGATTAAGACCCGGTGATAAACATAATTATGACTTTTTGTGACTTCGACTGTGACATAGTCTTATTTTATCGTCATCATCTCAGCCGTAGGACGTCCACTGCTGGACATAAGCCACCCTGAATTAAATTATATACTTAAAAATATGGAAATACCTACTTGATACTGGCACGATGCACAAAGTGCGGTGCCAGAATAAAAGAAGAACGTTCAAGGTCTGACACATGTAATTGGCACATAACGTTTGATATTAAGCGCAAAGACTATACCTACGCATGGACTATACAAAGCTTATGTTTGGCGCGAGAGGGATAGAAGTATTACTAGTCAATAGTTATTTTGTCATTGTTTTTACTAGATTCTTGGGCCCGAGGGTGTTAAAATATGTCAAAATAATTGTGAGGACGGCGCGATTTGAATATTGTGGGATTTGAATTTTGACAGTGGGTTTACAACAGTGATAAGGGAAAGCGTAAAGCCTCACTGCAGACGAGGGCTAAAGAAAAGGGGATCTAAATATCAGTTAAGTATTTTTCTTGTTAGTTTCGTTTTTTTTATGTCTGACAAGCTAGCCGCACAGCTAGCTCACTCCACAGCTCACCTGATGTTAAGTGACGGTGTGGTCGAAGATGGTAAAGCACACCTAGCCTGGAATGGTACTGGCTCTCAAGTGAGGCTGCCGGAACACACCGTTAGATGCTTGGCGGCAGATTTTCAACTAGCCAGCCGAGTACTAGAAAGTACCCTACCACCACGCTATGGTTTCCTCACGATGTTTTCCTTCACCGGCAGCTCAAGCTCATTGTTGGGGTTTGAACCCACGGCCTTCGGCATGCGAACCTGCCGCGCTAACCACTGAGCCATCATCGCTACAAAATCGTTAGTCGTGGATTTGGTTATGACCAAATAACTGAAAACAAGATAAGTAATAAAATACTTCTTTCTCTTCTTAACTGCCCTGTAACCATTTGGTGGAATATCTGCTTCAAGAGACGTAGGGCGTGGGTTCGATTACCACCACTAATGACGATTTATATGACGATAAATGTTTGTTCTGCCATCCACAGATTACGTCACATAAATTTCATAATTTTTTAGCCCTCCCCCATTCTTACAGCTGGTCACATTTATGAGACTCCCTCCTCTGGTGTGACGTCACATATGTATTTTGCAATTTTACATCAGGAAATTACTAAATTAAAACAGCAATTCCGAATTCAGGTTTAGATAGAGTTGAAAATATTTTGAAGTTTTTGTTAATAGTTCCAATTTCGATCCAATATATTAGTTTTTTTTTGTGCCGTGGTGGTGCTGGCTTAAATAGTACCCCACCCTCTCTACCCGTGGTTGCCGTAAGAGTCGGCTAAGGGATGTAATCCGGAAGATGGGTAGCAGCGTCTTCCTTGAACAATCACACCTAACTGCGCTCGCCAACCCGCCTGCCTGGCGAGTATTTGCAAAACCCTCCCAGGAGGAACCCCATGTCCAGCAGTGGATGTCCTATGGCTGATGATGATGATGATGTGATATAATTTTTTGAAATATGACGTAACGAAATGGACCCATCCCACCCCTTGTCACATTTCGTCGACCCATGAAAATGTAAAACAAAATTGCAAAAGTCAGACAGTCCGCCTTAAGGATTAAAAGTTATGTAATCTAGCGCGTAATCCGGTAGCTCCCCAACACCCTAGTATAATCGTATTGCCCGCATGCCCGCAACCTGACCGCATAGCGCCGCATTAAAATCACATTACGCCCGTCGATACATTACGCTCATATTTGTAACTTGTAATGCATTGCTCCATACTTGCCGGGCTTTATTTGACATAAATACAAGTTTACAATGGCATGAGAGTAAAAACTGCAAGACTTGTATATAATTGATATAAATAATATAATGTTATATAATAATTAATATAACATGTTCATAATCATATTTATTGTTAAAATCAATTTACATGTCAATATCGTGTACTTACAGTAGCACACATTATAATCATTCCATATAAAATTAACAATTAAATAATAATGATAATGGTTTCCTCACGATGTTTTCCTTCACCAGCAGCTCAAGCTCATTGTTGGGGTTTGAACCCATGCCCTTTGGCATGCGAACCTACCGCGCTAACCACTGAGCCATCATCGCTATAAAGTCTAAAACTAAAATTTGACATAAACGTAAAAGTTAAAATAAATTGAACAAATTAAAATAAAGTAACCACAAATCTTTATATCCTCTTCTCACTGCAGTAACCAGTTGCCGACACGTGTGTCGCCTCTACACGAGGCATCCTCAGGACGTGTTGACTCTTCGAGCGCTTGGCCAAGACTGAGTTTGTGTGTCTTATTCTTATTTGTATAGTATTTATTATTAGTATAAATATTTATATTGTCTTTGTTCTGTTTTATATTGTTTTGTAGATAAAAATGTAGAAAGGTATAACATAAAAACATAAACAAAAAATAAAACATTTGAATTTAAATTAAAAATATATAAGACTAGTAATTATTGTACAACATGCCCCATTCTACATGAATACGCTCATTTACTGGCAACCTTTTAGTATAACTGTGAATTATTTCCGATGACAGTACCCTGTTCATATCAAAATGTGATTTCATTTTTTCCAATTTTCATGTCGAAATTACTTTTGGAAAGCGTTCGTGTACGAAGTGATTTTTTAAGGTAATTTAACGTCTTTACTTAGAAGGGAATGTTTTTGTTACATGAAAGAGATTTATTGGAGTTTTTGGTATGTTTTTTTACGTTAAAGCATATATCGGCAGGCGTCCTTTATCAACTAAAATAATATACATACAATGTATGTACTTAATGATTGATTTCCCTATTTTATGTATTCTATCAGTTATCTGACTTCCATCACACAAGCTCTGCTTAGTTTGGGGTCAGATGGCGCTGTGTGTAACGTGTCTTATGATATTTACATATTTATTTAATCTGAGTAGCCAAATAAAAAAATTGGGGTATTGGTGTCGTGCCCTCATTTAATATAACAAATTCTTTGATCCTTTAGCTATCGAGTGGTATAATTACATTTTGGATATGATAGCAAATTTAAAAACTTATTCACCTCAAAACAGTCCAATTGTCAATTGATTGGAAATACAAGAAAAAATCTAAGTTGATTGGTTAATTGATTAACTCTTTATTGTACACAAAAAAAACATTACAGAAGATATAAAGACAGTTAACAAGTGTAACAACTGGCGACCTTATCGCTAAAAGCGATCTCTTCCAGGCAACCTTAGGATTGAAAGGATTAGAGGAAGAAAAAGACGTAAGTTCTAAGTTCTAATAAGTACCTACCTACATAATTCTAGTTGGGGTCGTACCCCGTTCGCGGGCAGCAATGGCACGTTATGATATATGTATGCACGTACATTATTATGTACAGTATTATTTTTTATTGTTCTGAAAACAGTACAATAGTAAAAATATCGAAGAACAGAAAAACTAAAAATACGGTGAAACATGATAAAGAAGTTGATATGTAATAAGTTGTTTTTTAAATGTAACAGTAATGAGACGAACGATACGCTCTCCTGATGGTAAGAAATAACGCATGTCCATGACCATAGCAGCGATACACGCAACTTTGATTAGCAAAACAAAGTCCAGGGCATCGCTGCTTAAGCGCTCATTAGGTACTTTGTGACTTTCGATGGTTAGTCTCAACAGCCCTGTAATTTCCCTTCAAACTGAAACAGTAATCTTTGCACACAACTGCTTAGCGGTAGAATATCTAGTGCTACGGTGCGGTAAGAAACACTGCCGCCAAGTACCTAACGGCGTGTTCCGGAAGCCTCACTCGAGAGCCAGTACCATTCCAGGCTAGGTGTGCTTAACCATCTTCGACTACACCGTCATTTAACATCAGGTGAGCTTTCGTCAAACACCTAGCTTATCAACCATTAAAAAAACCACCCAAATTGTATCTGTCAGAGAACACCTACTCGGGCAACAGATTCCACTGTTTAGCGGTTCGTACAATGAAGGTGGAATCTATATCAGTAGGATATAAATGGGAGGTATATAAAAGGACCTAGACAAAGTAACGTTCGATTACGTTAATAGAAAAGCCAAAAATGTACCAGATTGAATACCATATAAGCTGACGATATGTCGAGTGGATAGCTTATGTCAATGCCGTACATTTTTGACCTTTCTATTAGCGTTATCGCTAATAGAATGTTTCTTAAACTCTCTTTTATCGAATAACAATTTACGAGTTCAGTGACATTTACAAATACCTCAGGCTCGTACGTAGAAATAAAGTCACAGACAAGGATTAAGTACAGATACTTACTGCTTGCCGTGGTGGTGCCGGCGTAATAACAGTAACCCACCCTCTCTACCCGTGGTTGCCGTAAGAGTCGGCTAGGGGATGTAATCCGGAAGATGGGCAGCAGCGTCTTCCTTGAACAATCACACCTAACAGCGCTCGCCAACCCGCCTACCAAGCGTGGCGAGTATTGGCAAAACCCCCCCGGGAGGAGGCCTATGTCCAGCACTGGACGTTCTATGGCTGATAATGTGATGTGATGTGACTTGCTTCATGAATTTTCAAGATGGCGTCTACGCCGTCCAACTGTAAGGAATATACTAATTTCTGCTTTCTTTAGTTTAAATAAGCGCCTTTTTTACAAGTGACAGATAGGTGTTTGACCAAAGCTCGCCTGATTTTAAGTGACGGTGTGATCGAAGATAGTAAACACACGGGCTCTTTCACATGACGACTAACAAAGCCATCTAAAGAATAGTCACGCAGATTACTCGTAATTGGCCGTTTTGTACGTACTACTTCTAGATTCTAGAAGTTTGCTTCTAATGTAAGTACATAGAATTTGTTGCCTTCAACTGACACTGGAGGAGCTGAGAAGTCAGTTCAGGATTACAGAAACTAGAACACTCGTGGGGAAGCTAATGTTCTACTGCAAAACATATTTGCTGGCAATACTTACGTTTTCTAGAATTACCTTTATGCTGCTTAAAAGGTAGAGATACCACGTATGGTGAACCAAATCCCCTTAAATTATAATTTTTTTTTAAAATAAAGGTCTCTTTATGTTAAGTTAGTTTTTCATAAAAATTAGTCGAGCCATTTTGGAGTAGTGCAACCACAAACACCGTGACACGAGATTTTTATATACGTATAAATATATAATAAATAGGCTTACGTTTGACCACCATCTGACCTGATGTTAAGTAATGATGCGGTCTACGATGAGCATGTGATCTTAGATAATACCGATTCACTCTCGACTTGAAGACACCAAGATTGTAAAAAAGCTCACTTGAACATCTGTTTGTTTCCAAATCTTCGGTTCCGGAGAATTGTTCGCCGATTCTACGTAGAAGGTTGATGATACCGCAGATCCCCCATTCGCTTCGCTTCTAACGTCAAACACAAAAGGGGAATTTTGGCCAAATTAATATACGCACTGAATATTTTAATTGATTCTGAAGCAGGTGCAAAACTTTCTGCGGTATTGGATAGGATAGGGTGCCAGTAATTGTTGATTACAGTGGAAGCAAATTTGTTTGCATTTTTGTAGCGACCATAGCTCTGTGGTTAGAGCGGTCAGTTCCCGCGTCAAGGGATGTGGATTCGACTCCCAAGAATGAGCTTGAGCTGCCGTTGAAGCATAACATCGTGAGGAAACCATAGAATGGAGGTTGGTTACTTTATAGTACTCAGTTGGCTAGAAACCACACTCGAAGTAAAAAATCTGCCACCATGCACCACATTGTGTTTTGGTAGCCTCACTTGAGAGCCAGTTCCATTTTAGGCCAGGTGTGTTTACCATTTTCAACCATACCATCACTTAGCATTAGGTGAGCCATAATCAAAAATCATGTCAATCATAAAATAAAAATATAATTACAAAATTGACTTGTATTATAAATTGACGTAAATTTAATTATTTACCGTACATGAACAAATTTTTGATGTTTTTTTATTTCCAGCAGATATTTATGAAAATTAAAAAATATATGTATAAAGCATTTAAGTATGTCAAATTAGAAAATTACGTCACACCGTGTACATCGTTTTCTATATTTGAACCTTTTCTGAGTTTTGAATGAATTTTTGAAAGTATTAAAGAGTTTTCAACATTTAAATATTGATTCGTAATTAAAATAGGCAACAGTACTATCACTACTTATAAGGAAAGGAGATATTAATTACGAGTATTCGGACCATAACTCAAGGTATTGTCAAACAGACAAACGGTCGCGTGTTATAACTGCCACATATTATAAATATGGCGGGAATATGCGCATGAAATAATTTGTTACCGTTTTTAATTCGGAAAAAACTGGTGCGTGTTAAATTTTTTGACCAACATTGATTAAAATTACACTGGAATCAGTGGCGTAACTAGGAATCCAAAGGCCCTGGTGCAAAATGAGGGCTCTATCTAAATTGATTAGTTTAGTAAAAATGTAATAGTAGTACTATTACATTTTTGTTTGTAGTTTTTTTTTAGTTTGCAACACTATACAAACAACAGAAAAATTTAGGGAGTTTCGTCAGCCTAGTTTTTTTTTTATGTCTGACATGCTATGTATTTGTCTACAGCTGATGTTAAGTATATATAATAACATAAAAAAAGTCACATCGCATGACATCATCAGCAATAGGACGTCCACTGCTGGACATAGGCCTCCTCCTGGGGGGGTTTGCCAATATTCGCCACGCTTGGCAGGCGGGTTGGCGAGCGCAGTAAAGTGTGCTTGTTCAAGGAAGACGCTGCTGCCCATCTTCCGTATTACATTCCTTAGCCGACTCTTACGGCAACCACGGGTAGAGAAGGTGGGGTACAATTCTTACGCCGCCGGCACCACCACAGCAGAAAAAAAAGTATTCAAAACTAATTGATTGATTCAGGCGTTACTTTGCGGAAGTTCATGTTGAGTATTTAAGACATATGTATATTTTATTAGTGTATATCCGCTTAAAATTAGTTTACACTGTTTGTGTAGAGAACATTTTATCTGTAACTTTGTGAACCCACATTCATAGGTAGCTAATTAGTACAACCGAAAGAAACGCTTTAAATAGTCGCCGACTAAAGAGCAGCTGGACCTAGTTAAGGTTTGCAGAAATCAGCATTAAAATGTATTAGCGAGGATGAATTAACCTTCGGGACCCGTCACTAGCGCGAATTTTTTAACTATTTTTGTTTCCACATAATATTCATATATCTATCGCAGTGTTAATATATTATTTGTGTGGTCAAAGTACATGGTCAAATACAAATATTTTATTGATAACACCAATGTTACAGGCCAAATTACGTAATATCATTTCAAATCTATATCTTTAAACGAGCAATTCTTGTATATATATATATGTATATATATATATATATATATATATATATATATATATATATATATATATATATATTCTAAATCTCGGAAATGGCTCCAACGATTTTCATGAAATTTTGTATCCAGGAGGTTTCGGGGGCGAAAAATCGATCTAGCTAGGTTTCATTTTCAGAAAACGTCGTTTTATTCATGTTTTCAGCCGAGCAATGCTCGGTCAACCAGGTACTATACCATTAAAAGAGTTTTAGTATGTCAATATAAAAAAAAGGTTAAAAGAAAACATAATTACATAAAACTGAAAGTCGTGTAGGTTACCATCCTTTCCCATCGTTTTGTAACCTATTACACATTTTTTTTAAATGTTCTATAGCAATCAGTTAAGTTTAAATTTGATATTTTAATACTTGCATCAATATAACTTGTTCTTTAATTTTTAAATTGACTTGTAAAAACTAATTGTTAAAAAAAAAACACCATGAACTAAATATGAAAAAAAAGGATTTTTTTAAAACACTAGACACTACAAACAACATATATAAGCTATATGAACATTTTTGTTTAAACTTTTTATTTACAATGATCACACATCTAACAGTCTAGCTCGCAAAAGCTATCAAATATGCTACAAAGCATTTTGAGCACACTAGTCAGTATAGTTAGACTAGATTGAATCAGTTATTAGGTTAAAACTGTGACGTTTAGTCATGTCCTGGTGGTCATTCGTCTTAGCACGGACAGTAGACTAAGGCTCAGTACAGAACTCGCAAATTTGCACCCATTATCCTCGATACGGGATTTGCCGCGACTCCCCGGTTCCAAATCCCAGCATTTAGGGATTTCGGAACAACAAATCTCGCGAATTTGTTTGTTTTGGTGATACGTTCGAGTTAATTGCGAACGGATTGATTACTTAGTGCGATTTTGTGGGTTATAATAGAAAGAGATAAATGATGGCAAGATTGGATTTGTGAAGATTGAATTACAACGGCGATGTTTTATACGAGACGAAACAGATCTACTGTTTTAATAATATAAGAAAATGTGTTTAATATTATTGTTATACTAGCGAGCCGCCCTGGTTTCGCATGGGTATAGTAAGCTATCCTTAAAAGGTAGTTATATAGGACTTTTTGTAGATCTATAAAATAGAAATATCCCACCAAGCGTTTTCGATGAAAGCTCCCAGGTGGCTTGACTTTTTCCGACACTTCCAACAATTATCATCATATTTCAACCAATTTACACAAAGCCTTGACAAATTATACACTTAAATACGGAGCAAGAATACTTTTACAATATCGAAACATTTTTATGCGAGAAGCTATATAGGTCGTTACACCTAAACTAAATTATTGATAAGAACGAGTAGCTTACAACTTCTTAAGAACAACTTCTGTGCAAACAAACTTTTTGCAACGACTTAAATTTTGCGAAGAAATCAATCAGTTGTTTCATATATAATATTTAAGATCACAATTTATAGTATCACCTATTTCACTCTATGTCGGGTGACGAGTTAAGAACTAGAGGCCTTGTTTTATGACGTTGACGAGTACTATAAACTAAAAGATTATTAAATTATAAGTAATTATGTTTTGAGTTTTGGCGGGAACGCGGAAAGAGTCGTGTCGCCCCATTGTATTTTTTTCCAAAACTAGTGTTTTTTCGAGTGTTTATGTATAAAAATAGTGGTATTTTATTCATAAAGTGACGGATTACAATCGCGAGTGTGAGAAAGTGATATAATGTGGTGAAACATGACTTTTCGTGTTGCTTCCAAAACTCCATCGAAGCTTATAATAAAGTCACCACTACCTTACTAAAGCATAACTAGATTTGACTGGACTTGACCAAGACTGGACTTTGACTATAAAGAAGCTGGAAACTGAAGACTGCACACAAAATATAGACACACTGAAACTGGCAGAATGCACAGAGTGCGATGCCAAGAACAAAAGAAAATTTTTTTGGACATTTTATTATTGTTTTTTTTTTATATTGACACATTTTTATACTGACATATTTTTATATTGACATATTTTTATATAGGCAGTATTTTTATATTGACATATTTGTATACCTACTTTGACATTTTGTTTTTATTTCAATGGCCATGTAATCAGTGTTCTAAAACTCTTAAATGATGTATTGTAATGATATTACGGAATTGATTTGTAACATTGGTGTTATCAATAATATATTCGTTTCGAATTTAGTCCTGTAGAATTCAGAACACAGCCAAATTGACCGTGAGCGTCCAGATTAAGGTACCGTATGCCATGACAGGATAGGCTGATTGTGAGGCACAGGTATCGTAGCATTGTGAGAAGGGTAAGGCCACAGTCCACCTCGCTGGCCTAGTGCGGCTTTCACATTTCTTCGAAAACCTTTTTTTTAAAGTTGTACATGTTGCGTCCTCACGACGTATTCCTTGGCCGTTTTAAATCAGCACCAATACGCACATAAGACAGAGGTGTGTGCCGAGGCATTCGCACCCAGGACGTCTATATTGAAAGCCAGACGGTCTCTCCAGTGCTAAAACTTAATACATACTGATTAAAGAAAGAATAATGGATCTTTGGTGATGTTTTGAGAATTCCAAAAGTCGGAGAGCAAAAATTGTTTATTATGTTGTTCAGAAATTTGTCTATGACCCTGCAAAATATCGATCCGTGATGGCTTTGTGAAACCTCAAATTAATATTATTTATTCAGTGCATGCCTTTGATTCCTCGTTTAGGGAATGAATAATTCAGAGCAGCCTATGCCGCGTCTTGTTTTTGCTAACTTTTATCTTTCAAATTGATAATGAAATATCCAGCGATAAGGTTAAATGAAATTAGAGGTTCGTTAGCGAAACCAAAGCTGAATATTTTTTGGGACGGCAAATAGTGGAAAAATTTACAATCTGGTCTGTCCTATACTGGCGCGACCTGCGGTAACGGCCGAGGTTGCGATCATTAACTTATGTAAGTATATTGTGGGTGGTTTCCGTGTAGGGTAGGCTTGGTGTTTGTTGCTTCGTCTACGGTCATAAATCGCGGTAGTTTGGGCAAGCCTAGCAGCGTGCTAACAAGCCGCCATCTCAGTCATGTGCTTGATGTAGATTTTGTGTGTTACGTACCTATACAAAGTCCTCACTGAACGTAACGAATTTAGCTATCGAGTGGTGTAATTAAGTTTGGATGAAGTATTTTAATTGTCTCTTTCTTCTTGGCATCGCACTCTGTGCATTCTGCCAGTTTCAATGTTTCTATATTTTGTGACCAGTCTTCATTTTTCTGCTTCATTATCCTTATAGTCAAAGTCCAGTCTTGGTCAAGTCTAATTCGTGCTAGTCAAATCCAGTCTTGCCTTAGTAAAGTAGTGGCGACTTTACTATAAGCTTCGATGGAGTTTTGGAGGCAACACAAAAAGTCATGATTCACCACATTACATAACTTTCCCACACTCGCGCTTGTAATTCGGCACTTTATGAATAAAACACCACTATTTTTATACATAAACACTCGAAAAAACACTAGTTATGGAATAAAATACAATGGGGCGACACGACTCTATCCGCGTTCCCGCCAAAAACTCTGGATGTAGATGATACATACGTAGCTGCAATACCAAACTATTCTCCGGTTTTTTGTGTTATTGTTTTTTTTTAATTAGTTTTGGTTATCATCTTTTTCTGAATTCTGTCCCACTATGGAATAAATTTAAAGATGTATTCACGTTAACAAAAAGAACAATAAACTACCGTACTGGCACACCAGCCGTTTTTAGTAACACGTAGAAGGTAAACTTTCCAAATTAACCGTATTTATCGGATAAACTGGACAGCGACGCAGCGGGAGTAAACATAAAAAAAGCTGGAAAATGAGGGAAAAGACCAAAATATGACTTCAAAAAACAAAAACAACATTCCACAGACAATAAAAACAAACTGCCATAGAGAAATTGGGTGTAATGGGGAAAATGTGAAAACAAGAACGGAAATGCGAAATTGTGGGGAAAAGCGGTCATGGTTGGAAGAATCTAGGTGGCCATGGTTCCGTAGATAATTAGCATGCAGCTCTAACTTTAAATAGTATGAAAGGAGTTTTGGCGGGAACGCAGAATACTGTAATAATATTATTTATCCATAACTTTTTATTTTATTTTTTTATGACTGACAGGCTAGGTGTTTGACCACAGCTCACCTGATGTTAAGTGAAGGCGTGGTCGAAGATGGTAAAGCACACCTAGCCTGGAATGGAACTGGCTCTCAAGTGTGGCTGCCGGAACACACCGTTAGATTCCATACCGTAAGATGCTTGGCGGCAGATTTTCAACTTGAGGGTGGTAGCTAGCCAGCCGAGTACTAGAAAGTACCCTACAACCACGCTATGGTTTCCTCACGATGTTTTCCTTCACCGGCAGCTCAAGCTTATTGTTGGGGTTTGAACCCACACCCTTCGGCATGTGAACCGACCACGCAAACCACTGAGCTGTCATCGCTACAAATCGTTACATCGCTACATCGTTCTTGTCACTTTTCGTTGTTACATTTATATACATAGGTAGTTGGTAATTATATTTTCATGTACGATATAAAATAAAACGATTTTCAAATCTAGATTACTGTTTATCTATATCTTTAAACGAGCAATTCTTGTATATATATATATATATATATATATATATATTTATATATATATTCTGAATCTCGGAAACGGCTCCAACGATTTTCATGAAATTTTGTGTCCAGGGGGTTTCGGGGGCGAAAAATCGATCTAGCTAAGTTTCATTTTCAGAAAACGTCGTTTTATCCATGTTTTCAGCCGAGCAATGCTCGGTCAACCAGGTACTAAAAATAAAACAAGTAAATTCGCCAAACTTTCAAGTTAGCCGAACGCTAAAAAAATTAAATAAACAGTTTAATAATTTATCGTTGAAACGTATATAATATTTGTACTAAAAGTATTACAAAGTGGAACATTGTTATTTTTTAATTTTTTGCTCGGACTAAAGCAAATAATCAAAAGTGTTTTAAATCACTGACCTCTAAAAAGAAACAAATAAATTGCAACATAAATTACTGGGAAGAATCTGTAATTCAAGCGCTCGGCGGCGCCCTCTGTCACAATTAAACGAAAGTGAGAGGGGAATCACAGCATTAGCAGACAGAAAAAAGCGTCTCCGTACAAGGCGGTACACATTAAGATCCATAAACAACTTGCCCCTGTTGCCCCTTGTTACTCTGAACCTTTGTAAGTTACCATAAGCTGAAGTATTTTTGGGTTATAAAATAGACGCATTCAAATTGCTTGTTTGGTAATAGAATTGTCCTTTTGTAGATCAATTTTTTTGTTTATTGCTAAAATGCTAAGGATGACGTTGTCATAGCTACTCGTTTCATTTTTTTTTACTTCTTTGCTTTTGGCGTCCTACTTTGTGCATTTGCCAGTGTCAAGTCCAGCCCAGCCCAGTTGACAGCCCTATTGGTTCATTATTAGTATATCTTATTTTTTTGTTTGTTGCTAAAATGCTAAGAATGAGGTTGCCATGGTAACTCGTTTAATTTTTATTTTTACTTCTTAGCTTTTGGCGTCTTACTTTGTGCATTTGCCAGTGTCAAGTCCAGCCCAGTCTAGTTGACAGCCCTGTTGGTTAATTACTAGTAGGTATATCTACATTGAGTTTTGGCGGGAACGCGGTGAGCGTCGTGTCGCTCCATTGTATTTTTTTCTAAATCTAGTGTTTTTTCGAGTTTTTATGCATAAAAATAGTGGTGTTTTATTTATAAAGTGCCGAATTACAAGCGCGAGTGTGGGAAAGTGATATAATGTGGTTAAACATGACTTTTCGTGTTGCTTCCAAAACTCCATCCAGAAGCTTATAGTAAAGTCGCCACTACTTTACTAAGGCATGACTTGATTTGACTGGGACCGACTGGACTTGATCAAGACTAGACTTTGACTGTAACTATAGATGATAAAGAAGCTGAAAAATGAAGACTACTCACAAAATATTGAAACATTGAAACTGGCAGAATGCACAGAGTGCGATGCCAAGAAGAAAGAGAAAAAAAAAAAGATAATTTTAGGGTGAGCATTCGATTCCCACCCATAACAAAAATTTTGTGGTATAACAAAATGTTTGTTCTGTGTCTGGGTGTACTGTATCATAATTTACACCAAAAAAATATATACTTATTAATTATATCAGTTATTTGACTTCCATAGTACAAGCTTTGCTTAGTTTGAGGTCAAATGGCGCTGTGTGTAATGTCTTACGATATTTATTTATTTATGTGTTTATTTTCAGTATTTTATGAAAAATTTAATGAAACAAGTCCAAGCCACAGTCATAGTCACTGGAGTAGTGGTAACTGTGTCGTGAAGTTACCACTATTTCAGTGACTTTGACGCTTCGATGGGATTTTGGAAGCAACACTAAAAGTTATGAGAAACATCACATTTTATTACTTTCCCACATTCACGCACGTGATTCGGCACTGAAGAAAAACCAAGTTTAGAAAAATAATATAATAATTATTAATTTATTTATTATTGCTAATTCATTACCCAAGTATTAGATACTAGCAGACGCTCTGGCTTCGCATCAGGGGCGTAGCAACCGCCGTATCAGCTGTATCAATGATACGGGGCCCCCGTGCTACAGGGGCCCCAACAAAAGAATAATAGACATGCCTCACGTGGAGCTATGAAATGAAAGTCTGGTTGGTAGAAGGGTCCCCCGAGAAATTTTGATACAGGGCCCGTCTATGGCAAGCTACTTCACTGCTTCGCATGGACATACAAATCTTCCGTAAAAAAATCTCTGCAAGACAGTGTAAACCGGTTTTTATTAAAACCGTTCTAAAGTTAGTTGAGACGTAAAGAAGAATTCAATTAACAAATAAGTAGATATTTCACACATTTTATCTTATTTAGCGATACTGACAAGTGCATGTTTGGATGTATAATAGTGCATTCCTTTACTCCTATCAGTTTTTTGGCTGGAACCTACCGCCTCTGCTAGCGAGGAACATTTAGCACAATTAATACCTTCGAGTTCGAGCTGGTTGGTAAACCGATTCACCTAGAGCTCGATTTATCGTCACTGGGTATTTTGCAAGTACTGTTGGCAGCACTGCTTGCACTGTTGATGATTTATTCGTAACTAGTGACCCGCCTCGCCTTCGCACGGATGCAATATCAAAGTAATTCAAGAGGAAGGCTTATCTATCTAATCTAAAATACCTTTAAACGATCAATTCTTGTATATATATACATATTATGTATATATAAACATATATACAAGAATTCACACAAAAAGTCGTTTCCTGCCGTCTGCACGCTTAGATCTTTTAAACAACGCAACGGATTTTAATGCGGTTTCCATCAATAGACAGAGTGACTCAAGAAGAAGGATAAATGTGCATCTTTTATATGTATAAAACATGCACATGCACCACATTAATTAGTATTTACATTGCACCCGTGCGAAGCCGGGGTGAGTCGCTAGCTAGGTTATAGAATATATTTAGAAGTTATTTGTCTGACTGTACGTACCTGAGAGAATTTAGGCTACAGGCTGACGATAAATTTGAGGTTTAGGCAGTCTATAAACTTAGATCGATTTTAAGTTGAACTTTCAATATCGTATGGGGGTTCTTTAATCTTCAGGGAATTTCTCAGAAGTTGTAACAAATATGTATTTATGAAGTTTGTTAAAACTTTAGTTTCTCTGAAATTACAACTAGATTTATATCGACAGCCCTGTTGGCTCATTGGTAGTATATCTGCTTTAAGAGCTGTAGGGGGTGGGTTCGCTTCCCATCCATAAAAAAACATTTTGTGGTAAAAACAAATGTTTGTTCTGTGTCTGGGTGTTCTGTATGTATTATAAGTAGATATGTATTTACAAAAAAAAATAGTATTCTGTCGGTTATCTGACTTTCATAGTACAAGCTTTGCTTAGTTTGGGGTCAGAAGGCGCCGCGTGTAATGTCTAACGATATTTATTTATATTATTATTAATCACATCACATCACACATCATCAGCCATAGGAAGTCCACTGCTGGACATAGGCCTCCTCCTGAGGAGGGGTTTTGCCAATACTCGCCACGCTTGGCAGGCGGGTTGGCGAGCGCAGTTAGGTGTGATTGTTCAAGGAAGACGCTGCTGCCCATCTTCCGGATTACATCCCTTAGCCGACTCTTACAGCAACCACGGGTAGAGAAGGTGGGGTACAATTTTTACGCCGGCACCATCACGGCAAATTAATTCACGGCATATTATTAATGTCTAATTGTTATTTAATAAATATTGTAGATCACTGCGCCATCTAGTCCTAAAATAAGCAAAGTTTATACTATAGGAACTATTGTATACTTATACTTTTTTGTTTTAAATAGATATTTTTGAAACGTAAGGGAAACCCACAAATAAAATAAATACATTTGTTCGTCACATAAATGTTTGTTCTTGTTAAGTATCTCACACACATCCCACAAGCTCTTGAAGTAATGAATAAGTAAAATAATTTTGATATTACCATAAGTGTTGCAAGTTTATTGATTTTTTATTGGATTCATTCCGAAGAGTGTTTTTTCAGATTTACATGGTGTAATTCCCCCATGTCCATTCTTCTATCGAACAGCCAGAAGCTCGAAAAAGCGACATCGTTTTATGGTGGACATTACAAAAACTCGAACGAAACGATGTAATCCCACTTTCATCGTGCGGTCCGCTAAACAGTGTAATACACTGCCTGGTTGAGTGTTTTCCGATGGATACAATCTGGGTGTCTTCAAGTAGAAAATGAATCGGTATCTTCTAGGCAAGCGTGCTCCATCTTAGACCTCATCATCACTTAGCATCAGGTTAGATGGCGTCTAAACGCAAGCATATTACAAAAAAATATCTAAAAACCACTACAAATCGGCATACCTAATATGTATGTTGACAGGATTATCATATTGAATACCAATGAAAGAAAGAACGAGAGAGAGAAAGAAAGAACACATTTCTTTTATGACACACAACACTATAACAACATACTAAGATATACATAATAAAAGACAATATAAATGATAACAATAATAATGCAATGCATAATATTATTGCATTATTATTGTACCCCACCCTCTCTGCCCGTGGTTGCCGTAAGAGTCGGCTAAGGGATAAAATTCGGAAGATGGGCAGCAGCGTCTTCCTTGAACAATCACACCTAACTGCGCTCGCCAACCCGCCTGCCAAGCGTGGCGAGTATTGGCAAAACTCCCCAGGAGGAGGCCTATGTCCAGCAGTGGACGTCCTATGGCTGATGATGTGCATAATATTATTATGTGTGTTGATCCAAATAAAAGCCAGAATTTTGGTCAGAATTTAAAGTCGTCTACCAGAAGCTACGTCAAAAAAAAAAAAACAAACAAAATGAGGTCTGCAAACCCAATGTTAAAATTATTGAAATACACCCTATTATTTACACCTAGGCCGACTATTGTCACGTAAATATTTTGATAGCTGAGTAGCCATACTAATCGAATTTTAGAACATAAACATCAAACGGAACTTTTCATTCTCATTAACTCTAATTGGTTGTGATAATGTTAGACCACATTTTCACAACCAATTAGAGCTGCGTTCTGGAATCAAATTTCAAAGACCTGAACGAAATTCACGTTCCCCAGGTCTGGAAATTTAAATAACTGTTAGCCATTTTACCACATGCCTAAAATCCTATGCTACATCGGGGAATTAGAGGATACCTTAGTTGAGTTCTAATGTGTACCTGAGTGTTGTAAACGGGCAACTTTTTGTTGCTTTGTAGTGAAATTTCTGAATTAACTTAGAGATGAATGTTTTTATAAGCCCCAATTAGTGGCTGATTAAAGATGGCCTCAATACATTTCTATACAATTATTATTATTTAACCTTTAACATATAATTATGGAGGCATATAGCTTATCAATATTTGGTAACATAAAAAATAAAACCATTGGGTTCTTCAAAACGCGGGTTAATACAATCTTAAAAGGTCTGGTATTGCAGATATCCATAGCCAACTGTGATTGCTTTCCATCAGGTAATCCGTTTTTTGTTTATCTCTTGTGGCTTAAAAAATCATTTTAGGTATAATTTTTCGTGTTTTTGATTACAAAATTACACGCAAAATATGTTAAAAAAGCATTTTTTTTAATGTCATGTGTTCATTTGTGTTTTTTTCGTGTGTTTTTGTACTAAAATTGTGTATTAGATAACGTAAATGAGTGTAGAAAAGTGATTAATGGTAAAACATTTTTTTAACCGAGATCAAAAAAAGAGGAGGTACTCAATTCGACTGGTTTTTTTATTTTATGTTTGTTACTTTAGAACATTCGACTGGGTGAACCGATTTTGATGATTCTTTTTTTATTTGGAACCTGGTGCTTTCCGTGCGGTCCCATTTCAATTTGGTCCAGTTTTGACAATGGTATCCATGAGAAAATCATACGAAGTCGGTTTTTTTTGTTAAAATTTTACTTGTTTCATGTCATTTCCAAAATTTCATTGAAGTTTATGACAAAATTGCTACTGTTTTTGTTTTACTTATGCGAGATTACTGACCTTTTAACTCTTAGACTATATTTTTGGCCACTTTCGTTGGCCTTCTTCAAGGAGTAAAAGCGAAGCACAACACGCGCTCTGTTTTGCTGCACACTACGGGTCACAGCGTGCCTCGCACGTAAAGACAGCGGTAGGTGCGCAGGTGTGGGGATGGAATTATAGTCCGAGTATCTAACGTAATTAAATGTGAGCAATTGCTACTAATGTACTAGAACATAACCAGAAAACACTGACTTACGATTTTTATCAAATACTTGACACTAGCAAAACGCACAAAGTGTGATACCAAAAGGAAGAAGAACTTTTGAATCTAGCTAACGCATAATATGTATGTGCTAAAAAGTAGACTTATAAAAAGTTGCTCGTCTACTTATTCCATCTCTAACCGAGAGGTAACCGTTCTAGGGTAGGTAAAAGAGAGTCGTATCTACTTTATTAGCTCTACATTTGAACGCTGAATAAAGTATAACCCTCGTAATTAGTTTTATTTATAACCCTTGGGAATGAGGGTAGTTACGAATAGAATGTGTTAGATTTAACAATAGAGGACCTCTTTTTATTAAGGATCAGTAAATTAATTCGAAAAATAGAATTTATTAGTCTTTGCGTTTAGCTAATAAAAGGAACGATTTATTTTAAACTAGCCACCCGCCCCGGCTTCGCACGGGTACAATGTAGATACAATGGAAACCGCATTAAAATCCGTTATGTTTAAAAGATCTAAGCGTACAGACGGCGGGAAGTGACAGTACTACGAATATATGTATAGAGACTAGCAACATTATGTGGTAAGAGCTCCGAGTAATAAGTTTTTCAATTATTTTAATGTGAATGACGTGAATAAGTCTTTAAATTTGCTTTTATAGAGGAGGCCACTCATAAAACTGAGGAGGCCCAGTTTGGGCAGAATATTTGGTAAGTCGCCTCAGAGAAAACGTCTACGTCAAAAAAACTGAACAAAACAAAGTCCAGGACATCGCTGCTTTGGCGCTTATTACTTTGAGACTTTTAATGGTTAGTCAGAACAGTCCTGTAATTTCGCTAGCTGCAGAACCGTTCAAACGGGAACACAGTAATGTTCACACACACCTTGGAGGCAGAATATCGGTACTGCGGTGGTACCTACCTAGACGACCTCCTGCTAAGGAAATCTACCACCAAGTAAAAATATCAGCACCTCAAGTACTACGCAGTGAAATGAACCGATACTTGCGTCCAATACATATTTTCTCTTATCATTGAATATTTCGGTCGAATTATGTATTATGAGTAAAAAATTAAATTGCCTGAAGATTAATTACTCGTTGATACCCTTATAAATGAAAATAAAAAACACGCTATTCAATTTTCTTCAGAAGCAATTTATCGCTGTTGTTATTTAATTAATCGTTAAAATAACTTGCATTCTTCGGCAAATGAATACAGTGGAAAAATTAAAAATTCGTAAAGCGCCCGCAAAACCGCGCTGGAAAAGCGGGGATTCCTTTCAAGTTCCAAACGACTTTGTAAGCGAAAAATGAAACAAAATCAATAGCTCACAAACCGCTTTAATGTAAATAAACTTGGTGCAAATCGAGAGAGATTTGTAAGGATTAGCTTTGAAACGCGGATGTTTTTTGTTGACTAACCGCGCTCTGCAGTTTCTCGTGATATTATGCTGACGTCAACATCTATTTTGTCTCTGTTCATTTGTGTTACAAAATAAAAATTAATTTCTTTCTTTCATACAATTTTTTTTTAATGGTTGACAGGCTAATGTTTCTTACCATAACTCATGTCATATAAAGTGACGGTGTGGTCAAAGATGGTAAACACACCTACCCTGAAACGGAATTGGCTCTCAAGTGAGGCTGTCGTAACACTGTTAGGCGCTTGCCAACAGATTTTCAACTTAAGGGTATTTATGGTTTTCTTACGATGTTTTTAGGGTTCCGTATCCAAAGGGTAAAAAAGGGACCCTATTACTAAGACTTTCCTGTCTGTCTGTCCGTCCGTTCCGTTTTTCTTTTTGAGATACGAAACCCTAAAAATTACCTAAAAAGATAAACATAAAATTTTAAACTGGAGTCATAATCTCGCCAAATCAATTTATATTTAAAAAAAAAATAGCCAATGTTGTTCGTAATGATACAGGAATCCAACGATATCCCATTTATCCCGATCTGTCAAGCATTTAAAAGTTATGTTGGAATAACGAGACTCATATATACACGAACCTTGAAAATGTTACATAACTTTTTTGAGCAGTCGTGTTAAAACATATCCCTTCTGTTGTTGTTGTCAGATATTAAAAGGGTGGTGCGTTTAAAAGCGGAAGCGTGAAACAGTGAAGTGCAGTTAGTATTTATATCAATTGACGCACCATTTCCGGGTTGTTGTGTGTATAAACTGTTACACGGAATCTCACTCCCGTAGGATAATGTTTATGGAAGATAGTTGCCACCACTTATATAATGATTGAGGGTTGTTGTTTTTACTGAAACTACAGAGTTATTTGCAGTTCTAAACTGCAAATAACTCTGTAGTGTGTGTAACAAATTGAGTAAAATAAGAATGATTTGAGACAGCAGGTAAGCTTAAAAATGTATGGGTACGAATGTTTCGGAGAAGTGTGACACTGATCTGTTTTGATTCTTTTATTTTATTCGTGGCGTCATTGAAGGCTGGGTTCTTGTCAGGCACCGATGGTGGACGCGGGTAAACATGAGGATTAAACCATTATTAATAATAATAATAATAATAATTCCTTTATTTGCGCTATGGGTATGATTTTTTACTTTTACATCTGTAGATGTAAAAGTAAAAAATTAGCAAAGAACACCACAGACTACCTTTCGGCGTGCAAAAATTGTTTAGCTAGACATTTATCACAATTAAAAATTACATGTCAAAAAGTATCATATAAAAGTAAACAAATGTCAAAAGAAGGTAATAATATTAAAGTCACAAAATAATAATTAAAAAAATAATAATAATATATGTCCAAATTAAATTTAAAAATTTTCAGACAAATACTCCCTTACCGTGTAGTATGCTTTCTCCAACAAGAAGTATTTCAATTTATTTTTAAATTTAGTCATCTCATTGATATGACAATGATGTACTGAAATATTATTGCAAAGACATTCCTGCGAACACATAATGCGCCCCCGCGATGCAAAACCGTTTCCTACCTTCGCACCGCACGTTATGCCCGCTAGAGCCCGGAGTTGTGTCAGAGTGAAAAAACGTCAGCTGTCAGCCATCTGCTGCCAACCGTCACTGTCAGTTCCGTTACTTGTCACTCTACAAATATCACAGCGCCGACACAGGAGTTTTGGCGGGGACGCGGAAAGAGTTGTGTCACCCCATTGTCTTATTTTTCTAAAACTGGTGTTTTTTTGAGTGTTTAAGTATAAAAATAGTGGTATTTTATTCATAAAGTGCCGAATTACAAGCGCGAGTGTGGGAAAGTGATATTATGTGGTGAAAAATGAGTTTTCGTGTTGCTTCCAAAACTCCATCAGGGCTTGTAGTAGAGTCGCCACTACTTTACTAAAGCATGACTAGATTTGACTGGCACGAACTTGACTTGACCAAGACTGGACTTTGACTATAAAGATAAAGAAGCTGAAAACTGAAGACTGCACACAAAATACAGAAACATTGAAACTGACAGAATGTACAGTGCGATGCCAAGAAGAAAGAGAGAAAAAAAAGCGCCGACACATTTAATTTGATGATTTTTTTTAATTTTAGTAACTTAAAATATAAAAAAGTTCCTTATTCAAATAGAACACTTAAAAAAAAGAATGGCACATAAGAGCCTTTTGCGTTTGCTATTAGTTCTGTGTCTAATAACTTTCCTTAGGTCTCTGTCTTCTTGCCAAGAAGAAATTTAATAAGATTGATATTGCTGTGGATTTGATTTGATACATCTGAAATAAATTATTCTTATTATTGTAAACTACCTTATGCTTATGGCAGGAAACGTCGGTACTCGTAATTAAAACAGCTGTGTCTCGAATAGGTAATAAATTATTTCTAGAAAAGTATATTTCACAAATGTAGGTTTCTTACATCAATTGTTACTCACCCCAAAATATCGCTCTTTACGCTTCGGACGACAAAATCCAACTGCCCGATAAAAAACTACCCACACCTTCTTTTACTCCGCTCCGCCAAGTACCCACAGTATTGCCAGTAAGAGGTCAACATTAGTGCCGTTCTCGAAAAATAAATTAAAAACGTTACATTATCATAGTCAAAGTTGTACAGGTTAATGGGTAGAACAGCAGACAATATTACCATACTTCTCTTAAACAGCTGTATAATTCAAATACTAAGTACTTACGATATTCCGGGATACAAATTCTCAAAAGAAAAACTCGATTTAAATTTACATAATTAGGAGAACTGTACAGTGTACACACGCCTCGTAAAACCGACTTACTAGGAATAATCTATGTATAAAAAAAAACAAACAAATGATGTTCGTTGACTTAAAAACGGCTGATTAATTTTTTTAATGTTCGTGTTACTTCGAATGAGGTTTATGCCTTTGATTTATATATACCCTTTGCTTTATAGATGCCCTGGACTATGTTTTGCTAATCAAAGTTCTGTGTATCACTGCAATGGTCATGGACAGCCGTTATCTCTTACTATCAGAAGAGCGTCTCGTTCGTCTCAATACTTTTACATTAAAAAAAATCTTTTAAAGATCAAGAGAACAAAACAAAAATGATTAATGTTTATAAGTAAAGTTACTCGAAAAGCAAAAGTTGTTTGGTTGTCTCAAAGCCTAAACTCGCTGGTTAGGCGTTGTAATAAATAACTATTATCATGTTGAGATCCCTTGTAGTCCAGGTACCCTAGGTATCTCAGTTTTCTCCGGTTTATTCCGAAAATAAATCACTTTGAGGGTAGTTTACTCGATAAATCTACAAGAGGTGCTGAAAAGATATAAAACTTTTGCGGTGTCGTTTACTTAGTAGAATAATGGTAAAATGGGCAAAAATTTTACTTTTCACTAAGATAACTATAATTGTAGTCGATTATATGAAACGTAAGACTTTACTTATCACATCTATAATATAATGGCTTAGAATGAACAATTTGGACATAAATATGACGAAAACTTATTTAATATATCTATCTATCTAAGGTTTCAAATCTAGAAAAAGTCGTTTACCAAAAAAAAAAATGTCATCCAGTTACCGAATTTTAAACAAATACACAACACGAGAAAGTTAACTTTGACTATGTAGGTAATAATATCATTAACAAAATCGATTCGATCAAACTCTTAGGTTTAACTATTGACAATAAATTGAAATTGACAACGTGCACGGCTTCTTATTTCCCATCAATACTAAGAAACATTGTCAACTTAAAAACTTTAGTCATAGCATACCATTTGCATGTTGGATCTATCCTGCGTTATGGAATTATGTTTTGGGGGAATTCTACTGATAGACAAGTAGCGTTTAAAACTCAAAAACAATGCTTACGAGCAATGTTGGGATTAAGACAAAAGTCTCAAAGTAATGAGCGCCGAAGCAGTGATACCCTGGACTTTCTTTAGCTACTTAAAGTTCTGAAAAAGTAATAAAGCGAACAAAACGATCTACTGACGGTAAGTGATAACGGCTGTTCATGACTATTGCAGTAGCCAGAATTTACCAAAACAAAATTCAGGGCATCGATGTTTTGGCGCTTATTACTTTGAGACATTCGACTCAAAAGCCTTGACATTTTTACACGCCACTGTTCAGCGGTGGAATATTTAGCTATGAGGTAGCTATCTATGACCTCCTGCTAAGAATCTCATCATCATCAGCCGTATGACGTCCACTGCTGGACATAGGCCTCTCCCATTGATTTCCATAAAAACCGGTTGGAACGTGTTTTTCATTCTTAATTGTCTTAAAAAGAATTTAGCTCATAAGATGCTTTTGTTTTCTATACATTTTTCTATTCTAGGTGTGCATAATAAATAGTGTCTATCTATATATCTATAAGTTAGAAAAGACAGGAGTGTGGCATGGGATTCGAGCCAAGAACTTCTAGATTGGAAGTTCAAGTAGGTTGCCAAAACATCACAGGTAAGTTAATCGGAATTAAATTACTGTTAGTCGTAAAAACTATTTCAATTTAACACCACGTTAAGTCTGCGATTCTATCTGCTTCGGATTGTTACCCCTTCGCGTCAAGGCCTGTAACCTCATCCCCTGTAGCTGTAAGCGTGCGTGTTACAGCGTACTATATAATTGAACAATAAAAACCTAAGCCGAGACGCCATTAAATGTGAAAGCCCATAAAATTTGACTGCTCCAATCCAACTGAGATTGAGGTACACTTAAATACGAATTTTCAGAAATGTTCTGCGACATTGTAACAAAATTCTGGCTTCCTTGTATGAACGAGCTGAACAGACCTGCCTCCTTGCTTTCAATTTCAGTGGCCACGCGACGAAGACTTGTTCAGTAGCAGTGGCAACACCGTCCAACTCATCCACAGTACGAAACTTCTGGATTTCCATATTGACGGCACGCCGTTTACAATTTACTATTGTATTGTATTTATATAATAAATAATAATAATGTAAAAGTTTAAAATGAAAAGATAATTAAATTACTAGTAAGTAATTATGATTTTTTTGGACATTTTATTATATGGACAATTTTTTTTTATATTGACACATTTTTATGCTGGCATATTTTTATATTGACAGTATTATTATATTGATAATAATACTGCATGATACTTATATTGACATGTTTGTATACTTTGACATTTTGTTTTTATTTCATTGACATGTAATCAGTGTTCTTAACATTGGTGTTATTAATAAAATATTTGTATTTGTATTTGTATAAGTAGATTAATTTTACCTTAGGGACGTTCACAGCACGTTAGATATTCGCAGCAATAAAAAGAAAGACCAACTGGTAACACCATCACACCGGCTCGTTGTTGGGGTTTGAATCCACGCCTGTCGGCGTGAAAACCGGCCGTGCTAACCACTAGGTAATCACTACAAAAATGTCGCAAGTAAAGTGCTATATATTGTCTAATTATTTATTAACTACTATTGACATTTTATTATAATGACATGTTTTATTATTTTGACATTTTCAATGTTATTTTTGGACATGAAAATATGATTTGCATCTTTTGTATTACGAATAAAATAATAAATCGCTACACTTCTTCGAACGCGGTACACAAAAATCAGTTTTAAATCGCCTCCAAAATAATTAGTCCAGTCATTGAATATAAAAAGCTCCAATAACTCATCAATGGCTCTGTTGAGAAAGTTGGTGAATAGAAGAGTTTTTCCGCGAGTAATGGTACAACGGAAAGCACTTATGGTTAACCGATTTCTTTGGCATATTTCATGTAAAAGATGAAATTCGAGTTGTATTTAACTCTATTACTTTTTCCTATTTCTATTTCGTATTGGAATAGAATATTATCTCTAGCCCTCGAGCATTTACCAGTTAGTAGCTTCTAGGAGAAAATTCAATAGGAAAAATATATTAGGTATAAGTGAATAAGTATCTATCATCATTATTTATTTATTTCAGATAAGTACCTCATGAAACGAACACATACAAAAGCACTACACATCAGGTAAGCCTGGAATAGAACTGGCTCTCAAGTGAGGCTGCCGGAATACACCGCTAGGTGCCGGTAGATTTTCAACTTGAGTGTGGTACCCTCCCACCATGCTCACGATGTTTTCTTCACCGGCAGCTCAAGCTCATTGTTGGGGTCTGAACCTACGCCCTTATGAGCACCGACCGCGCTAACCACTGAACAATCACGCTACAAAAATATAAAAACGAAATGCACGAAGTAACTTAGTAGAAAGTAAAAATCATTCGTTATAAATAGGTATATTATATTTACATATTTAGTTAGGTATATTGTCAAGGAAGAGAATGTTAACAGATAAATCCTGTTAGTGATATTGTATCTTGTTCGTGCGCCAAGTTTTTGGGATGATTTCCGATTGGATTTCCGTGTTGTGAAGCTTGGAGGTTTCTATTACTACTATATTACTTGTATTATCAAAAAACTATCTACGTCCCGCTGTTTTATGTACACGTGAACACTACATTTTTTCGGGATAAAAAGTGTGTATTAGGTAATCCGGGATATTCGCTACCGCCCTACCAAATTTCATCAAAATTAGTTTAGCCGTTTGAGCGTGAAGAAGAAACAAACATACAAACACACTAACACACAAACTTTCTTCTTTATAATATTAGTGTGATATTTCCGAACATTTATTTTTCAAATTTTGACCAAAGTTACAAAATAGTTTCAAAACTATTGATCTTGATTAAAACTAAGGACTTGAGGTAAGTGATTACAAATTTATTTTATCTGTGAGAGTGGCTGCCGCTCATTCTAGTTATAAAACTGTGCTAAGGGCGCCAGAGGCCTCCGCATACAAGACCAAGAAATAATATTCAATCAATTTAAGTATTTAAAACATGCAATAATAAAATAATCAGAAATTTTAAGCAATTTATTGATCATCAGATGAAAGTGTGTGTGAGTGTATGTATTTAGTGTGTAAGTGTGTGTGTGATACGACAATAAGGAAATTAAAAAAAAAACAACAAGAAAAACCCGTGCCCAACAGTACAATAGGACAGTTTATATAAACAGCTGATACTATATTAATCTATTTGTATCTTCAGCGTAATCAGAATCACTGTTAAGTTTCACTTTTGCTACGGTTATCAATAAAAAAATGTTTTGATTCCAGGGCAAATCCTCCGACGCGAGTAGAACTATAAACGCGCCAATTGTTACAGCGTCCGTTATTCAGGGGTGCTCAACCGTTACTCACAAAGGCGGGGTAATAAATACACATCACCGCCACACGTCGATACGTAATACTAGTTATATTTTCATTCTATTCGTGGAAACAGAATAGATGTTTACAGAAATATGGTTACACTTTCAAGTACTTTATGGAAATCACAGTCTGAGTCAGTCACACAAAGTAAGTTATAGCCGAGTCCAGTCATTCCCTACTAAAGTAGTTGTGACTGCAGGCTTCGATGGAGGTTTGGAAGCAACAATAGGAGTCATGTACCACATTTTGTATATCACTTCTTTGCACACAAACACTCAATTAGTTACTTTTAGGATAAAACATCACAATTTTAATTTAAAAAAACACTCGAAAAGACATAAGTTTTCGAAAAGTAAAAATAATACATTGCAGCAATATAATTTTTATATGTTTTCTTTATCTAAATATAGTATATATCTCAAAGGTGACTGACTGACCGACTGACATAGTGATCTATCAACGCACAGCCCAAACCACAGGACGGATCGGGCTGAAATTTGGCATGCAGGTAGATATTATGACGTAGGCATCCGCTAAGAAAGGATTTTGATTAATTCTACCTCCAAGGGGATAAAATAGGGGATGAAAGTTTGTATGAAACTTTGTCAATTTTAAACCGATCGGGCTGAGACTTTGCATGCATAAAGCTACTATGACGTAGGCATCTAGCGCGGGTGAAACCGCGGGGCACAACTAGTTATGTACAAAGTTGTTTATAAAAAAAAATGGGAATGTGAGTTTATTTGTTTGTTTGTTACGCCTTCACACGCAAACTACTCAACGGATTAGAGAATAGAGTCAAATTTTGCATGAAGGTATTTTAGACCCTGGAATGAGACATAAGATACTTTTCATCATCATCATCATCACCACCACCACCACCATGTCTAAAATAGAAGAAAGATTTACTTTTATAGCGATGATAGCTCTGTGGGCCTGTGGCCCACAGACACAGAGCCTGTCTAGTATAAAAAAAAAAATGTAGCATCTTTTAGAAGCAATATCTCTGAATATTGTTTACCTACTCTAGTGAAGTGAACTCTCGATTTTCACGCTTATCAAATGGCCTAACATTCCCCCACAGCCATTGTCGAGGTTGATTGACAATAAAAATAATATTATTTCTTCTACTTGTGTCTTGAAATTCGTCAATCCACAAATATCGAAAAAGTTGAAACTAAGTATATACATAGTTTATTGTATACGTCAGGTTCAAATAATGTTTTCAATAAAGTTCCAAGTGTTCTGTCATTTTATATTTAGGTACACTTTCACCAAGATTTATTGAAGCTACTATGATATTTTATTTTAACTTATTGATTGACGTTTATAGGTGATCTAATATTTATGTAAAAAGTAGTGCTAACTTTTCTAAGATCATAAGACCGCACTCTGGGTTTGTCTGTGAGAGATTAAGCCGAGTGTCTTCAAAAAAATCTTGATCTTAATCTTTTATTTAAAAATTTATCATGTTGTCAACTTCTCAGACTGTAAATAAGAAGGAATAAAGTTCGATATACTTCTTTTTTTTCTTCTTTATTTCTCTTTCTTCTCTTACGTTCTTTTTCGCTGCACATAAATCTATGACCAATTTTTGTTCTTGAATTGAAAACTTCTTCGCATCAACGACATGCTAATGTGACGTGTTTTAAGTTTTCACATCTGTGGGCAGTAGTATGGCTGGCCTATGGCTGCCTATTTTTTTTTAAATGTTTTACATACTAGATTAGTGTTGACTATTTAAACTTTAAGCACAGATCGCATGATATATACAGCCCCTAATTTAATTCTTATCTAAGGAATAATTTAAATAAAAAAGTAAACTCGGCCGGAAAATTGATAGGTTATTGCCACGCTTATGTATGCAAATAGAATTTTTTATTTATGTAAACGGGTTTTTTATTTATGATTCGCCAAAGAGAGTCCCTAGGCATGTGCCTTTCAATAAATTTTGGATAAGCACCGGCGAAAGGTTTTATTGGATGTTGAATAGTGTTGTGTAACTATCGATAAATTGATCGTTCGACCAGTATTTTGTTTACGCGGCAATAGAGACAATATTTTGTCTACTACTTAGTTAAAGAATATAAATAAATTATTACGTATTATATTTCACTAGTCAAAGGAAACAACACGACCCCATTTACCTTTTATTTTGAGCTGCCGGTGAAGGAAAACTTCGTGTGGAAACCATAGCGTGGTGGTAGGGTATTTTCAAGTGTTTGACTGGCTAGCTACTCTCAAATTGAAAATCTGTCGCAATGCACCTAACGGTGTGTTCCGGTAGCCTCACTCCGGACTAGGTATGTTTACCGTCTTCGACCACACTGTCACTTAACATGAGGTGGACTGTGGTCAAACGCTAAGCCTGTCAACCATATTTTTTTTAACGAATATGAAATCAATTGTTTTTTTTAACTAATATTAAAATGTAAACCAAATTCTTAAATCTAAGGATTACAAATTTATTTTACCGGTGGGACTGGCTGGCGTTCATACTACTTCATACTAGTAATAAAACTGTGTTATGGGTGCCAGAGCACAACGCTAAAAGAACAAGAAATAATTCAATTAATTTAAATACTCATGAATATTTTTAATAGATGAAAACATGCCACAATAAATCATAATTCGAGCAGTAAGACAAGTATGCATCAGATAAAAGTGTCTGTTGAGTGAGTGTATAATTTATGTGTATTGTGTGTGAGTGTTATATTTTATAAGTATATAGTGTAAAAATAGAATATAATAAAATTTAATAAAGTAAATAAATATAAAATAAATAAATAAATAAAATAAATTAATAAAGTTTCCTAATGGACGACATTGAATAGCATTTCGTACTGAGCGTAATGCAATGCGTAATGAGTAATGCGGTGGTACCTAAATAGACGACCTTCTGTTAACGAGATCTACCAACAAGAAATAAATAAATAATTAGTCTTTGTTTTACTTATACGAGATTACTCACGTTTAATTTATCGGAAAATCCGACTATAGTTTCGGCCACATCCGGTAGCCGAAACTATAGTCAAAGCTGAGATCAACATG
This sequence comes from Biston stratarius, assembly GCA_950106695.1. Classification (NCBI taxonomy): domain Eukaryota; kingdom Metazoa; phylum Arthropoda; class Insecta; order Lepidoptera; family Geometridae; genus Biston; species Biston stratarius. The sequence goes on along the minus strand of OX467114.1, from coordinate 2,194,775 downwards.
CCTCGCCTTGCTTCCAAATAATAAGTTGTTATTTATGTACCTAAATGAATAAAATACGTATATCTGCAATAAGTAGGTACATTATCGAGCGTAAGATCGTGAAAGGCGTCGGTAAGAGGCAAAAATCTATTTATCAAAGCATCGGTCTGCATCCACGAGGCCATTTCTCAAACAAGATTAATTACCAGCACACGACAGAAGTGAAAGCAGTTTATTTATAGTACTCTTGCTATCTACGTATTTTACAAGGACTTGTACAGCAGACTTTTAAGCTGTCTGTTACTAGGCACTAAAGCTAGTTATCTGCCCCGAACTGAGACCTTTATTTTATTGTCGGTAGGCTAGATTTGACTCTCGATGTGAAATTATCGTGCAGTTGTAAATGGTAAACACATCTCGTCTGGCATGTCAACTGGCTCTTTAGGTTTTTGATGACAGATTTTTTTAAAGTTGATGTTGTAAGTCAACCATTAGAAAGTACTCTAACACCGTAGTTACTGAATCATAGCTACAATTTACTTGGCGGTAGATCACTTTGGTACGAGGTCAGGCACCACCGCAGTACCAGTTATTCAGCCGCCTAGTAGTAGTGTGTAAACATTAATGTGTTCCGGTTTGAAGGGTACTGCAGCTAGCGAAATTGCAGGGCTGTTGAGACGAACCACCAAATGTCTCAAAGTAATGAGCACCAACGCAGCGATGATTTTGTTTTGTTACTCAAAATGTTGGGTACCACTGCAATGGACATGGACAGGCGTTATCTCTGACGATAACGATCGGAACAAAAGATCGGATGAACGATTCGTCAAACAAATAAAACATAAGGCTGTATGAGGAGAATAAGTGAACATATATTTTTGTCTATATGATTTTTTAATAATTCACATTGTTAACCTAAAAATAATAAGAATGTAAGACTCCTATTTAGTTTTAATAAGTCAGTTTAGCTTTTTCTAGAGTTTTATGTTGAGGTTTTGTAAATAATATACAGGGTTGGTACCTAAACCGAAAGGGATAATTCTACTCAACATTATAAACGATTTTCATTAACGGCACAGCTCTGAAATTGCGAAAATAAATCAGCTTTTTCATACATTTGCTTAGGAGGCGACAATCGTTTTTTTTTTGGAACTGAAATAGAATGGAGCGTAACGGAATGTAAGATAATGGAGTAGAGCGGAGCAGAGTGGAGCGGAGCGGAGCGGAGTACAGCGGAGTAGATTGGAGTGCAGTGGGTTGGAACGGAATGGAATTGAATATAACTTAAATGGCCGAAACATACTCATCTTAAAAAAAACACTCAATGGCGGGAGTGGAACGGAAGTAGACTCTCATACCTTTGTTTATGTGACAATCAACCAACCACCGGCTGTAGTGATTACAATGAGGGATCAAGGTCAATATCACTGAGTTATCATAAATTTAAAAGTCGTTGACCGAAAGTTTGTTGCCGTTCAGTCGATAAACTAATTTAATAGTTGATATTGTGTTAATAACTAAGAGAAAACATCTGAGTGAAACACTGAAGTGGAATTAAGCCATCTAAAGGTCAGAATGTTTTTGTTTGGCTACATAAAGTACCTATTATTACGGAAAATTGTTTTAATAGATATTAATGCTAATAAATGTAGCGATGATAGTGGTTAGCGCGACAGGTTCACACTACGAAGGGTGTCGGTTCAAATGAGCTTGAGCTGCTGGTGAAGGAAAATATCCCGAGGAAAACATAGCATGGTGGTAGGGTACTTTCTAGTTCTCGGCTGGCTATACCTATACTACTTTGAGTGTTTTGGCAGGATAATTTGATAGCCAGTTCCATTCCAGGTTTGGTATCGTGTGTGTTTGTCTGTGTGTATGTGCATTTGTGTGTGTGTTTGTAGTGATGATAGCTCAGTGGTTAGCGCGGTCGATTCGTATGCCGAAGGGCGTGGGTTCAAACCCCAACAATGAGCTTGAGCTGCCGGTGAAGGAAATCATCGTGAGGAAACCATAGCGTGGTGGTAGGGTACTTTCTAGTACTCGGCTGGCTAGCTACCACCCTCAAGTTGAAAATCTGCCGCCAAATATCTAACGGTGTGTTCCGGAACACACCGTTAGATATTTCTGGAACTGGCTCTGAGCCAGTTCCATTCCAGGCTAGGTGTGCTTTACCATCTTCGACCACACCGTCACTTAACATCAGGTGAGTTGTGGTCAAACAACAAGCCTGTCAGCGATAAAAAAAAAATTGTGTGTGCCTGCGCGCATGTGCATGTATGTGGATGGTGTGTGTGTATGTAGGTATGTAAGTTTAATGTAAATGTGTGTTTTTATATGAAACTCTTGTAGTCTAAGACGGATCAATTAGAATGTCTTCGGTAGAATCATAATTTTACTGTAAAAACCATTTTTTGCGATGGCTTTACAGTCATGACTATTTAGTTTGACCGAGTTCAAAATCAAAAAGTCATTTATTCAGTTTAGGCCCTGGTAAGGCACTTATGAACGTTAAGTTACATGTTTGAATCTACCATCGGCTCGTAATTACACTTCAACTGAGAAGACTCCGGCAAGAAACTCAGCAAGGCATTTTTTTGTGGATCTTTCTTTTCATATTAGGTTACAATTTACAGTTATAAATATTAATACATACATTATGCTTACTACAATTGTCACTTAGCCAGGGGGATGCAAGTGCAGAGAGAAGCTACTACAACCATATATTCCTGTCTTCCACGTAATGAGCCACCTTATAGTAGGCTTTGTCAATTAAGTATTTTATTTATATTATTGTAGATGAAGGTGCCACGTGATTGGGGATGTCTTTGAGCGAAAGGCTTGTGATATCGTCGAGCCATGAAAATATTTTTATTAATTTAAGTGCGTTTTTGTAATAAATGTTTAGGATTCATCTGAAAAAGCGACTTTAATACCTTAACTCGTTAGACAAAGCACAAATATCTCTGTGGTATTTCAGCTTCTTAGCAACAATAAGTTTGACAATGGGCGCCTTCTGCCATCTTACCGGAGGCGTGGTCAGGCCAGCGCCTTCCGGACCCTCTTTGTTCCCGCTAAAACCACCAGCTTAGGCGATAGTACCTCTTTATTTATTTAGAAAGTTTGACTCCTTTATAGTGACTAAGTTTTGCAACGGAGCTGTTCATTTAGTGTTATTTTGAAGTGATGATAGCGCAGTGGTTAGCGCGTTCGCATCTCATATCAAATAGTGTGGGACTAAATCCTGAAAAAAGCTTGAGCTGTCAGTGAAGAAAAAAAATCGAGATAAAACCATATAACATGGTGGCAGAGTACTTTCTAGTACTTGATGCTAGAGAAATTTTAATGTTGAAAATCTGCCGCCAAGCATCTAACGGTGTGTTCCGGCAGCCTCATTTGAGAGCCAGTTCCATTCCAGGCTAGGTGTGCTTTACCATCTTCGACCATACCGTCACTTAACATCAGGTGAGTAGTGGCCAAAAAAAAAGCCTGCCAGCCTTAAAAGTAAAAATAAAAAAACAAGAAGTATCAAGGGTGGTAGCTAGCCAGCCGAGTACCAGAAAATACCCTACCACCACGCTATGGTTGCCTCACGATATTTTCCTTCACCGGCAGCTCAAGCTTATTGTTGGGGTTTGAACCCACGCCCTTCGGCATGCGAACTGACCGCGCTAACCACTGAGCTATCACTTCTACACCTATGTAAGTTCTAAACGCTAAATTTACCACATATTCCGTGTCCAAGTATTTCTCTGTACCTATTAGTGCCGACTGGTAAATTCCTGCGTCGTGGCATTCTGTGAATCAGCTGTATTGTATGTAATGCGAACTGCATCCTGTATTTGCATACAGACAAGATGTTAGCCCACTCGCCCGCACGGTGTCCGCATAATTTTCATATGGAAAGCTTGCGGAAAGCCGGAGTTTCATTACTCAACCTTTGTTATTCTGGCTTGTTGACGACAAAATGCTGGAATGAAAAAATCTCTGCATAAAAATTTTAAATGTTCATTTGTTAGATGCGAATTTATAACTTAGAGTATCTATACATACTGTAGTTTATTTAGTTTTTTGAATGTTTTTTTTTTATTTTTTTATTTTTTTATTCCTATTTAGTTTTTGTGATAGCCACATGCCAGGTCCATCGTATAATCTAGAAAGTTTTTTACAAGTATAAAATAATAATATAATACCTAGACACAACACATACTTATACACACTCGCTCGTACACACATATTGAATGAAATATATATATATTTTTTATGTTACAGTCATAAAACGTACGAGACGCTCTCCTGATCTTAAGAGATAACGCCTGTCCATGACCATTGCAGCGATACACAGAACTTTGAGTAGTAAAACAAAGTCCAGGGCATCGCTGCCTTGGCGCTCATTACTTTGAGACTAGATGGTTAGTCTCAACAGCCCTGTAATTTCGCTAGCTGCAGTACCCTTCAAACCGGAACACAGTAATGTTTACACACTACTGCTTGGCGGCAGAATACCTGGTACTGAGGTGGTACCTTCCTAGACGACCTCCTGCTAAGGAAATCTACCACCAAGTAAAGTTTAGTGTATTTAAATTGTTATATTTGTTTGTAATTGGTGTGAACAATAAAGAGTCATATTATTATAGTTTTTTTTTCTTATTGTTAATATTTTTGACAGATAAAACGCACTGGTTAAAGACTTCTGCCATTTTATTAATAGTACCTGTTTGACCGAGCATTGCTCGGCTGAAAACATGGATAAAACGACGTTTTCTGGAAACGAAACCTAGCTAGATCGATTTTTCGCCCCCGAAACCCCCTGGATACAAAATTTCATGAAAATCGTTGGAGCCGTTTCCGAGATTCAGAATATATATATATAAAAGAATTGCTCGTTTAAAGATATAGAGATTAATTATCACTGTTTCTAAAATAAGCTTTTCTCTTAATTTACTTACATCTAAGTATTCTATCAGTTATCTGGTTTGCTTAGCTTTGCATACTTACGGGCTAGATGACGCTGTGTGAAATGTCCTACGATACATAAATATTTGTATATTAAAGAAAAAAATACATTCAGACAATAAAAAAAAAACATTAACCTCTTTCTTGGGTAGTCGGGTAAATGAAATTGATAGCTTTCCGAAGTAAAATACACCAATAACTTGGCACATTACCTTGTTATAGAAATCATTAGTTACTCTCCCAAGAGCAAGGTCACCGATAACCCAGACTTGCCCCAGGTCACAAACTGAACAATAGCCTGCGTAGTGCGTACCCAGGTTGACAATGGGAGCCATTATTTCGTGCGAATTGAACCCACATAGACGATTTAACTTGCTTAGCGGATTTGCCGCCTCAATGAGTTTCACTCGAATTGTACTCGTGCAAAAAGCTGAAGGCTTTGTCTACGGTACTCCTTATTGTCGAACGAAAGGGTTTGATGTACTTTGTGTTAGCGCGATAAGGATGGGGAATGAAAAGAGTGAATTCAGTATGTAAAGAAAAAAATACTTTGCTTAGAACCATTTCGAAATATTACATTCCAGTACATCACATGATAACATCGTCCACTGCTGGACATAGGCCTGAGGGGGTTTTGCCAATACTCGCCACGCTTGGCAGGCGGGTTGGCGAGCGCAGTTAGGTGTGATTGTTCAAGGAAGACGCTGCTGCCCATCTTCCGGATTAAATCCCTTAGCCGACTCTTACGGCAACCACGGGTAGAAAGGATGGGCTACTATTCTTACGCCGGCACCACCACGGCAATATACAACATTTGTCAAAAACCATTTTAATTTTTAATTTAATTCACAGGTTAGGTTAGGTTAGGATTTTAGAGCAAACACAAGAACAAAAGTACCTACATATATACATCATATATAGGAACCGTTATATGTAGTTTGACAAAATATACTTTTTTAAAGTGTTAGTGATGAGACGAACAAGACACTCTGCTGATGGTAAGAGATAACGCTTGTCCATGACCATTGCAGCGATACACAGAACTTTGAGTAGTAAAACAAAGTCCAAGGCATCGCTGCTTTGGCGCTCATTACTTTGAGGCTTTCGATGGTTAGTCGCAACAGCCCCGTAATTTCGCTAGCTACAGTACCCTTCAAACCGGAACATAGTAATATAACCCTAAAAATTATAACCTTTTTGCGTAGTCGGGGGCGAAACTTTGAAAATAGACTTGAGTCTTTCGAATTGAACCAATTTTCCCAAGGTCATGACCAAAATGACAAATCTCGATACATTCCAGTAAACCCTTATACCAGGTTAAGAAAAAAAACAATTCAATTCGCGTCGGACCATTTATCAATGTACTGTCAAAAATATCATCACTTTACTGTGGAGGCGTGCCACGAGATTTATTCGAGTCCCCGAGGATCTTCAACAATGAGAGATATTAAATAAATGACATATTTATCGCTCTTCTTGTTTTGCAATCATTTGATTTTTATAATCATCATCTAATCATTTTTTATATTTTTAAACTTTCTCATTTTCAACAGATACCTAGTTGTATTTGTTCCCAGGACTGGTAATTAATCTAGCACAGATTACTTTGAGACGGGATACTTCGAAAATTGCCGACAAATTAGATCAATATTTAAATTAATTCCTCGTCTGTTTTAACCTAAACGACTTTCAAGCAGATATTCATGAACCCTTTCAGGACCAGAAGACTTTGAGAGCTACTATATTCAGTTTAGCTATTTAGAACAATTCTTTGAAATTCTCTCTACTTTCAAATTATTAAAAAAAAAAACTTTTATAATTTTATTGGAAATTCTTGGGATGCATTTGTCCCCGTGGCCGTCAAAGGGTTAAAAACATATGTCTTGAATACTCAAAATGAACTTCCGGAAAGTAATCAAAGTAGATTTTTTTTATTTATTTGGCGCTGAAAAATCGGGCAGACAAGGAAACATAAGGCAAGGGCTCGGAACTGTATAAACAGTGAAAGTGTTAAAATATAAAGAGTCTGGTATAATCTTTTGTTAAAGAGACATCAACGTCGGAACAAAAAAACTGAAGAGCGCCAGTAAACATTTGCATGAATTTGCATGAGCCGATTTGAATTGCAAATAAAAAAAAACAACGTTGGTATCAGGTGTTTGTATCAAATATCAATTTTGTCGCAAAAATACGACGCTTGGTGCGCCACCACATTTGTACCCCAAACCTTTATTTATTGTGTATTCGCTCAGGTGGGGACCCAGTTATGAGAAACGGGAGAGTATACAAAAATGCAAGCATTGCTTTAACATTGTTTTGCTGTTGAGACTAACTATCTAATGCAGAGATTCCCATAGGGGTCGACCCCTTGGGGTTTCCCAGGGTCGACATAAATGAAAACTGATTCTGGGGGTCGACTAGAAATCGACTCCTATTAATTAGCGCAAGCTCTTATTTGAAACTTTCAAGTTTTTTTTTATGGCTGACAAGTTATTTGCTTGACCACAGCTCACCTAATGTTAAGTGACGGTGTGGTCGAAGATGGTAAAGCACACCTAGCCTGGAATGGAACTGGCTCTCAAGTGAGGCTGCCGGAACACATCGTTAGATGCTTGGCGGCAGATTTTCAACTTGAGGGTGGTAGCTAGCCAGCCGAGTACTAGAAAGTACCCTACCACCACGCTATGGTTTCCTCACGATATTTTACTTCACCGGCAGCTCAAGCTCTGTGTATTATACTGATACTGTATTAGTTGTGCTATGTGTACCAACTCGTTATAAGAATAACTAATATTTTAATTATTTTACTCACTTAACCAACTGCAAAGTTGTTAAATTGGTATGTATTTTGTATCAATAGGAAAAAAAACTAGAGATAAGATTTTTAAAGTAATTTTGCTATGGGGGTATGGTATGGCTGAGGTATCAGTTCATTTTGAAAAAGGGGTCTCTTGCCCAAAATAGTTTGGGAGTTCCTGATCAAAAGTAATGAGCGCTAAATCAACGATACTCTGGACTTTGTTTTGTTATCGCTGCAACTGTCATAGACGGGCGCAATCTCTTATAATCAGGAGAGCGTCTAGTTCGTCTCATCACATTTACATAAAAAAGAGCAAAAACCAAAGTTTATTGCCTCCATATAATGAATGGATTCGAGGAAAATATATGGAAAGGTGAAAAGTAATATACGTAATCATATAGTTTTTTAAATGTATATTTAATGAAACACGACGCTTTCCTGATGTTGAGATATAACGCCTGTCATTCATTTCATTACTTTCACATCTATCATATATGTACATATATCCAAAATATATGACACCACTCAATTTTTTGATTCTTAAGCTATATAATCAAAGAATTCGTAACGTAGAGTGAGGACTTAATAAAAACTTAGTGTTCTAAATACACATTCACGCACACACGCCCGTGTCCACGACACATACACTCCGATTTTTGGTCCTATAATCGTGTGAAGCTTATACCTTGTACTCCAGGTAAAGGGCGAAGGCATCTAAATCTTGCCAACAATAATGTTCCAAGATAAAAAGACCCTTGATAACGAATGTTATACGGCAACGTGGCTCCACCTACCGTATATTTGCTAATCATTTGAACTTTTTGTACAGATATACTGACAGTAAAATAAATAAATAAAGAATTTAATTTAAATAAAAAAGTAATGAGACGAATGGGACGCTTTCCTGATGATAACTAATAACGTATGCCCATGGCCATTGCAGCGATACACAAAATTTTGAGTAGTAAAACAAAGTCCAGGGCATCATAGCTTTAGCGCGCATTACTTTGAGAATCCAATCATTCAAATATAGAAACATCCAAACTTTCACATTAATAAATATTAGTTGGATTAGTTTTAGTTTATTTTATTTATTTAACTAATTTTATAGTATTTTGTGCGCGATCAAGACCCTGTGATAAACATAATTATTCAAACATTTATTGTTTGTCACATAAACGTTTGTCCCCATATTTAAAATTGAACCCTACCCATTACAGTTCTTAAAGCACATCACTACATATTATCAAACAAAGTCGTCCGCCGCGTCTATCTGTCTGTTCGCGATAAACTTAAAAACTACTGAATGGATTATCATGAGAGTTTTACCAATAGATAGAATGATTCACGAGGAAAGTTTCGATGTATAATTTGTCAAGCTTTTGTGTTTATGGATTGAAATATGATGATAATTGTTGGAAGTGTCGGAATAAGTCTAGCCACCTGGGAGCTTTCATCGAAAACGCTGCCTAATCCATTTGAGATAGATCAAAATCCCCGTGCGAAGCCGGGTCGTTAGTATACTAATAAATAAGCTACGAGGGCAGAAACTGGCTGCCAAATGTGGCTACTGGAACACACTATTTTGTGCTTGTAGTTTTTCTTGAGAGTGGTAGCTAGCCAGCTGAGTACTAGAAAATATTTTACCACCATGTAAGGTTACTGCGTTTTGTGTTTAATGACACCTTACCAACTAAAAATGTTCAACTACAACGGTTATTATTCATTCTACCACAAAGGCAGTACCAGATAAAATATAGAGATAAATCCCAGACCGATCTCATTTGACACATCGGCTTTAGATAGTCGGATAACGTAACGAGCGTTCACAGCGCATCGCTAGTTTTATATTAAATTAAATTCGAAGCGAGAAAACATAAAGATAATTCAATATCTGAGTGAATAAAATTTAATTAGTAAAATATACTAACGATAAGAGCTTGTAAACGATGCTTAGAGTTAACAGAAGCTTGTCTCGTTGGCACGTGTGATATCTCACGTCAGCGAAAAGTTAAAATTAAATGTTCGCCATACAAACTTTGATTGACTTACATACGATTTCCTGTTATAATTTTAACTTTTCATGACTTATTAAAGGCTCAATATAGGCTTATATTATCGCGAAAACATAGCATTTTAAGCATTGAGTTTGAGAACAGTTTTTTTTATTGAAAAGGTAATGACGCGCTCCTGATGGAAGAGATAAGATATATCCATGACCATTGAAGCGATAAAAAGAACTTTGAGTAATGCTTATTACTTTGAGACTTCTGATGGTTAATCTCAACAGCTATGCAATTTAGCTAGCCCCAGTACCTTTCAAAGCGGAACATAGTAATGTTTACAAGCTACTGCTTGGCGGCAGAATGTTATATTACAGTGAGTATTAGCTTGCGTGGTGGTCCTTGATAGCTACCTTCAAGTTGAAAATCTGCCACCAAGCACCTACCAGAACAGGCTTCCAGGCTAGCTTTTTACCATCTTCGACCACACCGTCACACTTAACATCAGGTGAGCTGCGCTTTTTTTTTAAATGTAACAGTAATGAGACGAACGAGACTCTCTCCTGATGTTAAGAGATAACGCCTGTCATGATTGCAGCGATACACAGAACTTTGAGTAGTAAAACAAAGTCCAGGGCATCGCTGCCTTGGCGCTCATTACTTTGAGACTAGATGGTTAGTCTCAATAGCCCTGTAATTTCGCTAGCTGCAGTACCCTTCAAACCGGAACACAGTAATGTTTACACACTACTGCTTAGCGGCAGAATATCTGGTACTGCAGTGGTATCTACCTAGAAGACCCCCTGCTAAGGAAATCTACCACTAAGTATAAACTGTGTTCAAACACTTAGTTTGTCAAACATAAAAAAAAAACTTGTACTGCGGTGGTACGTACTTAGATCAATCTGTAACATAAAGCAGAATATTATAGAGAAGTGTCGATCAAGTCTCATGTGACATTCAAGACAGTTGCAAATTAATCAGTTGTTGTATTAATTCAATCCGACACGAGGTTGTCTTGCACCGGTAACGGGTCCTGATTGGACACGGCCCCGTGGGAAATTACCCTACAAATGTACGGATGCCGGTAGTGCCAAAACATGCTCTACAGGCATTTACTACAACCAGATAAGCATATTTTATTTACATTTAGTTACGTTGTTTATTATTATCAATCAAGTATTTATTTTACACTTTGAACCGCGACTTCGTCAGTGATTATTAACAAAAAAAAAATTGATTGATTTAGGCGTTACTTTGCGGAAGTTCATTTTGAATGTTCAAGGCAGGGGAGTAGTCACCGCTGTGTTAGTCGTATCAATAATACGGGGCCCCCGTGCTACAGGGGCCCCAACAAAAGAATAAAAAACATGCCTCACATTTCATAAATGAAAATCGGATAGAAAGGCCACCCAACAAATTTTAATACAGGGCCCGTCTTATACTACTTCACTGGTTCAAGGTATATATTTAGTTTATTTTCGCTTAACAATTGTTTCGGTTACAACAGTGATGAAGATTTTAATTAAGATTTAACTAACTTGACGACAATTTAAAAAAAACCTATCCGATAAATCTAAGAAAAAGAAGAATATGCGCAAATGCACGAAGTGCAACCCAAAACAACTAAGAAAAAGTAGAATATGCGCAAATTGCACGAAGTGCAACCCAAAAAAACTAAGAAACAGATGAATATGCGCAAATGCACGAAGTGCAACCCAAAAAACTAAGAAAATGAAGAATATTGTATAAACTTTTACACTAAAAAATAAAATGTAATCCAATATTGGAAACCAGCTCAGTCTTGTGTATAAAGAAGTAAAATTGACATTTCAATTTGCACGTAGCTAATATTTTCACAAAAATTCAATTCTCACGGACCTTTGTCAGAGGGCCGAGTACCGAGCCCATACAGATTGTTTCAATGTTATCGAGAAAGTTTGTGGAACTTTTTCAAAAGGGTCCCCTTCAAAATTACCTACTGCCATATCGGACAAAAGAATAAATAACTTCGTTTTGTTTGATTTTTGAAATTAATATCGGTGATTGATGGCAGTGCTATATATAGAGCACTGCCATCAATCACCGATATATTGTACCTAAAAGCTATATAAAATATGTTTTTGTATACTTTTTATATAACTTCATGATATATTTATTGCCGTGGTGGTGCCGGCGTAAGAATGTACCCCACCCTCTCTACCCGTGGTTGCCGTAAGAGTCGGCTAAGGGATGTCATCCGGAAGATGGGCAGCAGCGTCTTCCTTGAACAATCACACCTTACTGCGCTCGCCAACCCGCCTGCCAAGCGTGGCGAGTATTGGCAAAACTCCCCCAGGAGGAGGCCTCTCTCTCAGACTACTAGAAAATAACCTACCACCATGCTATGGTTTTCTCACAATGTGGTTCCTTCACCGGCAGCTCAAGCTCATTGTTGGGGGTTGAAACTACGCCTTTCGGCGTGTGAACCGCCCGCGCTAACTACTGAGCCATCATCGCTATCATAAAATAGAATAGAATACGAATTTATTGTACACGAAAGATACATTATAAAATACAAAACTTAAAAAAAAGAAAATAACAAAACAAATACAACATAGAATGACAAATATATGGAGTACAATGGCGGCCTTGTCGCCTAGAGCGATTTATTCCAGATTCTAACAGATATTAAAAAGTGTAAAAAAAACCAACTACTTTCACTGTCAAGTCAAGCGAAATCAGTCATGCGTCTTTTATAAATAAATAATTAGCATTAGTGTAACTTTATAAGTATTTTATGTAAGTTAATAAAAGCTCTGCTAGTAATTATTTCCGTAAGTAGAATGCTAAAATGTATTGTATTTTTTTAGTTGTAAAGAAAGCTGAAGTTATACGAAGTGAGCGTAAATAATTCTCCAGCAGTTATTATTGAGTTTTTAAGTTTCTAACGACTTCAACTGTGACGAAAGGAGCAAGATATAGGAATATAGCGAGTTATTGTATTTGGGAAAGTATTTATTGTTATTGTCATGATAGTCAAATAAAAAAAATAAAAAAATAAATTATACATATAAAGAAGATAGAAAAATAATTTGTTTGAATCTAAACTTCGGCTTGGATTCGGAATGCTCAATATGCATCTTTGTCTAGTGTTGCATAATTGTGTAATCTAGATCCATACGCCAGGGGAACAACTGCAGACGCTGCAACGCACGCGGCGCATGCACAAAGCGTAATCTAGCCCCATCTTGTAGAACCAGATACATAATAGAATACTTTTTTTTGTAAGTATACATACAGAACTTCCAGATACAGGCATCATCATCATCGTCATCAGCCTATCGAAGTCCACTGCTGGACATAGGCCTCTCCCAAGACACGCCACTCAGCCCGATCTTCGGCTTTTCGCTTCCATCCACCGCCAGCTGTCCTACGTACATCGTCACTCCATCAAATCTCAGGGCGTCTTACGCTACGATACTAACATAATAAATATTTTTACATGAACTGACGCTATCGCAAAAAATAAAAATCATCATTCCATAGAAAAATGTTAATAATTTCCAATAAATGGACAGTCTCTTTTTTAATTTACTCACATTTAATAATGTCGGATACTCCATCTATTGTTTTGGTCAAATCCGGTGGCTTTCTTCAAGGAATCAAAGAACAATGCAACGCGCGCGCGGCCTCGTCTTGTTTCGCACTGCGGGCCGCTGCGTGCCTTTCACGTGAAAACAGCGGTTGGTGCGGGGTTGCGCCGGTGCATTCTGGAGCCCTGCCTCACTAGAGTCCACTTCTATGTTATAAAGAATAATCCAGCACACAGAGCTTACTGCGACGTCTTCAAACCCGCAACTCTCTCACGAGCTCCATGAAGTCAAGGTCTCCAAGTCGGTGGCATTTTCCAGAGATGGAGATCTCTATTAAAATTAGGATTCTTACTGATCTCTATGGCCTCCCGGACTTTCCAAAACACATAGAGCTTTTGTGTGTCTCTCTTATAACTTAGTCGTAGTAAACTCGACCAACAAGTCACTCTGCCGTCTTCAAATTAATTCTCGTTCCACAAAATAAAACTAGGTCCGCGATGATATAGTGGAAAAGTTCAGCGAGACTAGAAATGTGTGTTTTCTTCCACTAAGAGCTCTTAAGACGATTATTATCTTTGTAGCGGTGTGATTTACTGTGACGTTATCTCTCTTACTATTCGCAGTTGTAGAAGAAAGGTTATTCTATTGTTTTTTTTTAATGACTTCTAAACAGGAAGTTTCAATTTAGTCCTATATTAATAAAAAAATGTTATTTCATAACTTCGTCGATTGTAAACTAATTTGAATTTTTTTATTTGAAAAGATTCTCTTTCAGATTGGCCCCATAGGAATTTCATAAAAATCAGTTCATTACTTTTAATTTTGAAATAAAATACCTAAAATTTTGCCGGTCAAACACGGCAAACTTTGAGGCATGAAGTCAGTTTTTTTCTGTTAATTTGTAATTTGATTAACTTTAACCGTAATTTCACCTGATGGTAAGTGTAAATGCGATCTACGATAACGCACGATTGCCTAGAAGATATCGATTCACTCAGTACCAGATATTCTGCCGCCAAGCAGTAGTGTGTAAACATTATTGTATTCCGGTTTGAAGGGACTAACCGTCCAATTTCGTTTACTTTGAGAAAAGTAATGTACGTCAAAGCAGCTATGCCCTGGACTTTGTTTCGTTACGCAATTTCTCTGTATCGCTGCAATGGTCAACAAATTAAATTAAAAAAACCCCCTACGCAATTAGCCTAACATAGCTAAGAACCACCGCAAGGAAACTGGCTTTCAAATGAAAAAAAAAACCGCATCGAAATCGGTACATTCGTTTAAGAGCTACGATGAAACAGACAGGCACACAGACATGCAGACAGACAGACTTATAACACCCCTCTTTTTGCGTCGGGGGTTAAAAAAGGAATCGTTAAAGCTTAGACTACTAAATTGAAGCTACTACAACCATATATTCCTGTCTTCCACGTAATGATCTAACGCAACTCCCGAGAAATAATCAACATCTACATATAACATAGTATATAAACAAAAATACAAATTCTGCGACATTTCAGTAGGTACATATCCGAACAAAACAAGGTCACGAATGAAACTTACGATGGAAGTCTCACAAAGACCGCAGGCGCCGCAGTCGGAGCAAAAAGCCTCCGAGACCTGTTTCCGAATCATTTCCGAAACAAACGAGAGACACCGCACAACAAACAACTAGTCATTAGGCGCTCCTCTGTTTTTATTCCTTGCACCGCCTTGGGCACGGCGCAACCTCCTACACTAGAAGCAGTAAGGACGCAATACAGGGAGGTTGATCTCCTTAGCTGGTCCTCCTCTTTCCAATACTAGCTGCACCCCGCGGTGTTATACACTACCTTTTTTAGGGTTCCATACCTCAAAAGGAAAAAACGAAACCCTTATAGGATCACTTTGTTGCCCGTCTGTCTGTCAAGACCCTTTTTCTCAGGAACGCGTTCCCACGCGTTCAAGCTGTCAAGCTGAAATTCATATCAAATACTCAGGTCTACTGTCCCTTGGAGCTGTGAAAAAAATCTAACTTCTAAGCCAACGCAATCAAAAGATACAACCGCTTATGCGGCAAATTTTCGGCACTGGCAAGGGAATCAAAACCTACAGGGTAGTTCCCGTGAACTCAGAATCTTGAAATTTGGTACGAAGCAACGTCTTATAGCGCAGAAGGAAAAAATGCGAAAAGCAAAAATTTCTATTAAAAAAAAAAACATAACTTTTACTTATATACCTACAGGTTTGTACGGAACCCTCGATGTGTGAGTCCGACTCGCACTTGGCCAGTTTTTTTTTCGGGATAAAATGTAGCTAATCTCCGATTACGACCTATTACCAAATATACTCGTACATTAAAAAAATCTTAATTAAAATTATTTTAAATCAATTTAAACTTTTAACATTTTATATTTTCGTCGGCGGTTAAAAACAAAGCCAGTTCATACGGTAAAATAACATATTATGTACTGGATTATAACAGCCCTTACTGGTTGCCATTTTCTAGACATAATTCCCTAGAGTCCGAGAAAATACGACGTGCGAAGCTAAATGTCTGGTGATTTAAAGAAACAGCTAATAAGCGTAAGCATAGAAACTACAAGACAGCTTGACTTCAAGAATGTTGTTAGTATTTCAACAGAAATAGTGAATTTGTGTTCTAGTTCAGTTTAACTACTGCGTTTCTCAGGGGTTTCAAAATACCTTTATTGGCCACAGACTACGAATAATACCATAGATAAGAGACATAACAAAAATGTGTAATTACCAGTGTACACGTCTCGTGGTAGTATAAAAACCGGCCAAGTGCGAGTCGGACTCGCGCACGAAAGGTTCCGTATCATTATCTATGAAAAAGACGACAAAATCTCGTTTCAAAATCAAATAATATCACTCATAAAAAATCACTATTATAGTTTACTACTACTAACTACTATACTATACTGCTACTAGTACAGCTTAGTATGTTACTCTGGTCTCTGATTCTACCTTCACTCACACATACGAAATCAAGGACAGCAAACTTTCTGCGTTTGACTGGAAAAAGGTAATTTTAAACTTTTGAAGAAAGTATTCGATATTGAAAAAATATCGATGTTTTCATGCGATATATTGATAAACATCGATACTTACATCGAATATAAATATCGATATTTTTAGTGGATATATAGATTAGAGATGCGCGCGCGCAGCGTCAAGCGGCCTGCACATCACACGCACATGAGTCACACGGCCTTGTTCATCGCGCTCGAGGAATAGTTGATGCAATAGTTTAGGTCTTGCGGTCTTAGGGTATTAATCCTTGTTTATGAGAATAAAACATGCGGGTATCACGTGTTATTCAATTTTTAAGCCTACGCGATTGTCGGCTGTTTAATATCTTCAGAGCATGAAACGTAACTGACAGTGACAGTTGGCAGCTGATAGCTGACAGCTGACGTTTCTCCACTCTGACGCAACTCTGGGCGCTATAGGAGGAATTGGTTTGCATCACGTGGGCGCATTACGTGTTTGAAGGAGTATCTTTGCAATAATATACAAGAACATCATTACCATTAGATCCCTTCGCACATTGGCATCACGGGAAACGAAGAGGCTGATCATGCAGCAAAACAAGCTATTGTTGATGTAATTGTAAGCCACCATTTACCCTTGCACAGCGAAATGTTGACTGAAGTAAAAATTCAATGTCGGGATCAATGGCGTGAATATTTTGATGAAAGGTCGCGGTGTAGTGGTATATGGTACAAAACAATCCAATGTGAGCCTCCTCGTACTCCATGGTTTGTCGCAGTGCCAATGTGTAGAAAATATGTTGCAGCGCTAATGAGGCTCCGTTCCGGACACATTCCGTCGAATGCATTTAAACATTTAATGGGTATAGCAGAGTCGCCTAACTGTGACGAGTGTGGCAGGGTCGAAGACGTCCAGCACGTTCTAACCGAATGTGTCCGGAACGAGGCTGTGCGGCAGAACTGTCAGTTGTTTGACAATAACATGGGTGTGTGTAATATTCTCTTGGCTACGCCGACATCAGAAGAAGCCAGGAGTCTAATAAAACTGTACCTTTATATTTTTGGGTAGTGATAGATGTTGTGCGAAGTGAGGTGTACATGTAGTATGTTATTATGGGAGTGGCATAATCGAATATCGACAAAACTCCAAAAAAAGGAATTTAAAAAAAAAAAACATTACCATTATTAGTAATGATGGTTTTTGACGCCCATTGTCGCCTGACATGAACTTAGACAGCAATGATGTGGGCCTCGTACCTTAATATTATTGATTTACATGTATGTATATGTAAATATTTATGTTATTAATTCTAAAACAACAAATACTATGAAGCGCTGATATGATTTTGACACATTTTACCGCTACTATCTAACTTTAACTAAGTTTTTGTTTAACTATATCCGGAATAAACGACCTAAACAAACGTGAAGTCCCGTATAATTAAAACGAAAACTAAGTGTAATCAGGCGATACTATTCAACTTTCAACAATTTTAATTAATTAAAATATAATCATAATAATTTGACCTGTTAGGTCATTCAGTTGAATATATGCTTTAAGTGCTGTAGGGTGTGGGTTCGATTCCCACCAGGACTTTATTTATGTGACGATAAATGTTTGTGCTGTGTTTAGGTGTACAGTATGTATTTACAAAAAAAGTATCTAAGTATTCTATCATCATCATCATCCTCATCATAGCCATAGGACGTCCACTGCTGGACATAGGCCTCCTCCTGGGGGGGTTTTGCCAATACTCGCCACGCTTGGCAGGCGGGTTGGCGAGCGCAGTTAGGTGTGATTGTTCAAGGAAGACGCTGCTGCCCATCTTCCGGATTACATCCCTTAGCCGACTCTTACGGCAACCACGGGTAGAGAGGGTGGGGTACTATTCTTACACCGGCACCACCACGGCAATATATTCTATCAGTTATCTGGTTCCCATAGTACAAGCTTTGCTTAATTTGGGGTTAGATGGCGCTGTGTATAAAGTCCAACGGTATTTACAATTTTTTATTATAGACATTACTTGTAATAAATACAAAAACAAGATATATTTTGATATATATATGTTACACCAATTAAAAAAAGGTATTGGAATTCCAAAATACCGATAAAACCAACGAAAGGAAATACCGATTCCCCCTAATACCGGTTTTGCCTAGAATGTCAGCTCACTAAAGCGTTGTTCGTTTTTTGATCGTTATTCCATTTTCGGATGATTCCGATATTTTAGGCGATGGATATTTCAAGCTACGATGGATGGTATAATAATAATCAGATTGCTGATAAAAATCGAAGCTGCAGAATTTTTTAACAATGCGAGAAATAATTGTATATCATTTTATTTTGATACTAAACTTGTCTGTTCGTAAACCGTAGCAATGTATGAAAACTGACGTTTTTAAGGCTAGAGTGAATAGATTTCTTCTAGATCAGCGTGCTCCATCTACGGCCGCACCGTCGCTTTCCATCAGGCGAGTTGGTGGTCAAACGTATCTATCTATTTCATATTTTAAAAAAAAAGTGGTTTTGAATTTCCGCATCATTATATTGATAAATGAAACATGAGTAATCTGATAATGAAGAATGATACTTCGACTATGGTTTCGGCCACATTTGGTGGCCTTTTTCATGGAGTCAAAGCTGAGTACAACGCGCGCGCGGCCTCGTCTTGTTTCACACAACGGGTTGCCGCACGCCTCGCACGTGAAGAGAGCGGTTTTGTTACTCAAAGTTCTGGATACCGAGCGTTATCTCTTACCATCAAGAGAGCGTTTCGTTCGTCTTATTACTTTTACCTATAAAAGATCGTATGACTATTGATTCACGGTTTGCAGAATGATAGCTCAGTGGTTAGCGCGGTCGGTTCACGCGAAAGACGTATTTAGATTCAATTCACAGCAACGATCTTCAGCTGTTGGTGAAAGAAAATATCGTGAGGAAACCATGGCATGGTGGTAGGGTATTTTTTGAAAATCTGTCGCCAAGCACCTAACGGTAGATTTCAGCAGCATCACTTGAGAGCCAGTTCCATTTCAACCTAGGTAACCAGGTGAACTGTGGTCAAACGTCTAGTTTGTGAATTATATTTAAAAAAAACATTAATTAAAATGATGAGAAATTAAAAAAGAGAAATGGAAAAGACGGTGAAATCATTTCTTATAAAACGTGTAGTTCACCATTGCATAAGTAATTAGTTTTGCAAAACTTATTTTCAATTTACAGACTAACTACTTGCTTCTTACTTGTTTGTAAGTCGCACTTGCTGTTACGACGAGACTTTACAATTTCTCAGTTGAAATATTCGAAGACATTTCATTACAGCGCCATCTAGCCATAAACTATGCAAAGTTTGTACTATGGAAACCAGATAGCTAATAAAATATTCCATATTTTTTTTGTTAAAGTATTTTTGTATGTAAAAGTAATGAGACGAACGAGACGCTCTCCTGATGGTAAGAGATAGCTAATGTCCATGACCATTGCAGCTATACACAGAACTTTGAATCACAAAACAAAGTCCAGGTCATTGCTGGTTTGGCGTTCATTACTAAATGTTAAAATAATGTTGAATACTGTTTGTTTGTTGTTCATTATAATTTAACGTCCAGAAAAAAAGAAAAGAAAGTTGTAGTATTTTATTCATAAAGTGTACGATTCTAGGACTGCTACTCAATAATATGGTGGTTTTTAGGGTTCCGTACCCAAAGGGTAAAACGGGACCCTAATGCTAAGACTCCGCTGTCCATCCGTCTATTTGTCTGTCAGTCTGTCTGTCACCAGGCTGTATCTCATGAACCGTGATAGTCAGACAGTTGAAATTTTCACAGATGATGTATTTCTGTTGCCGCTATAACAACAAATATTAAAAAATAGAATAAATAAATAACTAAAGGGGCTCCTATACAACAAACGTGATTATTTTACCGTTTTTATAGATAATGGTACGAAGCCCTTCGTGCGCGAGTCCTAATCGCACTTGGCCGGTTTTTTCGTGTAATTTCCAAATTTCTGTCAAAGTTTTTATTGAAGTTGCTTCTACTTTTTAGGGCTTGACCGGACTTGCTAATTCGTTTTGTGTGACTTTGATTGTGACTCAGACTTGTTTTTTATTAATAAATACTTTACACTGAAAAATGCACAAATGGCGATACCAAAAACAAAGAAAAAAAAAACAATTATAAATCTATTGTAATCATAGTTCATTGTGAATTAAAGAAAAAATAATTAAAGTTGCCGTCATAACTATTGGTATTAATTTTCCGTTGGAACAGCACAAATGTAAATAGAGTATTCGAAAGTTTAAAAATAACACTCATTTTCAAAGTTGAAATGTTGAAGCAGAATAAAGTGTGGGAATAAAAACTTAAATGAACGACGACGTGCTGAGCATAGCCTTTGGAGGGTGTGTGGGTTTAAGTTATAAGAGTTTGGACGAGGTTTTTTTTTATTTTAATAAAAAACGCGTCAAATAAGTCACAAAGTTAAATCATGGTCGAGTTCAGTCATGTCTTAGTAAAATTGTTACAACATTACTACAGGGATCGATGGAGTTTGGAAGCAACATGACAAGTTAATATGACATCAAATTGCCACATAATTCGGCACTCTATGAATTAATCACCACTATATTATTAACATATATATTACTTGCCGTGGTGGTGCCGGCGTAAGAATAGTACCCCACCCTCTCTACCCGTTGTTGACGTAAGAGACGGCTAAGGGATGTAATCCGGAAGATGGGCAGCAGCGTCTTCCTTGAACAATCACACCTAACTGCGCTCGCCAACCCGCCTGCCAAGCGTGCGTTCCCGGAAAAACTCCGAATGTAAAGTAATATTACAAGTTTGTTATTTGTTCTATCATAGTATTAATGTTTTATATTTTAATTTTTATAGCACGCAGAACTGATGGCCGATCGGGCTGTAAAGCTCTGGAGGAAAGACCACGGACCGGCAAGCGCAGCATAAGACGTCCGCCCACAAGGTGGACAGATGACTTAATGAAGGCCACAAGAACGCGTTGGATGCGAGCCGCTTCCAACTGGTCTTCATGGAAATCATTAAGGAAGGCCTATGTTCAGCAGTGGACGTCCTACGGCAGAGGTTGAGGATTACATTTTAATTTCATGAAGGTATATGATTCTGCAGTGATCAGCAGTTAACAATCATCAATTTTTTGTGATAACATAAATCATATCGAGCTATCGGAAAATATAAGCAACGCAAGCGCGACATCTAGTGTAGCTTATCAAAAGATGGTCCCATTGGTTCCCGCGGACTCTTGTGTCTCAGGCCATAACCGACACAGTCTCAGAGGAGCGACTTCCCCGGAACAACTGGCACTCTGACGTGTGCCGAATGCGACACCCTGACTTATAGAACTACTTGACACTATTACATATTCTGTGTTACTACTAAACTACCCTCATTGTAAGTTTCACGCGAACAATGAATAGTAGTGATTTCTTTTTGGGAGACCAACTTTTCAGTGTCATATACAGGTCTTTTTAGCTGTCTAGGTTGGTACTAATACAATATCAGATATTCTACCGCCGTAACTTTTTTCAAGGAGTCAAAACAGAGTGCAAAACCACGCGGTTTCATTGTGTAAACATTAGTGTGTTCCGACACAGTACACTAATGTCATAGAAATTGGCCGCTGCCGGTTTAAATGTGTGAGTGCGTAGCGGGCGCTGTGCACGTACACACTTCTACGCACACATTAGCATAATCTCGGGGAGACTCGGGTGCTGGCACTGTGGGCTTTGCCGTGAGTTTGGTCGCGCGCGTTCCAGTACGCTGCATAATAGAGAACACTTTATTTATGACATAAAACAAATTTCTGTTACATTAACAATATACACAAATATAGATAAAAAAAAAAAAAAAAAACAAAAAACGAAAAGAAAGAAAAACATAAATAAATAAATTTGTATTTGTATTTGTATCACTTTTAAATGTACAAAGTTTATTGTATTCTTTTCTCTGTATACTGTACTCATTTTTCGAATTAAAATATCATTAAATTCATCTTTATATCATATTTTGTGCGACATCAATACAAGTATATTTGTTCCCGCTGACCATTAGTGTATTACACTGAAGATATCGAAGTTTCCACAGAACCAGAGAACAATCAGCAGACGTCATATACAGCGATGGTCGGAAGCAATGATCTATGAAATCGTTTCTTGGCGAGGTTCCTACTCGCTACAAATTTGAAGTTAACCTTCTAAGACTAGTGATGAGTGAAGCTAAGGACAGAGCTATAAGCTTAGAGTATATGAAGGTGAAAAGGGGTTGAATTCTCAACATTATAAACAAGGTTACGCGGGACGGTATTACTAAGTCAAAAGGAAATTTATTCTAATAATTATTTTTAAAACACGAGTAGTAATGAGACGAACACAAAGTAGTAAAAAGTAGCACAACGAGCTATGGAGAGAGCTATGCTCGGAGTTTCCCTACAAGATCGAATTAGAAATGAGGAGATCTATAGAGGAACTAAAAAAAAAGTTACCGACATAACCCAGTGAATTAGCAAGTTGAAGTGGCAGTGGGCAAAGCACATAGCACGTAGAACTGATGGCCAATGGGGCTGTAAAATTTTGGAGTGGAGACCACGGACCGGCAAGCGCAGCGTAGGACGTCCACCCACAAGGTGGACAGACGACCTAATAAGACCGCAGGAACGCGCTGGATGCGAGGTCTTCAATGGGGGAGGCCTATGTGCAGCAGTGGACGTCCTACGGCTGAGATGATGATGTATGAGACGAACGAGACGCAATCCTGATGGTAAGAGATAACGCCTGTCCATGATCATTGCAGATAGGTGGATCTTTGAGTAGCAAAATAAAGTCTAGAGCATCGCTGATTTGGCGCTCATTACTTTGAGACTTTTGAGACTTTGAGACTCAATAGCCCTTTGATTTCGCTAGATGCAGTACCCTTCAAATCGGTACGGTACGGTATTTATTATTATTATTGTATTAAGCTAACAAAGGTCACAGATGATAGATTGTGGAGTGCCAAAAAAAAATGGGTGAGGCCTCCTTGGTCCTACAACTTTCTGTTGTTATATACTAATACGACCCCAAACTTACTTTCGCTTTGTACCTCCAATTATAATTGTAAGTTATTTTTTTATTACCAAATTAAAAACCCACTGCAATAATTTTATTTATCGAAACATGGGAGGATTAACCTTTGGTAAGCGTCACGCCCACATCTGGCTTTAAGTCCTACGCAACGAAGGGTTAGTTGAAAAGATTTTTATTCATAAGAAATTATGTCGGCAAGACTTTCTATTGGGAGCAAAAGCTTTTCGCGTCTATAAATAAATATAAAGAAGATATAAAATTAAATGTCGAAAAAGATTTTAGATTTTATTCAGTCTGATTTATTTATACTGTGTTAGAGTAAAGGTGGTAGGGTCCAGCTACAAGTTTTAAAAATAATATATATTCAGTCTAACTGACAGTTTGAACAGTTTAAATTGACAGTTAAATATAAAAACAAAAAGTTTTGGAAAATAGTTACTTTATTTCATAAAATTATCGTCACTTTTAATTGTGGTAGAAACATAATCAATTTATCAATTTATTTGGCATAAATTTTGGACATATTAATATGAAGTAATTGGCTCCGAACTGTGCATGACCATCGCAGCAGTACTCAGAACTTTGAGTAACAAAACATAACCCAGAAAATTGAATCTTGACGTTTATTATTTGTTGGGATATTTGAAGGTTACTTTTAATAGTCCTACAAACCGGAACTTAATAACGTTTTCACACTATTGCTTGGCAGCAGAATAATTGGTAATGCGGTGGTACCTACATAGACGATCACCTGTTAAGGAGATCTAACACCAAGTATTAAAAAAAAAACAATATAAACATACAAAATTATCTATATTATGGTGTAGCGATGATAGCTCAGTGGTTAGCGCAGTCGGTTCGCATGCCGAATGGCGTAGGTTCAAACCCCAACAATGAGCTTGAGCTGCCGGTGAAGGAAAACATCGT
The DNA here is from genome assembly GCA_950106695.1 of Biston stratarius. Classification (NCBI taxonomy): domain Eukaryota; kingdom Metazoa; phylum Arthropoda; class Insecta; order Lepidoptera; family Geometridae; genus Biston; species Biston stratarius. The sequence goes on along the minus strand of OX467114.1, from coordinate 2,170,439 downwards.
GACGAAACCATAGCGTGGTGGTAGGCTACTTTCTAGTACTCGGCTGGCTACCACCCTCAAGTTGAAAATCTACCGCCAAGCATCTAACGGTGTGTTCCGGCAGCCTCATTTGAGAGCCAGTTCCATTCCAGGCTAAGTGTGCTTTACCATCTTCAAGCACACCGTCACTTAACATCAGGTGAGTGGTGGTCAAACACCTAGCCTGTCAAAAATAATTAAAAAAATATACAATCAAAAAATCACAAATTTTGAAAAATATTTTATTGTGTCGAAAATGTGAAAAAATCATGTATTTTTCACGCAAGAATTGATTAATATAACTTTTATTTAATCTGTGCTACGGAGGGTCTACGGCACAGCGTAGCCACTACGCTACGGCGTAGAACTTTCTACGGAAGGTCTCTGACGACTTTTCGGTTCCGTAGGTGGGTAATATAGTTTGTTATAAAATGGTTTACTTATTAAGGATTGTATAACTTTATGTTTCCGTAATACTTTATTTTTTAACACGATTTTTCATTGTAATAATTATTTTTGAATTTATGAGCATTTCATTATTTATCCGTTTATTAGCCTACATTTTTACAGTATACGAGTAGATGTGAACTAGTACTGGGTAGTAGTTAGATGTTTTGGTTTACAAAACGAAACTGCAGTTAACCATTTTTCATCAAATTTTTATATGACCAATTGTTTATCTTTTCAAATAAAATAAATGTTTCAATTTATAACTGACGGAGTTTTGGAGTAAGAAACATATAAAAAATCAACAACCGAATTAAGAACCTCCTCCTAATTTGAAGACGGTTGAAAAATTGTTTTTTTTTTTTTAATGGTAGACTGTGTTTGGCCACATCTCACCTGATGTAAGGTAACGGTGTGGTCGAAGTTGGTAGGCACACCTAATCTGGAATGGAACTGGCTCTTAAGTGGGGCTACTGGAATACACCGTTAAGTGTTTGGAGGAAAATATTCAACTTGAGGGTGGTAGCTAGCCAGCCGAGTACTAGAAAGTACCCTACTATCATACTAAGTTTCTCTCGATGTTTTCCTTCACCGATAGCTCAAGATCATTTTTAATGTAAAAAGTAATGAGACGAACGATACGCTCTCCTAATGGTAAGGGATAACGCATGCCCATGACCATTGCAGCGATACACAGAACTTTGAGTAACAAAGTCCGGAGCATCGCTGCTTTGGCGCTCATTACTTTGAGACTTTCGATGGTTAGTCTCAACAGCGCTGTAATGTTGCTGAAGTACCCTTCAAACCGGAATACAGTAATGTTTACACACTACTGCTTGGCGGCAGAATATCTGGTACAGCGGTGTCTACCTAGAAGACGTCCTGCTAAGGAAATTATACTAAGTGAAATGAAATAACTGAGCTATCATATTAAAATAATAGAAACATGATGCCATGAACTTGCTTACGTGTGGTGGTTGATTAGAAATATAGTGAGTAAAGAGAATACAATTACAAGATGGATATTTACCAAGGTTATTTAACAATTTAATTTGTTAAGTGTTGAACAATTTTTAGAAGGTAAGTTAAGTTAAATTAAGTAAATTATTGACTCGTGGGGCCTGGTTCTGTTTGCAAAAGGGTTGCTTTTAACTTAATTGCAAATCTCTTGAGATTGAGCAATGTTTCCTCAGTATTAGATTTTTTTAAATTTTAGTTTTAATTAAGATATTTCGAGAATTGTTTTTCCTTTTACGGAAATTTCAATTATATACAAAACAACTTAAGTATTAAAAAAATTACAAGTATGAGTTTGATTTTTTTGGCCCAACTCGAGCGATGATTGCTCAGTGGTTAGCGCAGTCACTTCACACGCCGAAAGATATGGGTTCAAACCCCAACAATAAGCTTGAGCTGCAGATGAAGGGAAACATCGTGGGGACACCATAGCATGGTGATAGGGTACTTTCTAGTACTCGATTGGCTAGCTACCATCCTCAAGTTGAAAATCTGTCGCGAAGCACCTGACTTTGCGTTGCGGCAGCCTCACTTGAGAGCCAGTTCCATTCCAGGCTAGGCGTTTACCATTTTCGACCACACCGTTATTTAAGACCAGGTGTGCTGTGGTCAAACACCAAACCCGTCAACTATAAGAAAGAAGTTTCAAAACGTTGATATCACTCACTTTTGTAAACAAGATAAGGTGTGAACATATTATAATAATAATAATATTTTTTATTCGATCTAAAAAAAAAACAAAGTACAGATTTAGTTCCATAGGCTCCCGAACTAGTCAAAGACTGTGTGTCAGGAGCCAGAAACAAAAATAAATTAATTATTGGGATAAACTCGTCAGAATTACTGGAATCACGGGTTTATTTCTGAGGTTGTGATCTGTCTCCTTCACGTGCAAGACCCTAAATGCACCTGTAAACTACTAAGGCGTAATGAAATGTAGTAAACTTATACCGCGAAACATTAGAAGATATCATAAGAAGTAGCACCGCTTCATGGTCGATATTCCAATAACTCAAACTAAACGGTTCGAATCTACCCTCATTGTAAGAACCGCTAAACAATAGAATTTACTGCCCGAGTGGGTGTTCCCTGATAGATACAATCTGGGTGCCTTCAAGTCGCGAGTGAATCGGTTTTTTCCTAGACGAGCGTGCTCAACCGTAAACCGAACCTGCGCTGGTCAAACGTTAATTACTAATAGACTTGCTTATTAGTAATTAAAAAATAAAATAAACTAGCAAAAAGCTGAGCTATGTGAGGGGTCGCGTAGTTTTTCTAACGAGTAATAATTTTTAAGACAGTTGTTATTTACAACCTTATTCTAGTGGTGTCATCTAGTATTAAGTAGATTAACTACGATGTATTTGAGTATTGAGTATAGTTCTATTGCAGCGATGTTAAGTCTTTGGTTTTCTAACAGATGGCGTAAGTAGTACAATAACATTCTATCCAATGAATACAAAAATTTTAATGGTTATAAAATTATATTTTTTTGACAGATAACACATCTAGATATTAAGTTAAATTACTATGTTATAGCACAAATCTATAGGCGTAATAGTTTTTCAGTAAAGTGTACCACAAAAATGCTCAGGTTGTGGGGTAGTGTTAGGGCTCGCTAAGCTCACCCTGATTACAAAATTTTTACAAAAAAAAACCGAATAGTTCGAATACGACTTTTTGATTATGCATTTTAAATTCACAAAATACTTTATATGTATAACTATGAGTTATAATTTACACCAAACAAAAAGTTTTCTCTTAAAATTACGATTCAAACTAGGTTGATATTTATTGAGCTTTTGTACTAGAGCCATAAAGTATAAAAAAGCTGAAATAAAACTTCAGATTAACCGGAGAACATTTTTGCAAACAAATTCTTAAAGATGAGGTGCCAACGAAAACAAAAAGAAAGTTTTGTCAGTAAAGAACCTTTCTTAGAATTGAAACATACCTTGAATATACCTATCGTCGTATCTCCCAAACCCCCAATATCTTCAGCTCTTAAAATAATTCTCAAAGAACGACCCAGAAACTGGTCAAAACTTCTCCGCCCCAATTCTTTCATAACACTTCTTGTAACAATAACCATCGGTGTGTGAAATGTGGGTAACAAGATAGGATGGGAGCCAATGGCTAAAATTATACATGTGACTTTTAACATTTGCTGATCATTAAGTTTATATTATTATTGTGTGTTTATGTTTTGCCGTGGTGGTGCCGGCGTAAGAATTGTACCCCACCTTCTCTACCCGTGGTTGTCGTAAGAGTCGGCTAAGGGATGTAATACGGAAGATGGGCACTGGGCAGCAGCGTCTTTCTTGAACAATCACACCCAACTGCGCTCTCCAACCCACCTGCCAAGCGTGGCGAGTATTGGCAGGAGGAGGCATATGTCCAGCAGTGGACGTCCTATTCCTGATGATGTGAAGTTTATAAGAATTTATTTTTGTTTAACTTATTTGGAATTATCCATGTTTGATTACGTTGGGTACTCCGACTATAGTTTCAGTCATATCCTGTAACTTTTTTCAAGGAGTCAAAACAGAGTACAAAACCGCGTGGTATCGTGCGTAAACATAAGTGTGTTTCGACACAGTACACTAAGGTCATCTTCATAGAAACTGGCCGCTGCCGGTTTGAATGTGTGCGTGTACGTTTACACTGCCATGCACCACATTAGCATAATCTTGGTGAGACTCGGGTGCCGGCAGTCTGGGCCTTGCCGTGAGTTTGGTCGCGCGCGTTCCAGTACGCTGTACGCCCGCTCGCATTCGCCTGCTCTCACCGGCCACTTTATTATTTACACTTTATCGGCCATTTTATTTTTAATAAAGACCGCAGGAACGCGCTGGATGCGAGCCGCTTCCAACCAGTCTTTGTGGAAGTCAATGGGAGAGGCCTATGTCCAGCAGTGGACGTCATACGGCTGATGATGATGGTGATGGCCATTTTATTTAGCGTAGTTTTATACTGCTCCTCAAATAATATTTAACTAAAAATAAAAATGACAACCCTAAGCCAACGCAAGAGTCGACTATTAACTCGCCGACCGGCCTAAGATGAACTACTTTTCTCAGTGTACTTTGGTTCCGGTTTGTAGGTACTTCCGCTAGCGAAATTACAGGGCTGTTGAGATTAACCATCGAAAATGTCAACGTAATATTCAATTGCAATGTTCGAATTTAAAACCCAAGTCTATAAAGTGTAGCTTTATAAATAAAAAAAAGAAATTCGCTTTAGCGTATTATTATTGAATCGTAAATATCGTAGGATATTTCAGACAGCACGTTCCGTTGTATGGTTGTATAATTTTTAACTTTCAAAGAATGTATACAGGCTTTGTAAATGCATTTTTTGAGCAAATGTGTTGAAAAAGTTATATCCTATTTATTTTATTTTTTTTATAAATACGTACAGTACAGAACAAACATTTATTTACTTGGTGGTAGATTTCCTTAGCAGGAGGTCGTCTAGGTAGGTACCACCGCAGTACCAGATATTCTGCCGCCAAGCAGTAGTGTGTAAACATTACTGTGTTCCGGTTTGAAGGGTACTGCAGCTAGCGAAATTACTGGGCTGTTGAGACTAACCATCTAGTCTCAATGTAATGAGCACCAAGGCAGCGATGCTCTGGACTTTGTTTTACTATTCAAAGTTCTGTGTATCGCTGCAATGGTCATGGACATGCGTTATCTCTTAACATCAGGAGAGCGTCTCGTTCGTCTCATTACTGTTAAATGAAAAAAAATAAAAAAATATCGTCACATAAATATTGTTATTATTAATGCTACAACTTTATCATGTTTTAAATATTTTTAACATACAAACTTGTTACGTGATAAGTATTTTTTCTGCCATTAGCTTCCAGCTTAAAGGGCAGTCCGAACAACTCAATAAATCTGTTCGGGTCCCGACAGGACCATTGTAATTCCACCGCGTTCTCGTGAAGAATGCCCTCAGGACGAGGTGTGTGTCAGACTAATAGGGGATAGTGGGATGTAAGTTTTTGAAAGAACATAGATTATAGTTTTAGTAGATAAAACAAGTATAAATTGAGAATTAAAAAACACCCCTAACACCACTAATTTAATAACTAGAGACCGGGTTATATACTACATAAAACTCTTGTAATGTACCACCGAAGTAACAGTACACTTTTGAAATCAATCGGATCTGTGAAAGTGTGTCAAATAGGAAATAAGCTGGTGATTATCAAACGCCCAAACAGATCTTCATTAATTATAATAACCATCTCGATCAAGTCAGTTTTCAAACAAAAAAGTCGCTTCAAAATCAATCCATTCGTTCAGGAGCTACGATGCCGCAAATAGACACATATACACAGACAGACATGCCAAACTTATAACACCCCTCTTTTTGAAGACGTTACAGCAAAGCTGATAGGCTGCGTGATTTCCAATCTGGAATCTTTGAAGCATTCTATGGTAAGTTTTGAGACCCCTGTATATTTGCTACCCTTCAAACAGACACAGATTTTTTCCAAAAATGTCAAATTACCTAAATAATCATGATTTAAACCGCGAGTATATTTCAATGATATACGGGTATTGAGGGAGTAATTAAGTACTAACTTAAATTGGATTAAAATTTATTTGTCAGTATTTCATACAAGTTTAACATAATTTGAGTTAGATAATTCTTATATAACATTTGGATAAAAGGTTGAGCATTTAAAACGAGATCCGGTATGTTTGTAGAAAGCATGTAATTGAATGAATGAATTAATGTGAGCATCCACAGGCACGAGTCGAAATTTAGAATCCTGTTACTGGTATTTTTAATAATAATAATCTATCATCGTCACCAAAGCCGTATTGGACATTATAGGCCTCACCCAATAATTTCTGTGAAGAGCGTTTGGAAGCGGCTCCCATCCAGCGCGTCCCTGCGGCCTTCATTAAGTTGTCTGTCCACCTTGTGGGTGGACGTCCTACGCTGCGCTTGCCGGTCCGTGGTCTCCACTCCTAAACTTTGCAGCCCCATCGGCCATCAGTTCTGCGTGCTATGTGCCCTGCCCACTGCCACTTTAACTTGCTTATTCGCTTGGTAATTTTAGTTTGTTTACGGATCTCCTCATTTCAGATTTGATCTCGTAGGGACAAGTGTATAGCCCTTTCCACAGCGCGGCGCGCGGTGTTACTTTGAGCTTATGTTTGTTATTATACATATTTTAATGTATGATACTTTTGATATCGTTATCTTATTTATGATTTTTCTGCGTAATATTTTTTTATTGTGTGTCAATTTAATCTCGAACGTTCCCGACATTGATTGATGCACCGAGCGAGCCTATTATTTCGATTCATAAATCTCGGCCGCGGTTCAAAAAGCAATTTAACCCGAAACGCAGCGGACCCCAATCTTGGCTAACGATGCAGAGACACGATACGAAATTTGTCTTTCTTTACAACTATACAATTTATCACCATCATGTCAGACTGTATGTACTGAAAAAGTGAGTATCTGAACTCTTCTTTTATTACCCGTTTACGGCGAAGCAAAATAGAAGGTTATGGAATTTAGTTGTATGTGTATAATAATAATGATAATAAATATTGTAGGACACATTACACACAGCGCCATCTGACCCCAAACTAAGCAGAGCTTGTGTGATGGAAGTCAGATAACTGATAGGATACATAAATACTTTTCTTTTTTGTAAATACATAAAGAACACCCAGACCCAGAACAAACATTTGTTTACACCAAAAAAACATTTGTCCTGTGTGGGAATCGAACCCACGCCCTACAGCTCAGGCAGACATACTCCCAACGAGCCAATAGGGCTATCTAAATATTTGGTCTATTTATTTCTATGTTTATCTGTTCCCTTAGAACTTCTAAATTATGTATTATAATTAGACAAATGAGGTTATTATTGGAAGTGTCTTGATCATCCACTGGTTAGAGGCTATGTGGCGGACATAAAGCCATGAACTAAAAAAAAAAAAAAATGACGCCGTGTTGGGTATCAAATGAAATGGCTTAATTATCGCAAAAATATAGATAATACAAATACAAATATTTTATTGATAAGATATCATTTCAAATGTCTTAAATATGTCAAAAACACTGATTGCATGTCAATGAATTAAAAAAAAAACCGAAATAGAGTTTTTTTTTCTATGATCGACAGGCTAGTTGTTTGACCACAACTCACCTGATGTTAAGTGACGGTGTGGTCGAAGATGGTAAAGCACACCCAGCCTGGAATGGTACTGGCTCTCAAGTGAGGCTGCCGGAACACGCCGTTAGATGCTTGGTGGCAGATTTTCAACTTGAGGGTGGTAGCTAGCCAGCCGAGTACTAGAAAGTACCCTACCACCACGCTATGGTTTCCTCACGATGTTTTCCGTCACCGGCAGCTCAAGCTCATTGTTGGGGTTTGAACCCAACAATTCTTTTTTCTAATTTGAACTTAGCCGTGCGAACCTACCGCGCTAACCACTGAGCTATCATCGCTACAAAGTATGTCATGTATATAAAGTATGTCAATATAAAAATATTGACAATATAAAATAATGTATATCAATACAAAAATATAAAATACTAGCTGCGCCCCGCGATGTTACCCGCTACATTTTTCGGAATAAAAAGTAGCTTATGTATTAATCTTAGGTGTCAGCTACCTCCATACCAAATTTCATCAAAATTGGTCCAGCCGTTTGAGCGTGAAGAAGTAACAAACATTCACACTTACGAACTTTCGCCTTTATAATATTAGTGTGATAGTATAATATGATTGTCAGCTTTTGCTCGCGATTTTGCTAACCATGCACCTAATAATTGGGAATAGTTTCTAAAATCACGGCTCAGATGTGTATTTTAATTATATCGTCTTGCTCAACGATGGTCAACCACCCCTGCTAGTGGTGGACGACCGACTCGTCGCTTACAAAGTTTGTGGTCGCCATTCCGTCAACGCTTTTTACTTTAGGTTTTTGCAATAGAAATATAAACCTACAATATAACTTGCCTCAAGATATCACTCAAAAATAACTGCCATTCACGGTCTCCCATCCGAAGACTGACCGAATCGTCCGTTGCTTAACATTGGTGATCAATTGTAAACACTTAGTCAAGCTACACCACGAACGCAATACAAAACATAGTGAAATATGGGTACAAGAAATAAGGATACAAAAGTATTCACTTAAAGAAGTACCAAGTACTGTTTGTCTGCTACACGATAAAAAGTTACCATTGTTCGAAGTTGAACCGCATTACAATGTTATACAGTCCAGTTTACTACTTATATGATATTGTATGCAGGCTTCCAAAGGCATATTTAGACTAACCAACTTATACACAGAGTTCAATAAAAGATAGAACTACAACTTCTCTTTGGAAACTATTCATTTTTCTTAAGGTGTTAAGGAAGTCACTCCACTGTGCAGCTGTATGGATAAGTTGGTTTCCCTGTGGGTGTAAGATCCGTCAATGCGTAAGGAAATCAGCGACAGTGTGGGAGTATGAACATTGTGTTATGGACTGAACTGTTTATCTCGAATTCTGCACATAAAAATCCTATTTTATACGGCCTTTGATGTGAACGTAAAGGGGTAACTTAAAATAAAAGTCAAAGGTTTGTTGTTTTAAATTGATAAAGGTATCTATATTCAGAGGCAAAAGTATATTTTGTTCATAAATAAGTTTATTTGTATGGTTTTTGCACTATTAACCCTTGGCCCTTGTCCACCCTCAAGGTGGACAGGCGACCTCAAAAAGACCGCAGAAACAAGCTGGATGCGACCTGCTTCCAACCGATCTTTATGGAAGTCAATGGGGGAGGCCTATGTCCAGCAGTGGACGTTCTACAGCTGAAATGGTGATGATGATGATGAACCCTTGAAAAGAAACGCTATTCTGTGAAACGTGAGTGATCGTGTAGAAAGCATTTTGCAGGCCATATCTAAAATTATTTTTTCTTTTAAATAAAAGGACATTATTTGTAAGGACAGAATGAAACATAGATTATAAGAAAATAAGTTTTAATTAAAAAAATTATTATAATTCGTTTTTAAGGACAATATGCTTTGATAATTCTTTATTTTCATTTATGGCAATATTTCTTGTATTTTAACATCTCATGGTACTGTGATAGTCAGATAACTGATATAATACTTACTTTTATTGATGTTGTAATACTTATTATACATATAGAACACCCAGACACAGAACAAATATATGTTTATACCATAGAATGTTTTACAACAAAAAAGTATTTAAGTATTCTATCAGTTATCTGACTTTCATAGTACAAGCTTTGCTTAGTATTTTTTTTATACTGTATAGGTTTGCGTTTGGTCAAGCCCTGCCTGATGTTGAGCAGGATGCAGTCTAAGATGAAGCACGCTTACTTAGAAAAAACCTGTTTACTTTGGATTTTAAAACATCCAAGTTGTACTTAGCAGGAAAAACAGACGCCGGCAGAGAGTTCCACATCCTCGCTGTACGTATTAAGAATGTGGAATCGAAGCGTTTAGTCCGTACGTGGGGAATGTCCACCATGTATGGATGGAGCTTTGGCCGTGTCTGCCTCGCCGTCCGGTAATAAAACGGGGCAGGTTTGAAGTTAATCGCAATACGCACACAGCCAACAATCAAACCATCTGCACAATTATAACTAAAACTTATGAAAAAAAAAACTATGAATTATGAAAAAGAATTTACGATAAGATAAGGAGTAACCGGGAATCTTGACCTTGATAAATTCTTCGTTAACAATGTAAAACGAACATTGAAATGGCACTTACGAGTTAATCGGATTTATTCCATGATATTCCATTCTTCATTGCTTCCCTTCAGCTTATTGGGATACTGAGACACGCCACTTAGCTTACCCACTTAGGTAGCATATTACGCTCAGATCGAAGCGTACCCTTAAAAGCTCTTCGCAAACAACATAACAAGCATTACCAGAATTCGAACAATGAAAAAGGCTTATAAGTGCTAGGCCTTTACGCCTAAGCGCCCCAATTTCTTTCGGAATCGCTCCATCGAAGAGAAAATTCTCGAAGATCTACAGGTAGCGCGCTTGATAGATTGCCATCCGGTTCCGGTCCTTTGTAAGAAGTGCCTCTTGCGAGGCCCTTACAGCGCGTTTACACTATGTCGACTCAATGTTATTTTATCACGAAATGTCGGTCTTGACATTGACGTGCTTTATTTAAATTACTGTTGACATCGGTCTACATTCAAGAAATGCAAAAATGCAAGACGTAGTTAAAAAAATGAACATTGTTTATTTTAGAAAACATCCATATTAAGCAAAGGAAGAAACAATAAAAAAAAATTTATATTAATTTATTTGTTTGAATTCAATTATAGGGAAGATCTCGGCCAATAAACGGGCAAGATCTCGCGAGTTATCGAGATTGCACTCGAGCATAAAAACGACTTATTCGAAGCGCAGCAGCGCGCGAACTGACCCGGACACGGCTAATGATATTGCTGAATTTGATGATGACTGTAACGATAATGAACCGCTTTCATCTCTTTCTGAGACACGGAAGAGTATTTCATTGCAAGAAGAACTCTAGGAAACATTGACTGCTGCGTTCAAAGAATCTAAAGAGAGAAAACTAACCACGAATTCACTGGAGTTATTAATCAAAAAGGAAATGAATTTATACGAGTCCAGAGGGTCAAAAGGCGAACTTTTATAGCACGGATGACTGAGATCTGTGGTTCCAACTAGCGTTGAATCCGAAAGGGCCTTCTCAGCGGCTGGTTATCTGGACAGCAAAATAAGAAGCCGTTTAGCAGACGATTTTTTGGACATTTTGTTCTTCTTAAGGAGCCACTACAAGATAATTTTGAACCAGAAATAAAACTGTTTCCTAGGGATGGAATAAGTCTTCCGTAACGTGATCAAAGTCTCGGACAAAAACTAGCGATATAACATATACATTTGTAATATTGGCACTTTAAAAAAATGTATTTTAATTGTGACGACGTTTTCCGACAAGGTAATCGGAACGATGACAAGTCGATTCGATTTAATGTGAGCGCGGCCTAAAATTTAGATAAGGTATTGCCGATGGGGTATCTCAACATACTTTATTTTATTGCCCTAGATGCCATGTGTGGGGTGGGTGTCAATTTTACGAAGTATAGGGTGCTCGGGGTGCGATCTGACAGATTCCTCAATTGTCAGTTTGGGTCTTTCTTCAACTGCCAAAAAAGTAATGTAAGGTTTTCTGTGTTCATGTATGTTGTATGTATATCATATTAAAGATCTTGACATGTTTAATAACTCTCTATCAAGGTTCAAGACTTATTTAAATTTGATCATGGCCAAAGTAGATGATTGACTGATTTATTGAATTTGTAGCGAATTTTGGATATTTTAATTTAATCATTTTGAGAAGAATTGCATGTCGTGCTTCCTTTAAAAAGTAACTCATCACTACATATTATGAAACAAAGTCGCCCGCCGCGTTTGTCTGTCTGTTTGTTTGCGAAAAACTTAATAAAAACAAGTGCGAGTCGAACTCGCGCACGAAGGGTTCCGTACCATTATCTATGAAAAAGTTAGTCGCTAGTTTAGATTCAATTTAGATTACCTATAATTAAATTTTAACTTAATTATTATAAAAAGGGTAATTAGATATTGATAATTTCAATTAAGTTTATGTGAGTTTCTTTATTCCACCATAACTTTTAAATGCTCGAGCAGATTTGGATGCATCAGGTATCGTTAGAATCCTTACATATTCCCGAGTGCCACTGGCTATAATTTAAAAAAAGATATCTAGAGGCATTCGTGTATTTTTAATTTTTCTAATCCTACGCCGGCACCACCACGGCGTGATTTTATAACGTTTGCCATTAAAAATAAATTATATTTTTAGTAGTAACCCATGTTTTATTAAGAATTATTGGTCTAATCTTTTTAGTCGCGTAACAGAAAAATACAGTACAGTTTTTTCTAGAATTACCTCTGTCACCACAAGGTATTCTTGGAATCTACTATTCGGAAAACCTAAGATTTTCTGTTACAGACTTTTTTGTGTGACTTATATTTTGTTTCTTGGAATTTCTGACAAAAGAGAAATATACTTACATAACCTCGTCTACAAAATTGTCTTATCTATCAGTTGTTTGGGATACATACATATATAAAAGCTAACCGTGGTGGTGCCGGCGTAAGAATAGTACCCCACCCTCTCTACCCGTGGTCGCCGTAAGAGTCGGCTAAGGGATGAAATCCGGAAGATGGGCAGCAGCGTCTTCCTTGAACAATCACACCTAACTGCGATCGCCAACCCGCCTGCCAAGCGTGGCGAGTATTGGCAAACCCTCCCAGGAGGAGGCCTATGTCCAGCAGTGAACGTCCTATGGCTGATGATGTGTGATGTGTGTGATAAAAGTTAGCTGGCTATGACAAAAGGTTAATTAACTTGCTCATTAGTTAGCGCGGTCGCTTCACACAACGAAGGGCGTGGTTTCAAATCCTGGCAATAAGTTTGAGTTGCTGGTGAAGGAAAACATCGTGAGGAAACTACAGCATTGTAGTAAGGTACTCTATAGTTTTTTACTGGCTACCTTCATGTTGTAAATCTGCCGCCAAGAAACTAACGGACTGTTCCGGTAACCTCATTTGAAAGTCAATACAATTCCAGTCTACGTACTTATGTATCTTCGACCACGCCGTCACTTAACATCAAGTGAGCTGTAGTCAAACACCTAACCTTTCATCTATAAAAAAAAAATATATAATCTGAATCTCGGAAACGGCTCCACCGATTTTCATGCACGCGGTTTCGGAGGTAATAAATCGATCTAGCTAGGTTCAGCCAAGCAAGGCTCGGTCATCCAGGTACTCAGATTTAATATGTCATTCGAAGGCCTCGAAACATGTCTACTAATCATATCGTACTATTTATCGATATCCCTCATAGATCCGCTCGATATTAATCGCATTACGTCGCGCCATGCGTAAACTCTATTGCAATCACAGTTGGCACAGCAACATTTTTCGAGGGTATATTTTTTGATGTAGCAGACTCACGAAAAATGTATATTTCTTTCAAGTAGCTTCTTGACGATTCAATTCCCTAAAAGCTTTAGCTTTTTAAATAAAGGTATAAATAACTTGAAATCGGCTTGTTTTCTCAAACGGTTTGAAGTCGCTTATTGACCTGACGTAAGGTCGGTACTTACTTGGTACCGTTTTTATGATATTTTGTTGAACATTTAGACTGAGAGATAGACGTTGATAAAATACTGTTATTTATGCGTGTGAAATATATGCTCGCCACGCGGTTTCATTCGCATTTTTCGGTTCAAAAAGTTGTGCCAATCTTCTCAGTAGTGTCAAATATTTGGCATCAAAGGTCCCGAACGGATGAACCGTTTTTGATTTAGTGTTTTTTAAACTATGAAATAGATTTTTATTGACAACGCCCTGCCTGATGTTAAGCAGGATGCAGTCTAAGATGAAGCACCCTCACTTAGAAAAAACCTGTTTACTCTGGATTTGAGAGATTCTTTCTGTGTGTCTAATAAATGTGGAATTGGGGAATGTCCACCACGAATGGACTGAACTGACTGATGAACCGTGTCTGCCTACCCGTCCGCTGTAGTTTATTTTTGTTAGACATATGTATATACAACTAGCTGCGCCCCGCGGTTTTACCCGCGTGATGATGGATAATGATGATGATGAAAAGTATCGTATGTTTTATTCCAGGGCCTAAAGTATCTACATGCAAAATTTCATTTAGATCCGTTGAGCCGTTCTGGCGTGATTGAGTAACAAACATCCATCCATCCATCCATCCATCCATCCATCCATCTATCCATCTATCCATCCAAACTTACACATTTATAATATTAGTGGGATGGGATTAAAAAAATAAATTAAAAAATAATAATTAAAGTGGATATTCGGTATTCAGTTACTGGTGTCAATATGTTTTTAATTTAAAATCGTTTTAAGCAGGTATCTCCCTGTCTACAAATAAAAGCTTGTTGAAAGGTTTCCCTTGATTGGAAGGGTATTTCATAAAATCAAGGTAAGCTCATAATGCATAAAATATTTGAGGGTTCGGCATAAAGCGAAATTCGCATAAAGGTTGAATAGAAACATGCGGAGGTACATTTTGATCTTTTAATTTTTGGACGAGAATTTTCTTTTGACCCAAAGAAATTGGAATTCTAAAGTTTGATATGAATGTTAAAGTGAATACAAACATAAAATTTACCGTAAATAATAATCCAATAAAGTAAACAGTCTTTTAAATATTTTTTAATTTTACCTATACATATTTTTTTTATAATGTACAAAAAATTCTACTTTTAAATTGTAAGTTTTGAAGTTAATTATTCAAATCTGTATTTTAGTTTATTTTATTTTGTATTATGTTATTGTCATTAATAAAATTATAATCCATCATCATGTATAAGTGTCATAAATTAATATAATTATTTAATATAAAAATTATAAAGTCAATTATTTATAATCTCTACATAGTATAAAACAAAGTCGCTTCCCGTCGCCTGTGCGCTTACATCTTTTAAACTACCCAACGGATTTTAATGCAGTTTTCAACAATAGACAGAGTGATTCAAGAGAAAGGTTTATATGTATAATACATGCATATGCACCATATTAGTATCTACATTGCACCCAGGCGCAGCAAGGGCTGGTCGCTAGTCTTATAAATTAAAATAGTATTTATATTTTATAAAACCCTTATCGACCTTTGAGATTTGGACACTTGAGAGCTAGTTCCATTCCACGCTAGGTGTGATAACCATCTTCGACCACATCGTCACTTCACTTTAGGTGAGCTGTGGTCGAACACATAGCTTGTCAACCATAGAACTTTTTATTTGTACTATGAAATTATGACAATTGTCTCTTTCTTTTATCTCAAAAAATAAGTGACAGCATCATTCACGCGCTGCCAACAACCTGGTGACAAATTTATGTATTTGTATCTCTTTAAATACAAACTCTTTAAATTCTAATCGCTTCGATTCCATAGTTGACATTTATTCAGCGAGGGTGTGAAAATCCAGAGTAAACAGATATTTTTTAGGTTAGTGTGCTTTATCTTATATCAAATTCTGGTTAACATTAGGCAGAATGTGGCCATACGCAAACCTATCTATCTATAAATATAAAAATCGATCCATGTTCCTTATGGACTTCAAAACGCAGGGACCAATTTTGATAAAATTTTCAGACAATCTTTGGTTTTTCAATCGCGTGATCATGTGTTGTTTGGGAGCGATTGTATCAACAAAAATTTTTTTTTCTTTCTATAGTGCACCCGTATGAAGCCGGGGAGGGTTAGTTTCGAATTTAAAAAATATACGATGACCGCAAACCCCGAGGGCAAAATAGAGGCAATTAAAAAAAAAAAAGTAATGAGACGAACGAGACGCTCTACTGATGGTAATTGATAACGCTTATCCATGACCATTGCAGCGACATACAGAACTTTGAGTAGTAAAACAAAGTATTTAATCTCTTTTTCCTTGTTAGTCGAGATACTCCGTATGTATGATTAAAATATTATTTATTCAATAACAAATTAATTTAAATTAAAAAAAATATTAAACCATACACAAACATTATTATCTAAAGCAGCGAATTATAAGCCCAAATATTTTCCGCCATAATTCGGCTTATTAAAAAGCTCCAGAATTGTTTATCCGACGGTGGCGCCATCCATCAAGCACACTCAGATGATTAATTGCTATATTATCGACAGCGAATAGTCAGGGAGAGACTGTTCGGTTTGTTTACTTTAACATTATAAATCTCGTAAAAAGCAAAAGATCGTGCTAGTCTCATTACTACTAAATTATTTATCCCTTATGTTCCTGTATCTTTGTTTTCATTAGCATCCTTGACTATTTACATGGCATTCAAGTGGTAAATAAAGTAATTTTAAAATTGAAACATCTCTTTTTGTAATAAATAGGATTACGTTTGACTCTCATCTCACCTTATGCTAAGTGATGATGCGGTCTACGGTGTAGCACGCTTGCCTAGAAGACACTGATTCACACTCGACTGGAAGCCGTTCACATTGTATCCATGGGGAGACACCCACTCAGACAGTGCATTCCACTGATTAGCGGTCCGCACAATGAAAGTGGAATCAAATTGACCTACCATCATCATATTATTTTAAATTATATAACTAATATGCGATCTTCAGTGTATATCCGTTTAAATTTCAAATATATTATAGGAAATGAATATATTCTATTTTCTTTTGCTTAATTTATCTCATTAAGTAAAAATATCACTTCTGTCTCATTTATTGGTCAGCGTCATATACTATATACATTCTTCAAGCAATAACTGTGACGATAAACATTACTGTGTTCTGGTTTGAAGGCTACTTCTCTTTAACATTCCATGTTACAACGAAATATCTCAATATAATAAGCACCAATGTAGTGATGTTCTGTACTTAGTTTTGTTACCTACTTCAAGTTTTGTGTACCACTACAATGTTCACGGGTAGACATTGTCTATTTTAAATTCAAGATATTAACTTTAGAGAATCATGAGTTAGGTACATAATATACAGCGAGGCGCTACTGCGACGACATTAAATGAAAACACATATCCAGTTCCACGTTCTTATACATTCGGTATGCTTTAATTTCATTAATTGTTATTATTTACTGAATTATTCACAATTTTCAAAAATACCATTTAGAGCAACCTGTATCTCAAAAACTGCAGCGCAAATGTCATTAGCCGGAGACAAATCAAAACGTATTATCAATTAAAAAAGAAATACTATTAAATTAAGTTAGTCCTGTATTTTAAGAGCGAACGGTGCACAGAACCTTGTAAAGACACGCGTGTGCGCGTTTCTTAAATGCAAACGATAAAGAAATACTTACTGAATGAGCTGAAAGCTCGCACAAACTTGACTGCGCTTCCTATTTTCTTTTCCTCATAAATAACTTTGCTAACAGACGGTGCGGTAAAGTTCTGATGATGAAGCTAGGAGATGGTGGTAGTACTCTGATTTTTATTCATGAACCATTATTAATTCACAAAGATTTTTGATTCTTGTAAACAAACAATAAATAACAAACTCTGACAATGTCAGTACCTAATAGACTAGTTCTTACAAAGAGATGAGTTTGCAAAAAGTTTACTTATAAAAACTTTTTTCAATTAAAACTTATTGTTACTTTGTGTTGATAAGATCGTGTTTTGTATGTGACTGTGTAACATAAGTAGTTATTTTGCCATTGATGATGTCAAATTCACAGCATTACAACATCATTTAAAATATTATTAAGCCATGCATTATACTGCAAATGCACGAGTTACTATAAAATAAGTTTAAAAAGGTTTTAACAAACTTATACAAACTGTTTGAAACATTGATCTATTTGTATGAACCAATCTATTTACTGACATTGGCAGAATCATTGTTGACGTTTGTCTGTCATGCTTTATTTACAAAAGTGTGTGCTTAAAATATTTAAAGATTTCCCTCGATTTCTCCTGGATTCCATCATCAGATCCAGACCTGATACCGATGGGACCACATGGGAAGTACACCCTTTCAAAAAAGAAAATAATTTCCGAATCGGTCCAGTGGATTTCAAGTAATCGGTGAACATACATAAAAATAAAATAAAATAAGAAGATTCCGACGAATTGATAACGTCCTCCTGAAGTCGGTTAAAAATGAGAAAGTATTAATAGTGATTGTGAATGCGATGTACATCATACCTAGTGCTCTGAGCGCACCGCAATGCGGCTTGCACTGTGCAGTTTCGTTTGAATCAATTGATACCTACAGTGTCAAAGAATCGCCGCGCCCTCTAGCGCACACAGCTGTAGTTGTATGAACGAGTCACAGGATGATTCTAATTCGGGTACTTGATTTATTATTTAGTTTGTTTGAAAATTTATTTCTTTTAAATTTGCGAATATATTTTTTTTACATTGCTTATACGATTAGTGACCATTAACCCTACCCGTGTGTGAATTTAATGTCGATACAAAGTATCCATGTCGTATATATAAAAATATATTAGAATAGTTAAATTATTGAGGTCACCATGCTCTGGCACCAGGGCATGAAGAACGTAATGTTAGCCTATAGCTATCGTCAAGAACTGAGCTATAAAATGAAAAATATTTTTTTCGAATCAGACTGGTAATTCCAGATATTAGTGTGTTCAAATAAAAAAAACTTTTTCGCTTTATTATACTAAGAATAGATCTATAAACTTGTCGCTTAACTTATTTAGATGGATATACCAAAACAAAATATCTATGCGGGGCCAGCATTTAGTCTACATTACCTTATTTTTAGGTTAGGCTAGATTCGTTTTTTTAGATTCTAATCTAACCTAGATTAGAATTTTTGTTTTTTTTTTAATTACTTATAGGCTTGCGTTTGTTCGCCATTTTGCCTAATGTTAAGGGAATATGTGCTTTACAATGGAGCGCCGCTTGCCTGGAAGAAACCGATTCACCCGCGACTTGATACCATCCAGCAAAAAATTCCATTGTTTAGCGGTACGTATGATGTAAGTAGAATCAAACCGTTTAGATTGAGTTTTTGGAATATCATGACCATGACGAAGTAAGGAAGAGTAAGGAAAAAGTAGTTGTAAGGAAGAGTGAGAGAAAGTGGCAGCTGGTCCCATACTAAAGAATTGGCTATTCAAAACTCCATTAGAGTTAAGAAGACTGGGGGGAAGATACGCTTTATTGTTTAGAGTTTTAATGAATATCTTAAAATATTCGCGCTGAATTAAGATAATACTGGCTTCGTATAAAATCGACACAAAATTAATATTTGCCCACTAAGAGATTCACTGACTAATGGTAAAACTCAACTTTTCCAATACAGCTATAACGTTTTACCTTTATCGGGTAGTCTGTCTTATAAATAAGAGTTCTCAGGCTTGATTTTTGTGCATAAAGAGTGTAATGCTTCTTCAAGGAGTTGAATCAGAGTACAACGCGCGTGCGGGCTTGTCACTACGGGCCGCAGCACAGCTCGTATGTGAACAGACGGGAGATGTAACACTGAAAAGTTAAAAAACTTGAAAATGATAAAAATAAATATATATATATATATATATAATTTTTATACTCTCTACAACTACAACAACTCAAACAACAAGATAGAAACTCTTTATTGTGCACACCGAGAAAGAAAAAGAGTACAGAAAACAAAAGAATCTTATGAGCTAGTGCCACAAGTGGCGGCCTTATCGCTAAGAGCGATCTCTTCCAGGACACCAATAATGGAAAACGATACAAATAAAGAGCATCGGGAGATGTTGTAACACTAAAAAGAAATGATAATAATAATAATAATTAAAAAATAAATACACTAATAAAAATAATACATACTTATAGTGTGTAAAAATAATAATGTATTTAAATAAAACAAAATATATATATATATATATATGAATAATATAATAAAAATTTATGTACGTATGTACCTACCTATAAAACAATGTAAGCATTACTGTGTTCTAGTTTGAAGGGTACTGCAGCTAACTTAACTATACCGGGCTGTCGAGACTAACTATCGAAAGTTTCAAAGTAATGATCGCCCAAGCAGCGATGCCCTAGACTTTGTTTTGTTATTCAAAGTTCTGTATATCGCTGCAATGGTCATGAACAGGCGTTATGTCTCAATCATCAAGTTTCAGGTCAGTATACATTCTGGGCCCCGCGGTCTACAACCGTGTACCCGCCTCCGTCCGGGATGCACCGCGCCACCGCGTGCTTCAGAACCAAGTTAAAATCTTGGCTGCTAGAGACAATGTTTTATGACATTGACGAATATTTCAAATTAAACGATTATTAAATTACTAGTAAGTAATTTTTGGACATTTTATTATATAGACAATATTTTTTATATTGACATATTTTTATGCTGACATATTTTTGTATTGACATATTTTTATATTGGCATATTTTATATTGGCAGTATTTTTATATAGACAATATTCTTATATTGACATGTTTATATACTTTAACATTTTGTTTTTTTATTCCATTGACATGTAATCAGTGTTCTAAAAATCTTGAACGATAAAATGTAATGATATTACGGAATTGACTTAACATTGGTGTTATCAATAAAATATTTGTATTTGTTTCAAAGTAATGAGCGCCAAAGCAGCGATGCCCTGGACTTAGTTTTGTTACTTATAGTTCTGTATGTCGCTACAATGGTCATGGACAGACGTTATCTCTTACCATCACGAGATCTTATAAGATTTACATTTTTTTTTTGTTTTTAATTAGGTATATGAATTTAGTACCTGGATGACCGAGCTTTGCTTGGCTGAAAACATAGATAAAACAACGTTTTCTAAAAATGTAACCTAGCTAGATCAATTTATCGCCCTCAAAACCCCCTGCATACTAAATTTCATTAAAATCGTTGGAGCCGTTTCCGAGATTCAAATTATATATATATACATATATACCTACAAGAATTGCTCGTTTAAAGGTATTAGATAGATAGATAGATATATTGGTATACATAAATGTTTTTTTTTATGCACGCGGGTAAAATATAACAAAACGTTTCTTGACTTATATGAATCATAATTTACGAAGCTGTTTCACATCCTGTTTCAAACTTATTTCGACAGATACCCGTTGCTTACAACCCTGTAAGATTGTGTGAATACCTCACAGTTAAGTTGTTAACATATTTCGCATTCCAACTTTGACTTACATAGTTCCTAACACAACGGAACAAAGGCTATTTCAAAAATCATTTTCGCGAAATCTGAATCACAAGTTTGTCTGGCCCTTATTCCGATGCAGAAAGGTTGCATTTCGAATTGGAGCTCTTGGATGGTTAGAGGCAAGTGCAGTGACAGTTCAAGGGTGGTAAGAAACAATTTCCTGGTTTTAAAAGGTGAAGAAGGGTGGAGAATGTAATAAATTCTGCGTAGGGATGTAATGTACCAAGTTTCATGATAAGATTGTATATTAAACCTTCACTCGTGCAAGTAAACTTGCAGGAAACTTAAGATTCTCTGTTGAAAATAAATTGCTACTGTGTATAGAGATGTAGAAGTTTCAATTAAGTTCAGTGGGATTCTATAACTGTTTGTCTTTGTTATTTGCGAAAAGCCTTAAGAAATTGCTTCTTTTTAAGGTTCCGTACCCAAAGGGTAAAAACGGGACCCTATTACTAAGACGTAGCTGTCTGTCTGTCCGTCCGTCTGTCTGTCACCAGGATGTATAAGAACCGCGATAGCTAGACAGTTGAAATTTTCACAAATTATGTATTTCTGTTGCCGCTATAACAACAAATACTAAAAACAAAAATATTTAAGGGGGGCTCCCATACAACAAAGGCGATTTTTTTGCCTTTTTCATGGATAATGGTGCAGAACCCTTCGTGCGCGAGTCCGACTCGGCCGGTTTTTAATACTTATCAATGCTAGTGTACAAAAAAGTTTTTAATGAGTGACACAGCTCATCTGATGTTAAGTAACAGTATAATCGAAGATGGTAAATACACCTTTTACCCTCGTCACCTACACACGTATTTTTGAATTTTTCTATCAGCGTTATCGAATATCGAATGTTGTTTAATATAAAACAGTGACAACGGGTTTAAAATTAAAATAAAAAACTGTCTCGTTCAGAGATTGGTTTTTACGCACTTGACGAGTTCTTTATTTACAAAAATGTTATTAATTATTATTAACGGACATAATTAAACTTACTAAGACTAATAACTAATAACTTACTAACATTGACAAAGCCTACTATAAGGTGGCTCATTACGTGGAAGACAGGAATATATGGTAGCTTCTCTCTGCACTTGCATCCCCCTGGCTAAGTGACAATTGTAGTAAGTATAATGTATTAATATTTATAACTGTAAACTGTATAAACTGTAACCTAATATGAAAAGAAAGATCCACAAAAAAAATGCCTTGCTGAGTTTCTTGCTGGAGTCTTCTCAGTTGAAGTGTAATTACGAGCCGGTGGTAGATTCAAACATGTAACTTAACGTTCATAAGTTACCAGGGCCTAAACTGAATAAATTACTTTTTGATTTTGATTTTGATTTGATTAATCCTAACTAATATTATAAATGCGAATGTGAGTGTGTTTGTTACGCCTTCACGCGTAAACTAATCAACGGATCTGGGTGAAATTTTGCATGTAGGTACTTTAGGTCCTGAAATAAGACATCAGATCATCCATCACCACGCGGGTAAATCCGCGGGGCACAGTTATTGTTAATCTGTTTATCTGTTTATTTTGTCTAGGCCCTTAGGTCTTTGTAGATTATACTTGTCTAATATGTAAATGTATTTGTTTTTAATTGTAATTTGACATTAGAAGATTATTGTAATTAATAAGATATATGTATAAGCTTGACTGTAATTTTCACTATGTCAAAAGAAATTGTACAAATGTCAATATATGATAAATCTAAATGTCAAAATAATAAAATTATACAAATGTCAAGAGCGAATTGTCAAATAAAAACATTTTGATGCCATAACCACTTATCTAAAAACTAAATGTAAAAAAAAAAAAATGTTAATTCATCTTACCTTATTAATTTGTTCGCCGTTTTAAGACATGTCTTAACAACCAGAAACAACTGCTTAACAACATCGTTATTTCAGTTCCTTACAGCATATTCGCTAAAATAATGTTCCAAAAACGTTTCCCCGAAACACATTGCAAAGTTAAAATAGACCGTATATTCTCTTAAAATGAGTTAGATTGATAAAGGTCATCGCACATCGTATTTACTCAAACCTATTTAAAAATTTTTTTGTCTTACTTATTACTTTTGTTTATATTATTATTAAACGATTTATGTTTACCTTCATTCGTATATTTCTTGTTTCAAATCTTGGGACAGATTTTTTGACTACTATCGCGTAACTGATTCTTATAAAACTTTGCACTTTATTTTTCAATTTCCCTCATTTAAGTTTAAGTAAGTATTTTTTTAAATTTAAGTAACTGAACATAGTAAATTTGATTAAAATAGTCCATGGTGTTTTTCTTTACGATGACGCAGGTTTTTTTTTTGTAAACGCAAGGAAACGAACGGATCACTCTTCTGATAATCAGAGGTAACATATGTATGTTCATGACATTGCAGTGGCACCTAGTACTTTGTAGTAACAAAATAAAGTCCAGGGTATCGTTGTTTTGACGCTCTTTACTTTGATGTTTCTTCGCATAATTTTTATTAATCAGTAAATAGCTGATGAAAAATTTTTTTTTCATAAAGTGTCGAATTATAAGCGCGGGTGTGGGGAAGTATCATAATGTCGTTGAATATGACTTTTCGTGTGAAAAAACTCCTTCGAAGCTTGTAGTAATTAATCACTACTTTACTAGAGCATTACTAGACTTGATCTTGACTGACTTTGACTGTCACTTAGAATTATTATACTAGATTTATCTTTAAACATTTGTATTGTTTTTGTTTTTATGGTTGACAAACTAGGTGTTTGACCACAGCTCACCTGATGTTAACTGTTGGTATGGTAACAAGCAACCAAAGATGGCAAAGTACATCTGGCCTGGAATAGAACTGGCTCTCAAGTGAGGTAGGCGGAACACACCGTAGGGGCTTGGGGGCAAATTTTCAACTTAAGATAGCCAGCCGAGTACTAGAAAATACCCTACCCCTCCCTACCCTCTACTTGACACTGGCAAATAAGTGCGACAGCAAAAACAAAGAAGAACGTTGACTGAGTCGGTGCGGTGTGCGATGAGTTTTATAATGAGTTAGATCCATTACCTAACTTCTCGTATAAACATCGCCGCACATACGTCATCCTGACGTCCCATTTGGTGAAATTCAACGAATGTGCTCCGTACAAGTTAAATTGTGGCAGGTGTGGTACACGGCGTGTATGACAACGGCCTACACTCGTGTGTGTGCGTGTACTGAAATGCATGTTTTTTTTTTATTTGAAACGAATGCGCTCATTCTCTTTGAGAAATTTAAATATGTTGTCTTTAATTTCAATTTTGGCTAGGACAACAATATTTTATTTAAGATTTCTTTATAGAAAGATAGAGGCAGATATGTAGTTCGTTAGCCTGATGGTACGTTTATTGCAATCGTGTCTTAATTGTGTTTTTTATCCAAAAAACAAAAAGCATGAGCGTGTTTATTTTTCATTTAGTTTCGTGTGTACTCTACCACCACACTATAGTTTCCTCACGATGTTTTCCTTCACAAGTAATTCAATTTCTCAAGGAGAGAGACACAGGAAGCCACAATGCATTCTCCATTACTACTACAGTATAGTAGTCACAGGTAGATATATGAAACTGATAGCCATAATTTGTCCCACAAACTAGTGCCACAGCTTGTACTGCGGTAAAGGGCTTTGTTCCACTGCAGGTTGAATCTCCGGAATTATTATAGACCGTTTCTGGAATTTATGGTAATAAATTGATGGTAAATTATTACCATACATTTTACGGACACTCACATTTATTACGCGTGTCTGTACTTACTTATTACACTTATTATTTACAAACTTAAACTTTTATTTCATTATGTCTGATACTATAGTCTGACTATAATATATGTGAGTGTTCGTAAAATTTATGGTAATAATTTACCATCATTTTATTACCCCGCATAAGTAAAACAATGTTTTTGAACCAGTATTATGCTTTCCTGTGACCGTGGTATTCACGATCACTAGAATTATTCCCAATGAATAAAAATATAGCTAAGGAATTACATCCGTGCGGCCAAGGAATGGAAAATGCTGCTGGCTTCCTTGTTTCCAGGGGATATAATTCGGATATTAGAGTGAATAGGTATGTCTTAATTCTGCGTGCTTTATCTTCGACCATATCAGCGCTTACCATCAGGTGAGTTAGTGGTCAAACGCGAAAATAAACGCGATGTATAACGTAACGTAAGAATAAGGATCAGTCATTGATACTGTCCTAATGAAGCTATTACATGCAGCAAAACGAATTCAATAATACATAATTATAGAATCCAAACAATAATATATTTAAATGTTTGTGGATTAAGGAATATAGCTGATATCGTACTTTTGCATAAAATTATAAGTGGAAAAATTGACAGTCCTGATTTACTCGCAAAATGTAACTTGTTAGTTCCGCGCTCCGGCAGCAGTCTCGTCAACAGAAAAACATTCAGCCTTTATTTTTGTGGAACTACAAATACAAATATTTTATTGATAACACCAATGTTACAACTCAATTCCGTAATATCATTACATTTTATCGTTTAAGAGTTTTAGAACACTGATTACAATGGAATAAAAACAAAATGTCAAAGTATACAAACATATATTGAACTTGAACTTTTGAACTATTGTCAACATTCACCATTGTACCGGATGTTCGGAAAAATCAAATCTTTTTTTTAATGTAATAGTAATGAGTCGAACAAGACGGTCTCCTGATGGTAAGAGATAACGCCTGTCCATGACCATTGCAGTGATACACAGAACTTTGATTAGCAATTAGTGTACCTTAATGTAATTATTCTTGTGCATGCAGTGTTTACTTCGAGATGGTCGTGCATAATAATTCTTGCTTTTCACAAATGTATTTATGTAACGGCCAGTTTAGTTAAACAATAATTTAAAAAAAAATGCACGTCTTCTCACTTCACCAGATAATGATGAAATTTGAAGGTAGGCACCGAAACTCCATAATAAAAAAATGACTTTTTCTAAAAAATAATATCAAAAACAAGCACAATTAAGAAAACAAAAAAAACTGGCCAAGTGTGAGTAGGACTCGCGCACCGAGGGTTCAGTACAAACCTGTAAGTTTATAAATAAAAGTTATGTCTTTTTTAAATAGTAATTTATGCTTTTCGCAATTATTCCTTTATCTGTGCTATAAGACGTTGCTTCGTACCAAATTTCAAGATTCTGAGTTTACGGGAAGTACCCTGTAGGTTTTGATTCCCTTGCGAGTGTCAAAAATTTGCAGCATAAACGGCTGTATCTTATTGCGTTGGCTTAGAAGTTTGATTTTTTCACAGTTTCAAGGGACAGTAGACTTGAGTATTTGATATGAATTTCAGCTTAATACCTCAAAGGGTCTTGACAGACAGACAGACGGACAACAAAGTGACCCATAAGGGTTCCGTTTTTTCTTTTTGAGGTACGGAACCCTAAAAACACGAATGCCCACTAATAAATCTTCAAAATGTATAATTTGAATCAATCGGAATGATGTCAGGATTCTAACTAATTCTAATCCGTTCAGGCATTTAAAAGTTATGTTGGAATAAAGAAACAAGCAATTGTTGTTTTTTTCCTTTAAATGAATCGCAAGAATCATAACTTTAACGCGTAACTACTATATTTTTGCTTCACTAAACGCGACATTATGGCTTGTAACATAAGTTTGGTAATCGACTGAGCTACTAAAACACACTAACATTAGCTACGCCTTAAATCTAATGTTAGTTTATACTTAAGGCTATGACACTGCACTTTTTAAATCCCTCTAGATTAGAACGACACACATTTAACTTTGAACTTACGATCGAAACAAGTCTTCACTTAAACCTCGAACAAAACGCATTGAAATAAAGTTAAACCAACACTAAGGTAAAGTTTTCAGTTCTACACGTTAGACTAAACTTAGTCTGGATTCGCAAAGATTAAGTGATTAATTTGAGAGAACTTAGTTCTAACTAATAGGAGACCTTTGAGAGATGAAATTGTTTTAACATATTTAATTACAGTAATTTTGTTATACTTGACAAAGTTACTATTCTTTATACAACTACGGAAAAGGAATGTTTATTAGGATAAGTTAAGGTGTGTAATATTAAAAACCAGCCAAGTGCGAATCGGACTCGAGCACGAAGGGTCCCGTCAAAAAAAATATGTCTGTTGTATGGGAGCCCCCTGAAATATTTATATTATTCTGTTTTTTAGTATTTGTTGTTATAGCGGCAATAGAAAATAGAATGATGTATAATCTGTGAAAATTTCAACTGTCTAACTATCACGGTTCATGAGATACAGCCTGGTGACAGACGGAAAGACAGACAGACGGATGGAGAGCGGAGTCTTAGTAATAGGGTCCCGTTTTAACCTTTGGGTACGGAACCCTAAAAATTCATTTATGGCATCACCTGCCAGAGATTGACTATCCTATTATCACATTTGGTAGTAGTTTTGCTTCGAGCGCTGAAGGGTGCGTTCGATTCCCAACCAGGAATAAAATTGGAGTGAAGAACAGGTTTTTTTCAGTCAAGGTGTTCTGTATTACAAGTACGTTACTACAAAAAAAAAAAAAAAAGTTTACTATCAACGGTTCCTATAGTACAATTCAAATTAAATAATCCAAAAACTCAAACTACCTTCATTGTACGAAACAAATGGAATTTGGTGCCCGAGTGAGTGTTCCCAGATGGATACAATCTAGGTGCCTTGCAAGTTGCGATTGAATTGGTTTCATGTGAGTGCTCCACCGTGGACAGCAGATGGCGACCAACGCAAGCCTATTCGTAATAAAAAAATTAGACTGGGACTAGATGAGGCTGTGTTAATAAAATTTATTTACAATACCTCCATGAACTGCTAATTCCATTTTGTCAAATGAGGTCTCTGTTATTGCAACAAATTTTTTTTGACAACCCATTGTCTTTCTGTCAGTATCTTAATTTCAATGTAACTATATACCTATCTATTACGAGTACAAACTGATATTACGAACTGACTGCCCTGTTGGTTCATTGGTAGAATGTTTTTTTTGTGGTTTTGTAGCGATGATAGCTCAGTTGTTAGCGCGGTCGGTTCGCATGCCGAAGGGCGTGGGTTCAAACCCCAACAATGAGCTTGAGCTGCCGGTAAAGGAAATCATCGTGAGGAAACCATAGCGTGGTGGTAGGGTATTTTCTAATACTCGGCTGGCTAGTTGAAGCTCAAGTTGAAAATCTGCCGCCAAGCATATAACGGTGTGTTCCGGCAGCCTCACTTGAGAGCCAGTTCCGTTCCAGGCTAGGTGTGCTTTACCATCTTCGACCACACCATCACTTAACATCAGGTGAGTTGTAGTCAAAAAAATATGTCTGTTGCTCCAAGAGCCGTAGAGCGTGGGTTCGATTCCCACTCAGGACAAGCATGGTATAACCATAAATGTTTGTTTTGTGTCTGGGTGTTCTGTATATATTAAAAGTATGTCGTTACAAAAAAAAGTATTTAAGTTCAGCTATCTGACTGACATAGTACAAGCTTTGCTTAGTTTGGGGTCGAATGGCGCTGTGTGTGATGTGTCCTATATTTATTATTAAAAAAAGGTTTTAGTCTCAGTCTACCCATTAAAAAGGGAAAATTTAAAAAAAACGCTGATATACGTGTATTTATTTCTAACCATGAGCAGGTATATGAAATGCTTCTCACTTTGAAAATGAGGGACTTCCATACAACCGTTCATACCTTATTATTACCCCTTTAAGAGTGAAATTACCAAAATCAGTTTCCAGACAGTCAGGACAAGTGATTATATACACATGTATAGATAGATAGATAAGTAGATGCACACGTGTTGTAGGACGTCACGGAAGAATAAGTATTAATGCAACTGTCAACAAAATAAATTAATATAAGCAATAATAAAAAAAAAAAAGATATTTCTGACAGGCTAGGTGTTTGACCACAACTCACCTGATGTTAAGTGACGGTGTGTTGAAGATGGTAAAGCACATCTAGCCTGGAATGGAAAGTGTTAAGTGTGTCACTTTAACACATTTATGTCACTAATTATTCCTATAAAATTACTTGCACAGACTCATCAATCTTCGTTATCAACTAAACACACAATACGTAAGTAGATACAATAATATACACGCAAATACTTTACGTAATGTGACTTAGCGCGTGATGACTTTACGCAATGTGACTTAGCACTTGATGACTTAACGCGTAATTGCGTTCCTCGTAACAATTACATTGAGACATTAGTTTGCCTTCAAGCCTTCCAGTGTTAACGTATAAAGAGTAAGGGCAATAATTTGAAAAAAAAAAATAGGTCTATGTTTGGTCACCAACTCGCGTGCTGGAAAGCGACGGTACAGCCGAGAATGGAGCACATTTATCTAAATCTATTTACTCCACCTTAAAAACGTTCAAATTGTAGTTTATGGGAAACAAAGAAGTCAATGAGTTCCATTCATGGGCTGTATGCATCAAGAAAGTAGAGTCCAATCACCAACCAACGAGTTTTCGGACGTCACGTTCTTCAAGATGCACGGCTGACTTTTTCGAACACATGTCAAACTATAACAATGCATATTATTATATGTGTATTTATGTCATTCTATGGCGGCGCGCAGAGCTGTAGACATACTCGTACACGCCGTCCGGCGTATGTCGACATCGCGGCGCGTCATCCCCTCGGCGCGTCATGCAGTCCGAGCGAGCGTTAAGAACTGTCATCGCTCAGCGCGCGCTATATATTGATATGGATGCGTTTTTGGTGACATATGGAGCTATTAATGTTTTGTTGCTGTCTTCAGTATGGTTTGGGAGAGGACCTAACAAATAGCATATATGAAACAGTTGATCAGAAATAAATCATCGTGTCATCTGAGTCTTTCTTTCATTTCGAATAGCAGACACACCTTAAGCTCTGAATATTAGCGCAGCAAGCAAGACCCCACAATCCTTTTTCTCACACACAGACACGTATTCGTATTACACTGATGTCATTAAAATTCTTCATCGTTTTTTTTCGGCAACTCACTCTTTGTGTATCTGGACATGCCCACATCACATCTGGACATTTAGTTAAGTTGTAGGGATTTTACTACAAACTTGTACCGACAATTGTTAGTAGTAACCTTGAGCTGCCGGTGAAGGAAAACATCCTGAGGAAATTATAGCATGGTGGTAGGGTACTTTCTAGTACTCGGCTGACTAGTTTCCACCTTCAAGTTGTACATCTGCCACCAACCTCAACGCACCTAACAGTTTGTTCCACTTGCCTTACAAAAGAGCCAGTTTTTTTTTCAGACTAAGTGAGCTTATGTATCATCTTCGACCACACCGTAACTTAACATCATGAGAGGCGTGAAAACAATTAGCCAACGATTAAATAAAACTTCGATGAAGTTTTAGAAGAAACACATAAAGTCATGTTTCACCATATATAACATTACCTGATGAACACTCGAAAAAACACAAGTTTTGCCTTTACTCACGCCCTTTGTTACCTTAGTTCCAAGCCATTGTGTAACGTTAGTTGCGTTACTGCCCCTTTGATGTATTGTGCGTCTGATAATTGCCACTTATCTTATTGTATGGGCTTCAGCAAATTATTACATGTTTGCTTACTGGGGGAAAACTTGGAGCAATTGATTAATTCTGGTTTCAATTCCATTTGAATTACGAGTTCTTGAAATCTGCAAATACGTTTTCAATTTCATTATTTTATTGTTTAAACCTGAAGTTTTTGGGGTCGATGAATGTCCAATGAGACGACTTTACTAAGCACAGTTGTTTATGTCTCTGTCAGACCGGATCAAAGGTGGATATCTTTGGTCACACACACACAAACACACACACACACACACACACACACCCACACGCACTTTACGGTATCACCGCATATCTCATGTTACGCTTAATTTTTCTACTGTCTTATATGTATGTACTCGTATTTGCAAAAAAAAAAAGTTTAGTATTCTATCGGTTATTTGACTTCCATAGTAAAAATTGTTATTTATGGCCAATAAATGATTCTGATTCTTAGTTTCGGGTCAGATGACGCTGTGTATTTTTTTTTAAATTGATGATGAAACTGAAGGCTTTGCACGCTCGCCTAGTTAAAAAAAGTTTTTTTGAACAATTTCGAGTTATACTGCTCGGAAAGACAGTCACAGGTAATGAATTCCAAACAGTAGCTTGTTACTAGAAAGGTCGTATGATGACGATGATATAGTCTTCGGTACCCGAGTCCAAATTGAACTGGAATTTTTAAATATAAAAACTTGAACGCTATTTTAAAAACAGACAAAGCTAAAGTTATGTTAACGGGAAAAAGCTTTTCACAAATATCTCGTTTCAGCATAGAAATAGCTATCTACTTGCGCTTACAACCATTCCGTCCGTCTATAACGTTTTTCTTAACCTATCTATATCCGTTATGGGGGTGTCCGTTGTACCGCTGGAGCCCTTTATGAATCCGTCGTGTTCCGCCCAAAGATTGCCCCACGGCCGCCCAGGACACGTCGATAGGACGGAACGAGCGGTTACTTTTTATACCCTTCCGGTGTGGAAGGCGCTTAATCGCGGCTTGCTTTTATTGTGGTCGGATCGTGTGGTATTTTTTTGCTCTTTTAGGCGAGAATATGTGGTTTGAAATATGACACAATTTTTTTTGAATACTGAAAATATAAATATACAAATTATTTGAAAATAAACAATTGCAAAGAAGTTATTAAGTATATAGTGTGTATGTGTGTGTAGTGTATGTATGTGTGTGTGTGTGAAAGTGTGTGCGTGTGTGTGTGTGTGTGTTTGTAGGCGAGTAGGTGGTCAAACGAGGACTAATCCGAATTAAAAAAAAATTATCTCCCAATTAATTTCATTATAATACAAATATCTTTGTTACTAATTACTATTTCTTTCGAATATTGTATCGTATATCTGTAAAGGTTTATTAGGACAGTTTAAGAATGCTTTTCTCTCCTCATTTCATATGTAAAACTTAATGTCGTAGGCAACCAGTTGTGGCTAGATATTCTATGCAACCTAGTCTGCAGTGCCGTCGACATCGTGTTACACGACGTCACAATCGGTGATACACGAGTCGATGAAGCTTTATTTCCTCTTTTCACACTAGTTGTAAATAAATATACTAAGCAACTATGTCTGCAGTTACGTTGACATAGTGTTACACGACGTTACTATGAGTAACGAGTGTTAGTGAGTTTTGTAGCGATGATAGCTCAGTGGTTAGCGCGGTCGGTTCGCATGCCGAAGGGCGTGGGTTCAAACCCCAACAATGAGCTTGAGCTGCCGGTGAAGGAAAACATCGTGAGGAAACCATAGCGTGGTGGTAGGGTACTTTCTAGTACTCGGCTGGCTAGCTACCACCCTCAAGTTGAAAATCTGCCGCCAAGCATCTAACGGTGTGTTCCGGCAGCCTCACTTGAGAACCAGTTCTATTCCAGGCTAGGTGTGCTTTACCATCTTCGACCACACCGTCACTTAACATCAGATGAGTTGTGGTCAAACACCTAGCCCGTCAGACATTAAAAAAAAAAAAAAAAAAAAAAAAAAAAAAGTGGTACACGAGTCGGGAATGCCTTTATTTCATCTTTTTATACGTAAAACCAAATATTGTAAACAACTTTATAATGTAGTGCCATTCATCGAGTCACACAATCGATAATGCTTTACACAAAACGAGTCGATTATGCTTTTACGTTCTCTTTTTAACCGACTTCAAATAAGAAGGAGGTTCTCAATTTAAGTGTTTTTTTTTGTATGTACACCGATTACTCTGAGATTTATGATCCGATTTACGTGATTCTTCTTTAGTTTGATGCGGAATAGTTGCCATTTGGTCCCATAAATATTTAACATAGTATGGCCCACTTGTTTTCATTTTATGAGTATTTTTTATGAAAATTTTTGTTTACGTGGATGATGTAATTGTCTTTGGCTAGACGTTTTTGAATCTTATCGAGTCTAGCAAGTGTTTCGTGGCGTAAACATAAATTAACCAAATATTAAAAAATAAACAGTTTAAAAAAAAAGACCAAGCACCAGCACCGACTTCAAACTGATCAGTAGGTACCTAGCAGGTATAATAATACTTTGTAAAGTAAGTTTATTTTTCCCTTTTTAGTGCTGATGTTTTTTTTCTTGAAGTCGGTTTTACTTTTTTTTAAAGTTTGTTTATTTTTTATTATACTTAAAACTCAATTTCATAGACAACCAGTTGTAGGTAGATATTCATAGCAACCAAGTCTGTAATGCCGTTGACATCGTTGTGACGTTGCGTCCCAATGTAGCGCACTGGCTTCAGTCACAGCCCAAGCGTGACCCAGCTATCAGTAATACAAGACAAGGGACTTGTGGGACAAATTATAATGTTTGCAGGATGTCTTGATAAGCCAAGACAAGTGGACCAAATACGCCATTTCCGAAGAAGGGACTGCGATCGTGAACCATTACATTTAAGGCTTGAACGCACTCAAACTATGGGTTGGGAAGATTTTTGCGGAAAGTAGGTCGAGCGTGTCTTGACATAATAGGTTATATACACCCACTACCCGCAACTGTCTGTTCCATGATATACAGGGTTATAAGTTTTAAGGCTATTGCGGCAGTCTAGTTAGGAGAGCGTCTGGCTTCCAATTTGCAGATCCTGAGTTCGATCCCACGGCGCGCACTTCTGTTTTTTCTATGTTTTGTGCCCATTTTCCATTTGCCGTGGTGGTGCCGGCGTAAAGTACCCCACACTCTCTACCCGTGGTTGCCGTAAGAGTCGGCTAAGGGATGTAATCCGGAAGATGGGCAGCAGCTTCTTCCTTGATCAATCACACCTAACTGCGCTCGCCAACCCGCCTGCCAAGCGTGGCTAGTATTGTCAAAACCCCCCAAGGAGGCCTATGTCCAGCAGTAGACGTCCTATGGCTGATGATGTGATGTGATGTGCCCATTGCCTCTGGCTTGAAACGGCGAAGGAAACATTGTGATGAAACTCTATCATAATCATTCTGGTCTTTGACCGCAGTTCACCTGATTTTAAGTGACGGTGTGATTGAAGATTTTTAACATGCCTAGCCTGGAATTGAATTGGCTCTCAAGTAAGCCAGCAAAAATACACTGTCAGGTGCTTGGCGGCAGATTTTCAACTTAAGGTTAGCTAGCGAACTGAGTATTAGAGAGTATTCTACTGACATGCTATGGTTTTATCATGATGTTTTCCTTCACCGACAGCTAAAGCTCATTGTTAGGGTTTGAATCTACACCCTCTGGCGAATAAACTGACCGCGCTAACCACTGAGCTATCATCATCACAAAATATCATCTGTATGTTGTACAATTTTACTCGTGTTTTGAGAAAATAGGTATTTATAAACCTACACGACCGCGAGTTCTTAAAAAGAGTTCTTGAAGTCTGTGCACTTAATGGCCAGCGTAGTGAAGTACGGTCTTACCCTTCTCACAACCAAAAGAGTCTTATTTTATAATTTATCCCAGCAGTGGGATAGATTATAAAAAAAGGGCTGATCGATTATCTCTCACCATCTCAAGAGAGTTTCGTTTGTTTCATTTCTTTTAAATAAAAATACACACACATCGACAATTTTTACTCAAACACAGTCAGCCATCTCTAGTAGAATGGCATCAAATTTTATGCGTTGAATTTTTCCGAAATGAAGCGTCATGTTGCGTTGTCTTTTGAAATCCCTCGTATGCCTAGTCCGCGCATGCTCTTTGAAATATCTATGCATATTCATGGTGCTATGACAATCACGGAGAACTTTTTTGTCTCTTTTGTTCAGCGGTGTTCGATGAGTGAGACACACGGCACGGCAGTTTGAGAGATACAAAAACCTCGAAGCCTAAAACAAATTTTCCAGAAAATTATTTTGACTTTAATGACCAAAAGTAGAGGTCAAAATCATTCGAATCGAAATATGAAGTGTACCGATAATAAGAGCGTTGTCATTATTTTGTGCAATTTACGTGAGTTATTGAAATAAATACCTAAATGTAGGTAAAAAGTTGCACACTGGACCATCTTGCCACAAACTAAACAAAGCTTTTATTATGACAGTCTTGACAGCCCTGTTGGCTCATTGGTAATATGTCTGTCTTAAGAGCCGTAGGGTGTGGGTTCGATTCCCGCCCAGGACAAACATTTTATGCTATGGAGAGGCCGGGAAATACCTGTTGTAGTTTTCTTCGATAGCTGGTGCTGGTCGGAACGTCCCGGTTCCTTCTCAAGTAGTGCGTTTTTAGTTGCACACTAAATATTGCTCACCACACAATTGACACAATGTTCTTTGGTTGTATCACACTCGCGGTTAGAATTTAGAGTTTTGTTTGATATATTGATGACCAGGTAAGGGAAGCGTATTGCGTGCGTTATAACCGCCAATTCACGACTGGCTTGTGTGGCAGGTATTATGAGGAAGGTGAGGGTAGGAAAGTGTTTTTGTAGAAAATAAGAGGGTAATGAAAAATACTTATATAAAATGAATAGGTGAGTGAAATGTATGTATATAGTTGTATGTATGGGTATGTGGCGCAGCCATGCTATAAACAAATGTTTGTTCTGTGTCTGGGTGTTCTGTATGTATTATAAGTATGTATTTACAACAAAAAAAGTATTTATGTATTCTATCAGTTATCTGACTTCCATCACACAAGCTCTGCTTAGTTTGGGGTCAGATGGCGCTGTGTGTAATGTCCTACGATATTTATTTTATTTATTTATGAGAACCAGTTAACTGATATAATACTTTGATAGTTTTTCAAAATAATGCAAAGTAAAGTAATGTAAAAAACGAAAAATCGATTTGAAATAAAAATTGATCATTTTCAATTGTTTCAATTTGTATATCCAACTTTTCTTTTTTCTGTAGACATAGTCTTTAGTATTATTTTATTGTTGAAAATAATAGAATAAAATTGATCCAAATTAAAATCTTTTCTGTTTAATGTAAAATTAATGAGATGAGTCGCTCTCCTGATAGTACGAGATAACGCCTTTTCATGACTATTGCAGCGATACACAGAACTTTGAGTAACAAAACAAAGTCCAGGGCAACGCTGCTCTGGCGTTCATTACTTTGAGACTTTCGATGGTTAGTCTTGACATCCCTGTAATTTCGCTAGCTACTGTACTCTTCGAACCAGAACATAGTAAAGTCTGGTGGCAGAACATCTGGTACAGCGGTACTTATATACCTCTCTAGATGGAAGAGAAGAGATCTACCACCAAGTGAAATCTATCTAGTAGATCGTTTTCCAAACTCCGCGTATGTATATCGAAACCCGTTTTCAGTCCCATACAAAAACAAGACAAATTACGCTATTTGTTCACGATTGTCCGCCCGATACTGCTCCCGGTGTACCGAAATGAACAATAGCCTGTGAACAAAATGAACAAAAGCACTATGTACACATGATTACTGGAGACACCGGGTGCTTGATTAAAATGTACACGATTTTTTAAATAACGCTCGGTCTAGCAATTTGCAAATTGTGTTTTAAAATGTCTTTATTTAATCAATCGTTTGATTTGTGGCTGTTGCACGTTTCTATTTTATAAATGTATTCAAGAAAGAATGACTTTTACGTCAGAAAAATTACAATGTCTGTCGTTACCATAACTCACCTGATTTTAAGTGTCGGTGTAGTTGAAGATGGTAAACACATCAAGTTTAGAATGGCTGACAAATAAGGCTGCTGGAACACATCGTTAAGTGCTTGGCGGCAGATTTTCTTTTTGAAGGTAGCTAGCCAGTCGAGTACTAGAAATTACCTTACTACCACGCTATGGTTTCCTCACGATGTTTTCCTTCGCCGGCAGCTCAAGCTTATTGTTGGGGTTTGAACCCACGCCCTTTGGTGTGTGACCGATTGCGCTATCTACTGAGCTATCATAGCTACAAAAATGTCAAGGTTCAAAGGTTCAAACCCCAACAATGAGCTTGAGCTGCCGGTGAAGGAAAAAATCGTGAGGAAACCAAAGTAAGATGGTAAGGTATTTTCAAGTAGGTACTCGGCTGGCTAACTACCACCCTCAAGTTAAAAATCTGCCGCCAAGCATCTAATGGCGTGTTCCAGCAGCCTCACTTGATATCCAGTTGCATTCCAGGCTAGGTGTGCTTTACCATCTCCGACCACATTGCCACTTAACATCAGGTGAGCCGTGGTCAAACACCTAGCTTGTCAATAACAAGAAAACACCCCTGTTTATCCTTACGGAAAAAAGCATAATTGTTTGTATACAAAAGACTACATTATTATCGGAAAAGTAAAAACGAATCAATCATTCGTCACATTATTATCTGCTCTGCTCACAAATTGGTTACGGATAATCTAGAATAGAATATCACGACTATATTGGCTACGTTATTTCGTTCGTATACACTCCGCCTATCAATTATTCGTGGTCTAATATAACCTACTTGGACAACTAGTGGCCTAAGTTGAAGGAAAGGACGGATAATGTAATGATAACGGATAGAATCGTTAAAGAACTTTGTACAAGATATAAGAATTTTGGGGTTTTCGCTTGGATTGTGTTACTGAGATAAAATAAAACAAATTTCCTAGAACATTTCATACGGTGCTATCTAGCCCCAACTAAGCAAAGTACTATGGTAACCAGATAACTGATAATAGAGATTTTGGCGGGAACGTGGAAAGAGTCGTGTCGCCCCATTGTATTTTTTTCCAAAACTAGTGTTTTTTCGAGTGTTTATGTATAAAAATAGTTGTGTTTTATTTATAAAGTGCCGAATTACAAGCGCGAGTGTGGGCAAGTGATATAATGTGGTGAAACATGTCTTTTTGTGTTGCTTCCAAAACTCCATCGAAGCTTATAGTAAAGTCGCCACTAGTTTACTAAAGCATGACTGGATTTAATTGACACGGATTGGACTTGACCAAGACTGGACTTTGACTATAAAGATAAAGAAGCTGAAAACTGAAGACTGCACGCAAAATACAGAAACATTGAAATTGGCAGAATGCACAGAGTGTGATGCCATGAAGAAAGAAGAAAGAACTGATAGAATATGACGGCGCAGACACTTCATAGAGCTGTCAACTTCAAGAGTGACTTGCGGCTGTCAAAGTCACTAGCGGAGCGTCGTGTCGATGGTAGCGAGGCAGCGATAGTAAAAATAGGCATTTTGCAGCGAGAAGGCACCAGCGCACTACGT
This sequence comes from Biston stratarius, assembly GCA_950106695.1. NCBI lineage: Eukaryota > Metazoa > Arthropoda > Insecta > Lepidoptera > Geometridae > Biston > Biston stratarius. The sequence continues at coordinate 2,132,013 of OX467114.1, read as the reverse complement.
CTGCGACGAATGACTCAATATCGCTTTCCTGTGCTGTTCTCTGACATGTATTTCATCACGAATCTCGATGAAGGCCGTCTTGCGCTTTTATCAACAACGCCACAATCCAAATGCAAAGTACTTGAAGAGCGCGGCCCCGGGTAAGTTGAATTTTCCATACTAGCGTTGATTCGCTCAGGTTTAGCGCGAGTAGGAATGTCGACATCTCATCTACGAACAAATCTTCGATCGAACTTTTTTGTTCGTCGCTTCGCTAACATTAAATCTATAAGGCACATGTAAATTTTTGTGACTTTTTAATAACTTTTTATTAAATTGACACAAAATTAAATTTTAACTTGAACACCTACCTTCCTACACAACAGAGCCTTGACAGCCCTGCTGGCTCATTGGTAGTATGTCTGCCTGAGCTATAGGGTTCGATTCCCGCCAAGGACAAACATTTTATGGTATAATCAAATGTTTGTTCTGTGTCTGGGTGTCCTGTATGTATTATAAGTATGTATATACAAAAAAAGTATTTATGTATTCTATCAGTTATCTGACTTTCATTACACAAGCTCTGCTTAGTTTGGGGTCAGATAGCGCTGTGTATAACGTGTCCTATGATATTTATTTATTTAACAGAAAACAATGACTTTACGTGCTAACCCTGGCTGCTCGGTCGGCACTCACGTAGTGATCGCCGGCAAGCGTCCTCTGCCCCCACCGCGCCGCCACTTCCCACTTGTGTCGCCTATTTATCGCAAAGCTGTTCAACTTATAGATATTTTACTTACCTTGCCAAGTGTCTGATTATGGGTATATGGTGAAACATATCCTTTCAAGTTGAGTCCATAACTTCGTTAAAGCCACCACTACTTTACTAACACACGACCAGATGAGACTTTAATAAATACATATATGTAGTGTTATGTTTTCAGGGTTGATTTATATATCGCTCATCCAATGCAAAACGCCTGTCCATGACCATTGCAGCGATACACAGAATTTTGAGTAACAAAATAAGGACTAGGGCATCACTGCTTCGGCGCTTATTAGTTTAAGACATTAGATGGTTAGCCTCAACAGCCCTGTAATTTCGCTAGCTGCAATATACCCTGTTTTTGTTTTGTAAGTATCGCTTTCAAGAGATATTTCTCTTGAATATTGTACAGGCGCTCGTGGCTTGCGTTTTCCTTAATGGTAATTTCGATTTACGATAATAGCTTTCGATAACGGACGTCGTCATTCAATGCTTGATGGCAACTTCAGCCTATCGATAATAAATAATACCAATACTACCGCATAAACAATAATGGACCATGATCTGCAGTTATTGTCAAACTCCTAGCTGAATAGGAGAGCTGTGCTGCCATTCTCATCACATCACATCATCGGCCATAGGACGTCCACTGCTGGACATGGGCCTCCTCCTGGGGGGGATTTTGCCAATACTCGCCACGCTTGGCAGGCGGGTTGGCGAGCGCAGTTAGGTGTGATTGTTCAAGGAAGACGCTGCTGCCCACCTTCCGGATTACATCTCTTAGCCGCCTCTTACGGCAACCACGGGCAAAGAGGGTGGAGTACAATTCTTACGCCGGCACCACCACGGCAATGTGCTGCCATTCGCTAAGCTTAAAAGCTGCGTTGAATAGATAAAGTATTCCCCACACAGACGCGGCTTGCAGGAGCGGCTGTGTTTAAAAAAAAATATTCTTGTACATTTCACACAGCGCCATCTAGCCTCAAACTAAGCAAAGTTTGTACTATGGTAACCAGATAACCGATAATAGAGTTTTTGGCGGGAACGTGGAAAGAGACGTGTCGCCCTATTGTTTTTTTTTCTAAAATTAGTATTTTTTCGAGTGTTTATTGTATAAAAATAGTGGTGTTCTATTCATAAAGTGCCGAATTATAAGCGCGAGTGTAAGAAAGTGATATAATGTGGTGAAACATGACTTTTCGTGTTGCTTCTAAAACTCCATCGAAGCTTATAGTAAAGTCGCCACTACTTTACTAAAGCATGACTGGATTTGACTGGCATGACAGGACTTTAAGAGGAAACAAGTCGTCATTTTCTTCATACAAACGTTTTCCCCATTTTCCTTCCAGGATTTTAATACTAGAGCAATAATTTTTAGATAGGAAGTAGATACCTGCTAGTTTCATGCCCCTCTGTTTTGATTTTTTGATATATGTTTTTTTTATGAGAGCTAGGAATCTTCAAAAATCTTAAAATTTACCTAGTTTCAACGCTGTGTTTCAACGTCCAAATTCCCAATCTCATAGACATAATCTTAAAAAAATAAAACGCACAGGCAAAGAACACATCCTTCTTATTTACTTGTTAAAAGAAATACTAAAATCGGTCTAAATTTGGAGGAGGAAACTGGAAAACGAAACCTCGATTTTGCTCATTTTATTTCGGGTTAATGAGCCCGAGGTGCAGTTGTCCCTTTCGCTCAGTATGTACGCGGGTGCTGCGTGCGGCGCGACAGAAATAGCTTGGTGAAATTCCTAATTTTCAAATGTCTCAGTTGACTGCTTTCCTCTTAACTATAAAGATAAAGAAGCTGTGTTGTTTTTTTTTCAAAACAAATGTTTTTTCGAGTGTTTATGTATAAAAAATAGTGGTTTTATTCTTAAAGTGCCGAATAACAATCGCGAGTGTGGAAAAGTGATATAATGCGGTAAAATATGACTTTTCGTGTTGCTTCCAAAATTCCAGTAAAGTCGCCACTACTTTACTAAAGCATGATTCGATTTGACTGGCCCGGCCTGGACTTGACAAAGCCTGGACTTTCACTATAAGGATAATGAAGCTGAAAACTGAAGAATGCATACAAAATACAGAAACATGGAAACTGGCAGAATGCTTAGAGTGCGATGCCAAGAAGAAAGAGAAAAAAATCATAATAGTTATTTACTTTTTTTTTGTAAATACATACGGTATAATACCGAGACACGAAACAAACGTTTATGCACAAATGTTTGTTCCAAGTGGGAATCGAACCCACGCTCTATAACTCTTACAGCTGATACACTACTAAATAAGCTTTCATCAAGCTTCAGAATTCGTCGAAAACAATTTGTCGAATCACAGTTCGTCGAAAACAATACTTCGAATACACAATTCGTCGAATAACAATTAACGTACTCCAAATTCGTAGTCACCTATATTTTTATATGTTAGCATATGTACTCGTAATTGATGAGTGAATCTACTATAATTATAGGTCTACGGGATGTGCAGCTCCTCAAAATATCTTCAGAAGGCGACTGTTTCGACGTAAGTCTCAGTAAAAATTTGGTAACTTACCACATTCTTGTTAATTATTATTTTTCGTTTATTTTCGAATCATTTCTTTTGTTGTGCCATTCCACACTATTTGTGATTAATTGTTTTTGACGAATTGTGATTCGACGAATTGCGTTTTCGACGAATTGTTTTTGACGAATTTTCCGCAGACGGGTTGATTAATACAAGCAGCATACTGTATTTAAGTTCGCATGTCCACTTTGTTCTTATTATAACGTTAAATAGCTGCACAGATTTTAATTTAGTTTCATTAAAGGTGACTTGATCAACATTTTTCTTAGCTTCGATCCAAGAAATCTATAATATAACCTCTTTTCTAGTTGATGAACGCAACTTCTACAGGTCTCAAAGATTCAAAACTTGGTATTTTGTTACTGGTCTCGGAGATTTTTAATTATCAATTGATACTTGTTAATACGAGCATACTTTATTTCAAATGGATTATCTAAGAAATAAAACACCTACTTACCACGAATGAGTAATCGAACGTATCCTAAAAGCTCTTCAGATTTAGCAGATATTCGCTCATTCTAGTTTCGCGGTTCTTGTCGACTAATTAAAACGCCTGGGTTCCGCAAATCGCCTGCGTTATGGCCTCTTTGGGCCATTATTACTTGAGAGTTGCCAGATTGGGATCTATTCTCGCGATTTTGCGGATGATTTTGATTCTTAGAAAATATTTGGGGATTTGTGTGTCAAATAGTAAGAAATTAGTTATGAGGTAGAAATTACCATTTTCTGGGAGGGTTTAAGGTTTTTTTTTATAGTGAACAGGCGAAGTGTTTGACCACATCTCACTTGATGTTAAGTGACGGTGTGGTCGAAGATGGTAAAGCACACCTAGCCTGGAATGGTACTGGCTCTCAAGTGAGGCTACCGGAACACACCGGTAGATGCTTGGCGGCAGATTTTTAACTTGAGGGTGGTAGCTAGCCAGCCGTGTACTAGAAAATACCCTACCACCACGCTATGGTTTCCTCACGATGTTTTCCTTCACCGGCAGCTCAAGCTCATTGTTGGGGTTTGAACCCACGCCCTTCGGCATGCGAACCGACCGCGCTAACCACTGAGCTATCATCGCTACAAAAGTATTTATAAAGTACACAAACACAGTGTACACCAATATTTTAAAAAATAAATAGGGAAATTACAAAATGTCAATTTAAGTGTCACAGCAGTTATATGCGATAACGGCACGAATTATAATCAATAATAAGTCAAAAGCGAATAAAGCAAAAAATTCAGAAAGTATTTAGTCAAAATTAATAAGAACTACAAATTCAAATTCTTCGTTGTTGCGAGGTTACAAATAAAACCGTATAATTATATAATTTAACAAACTATTCCCACAAAGTCTCAAAACGAAAGTTTTTAACCAGTGCGTTCTACCCGTCATGACGTACTGCGCCGAGACGTGGACACTTACAGCTGGAATCTTCTAAATATATACATATAACTCAAAGGTTACAAAAAAAAAAGTATTTATGTATTCTATCAGTTAACTGACTTCCATCACACAAGCTCTGCTTAGTTTGGGGTCAGATGGCGCTGTGTGTAATGTGTCCTACGATATTTATTTATTTATTAAAGGTGACTGACTGACTGACATAGTGATCTATCAACGCACAGCCCAAACCACTGGACGGATCGGGCTGAAATATGGCATGCAGGTAGATGTTATGACGTAGGCATCCACTGAGAAAGGATTTGGATTAATTCTACCCCCAAGGGGATAAAATAGGGGATGAAAGTTTGTATGAAACTTTGTCAATTTTAAACTGATCGGGCTGAGACTTTGCATGCATAAAGCTACTATGACGTAGGCATCTAGCGCGGGTGAAACCGCGGGGCACAGCTAGTGTGATTATAATTCTTTTGAGAAATAAACATAAACAAACATTAATTGGGTGATACGGAATACGGCAACTGGCAACCCTGTTATTATCACGACTTGGAGTTGGCTGCTTTGTGAGAATTCTCGCAATTATATTTTATGTTGGTCTGTATGATATGGGTTGTTGGTGGTAGATGTAGAATATGGAATGTATTAAAGGGCTCCGAAGGGTCAGGGTGAGATGTTGGTGAAAGTTTAATGTCATGCACTGTTTTGAGCTATCACGGACGTTTAATGATTATACAAGGTATTGACAGCCCTGTTGCGTCATTGGTAGTATATCTGCTTTAAGAGCTGTAGGGCGTGGGTTCGATTCCCACCCAAGACAAACATTATGTGGTATAAATAAATGTTTGTTTTGTAATTTAAGTATGTATTTTTTTTTAAAGTTTTATTTTTAATAGCTGACAGGCTTGGTGTTTGACCACAGCTCACCTGATGTTAAGTGGTCGAAGATGATAAACACACCTAGTCTGGAATGGAACTGGCCCTCAAGTGAGGCTGCTGAAACATACCGTTAGGTGCTCTTCGACAAATTTTCAACTTGAAGCTAGGTGGTAGCTTGCCAGCCGCGTACTAGACAGTACTCTACCACCATGCCGCGGTTTTCTCATGTATTAAGACAGGAATATATGGTTGTAGTAGCTTCTCTCTGCACTTGCATCCCCCTGGCTAAGTGACAATTGTAGTAAGCATAAGTAAGCATAATGCATTAATATTTATAACTGTAAACTGTAACCTAATATGAAAAGAAAGATCTACAAAAAAAAAATGCCTTGCTGAGTTTCTTGCCGGAGCTTCGCAGTTGAAGTGTAATTACGAGCCGGTGGTAGATTCAAACATGTAACTTAACGTTCATAAGTGCCTTACCAGGGCCTAAACTGAATAAATGACTTTTTGATTTGATTATTCTTTCACCGGCAGATCAAGCTCATTTTTGGGGTTTGAACCCACGCCCTTCGACGTCTGAAATGAAGTTTGTGTAGCAAAACAAAGTCCAGGGTATCACTGCTTTGACGCTCACTACCTTTTTTTATTGCTGACAGGCTAGTTGTTTAACCACAGCTGACGTGATGTTAACTGACGATGACCTACTTTGCGACCTTCAATGGTTAATCTCAACAGCCCTGTAAGTTCGCTAGCTGCAGTACCCATCAAACCGGAACACAGTAATGTTGACACACTACTGCTTGGCGGCAGAATATCTGGTACTACGGTGGTACCAACCTAGACGACCTCTTGCAAAAGAGATCTACCACCAAGTAACTTTTTCACGTTTCCTATAACACATGGCAGCAAGCAATCATATTAAGCCGACATTCTGATTCCAAAAAGGTACGTTCATATGCTTCTCACGAGATTGTTACGTTATATGTTATAGCCATTACGTTATATGTTATAGCTATAACGTTGTGTTATAGCCACTTCGGTTAATAGCCGGACTCTATGAATACTCACTGCATTATGGGAGTATAACCTTATTTTCGTTCAGATTTACATACGTACTTAAGGCCTATATTCCAATGTTTCGAGCACGTCAATGACTGCAATCAATCATCAGTCTAAAGTTGTGCTATTTTGCAGGGCCGGGCCGTGAGTTTAGGGGGCCCTGGGCTAATACTACTTAGGCCGACTTAATTACTCAAAGTATAAGAAAAAAATAAGACAATAAAATATTTGATTTATAATATAATATATTATGCCTTAGTGTTTGTTAAATACAACAGTAAATAAATTGACAAATTATAAAGCAACCTTTCTGCACTTTCCTTTGGCAAATTCTTTAATTTGCTCCTCACATTCTAGATTCTTAGTTAAATCAACATTTATGGACAAAACGGATAAATGGGTAAGTCGTGAGTTTGACATCGTCGTTCTATATTTATTCTCTATATATGCCATCCTCGAAAAGGAGCGCTCGGCTTCACAGCTTGTGAGGTAAAATATAAGGTTAAATATATTTTTAAGATTGTATAGCAGTTCGGGAATACGTCAACAAGCTTCTTTTCATAAATAATCGTAAAAATGTCTACGCAAGACGAGTAGGACTCTGTCGACTGAAGCAAATAAGTTTAATTGGATGCATTCATTGACTAAATATTCATCCACATCATCGGGATAATAGTCAATAAGGGGGCCCCTTGAATCCACGGGGCCTTGGGCTGAAGCCCAAAAAGCCCTATGGTAGATCCGGCCCTGCTATTTTGAGTTTCATTAAGCGGAGTAAAAAAATGGTGGTTATGTAATTTCGTGCGCGCCAAACTTCTATTTTCCTGATAGTTTTTTTTTATGGCTGACAGGCTGTGTTTGACCACAGCTCACCTGATGTTAAGTGATGGTGTGGTCGAAGATGGTAAAGCACACCTAGCCTGGAATGGAACTGGTTCTCTAGTGAGGCTGCCGGAACACACTGCTAGATGCTTGGCGGTAGATTTTCAACTTGAGGGTGGTAGCTAGCCAGCCGACTACTAGAAAGTACCCTACCACCACGCTATGGTTTCCTCACGATGTTTTCCTTCACCGGCAGCTCGAGCTCATTGTTGGGGTTTGAACCCACGCCCTTCGGCATGCGAACCTATCGCACTAACCACTGAGCCATCATCGCTACAAAAAATATAGAGTTATCTATAATAAATAATCAATAATACAGTTTCCAGTTTTCCGAAAATATAGATTTTGAATTTTGTGTCTGTCTGACCGTCCGTCTGTGCGCACTAATCTCAGAAACCAGGCAATGAATCAAAGAGGAGCTCTTTGAAAATTATCCTGCAGAGTCCGGATTAGGTTCTAGGCGACTTATCGTTAGAACATGTGAATGTTATGCGTTATATGTTTTTACAATTGACAGCCCTGTTGGCTCATTGGGAGTATGTCTGCCTGAGCTGTAGGGCATGGGTTCGATTCCCGCCAAGGACAAATGTTTGTTTGGTATAAACAAATATTTGTTCTGTGTCTGGGTGTTCTGTATATATTATAAGTATGTATTTACAACAACAAAAAAGTATTTATGTATCCTATCAGTTATCTGACTTCCATCATACAAGCTCTGCTTAGTTTGGGCTCAGATGGCGCTGTGTGTAATGTGTCCTACGATATTTATTTATTATTTATTACAGTGGGATCGCTCAGTAGGTTTCGAAAAACACATTTTTAAAGTCATCTTTGTTTAAATTTCTATAGAATCTATCATTCTAAATTGCATCTCTACTTTGACGAAGTTTTTCAAAATATTATGCTTGACTGTAGGGATATTCGCGCAACACTATGTATTATCCAATGAAATTCTATAATTTATGTATATAATAGAATATATGATATTTATAACTTTATCCAAGTTTGCTCAGATCACAATGCGGTCAGGTAGCTCTGCAAGAAACTAATTTCGTTTAAGACTGCTGGACCATTGGGTTTCGAACGCAAGAAATGTATTCAAGACAGAGCGTGGCGTCTAAGAGAGAAAGGCCGCGACCCCAGGTCAGGTTGGTTACTAACACGGCAAATTTCTTTGGTAATACGTATACTACGTCCTCTTGATAAGAGGTATAACGAAATTAAAATAACGAATTTGTCATATTTTTTTTACAATTTCGTTATTATGACCATTAATGAACGTTCATAACCTCAGGAAATAGCCAAAAAATACCAGGCTCCATCATCAATCACGACTCAACCAGGTAGGGAACCAATTGTGAACTTCTTTGGAAACGGAACTTCAGTCATTTCTCAAAATGACAGAGTTTCCACATATAAATCTATGTCACCGGCAGTGTGAGAGAATTGCTTGATTTATATTTTGCCTGAGGTTTTTCCTATAAAACATCTGATGTTAAAAAGAAGATATGGATTGACTGTCGCACTGTGTCACGGCATGAGTTAATGCGCGCGCTGTGATTTATTGTAGATGGTAAATAGTATTAGATATGTATAATATATATATGTCGTTGGTTGTATATATATATATACAACCAACGACAGCCCTGTTATATCTGATTTAAAAGCTGTTGTAGGGCGTGGGTTCGATTCCCACCCAGAACAAATATTTTGTGTTATAAACAAATGTTTGGTGTCTTGTACTCTGTATGTTTTTACAAAAAAGTATTTAAGTATTCTATTGGTTACTTCCATAGTACAAGCTGTGCTTAGTTTGGGATCAGATGGCGCTGTGTGTTTTGTCCTACGATATTTGTTTATTTAAAAACATATTTTATATACATAGAACACAACTTCTGAAAAAAGAATGAAGTACAAAACGCACCCCAATCTGCATAATTGTTCTTCTTACAATTTCTGTTTGAAGTACACCACTCCTTTTACTTCTTTCACAAATACTTTCCATATTAAGGTTGCCTGAAATATGTCACTATAGGAGATAAGGCCGCCAGTTGTTGTTGTATTTTAAATTAATTTATTTAAAGTAGCTACGACCCATAAAATTGATGATCAAACTCTAACTCTTGGTCGTTTCTGTTATCTAAAAATAAAGTGCTATTTTGCAACAAAACTTTAGCACGTCTATCATTTTTTTAATCCATGGTCATTGAAAAAGCAGTCGTGATATGAATACTATTCAGTACCTATTGATACATTTCTGGTTCGATTTTTTGGGCGTCTGTGGTTGGAGCGTTCGGTTTCACGCGGAAATACAACCAAGAACATGTGAAACGGACCGGAGGAGGCGGATATCCTGCACAGATTCCGTAAAACGGAACTGTTTGGCCTCAGCTGTTGTTGTGTGTAGCGATACAAACATGCCGTAGACGCATAAAAGGAATAAGAATTCTTAATAGGTATATTAAATGAATTTTTGTACAATGTGTTTTTGTTTATGTTTTTTTTTTTCATTATAAAAATAGATATAACGAATTGGTGTAAAAAGTGACGCAGAATTAGTTCCTGTTAGAAATAGGTCTGCTCAGGGATCCTCTAACTTGGTTTCTGTATCTTCTAAATGATAATTTTTTCATTTAATGTGACCGAAAAACTCTCTTATGGTAAGAGATGACGCATGTTCATGACAATTGCAGCGATACACAGAACTTTGAGAAACAAAACATAATAGTGGTTAGGTAATTTAGTTAGCAGCGGTACCTTTAAAATCGGAACACAGTAATGTTTTCACACTACTGCTTGGTGGCAGAATATCTGTTACAGCGGAAGTACCTACCTGGACGACCTCTTGCTGATGAGATATTATAGGATCGTAAATGTGTATTGCGTTTTTATTTTTGAGATAGACTTGTGCAATAACCTCCTTTCAGCTTAATAGGTGCTACCGTTCAATGTGAATTCGTATCGGAAATTTCGGAAAATATAATGTCATTAAAAATTCGGTATGCCATTTGTTCATTATAATAGAATTGTTTCAAGTTAAGTTTATTTGACTTCATTTAATTATAATATATGGACATATCCATGTCTGAAATGTATAATTTGGATTGGAATAATTTTTAATGTTAAAGTAATGAGACGAACGAAACGCTCCCCTGATAGTAAGAGATAACGCCTGTCCATGATCATTGCAGCGATACACAGAACTTTGAATAACAAACCAAAGTCCAGGGCATCGCTGCTTTGGCGCTCATTACTTTGAGATTTTTTATGGTTAGTCTCAACAGCCCTGTAATTTCGCTAGCTGCAGTACCCTGGTGCTTGACGGCAGAATATCTGGTACTGCGGTGGTACCTACCTAGACGACCTCCTGCTAAGGAAATCTACCACCAAGTAAAATTTCACTAAGTTGAATTTGAATTTAAACAAAATCTAAGAAGAGGAGGAAAAGACAGGAGAAGAGGTGTGCGAGAAGAGGATATAATTACTTGCGGTTTTTATTTTAATTTTAATTAGATAGATAGATAGATAGAAACTCTTTATTGTGCACACTAAAAAAGAAAAAGAGTACAGAAAACAAAAGAATCTTATCAGCTAGTGCCACAAGTAATAATTAAGTGTAGTAATTAGTGTTTTGTTTAAGCTTTTAAGTTTATATCAAATTTAGTTTTAGATATTTAGTAAAGTTTCGGATAAGTTTTTTAATCATTGTCAAGTTTTTTAAATTATCGTCATGATATTTAAATTATTGTTAAGTTTCTGAAATTATTGTCAAGATTTTTTAAATTATCGTCAAGTTTTTTAAATTTAAATCCTCATTTCTGTTGTAGCGAAACGACTGTTAAGCGGAAATAAACTAAATATATACCTAGAACACTTAAATCTAGTAGGCACCTTCTTGTAACCAGAACTAGTCATGCTTATAAAAAATACACTAAAAATAATCCGGAATACCATTTTTGTAAATGTCCATATAGAGACATAAACCATATTATAAGCCGTTATGGTGCAACAGGTTTGATTGAATGTAAATCTATTCCAAACAAGCGCTCGAGCAAACAAACTCCCTTTTGTAACTGTTAAAAACTGTATAATCCAATGTGTGGATCCAATTTGCGGAGCTTGAAAAGAAAAATGAGATTAACCGCGGAAAGCATTTTCCGCTGAAACGATTTTATATACCTACATATATATTTAATGTTAGAATATAACTGAAGTGGCAATGGGCTCGTGTTCTAGAGTGGAAACCGCGAATTGGCAAACGTAACGTAGGACGCCCTGAGACTCGATGGAGTGACGATATACGTAGAACAGATGGCGGTGGATGGAAGCGGAAAGGCCTATCTACAGCAGTGGACTACAAAAGGCTGATAATGATGATGATGATCATTAGAAATTATATTTTATTACAAAATATAATAATTAAAAAATATTATAATATATTTAATTTATTTTATTACAAGCGCAGCGTAGGACGTCCACCCACAAGGTGGACAGACGACCTAATAAAGGCCGCAGGAACGCGCTGGATGCGAGCCGCTTCTAACCGGTCTTTATGGAAGTCAATGGGGGAGGCCTATGTCCAGCAGTGGACGTCATGCGGCTGATGATGATGATGATGACAAAATAAAATAAGGTACACAAACATTTTATTGACCACACCAAAGTTACAAATCATTTTCCATTGATATTTAAAAATAACATCAAATATTTTGAAATCATAACATATGTCAATATAATCAAAATGTCAATATTATAATCAAAAAGGTATTTGAAATCTAGGAGATCTTTCTGTTTGTTTTTAATTCAGAATCTTTTATTGTAGGCTGTATTACATGTTGTTGATGTAATCAGTTCGGTATTAACAGATATCATTTTGAGTATACAATATTTAGTACGTTAATTGGTATTTAAGATATTATTATACAAATACAAATAAATACAAATATATTATTGATAACACCAATGTTACAAGTCAATTCCGTAATATCATCTAAATATATATAACTCAAAGGTGACTGACTGACTGACATAGTGATCTATCAACGCACAGCCCAAACCACTGGACGGATCGGGCTGAAATTTGGCATGCAGGTAGATGTTATGACGTAGGCATCCGCTAAGAAAGGATTTTGATTAATTCTACATAAAATAGGGGATGAAAGTTTGTATGAAACTTTGTCAATTTTAACGGGCTGAGACTTTGCATGCATAAAGCTAATATGACGTAGGCATCTAGCGTGAAACCGCGGGGCACAACTAGTTACAATATATAATTACATTCGTCAAAAACCAATACATTTTTATTTTTCTCACTATATAAAACTTTATAATAACTTTTCCTCGCAGCTTTGCTCATGTGGCCAATTCGGAAAAAATATATTTTTTTGCTTTAGTATCTACGATTATTTAGACTTTTATATTACATATTTTAATTTAGCAACGAAATAATTTTATGTTGTAATTCTCACACTGTTTTATCGACGTAGAAATGCTATATCGATAAAGCAGATAAAGCTACGTCCTGAGGCTACGTCTGTTGCAGAGCGCTTTGAACCTAGTTTACCGACGCGACGGTGCGAGGGGCGGCCTACTTTATATGTAAAATCAAAGAAAAGGTATACATATAATAAAAGATTCTAATTTTAAAGATTCTAGATAGCGCATTTTATTTAAAATATTGCTGTAATTTTTATTGCAACCTAGTAAACAAGGTTATACTAATACTGCAAGATTTTTAAAGAGTCACAAAAGTTGGTTTCGATGTCTCAAAGCTAAACAAGTAAGTCATATATTTCTATGAGATGTTAATATCGGCTTTCTTATAATAAAATAAGTCTATTTGCTAATTAATGTTGCATCAATGTCAATTTTACAGTTAATTAGAGACATTGATTACAGTCAACCAAATCCTCAACTTATAAAGCAAAATATGTATAGGTACTATGGTTGATGATTTTAGGGTGAGTTTACACGCGCTAAATATTCATCAGGTTGTCATCCCAACATAATACAAGCTGGGGCTTAGACTGAATATTTTAACTCGGGATAATATTTACCTATTCACACGTGGAAAACAGTTACAGATATAGACGCCGTTCTTCCTGAAACAGCGTGAGCTACGTGCACACACGTCTATGAGCACACGCACCCACGAGCATACGCAACCGCATATACACGCTCACGCACCCACGTACACACGCACCCACGTATACACGCATCCACGAAATGCACACGATACCACACACATACGCACACGCACGTAGAGAATCGCACGCACGCTGGCACACACACTCAAGGTCAAGGTTTTCAAGGTCTGAATGAATAGGTATCTGCTAAGTCTGCGTGCTTCATTTTCGACCACATCGTAGCTTACCATCAGGCGGGTAGGTGGTGGTTAAACGTGGACTTATTCGTATTAAAAAACACACACACCAAGCTTTTGCAAAGATTTGAGCAATTATATTATGGAATTGCAAAAAAAATATAAAATTTGCCGTGGTGATGCCAGCGTAAGAATAGTACCCCACCCTCTCTACCCGTGGTTGCCGTAAGAGTCGGCTAAGGGATGTAATCCGGAAGATGGGCAGCAGCGTCTTCCTTGAACAATCACACCTAACTGCGCTCGCCAACCCGCCTGCCAAGCGTGGCGAGTATTGGAGGAGGAGGAGGAGGCCTATGTCCAGCAGTGGACGTCCTATGGCTGATGATGTGATGTATGATTGCAAAAAAAAAATACATTTTATTAACTTTTTGACCATTGCTGATGTGATTGGTAGTAGATGTCCTTAGCAGGAGGTCGTCTATCATCTAGGAAGAAGCCATCGAAGATTTAAATTTTCCGTCCCGAGCACTGGTGAATAAAACATTACTGTGTTTGAAGGGCCAGGCTTAGCCGTTTCGGTGGTACGATGCCACAGACAGACATACACTAGTCAAACTTATCTCTTCTCTGTATGCGTCGAGGATTAAAAATTAATTGAAATAAGTGACTACCAAGATCACACATAACTAGTGGACTAAGTTACAATAAAAAAAATTGGCATGAAAAAGGAGTAATAATATCAGTTTTCCACCTTGTGTGCACGATGTATCACAAAAGGCGACGATCAAAAAAGGGAAAAATGTATGGGAAGGGAAGATATTTTACTCCTGGATCTCCCGGAGTGTCTACTACACCAAGCACTAAACGTCTCCAGAATAACTAAATGTTTTGATGATGTAATAAGGTTCACAAATCTCCGATAGTCCGGCAATAACGTAAAAAACTTTGGAGCTCCACCGGTTAGCGGCCATTGATTTGGACCACGTTTTACAACTCCGCATGCACTTCTGCAAATGAAGCGTAGATGTATTGTCATGTGACAAGGACATAGAGAGGGGATATAGGTAGGATGGTAGGAAATAGATATATTACACATCACACATCACATAATCAGCCATAGGAAGTCCACTGCTGGACAAAGGCCTCCTCCTGGGGGGGTTTTGCCAATACTCGCCACGCTTGGCAGGCGGGTTGGCGAGCGCCGTGTGATTGTTCAAGGAAGACGCTGCTGCCCATCTTCCGGATTACATCCCTTAGCCGACTCTTACGGCAACCACGGGTAGAGGGTGGGGTACTATTCTAGATATATTAACTATCGCCATTTTATGTTATTAATAAAACTTTCTATAATTTGTATTGAAGCCGTTTAGCGTAAACATACCTTATATCTTGGAACACAATCCAATTTACCAAAAACCTACCAACGATTTTATGAGCTACTGTCTTTGTCTATAGTAGAGAATTTTGTAAGGTGCGTAATAATGGTACGCGGCATGTATGTTAATTCGCAAATATTTAGGTCGGAATAGATGAGGAAAGAATATTAATGTTCGAGATGGAGGCCTTATCTGTTGCAAGTATTGATAAACACGTATAGCGGAAATAATTAACTTTGCGGCAATGTTTTTTTTTTTTTTTTTTTTTTTTTTTTTTTTTTTTTTTTTTTATATCTAATAGGCTTGCGTTTGACCGCCATCTCGCCTGATGATAAGCGAAGATGCGGCCTACGGTGGAGCACGCTCGCCTAGAAGAAACCGATTCACTCGCGACTTGAAGGCACCCAGATTGTATTTATCGGGGAACACCCACTCGGGCAGCAAATTCCATTCTCCAGCGGTTCGCACAATGAAGGTAGATTCGAACCGCTTAGTTCGAGCTTTTGGAATATCGACCATGAAGCGGTGTCGCTTTTTAGAGCTCCTGGCTGTCCGATAGTAGAATGGGCAGGGTGGAATTAGGTCATGTAGATCTGAAGCGCACTCGCCAAAGTGTATCCGGTTGAAAACCGACAGAGAAGCGACTTAATTTTACTTTTTCTTTTTACTTTGACGCGCATCCATCATCGACAGTCTCGTAGCTACTAAGGGACTAGGTGGTGCCGTGCACTGAAGTCTTCAAGCTCAGGAAGCCTCTTGGATTCTGATGACCAAGCAAGCTGAACTTGCTAAAAATCCCTACTTTAAGTTTTTTTATGATGAATGGCTTGCGTTTGATCGCCATCTCACCTGATGTTAAGTGAAGATAGCTCAGTTTGTAGCGATGATAGCTGAGTGGTTAGCACGGTCGATTCGCATGCCAAAGAGCGTGGGTTCAAACCCCAACAATGAGCTTGAGCTGCCGGTGAAGGAAAACATCATGAGGAAACCATAGCATGGTGGTAGGGTACTTTTTAGTACTCGGCTGGCTAGCTACTACCCTCAAGTTGAAAATCTGCCGCCAAGCATCTCACGGTGTGTTCCAGCTGCCTCACTTGAGAGCCAGTACCATTCTAGGTGTGATTTACCATCTTCGACTACACCGTAACGTAGGCTGTAAAAAAAAGTTGTATCTATCAGGGAACACTCACCCGGGTAACGTATTCCATGCTTTAGCCTTTCGAACACTGATAGTGGATTCAAATCGTTTCGTACGGGTTCTTGGAATTGGAACTGGTTAACAAGTGGAGCTGCCGGAGAATACACCTTTAAGTGCTTGGCGACAGATTTTCAACTTAAGGTTGGTAGCTAGCCAGTCGAGTACTAGAAAGTACCCTACCGTCACGCTACTGTTTCCTCATGATGTTTTACTTCACCGGAAGCTCAAGCTCATTATTGGGGTTTGAGCCCACGCTCTTCGGCGTGTGAACTGACTGTGCTAAACACTGAGCTATCATCGCCAAATAATGATAAATACAGTAGTGTGTAAGCTGTATTTTCGTTTGAAGGGTATTGTAGTTAGCGAAATTATAATGCTGAGACTAACCATCGAAAGTCCTGAAGTAATGAACGCCGATGCAACGATACCCTGGATTTTGTTTTGTTACTCTTAATTCTAGATACCGCTGTGATAGTCATAGACATACGATTTATTTTATTATCAGGAGAGAGTTTGGATGGTCTCATTACTATTGCATTAAAAAAAAAAACAAACAAATATATTGCGATAGCAACCAGCCCAAACGATCATCCCTAGCTTATCAAATTATGCGTCAAAAAGGTACCAAACAATTTGCAATAAATTTCTCCCCATAACTCTGTATTGTCAGAAGCAACACCAAAGAAGGCAGAGCCTATTTGTTTTATGAATTTCACCATTTTACGACTTATTTTTATAGCAACATATATTTTATACTTTATGGTCACCTGGTGTAATAAAAAGGAGGTGACTCGGAAACGGCGGAAATCTTACCGCTCCGTGCCTTTTCTTGGTTTTAAAAAGGAAATTTTGTAAAGTTAGGAAGAGGGAAGTCGGTAAATTATTTTTAGTCGTTTGAACAGTTTTTTACTTAAAGTTTCAGGGAAACTTGTCCAGAACGAATACTGGCTTGTAAATTGTGCATAATTATAGAAGGGATAAAAGAGAAATGTTTTAAATAGTATTTTGATGCGTGTAATGATTAGGTAGAATGATTTAGGATTATTTATATTTATATTAAGACATGCCACTGCAATTCCAGAATTTTATAAGTTTTTTTTTAGAATTCAAAATATTATTTGGGGTTAGGTCTAAGGTGAGAAACGTAATAACATGAGCAAGTTTTTGGCAGCCTATTGGTTCATTGGTAGTATATAAGTATTTAGTGTCCTAGGTGGGAATCGAACCCACGTCTTATAGCTCCTAAACCAGATATACTTACATAAGCCAACAGAGATGTCATAAAGTTTGTTAAAAATAATGAGTAAGATTACGCCCTTTCAACTTCATACCCTAAGCTTATAACCGTGTACAGACAATTTTTAGAAGTGACAATGAAAAATGAATAATAGTGTTATAGGGAAACAAAAAATAAAACTGTTTTTAACAGAAAATTCAAAATTTTGAGTCTTTATTTTCCGAGATTTTAGACTTAGAAAAGGCAATTAACTTTCCAATAAATTGTGGTGTTTACGCTTCGAGACTCAGGTAAACAAGTTGAAATCTCATTTTTAAACATTCTCAGATAAGTTTTACGCAAAGCTTGAAAAAAATAATTTAATTTTACTTCGCATTTAGCGCAATACCTCATTACCAAAGTTTACTGAAATTTGCTAAATCTTTTTATCGCGAAAATCAAATAAATGAATGAATTATTGTGAAAGTTTCTACGGCCTAGTCGGGAGACTGTCTGGCTTGTAATCTGGAGGTCTAGGGTTCGAATCACACGACACACAATTCTGTATTTCTAAGTTATGGACATGACTCCAAAGGGTGAAGAAAAACATCGTAAAACCTGCATGTTTCAGAGTTCTTTAAAAAAAGTTCTCGAAGTTCTATAAACTCTGCCAACCCGCATTTGGCCAGTATGGTGAACCTTCTCACAATAGAAAGCGACCTGCGTCCTGCAGTGCGACAATTTATAAAAAAAAAAATTTTTTTTAGAAGCTTTTATCTGGGACAATGAACAAAAAAAAAATCTAGTAAGTATTTGGCGTGTAGGTATGTACTTACATATATCCTTAAAAGCTTGAGGCACAGAAGTATAGTAAGTACCTAACCTCTAACCTGTAACGGGTAATGCCTCAAGCTTTTAACGATATAGGTAAGTACTTACACGCCAAACACTTACTAGAATTTATTTTACTAGATAAGTATTTTAGAGATTGCTCCTCAAGACGAATCAATCGAGTCCAAACTCGATGGGTTTATCTTGTTTATTTCAGAAGTTCCTATGGTCATCTTCTGTCTCCATCACCAGACCAGCTCCATGGTACCATATAATTGTAATGTCACCGAAGGTAACAAACCACCAAAGTACATCAAATTTGAGTTCAATCGGATATCGGGAAGTGGGTCATATTTAACTTGCTTGATTCCAGCCGGACAAACATACATAGATGGCAAGTTAAATAAAAGCTTGAAAAAAGGGCTGAACCGCAAACGAGTTATTTTGTTGTAAACAATTATAATAAACACTTTTTTCTTGTTGAAAGTCAAGCTGTATAATGCCACTGCACCGGGTATTTTAAAGTTTAGTTCTTCATTAACAAAGAACTAAGTCAAAAGTCAAGGATTGGGAGCACCCAAAGTCGAAGTTAAGTTAAAATAAGTGAGTTTTAAGTTGGCAAGAAGACGACGTCTCCCGTGGTGGCTTAAGACATAAAAGGAAATGAAATATCTACAAAATTTGGCATACTTCAGTTTTAAAATATGATTTAATTTAAATTATAATTATTATCCTAATTAATCAATAACTTTGTGTGCGCCGACATAGGGGGTTTTCTCGGAGAATATCGTTCGTCTCGTAACAAAAAAGGAAAACTTACACTGATTTTCGTATAATAGTAATTGTTTTAAGACACAGATTTTTGTTACATGGATAGGTTTTTTTTGACGAATATCTGAAGCGACAGTAGCTGTCAAAACCATCTGACTTTTTAATTTCGAGTTCGGATACGCAACATGCCTTGGAAGCTCCAGCTTCAGATATTGCAGGTGTTGGTCTTTTTCTTGCTGCTTGGCTTCTTCTTCCCGGAACAAGGGACATATTTTTGCAACGCTGCGCCGTATTGTGCCGGATGCCGTCCGTATGTTTACGCCGTCTTTGCCGCTGATAATGTTGATGATTCGCCCAAGAGATCACTTCAATGGAGGAACCTTGTTATCCTTGATGACAACTAGCGTGTTTGGCTCAAGACTGTCGACGTTCTCCCTCCATTTGCATGAAAATGGCCAGGACTGAGAGGAAGAAAGTCATGGGGATCAGGTGATAATGGGGATAAAAGACGGGATATTAATAAAAATCAAAAATCAAAAAGTCATTTATTTAGTTTAGGCCCTGGTAAGGCACGTTAAGTTACATGTTTGAATCTACCACCGGCTCGTAGTTACACTTCAACTGAGAAGACACCGGGAAGAAACTCAGCAAGGCATTTTTTTGTTGTGGATCTTTCTTTTCATATTAGGTTACAGTTTATATAGGTTCTACTTGGGTTAATACCGTGATAAACTCCTCAAAGGTTAAATGCGCATTACCGCATTACATATGACACGGGTGAGGTGTAATTTACATAGAGTACTAAATTTTATTTGATTTAAAAGTCCCTTTTAGTCTGGTTAAATCGCTTCCACTTGTGAGTTGTGTCCCCCTTCGACATGCCAAGTTCCCAACAGTGGAATCTGTTTTCTCAACGAACACCAACTTAAATTAGAAAGCTTAGCCCAACTGAATCCTACATTCGGATTGCCTGTTAATGTGTTTTACTTTAACGCATTCTTAACTACATGAAGCTCCATGTTAAAATTTTGATGAACAAGGAGTTTGTATTAAAAGTGGTGCTGTGGAAGATAGTTCAGAACTATTTTAACCCTAGATCTATTTTTAAACCGGGGTGAATATTTACCACACGGGATTTTTACTCGTAAAATCGTTCTGAAAGCAGTGATCTGACTTACAAGTACATGATTTTTTCATGCCAAATTAAATGGTAAAGATTAAACTTAATTTTATTGTTTAGGTGCTGTGTGTTGTTGTTGAGTCTTACGTAGTACTCGACTGGCTAGCTACCACTTTCAAGTTGAAAATCTGCCACCAAACGGCGTGTTCCGGCAGCCTCACTTGAAAGCCAGTTCCATTACAGGCTAGGTGTGCCTTACTATCTTCCACCACATCGTCACTTAACGTCAGGTGAGCTGGTCAAACACCAAGCTAGTCAAAATATTTATTTTCCAAAAATTAAGGGAATTGTAAGATCGAAGGACTCCGTTAAATCTCTGTAAAACAAACGAGGCAGCCCGACAAAGTTGAATCTAATTAATCTGCGGTGTTCTCAGTCAATACTGTGAGCTGCCGATCGTCTTGGCGATCACGTTCCTACAACTGACGGTTAAATTGTTGTACTCCGCTGTTACAGTATGGGCAGTTCATAGAAATCTCTAAATTATTATTTTATGAACATTTCCAGAACTTGCCAGAAATCAAACTGCCTTGTCCATAAAAACAGGGCCGTCTTTAACCATTTCACTGTTCTGTTGGTTCATTCGGTAGTATGTCTGTCTTGCAGTAGTAGATATTCTGCCGCCAAGCAGTAGTGTGTAAACATTACTGTGTTACGGTTTGAAGGGTACTGCAGCTAGCGAAATTACTGGGCTATTGAGACTAACCATCTAGTCTTAAAGTAATGAGCGTCAAGGCAGCGATGCCCTGGACTTTGTTTTACTACTCAAAGTTCTGTGTATCGCTGCAATGGTCATGGACATGCGTTATCTCTTAACATTACAGTTACATAAAAAAAAGGTATTTTTTATATACCTATGGGTATTGCATATATAAACGTATTCTGTGTTCGGGTTTTCTGTATGTAGGTACTTACTAAAAAAGTATGTAAGTATTACTAGTACTATTAGTTATCTGTATCATAGTACAAGCTTTGTAAAGTTTGGGGCTAGCAGGCGCTGTGTGAAATATCCTAAAATATTTGTTTGCTGGAGACCCTGCGCACATTAAGTTAATGGGGCCCCTAATAACTTTACAAAGAATTGCGTTTTTAACTCAGGTAAAATGAGTAAAAAAATAAAGTTCTAGATTTTTCTACAGTTTTTTTACGTATAATTAAAATGAGTAGATAATCTGTATATGTGTGTATATATATATTCTGAATCACGGAAACGGATCCAACGATTTTCTTGAAATTTAGTACGCAGGGGGTTTCGGGGGCGATAAATCGATCTAGCTAGGTTTCATATTTAGAAAACGTCGTTTTATCCGTGTTTCAAGCCGAGCAAAGCTCGGTCATCCAGGTACTTATTTATAATATGATCTGAAAATTTGAAATGAAAGTCAAAAAAATACAAAGTTATATGCGGGTAGGTAATGTTCATTTATGAGTAAAAAAAAATACTAGTTCACATTTTTTTTTAATAGTACTTAGTATGTAGGTGTACGCAAGTCTGTTACATGTGATTGATACACAACAACGTGACTTTGTTAGCCGACCTACATATGTCAGTAGTTTCTGTGGAGATTGCCTATTTTATATTCAAATTTTTAAAGTAGTGGATTGCATTTATTGGAGCAAAAATACGGCGGTTACGTTATAGTCGATCCGTTACATATGTTTTTTTCATTTCTAAAATATCATAGCAGAGAAGTAATTAGGGTAGATGTAGCGATGATAGCTCAGTGGTTAGCGCGGTCGGTTCGCATGCCGAAGGGCGTGGGTTCAAACCCCAACAATGAGCTTGAGCTACCGGTGAAGGAAAACATCGTGAGGAAACCTTAGCGTGGTGGTAAGATACTTTCTAGTACTCGGCTGGCTAGCTACCACCCTCAAGGTAAAAATCTGCCGCCAAGCATCTAACGATGTGTTCCGGCAGCCTCACTTGAGAGCCAGTTCCATTCCAGGCTAGGTATGCTTTACCATCTTCGACCACACCGTCACTTAACAACAGGTGAGTTATGGTCAAGCAACTAGCCTGTCAGCGATTTAAAAAAAAGATGTCCTTACTGCTTTTACAATAGGTCCCTAGTTGGCACACAACCGCCATGGTTTGTAAACTAACTGATTTCATAAATAATATTACAGTTTTGGTAGAGGTCAATTCGATGTGCTTATTGAAGTTTGCACGGGCAGGGTGAGAGAGAGAGAGCCGGTAATATTGTGGAGGTTTTAGCGCTTGAGTGACGATATACGTGAGGCAGTGTTTAGTAACTGGAATCAAATAGTTGAAGATCGACTTAAGTGGTGTGTACCAAGGGAACACCAAGCCTGTCAGCTATAAAAAAAAAAAAAAAAAAAAGTGTTTAGGTCTTTGTTACTCATTCAAAAAACGGCTTGTAAAAACGGCTGAACGGATTTGGATGAATTATGGCACACATATAGTTTATTGCCTGGATTAACATACCTATAGGATACTTTTGATATCAGGAAAATGTAAGGTTTCCGTGGAATCGACAAAAAACGAACTACTGGACGTTAGTAGGTCCACTTGAAATTTGCTATAAATACGTCTTATGGAACATTATTCAAGGATGAAAGTTACCCTTTACCTTAAACTAATAATGAAATACCGTGAGTTTCATGACTAATTAAAAAAAATTACGTGGACGACGCCGTGGTCGCAAGCTAGTATGTAATAATTATAGTTTTATAATAATTATTATTTAAGTTTATATAATATATATTTTTTTTTAATAATAATACATAATTATAGTATAGATACTAAACTAAGCTTAAATCTTGAACAGTAGTCCAGTAATTTAAAACAAGAAAATTAATCCGACTAAACTTTAATCGGCAAAAGGCTGATAGACAAAACCTAACTTAACTCCGTCTCTTAGAAACTTCTCAAAGTTCCTCAGTGAACTTAGAAAAACAATCGTTAAATAGACCGTTAATTGTATTAATTTGTTAGATTAAGCTGCGTAAGTTGAGTTCAAAGTATTAACAGTGAACTTCAAGTTACACAATTTTGCGCGTAACTTTGAAGTGTTAAATAGCTTAAGTTACGAGAAACATGCGAGTAAACAGTTTTCTAGTACTATTTTTTTATTATGTTACCTATCCATTAGGAGCGTTTTAATTAAAACCGTCTTCTATCAGACAGTCAAAAGCGTAATTAAAAGACACGGCATGAAAAAAATATCCTAACAAAAATATGAAGTATTTTTTTCTCATTTACATTTGAACAAAGAGCAACACTGCCGCCATATTATTTTTTCATAAAATTTAGGACTAGCGTCACTCGGGTTCATGTAGGTATATATCAAGACAAGCCTATTTAAAACACCGTCACCGTCACCATCACTTAGCATCAGGTGAGCTGTGGTCAAACACCTAGACTGACAAATATAAAAAAAATATTATAGTGACATATTCGTTTTTCATTGACACAGATATATTTGAAATGATATTACGGAATTTGACTTGTAACTTTGGTGTTTTTAGTAACAGTACCCGGATGACCGAGCTTTGCTCGGCTAAATACGGAAAAAACGACGTTTTCTTAAAATGAAACCTAGCTAGATCGATTTATCGCCCCCGAAACCCCTGCATAATAAATTTCATGAGAATCGTTGGATCCGTTTCCGAGATTCAGATTATATATTTATGTATATACATAAATACAAGAATTGCTTTTAAAGATTTTAATTGCTTTTAACGGCCTTTTTATTTAATTTTAAGTTAGTTTAGTTTTCTCTAGATGTTTTAAGATTTTAGATAGATATTGTATTAAATTAATTTTCTACTAACAAAATACATTTTCTAAAAACACATTGTTATCTAAATGCTTGTTAAGCGAGCGTCGGCTGCGTCGCCGTACACCATCAAGGAGTACAACCTGATCGGAACATGGACCGAAAGGAGGCGATTAAAATTAAAATGTAAACCAGATGTAAATAGAAATAAGGATTGTGTGTACGCCTCGAGCATTCATGCTCACCATCGAAGGATCCTTCTTGCGGCGCACATAGGAGTATTTACATGAAAAACCTGGCCAAAACTATTTTTTGTATTTAATTGCATGAAAATGCGTAAATAAACTATTAGAGATGGTTTTCAAATGTATATTCATTATTATTATACAATACTGTACAAAATTTAAAAAATCAATCATCAAAATAGGATTCATTGTTTTCATTTTCTTCGTTGACGCGGCGGCGTCGTGTGTCGGGTCGCTCTCTTCCCTCAGATATGGTTGAGGAGGGCGATGACTGGCACATGCGTCATACTCGTGATCGGGTGCTGCTTGCGGGTCGCCGGTCTGCTCGCGGTATACACACAAACTAGTACTTTAACCCTACATTAAGAATAATTTAAGCCGTGCTGGTACCGGCGTAAGAATAGTACCCCTCCCTTTCTAGCCGTGGTTGCCGTAAGAGTCGGCTAAGGGATGTAATCTGGAAGATGGGCAGCAGCGTCTTCCTTGAACAAACACACTTAACTGCGTTCGCCAACCCGTCTGCCAAGCGTGGCGAGTATTGGCAAAACCCCCCTAGGAGGAGGCCTATGTCCAGCAGTGGACGTCCTATGGTTGATGATGTGTGATGTGAAGAATAATTTAACTAACTTTCCTCTGTTGCCTGTTCTCTCACGAACCTCGGTGTCGATGAAGCGTATATTTATTTATTTTTATTAAAAAAACACCTGTTAAGGAGTTGTACAAAACATCGGATCGCTTTAGACTTAGGTTTATTTTACGCTTGGCTAAAGTTTACAAGCTTAACGCGTCATTAGCCCTAGCTATGATAGAAATATAAGTATTAATGGTTTTACTGTTCGGATAGATAATTACTTTTTAAATAAATTGCTTTCTATTTTCACTTGAGGTGTAAGCAAAACTATGACTTTGCTATGAAAACTGTTCTTTTATACACTAGTGTTTTACTTATATATGATTTCTTAATTTCTTATGTTTAATTATGTTGAATTTTTCAACAACAGTTTATCGGGTGGCCTTTTTCAAGGAGTCAAAGCAGAGTACAATTCACGCGCGGCTACGTCTTGCATCGCATTACGGCTGCTCGCCACGCATGTTAATACAGCGGTTGGTGCCCGGCGCGGGGGTGGGGGCTAGTAAAGTGCCGAGATGGTCTAATTAGTCGGTCACTTGTTTAATGTAATTTTTTTATCAAGATTCAAGATATTTATTGTTTTATTATTATTACAGTACAAGGTGTTGTAAATACAAAATAGTAAATGGTACACTGTCAAATATAGACCCTGTCGGGCACAGAAACGTTAAGAAGAGAGGAGAGTCATTATTTTAAAAGTCATAAATTTACTATTTTTAAAACTCAAAATTTAAGTTATCTTTTTTGACATTGCATTTTGTTAATATTTTCAAGTACTTTATGATAAATCAAGTGGTCTTGGATATTGGTCAAAATCACACATGACTGGACTTTACTCGATCATGACTTGATCGAGTAAAGTCCAGTCATGCCCTAATAAAGTAATGGTGACATTATTACAAGCTTCGATGGAGCTTTAGGAGTAACACGAAAATCATGTTTCACCACATTATATCACTTTCTTTATCTCTCGTACATAATTAGGTCTTAAACAGGGTCGGCATGATTAAAACAATTTGTTTTAAAACACGTGTTTGAATAGTTCGAGCTGTTGTTTCATAAAACTAAAAAAACAACTTTTTTTTTTTCGAAACGTGGTCTTGAATTACAGACGGACAACGAAATGATACAATTTGCTTCCTCTTTTACCCGACTACCAAGGAAGGGTAATGTTTTTCGCGCGTATCTTGTATGTATGTAAATTTCTTTATAATCTCGTATCTTCCAAACGGTCGAATGGATTACGATAATTAAGGTACCGTTAGAACCGTCTCAAACCTATCAAGTAGGGTACCTAAATAAAGGAAATTAAAAAGGATTACAAAAATATATTAAAGTTATCTAGGTATATGTTTAAATTTAATTAGGAATAATAAATTGGTATAAAAAGTTTTTTTTTTATGGCTGACACGCTAGGTTTTTGACCACAACTCACCTGATGTTAAGTGACGGTGTGGTCGAAGATGGTAAAGCACACCTAGCCTGGAATAGAATTTGCTCTCAGGTGAGGCTGCCGGAACACACCGTTAGATGCTTAGCGGCAGATTTTCAACTTGAGGGTGGTAGCTAGGTGGTAGGACACCATAGCGTGGTGGTAGTACCCTACCACCACGCTATGATTTTCTCACGATGTTTTCCTTCACCGGCAGCTCAAGCTCATTGTTGGGGTTTGAAACCACGACCTTCGGCATGCGAACCGACCGCGCTAACCACTGAGCTATCATCGCTACAAAAATAATTTAATTATAGCTATTTTATTGCACGTCAGGTTATATATTTTTTAAACTCCACAGCGTGTTCCTTTTGAAATACGGAACCCTTATGAAATAGAAGACTATTAAGGAACTCTGTAATCACAAGCGACATTCTATACTAAGAACAATTGCTTTGCTACCGCCACGACTTATTCTCGTTTCAACTCATGTAAATAGGATCTTCGTATAAAAAAGTAATAAAGCTCAATATACGAGTACAATCACGCCCGTATTTCATTCATAACGACACGTGGAGTCCCTTTATACCTATAAATAGGGCAGTATTATACAAAATATAATAATAATTTTATATATGTGAAAGTTTGTATGTTTAGATGTTTGTTTCAATCACGCAAAAACAGTTGAAAGGTTTTTTTTTAATGTTTGACCACAGCTCACCTGATGGTAAGTGACGGTGTGGTCGAAGATGGTAAAGCACACCTAGCCTGGAATGAAACTGGCTCTCAAGTGAGGATGCCGGAACACATCGTTAGATGCTTGGTGGCAGATTTTCAACTTGAGGTGGTAGCTAGCCAGCCGAGTACTAGAAAGTACCCACCACCACGCTATGGTTTCCTCACGATGTTTTCCTTCACCGGCAGCTCAAGCTCATTGTTGGGGTTTGAACCCACGCCCTTCGGCATGCGAACCTACCGCGCTAACCACTGAACCATCATCGCTACAAACGCTAATGAAATTTAGCACACATACTGGGTGACATCCTTTACCGCCATGGAAAAAATAGGGTGTGGTTCAAATATAGTTTACTAGCTGTTACCCGCGACTTCGTCCGCGTGGAATGAGACAGACAGACGCGGCTGACGACTTTGTTTTATACTATGTAGAGATAAGAATCAATTTGTTATTACCAAATGTGTGTTAGAAATAAATTGTCAATTTTTATTGTATTTATGGTTCACTATTTTGGCGATAACGGCTTACATATCAAAGATAGATATATGCTGTCGCGGGCTATTTTGTAGGACTGTTTAGTATAAATATTTCCATTGTACATTATATACGTGTAACTCCAACGGTTTTTGCGGCGCACGCTAGAATAGCTCGCAGATGGCAGATATTTTTCCTACTTACTTGACACTTATCGTTATATTTTGCATAATTCACACTATATCTTTATAATTTATAGCCTATGTGTTACTCTGATATGTAAGCTATATTATTGTAAAGTTTCATCAAAATCCATTCAGTAGTTTTTGCGTGAAAGAGTAATCAACATACATCCATACATTCATACATTCTTACAAACTTTCGCGTTTATAATATTGGTAGGATAGGATGGTAGGATGGTAGGATTGGTAGGAGGTAGGAGTAAGAGGTAGGATGGTAGGAAGGATAGGAGGTAGGATGGTAGGATAGGATGGTAGGATAGGATGCTAGGATTACCTGGATTATCTTACAGGATACTTTTTATATCAGAAAAATGTTAGGTTCCTGTGGGATTATCAAAAAACGAACTAATGGGCGTATCCACTTGAAATTTGGTACAGACGCGTCCAATGGAATGAATTCAGAGATGGTATAGCATGGAGGTATAATGGTCACACTAATATTATAAAGGCGAAAGTTTGTTGTATGTTTGTTTTTCCTTCACGCTCTAACGGCTGCACCAATTTTGATGAAATTTGGCATGGAAGTAGCTGTCACCCTAAATTAACACATAGGGTCATAGGCTATTTTTTATTCCGATTTTTTTTGTGTTCAGTGGGAACAGCGGGTGTCACCGCGGGATGTCATATATAGCATGTCATGGATAGCATGTCTAATAATAAAATAGCTCAAGTTTCATGACTATTGCTTATTTGTAACTTTTTTTATGGCTGACATGCTAGGTGTTTGGCCACAGCTCACTTGATGTTAAGTGACGGTGTGGTCGAATATGGTAAAGTACACCTAGCCTGGAATGGTACTGGCTCTCAAGTAAGGCTGCCGGAACACACCGTTAGATGTTCGGAGGCAGATTTTCAACTTGAGGGTGGTAGCCAGCCAGCCGAGTACTAGAAAGTACTCTACTACCATGCTATGGTTTCCTCACGATGTTTTCCTTCACCGGCAGCTCAAGCTGATTGTTGGGGTTTGAACCCACGCCCTTCAGCATGCGAACCGACCGCGCTATCATTGCTACAGAATTCATATCATGATCATGATGTTTAATTTCTTTTTGAACCTAATTCTAAAGTTAACACGGACGAATTTGCGGGCGTAAGCTAGTATAATATAAGGCCCAACATTGTATTATTCATGTAAACAGCAGAATGTAAGAAAAAGGTTGGAGAGACGTTAAGTTAATCTCGATGGGATCGCCGCCGAATATTTATCAACCGTCGAATAAGGTTCAGATGACCAGAGATAAACGGACTCGCATAAGAAGATTATCTAAAGAATGGCGAGAAAATGGAAAAAAACTTTTATTATATGAATATTACAATACTTTTACTTGGTGGTAGATCTTAGCAGGATCCTATCTGGTACCAGATATTCTGCCGCCAAGCAGTAGTGTAGCTGATTCATTAAGAGCCAGTTCCATACCAGGTTAGGTGTGCTTACCATCTTCGACCACACCGTCACTTAACATCAGGTGAGCTGTGGTTAAACGTAAAGCCTGTCAGCCATAAAAAAGGAACATTACGCGACGAAGCCGTTGTATTTTTTTTATTTTAAAGTTATGAGACAAACGATACGCTCTCCTGATGGTAAGAGATATCGACTGTCCATGACCATTGCAGCGATGCACAGAACTTTGAGTAGCAGAATAAAGTCCTGGGCATCGCTGCTTTGGCGCTCATTACTTTGAGACTTTCGATGGTTAGTCTCAACAGCCCTGTAATACCGCTGCAGTATCCTTCAAACCGCAATACAGTAATATGTACACACTTGGCGGTAAAATACTGCATCGGTACCTACCTAGTCAACTAAGCAGTTCTCTAGTAAAGTCATGTATTTCAATATTAGAACCGTTTTCGGTTTAAGAAAAAATGTCTCGTTATTTTAGTACAGAAACAAGCAAGGCAGAACAAAGCGACATAAATCGTTCACCAAAATAAGTACTCCCAGGCCGTGCAAGGCCGGAGATAAATTATACTGCAGCGGGCCGATTCCGAGCCGTGAAAACAAGCCCCCACTGACACGAACTGATTACACTACATTAAATTTGTAGATGATGTTGCCGTGGTGGTGCCGGCGTAAGAATAGTACCCCACACTCTCTACCCGTGGTTACCGTAAGAGTCGGCTAAGGGATGTAATCCGGAAGATGGGCAGCAGCGTCTTCCTTGAAAAATCACACCCAACTGCGCTCGCCAACCCGCCTGCCAAGCGTGGCGAGTATTGGCAAAACCCCCCCTGGAAGAGGCCTATGTTTAGCAGTGGACGTCCTATGGCTGATGATGTGTGATGTGAAATTTGTAGATAATTAAAAAAATATTAATTAAATAATTAAAGCGGCGTTGTTTCATGGCTAATACATTTAAATCAAATAAGAGACAATTACAACAAGCTTTACTAAGAAAACAAAAATAAAAACACACAGTAGCCAATGTTTTTTTTTTTAATTTATAGCCAGTGTCACATACTAACGATACTCTATACATCCAAATTTGTTCCGGCATTGAAAAGTTATGGTGGAATGAAGAAACTCACATAGGGTCAAACATTTGAACCCTAAAAATATAGCACGCTTTTTTTGGGTAGTTATGTAGAAATAAATATAATTACAAAAAATAATACACAAATGTTTTATCGACAGATGAATGACAATAATAATAAGTACAACTTTTTTTTTATTCTTGAATGAAGGGCCATAGCAATTTTTTTCTTGACATCGCACTCTGTGCATTCTGCCTGTTTCAGTGTTTCTGTATTTTGCGTGCAGTCTTCAGTTTTGAGCTTCTTTATCTTTATAGTTAAAGTCCTGTCATGCCAGTCAAATCCAGTCATGCCTTAGTAAAGTAGTGGCGACTTTACTATAAACTTCGATAGAGTTTTGGAAGCAACACTAAAAGTCATGTTTCACCGCATTATATTACTTTCCCACACTCGCGCTTGTAATTCCGCACTTTATGAATAAAACACCACTATTTTTATACATAAACACTCGAAAAACACTAGTTTTGTAAAAAAAATACAAGGCGACACCGCTCTTTTCGCGTTTCCGCCAAAACACAAAACCTTTAGTTCACAGATTTCTTCTTCTTCTTCTTCTTCCGTCCCTGATCCCGTTCCATTATTTGGGGTCGGCTCTTCTCACCTTACTGCGCCAAGACAAGCGGTCTTGGGTTGTCACGTCAGGCAGTTGGGCTTTCTTGAGGTCCCTTGCGATGCTGGACCACCAGGTCATTGGCGGGCGGCCTCTACCTCTTTTTTTCTGGTAAATTACCTTACAGATTTAACGTTAATAAAATATTGCTTTCTTTTTTTATTGCAGTCTATTAGACAAGGGCCGCAACATTTTTAACCAGGTTAGACCTGTCAATTAAATTTTTGAAATTGGTCGTATTATAGACAGTACCTGGTTGACCGAGCATTGCTCGGCTAAAAACATGGATAAAACGACGTTTTCTGAAAATGAAACCTAGCTAGATCGATTTTTCGCCCCCAAAACCACCTGGATACAAAATTTTATGAAAATCGTTGGAGCCGATTCCGAGATTCAGAATATATATATATATATATATATATACAAGAATTGCTCGTTTAAAGATATAGATAAATAGTTAAGAAAACTGACAGAGCGAACAAAAGGGTAAAAATGAAACTTCTTTGTTTTTGTTGGAATTATGCTTTGTGCATTTGCTAGTGTCAAGTATTTTGATATTTTTGAATGGTTAATGTAGTTTTTGATCTGAGGTTAAAATGAATCAAGTTTAAATATCATAGTCAAAGCCGAGATCGCTAATATATTTTTTAAATATTTGTCGTTATAATAATTTCAATATTTTTTCTGTTTTAGGCATGACATTTTGCGCATTTTGCCTGTTTCGATATTTTCAAGTATATTATTTTAATATAAGTAAATAAAAAGTAAAATCAATTACAGTAAGTCTGAGTAAAAGTCACATTAACTAAGTTAGGGTCAAGTCCAGTCATGACCAGTACATTTGTGACAAATATCGCAAGATTTATGTTTGAACAACGACATAATGAATAATGAGTTAAACTAATGTGGCGGATTACTGTCGGCACGGAATAGCGTGAATTGTCCTTAGTCCGTCCCTTGGGTTCTACGCTGACATTGTAAGAGGGGTCATACAAACATGACTCGGTCTTCGCCTCGGGTTTCGCCTTAAATGGTATAGTTCTTTGGTTCATTGTACCATGATATATGTATGTATCTATATCTTCTTTTTTCCGGAGCGTTTTGACTTCACGTATCGTTCATTTGTCAATGTTTCATATTGAATACTTTCAAACATATCATAGTCAAAGTCCAAAAAATGTTCAAGTGAAGTGGTGAAAGTAGCGATGATAGCTCAGTGGTTAGCGCGGTCGATTCGCATGCCGAAGGGTGTGGGTTCAAACCCCAACAATGAGCTTGAGTTGCAGGTGAAGGAAAACATCGTGAGGAAACCATAGCGTGGTGGTAGGGTACTGTCTAGTACTCGGCTGGCTAGCTACCACCCTCAAGTTGAAAATCTGCCGCCAAGCATCTAACGGTGTGTTTCGGCAGCCTCACTTGAGAGCCAGTTCCGTTCCAGGCTAGGTGTGCTTTACCATCTTAGACCACACCGTCACTTAACATCAGGTGAGCTGTGGATAAACACCTAGCCTGTCAGCGATAAAAAATAAAAGTAACTAGATTGTTAACCGCGGCCGCGATTTTGTAACGGGATTCCCATACTTTTTATTAGTGTATTTTATTGTTGATAGTTTAAATTGTATGGGACTGACCAAAGCCTCAAAATAAATTAATATACAAGCTTAAATAAGAAAATTAAAAAATACTAAACAAAAATGATCTTTTTCAAAAAATAGCCAGTAACACTTAGGATGATGTCAAGACGATTCTAAAGATATGCCTTATATCCAAATTTGTTTTGGCATCTACATGTTATTGTGGAATAAAGATATACACATACATCATATACATAACCTTGAAAACGTTACACTCGTTTTTAAGAGCAGTCGCGTAAAAGAGGACTAAATATCCTCTTTTTTATTATTTTGATGTCTCATATAAGCCATTTTATTATCGCAAAATTGGTTTTCATGAATCTAATAGGTTGAATTGTGATTTGCAAATCGAAGGGAAATTTTGAATTTGTCGCCCTGATCGAGCATGTCGACCTTGAAGTCAAGTAAGATGGGAGTCAAGGAACTTTGGCAGCAGCATTTTCCTAATCTTGTGTTTTCTCAGTGTTTATGCATAAAAGTAGTAGTTTTTAAAAGATTTATAGCGGTTTTCAAATGCCAAATTAAGCGCATGACTGTTTGAATGTGATATACTGTAGTGAAACATAATTTTTCGTGTATCTTCTATAACTCCATCATAGCTTTTAGCAAAGTCATCACTTTACTATAGCGTGACTGGACTCGATCATGACTTGTGACTTCATAAATACTTAAAAATATGGGAACACTTGATGGTAAATGCAAAACGATGCCAATTAACAAAGAAGACGGCAGTCAAACTCAAGCCAACACATTATTATAAAAAATCACAATATCGTCAAAAACAAAATACATATAATTTTAGTAGTAAAATCAAACTTTTTTTTTGCTTTGGCAATTCAGAAAAATGTCCGCACTTGCATACAATAAAAGGCTGTGTACTGTATCCCCATACTAAACGGCTCCAATGGTCAGCGTTTAACCCCTATCTCACCCCGCCATAAATATTCCGGCCACTTAACGAAAACACTTTACTGAACACCAGTTTAAGATTAACATTGGACACGGACTAGGTTAGGAGCGGCTGGCACTTTTATTCACATAACAAAAATGAAAGTGAATCCGGAAAGTTTCAGTAGCTTAGTTCAGTAGACCGTATGGCATGCAATCTCGAGGTCTTGGGTTCGAAACCCCGTAGTCTCGGTTTTTTTTAAAGTTATGTGTGCATTGCTGAACGGTAAAGAAAAAAAAAACATGAGAAACAAGTCTGAGAGTTCTTTAAAAATATTTAAGTGAAGTCTGCCGACTCGCATTTGACCAGGGTTGTGGACTATAGCCTTATCTTTTTAATAATGAGAAGAGACTAAAACTGATCAGGAAATTGCATCTTGGATGATACACAACATCAAAATTACAGTCACGGGCTTTTATTATTTAAAAAACTCCTGACTTAGTGTTTATTACTGTTATGGTTGACAGGCTAGGTGTTTAACTACAACTTACCTGATATTAAGTGATAGTGTGGTCGAAGATTGTTAACATACTGGAACTGGATCTCTAATGAGGCTGTTATATACACTCATGATGTTTTCCTTCACCAGCGAGTCAAGCCTATTGACTGCATAGATTGTTTTGAAACAAAGTAGTAAACGAGAAAATTGATATTTTATGGGAACAAAGAATTTAAATAGTCTCTTGTCTTTATCGCCCTTTCAGTGCACCGTTACCATTTGGTCATAAACATCTCTACGAGTTAGATAAAAATAATAGGGTTTAGTACGATCAATAAAGAGATATCTTTTCTGTTTAATGATCACACTAGAAATAATATAAAATAATAGAAACAAACAAGTGGCGGCCTTATCGAACCCTTAGTATCGAAGAGATTTGTGGAAGAAGTTAAAGAAGAATGTGCTGCAATCAGAAATTATAATTTGATAAATTAAAAAAAAAAACAACTAATAAAATTTGTTATTGCACAAAAAATATAAATACGCGATTTTAACCGATTTCAAAATAGAAGAAAGTTCTCGATTTGTCGTAATATTTTTTCTATGTATGTCAAGAAATTATTTTTTTGTTTAAGAAGGTGTACTTCCCAGTGGGACCACCCATTAACACAAAATCAGGATTTGTTGATGGGATCCCAGAAAAATCAAGGGCAACCCTCAAATTCTATAGGGACGCATAATGTGTTTTATATGTTCTTATTTTAAAGGATATACCTATTGGTCCCATAAAAATTACATGAAAAATCGGTGGAGTAGTTTAATTTTAAAACTATTATACCTAAAACCTGGCTATGTACGAGCTTAGGGGCTTGGAATCCGATTTTTTAATTATAAATTTGTACTTGTTCAGTAAACATATGACTCGTTACCTCCCGACCTACTCGAGCCAAGAATCGAACCTCGATTGATAGTTCACACGTCATTAGGCACCCGCTGGAGTGGACCGCTTGATACATCGGCCCGACCTATCTCCCCTCGAGAAATGACTTCTTTAAAAAACGCCTGCAATGATTAGATACAGGGGAAGAACCTTTTCAGGGGAGTGTTTGAGGGTAGATGAGGTTTTTACATTTTCATCACTACAGAATGGAGTTTTTTAGGATGACAAGAGACTAAGAGTATTGAGATGAACAAAAATAGTTATGGTAAGAGATGACTGTTCATGACCATTGTATAAACTAGAACACGAGTATAAATAAAAAATAATAATTGGTGGTAGATCTTCATAGCAGGAGGTCGTCTATGTTGGTACTATATTTTTTTAAAGTATGCGATGGTGTGGTCGAAGATGAAGCACGCAGACTTAGAAGATACCTATACACTATGGAAACTGACGTGGTTTTGACACATTTTTGTTTTACATATGCGGGATTACTCACTTATAATTTAATCGGAAACTCCAATTAGTTTCGCGCTTTAACACTAGTAATCCTGCTTAAGTGAAACAAAAATACCTATACACTTTGACCTTGAAAGATCTAGATTATATCTGGCTATTATAGAAGCTGGCAGCTAAATTTGACTACCGCAGTACCAGATATTCGCAGTGTCTCCAAACAGTAGTGTGTTCCGGTTTGACGGTTGGTTAAAGGGCTGTTGGCACTAACCATCAACAGTTTCAAAGTAATAAGCGCCAAAGCAGCGATTGCCTGGACTTTGTTTTGCTACTTAAAGTTCTGTTTATCACTGCAATGGTCATGGACAGGCATTATCTCTTACCATCAGAAGAGTGTTACGTTCTCAATACTATTAAATAAAAACAGAAACAGACCACTAAATTTCGATTCCATCAGCTAAGCTACGCAGTAGGCTGGTAGGTACGTGTTCCATTAAAAGATTGAAAATATCTTATATTCCAAGAAGACACTTTTTGAACCTTGAACCCTGTAAATAACTTAATAGAGACATTAGAGTCGTCTTATCTGACTCTAGCGACATTTACAATAATATTTTCGAGTTCTCAAGAATTCTAAATGGTTTTATCATGTAAAATTTAGCGTTTAATTTAATTTTATAGCTGGACTATGCTATGCTGTGAGGTATGAATTGAATGCAGTATGGGTACTCTTGTACTACGGTGAAAAGAGCAAATAAAAAAAATTGTTATACACATTTTTAGATTTATGGAATTAATTGTTTGAAGATCGATTGAAGATTTTTATGTTCTCATCGCCATGTAAATAATTTTAATCATGCTTTCATGAATAATATTTAAGCGCAAGATCAGTGACATGATAAGGTGAGATTAGTGACATGATGAGGTGAAATTAGTGACATGTTGAGGTGAGATTAGTGACATGATGAGGTGAGATTCATTATCAGCCATAGGTCGTCCACTGCTGGACATAGGCTTCCTCCTGGGGAGGGGTTTTGCCAATACTCGCCACGCTTAACAGGCGGGTTGGCGAGCGCAGTTAGGCATGATTGTTCAAGGAAGACGCTGCTGCCCATCTTCCGGAATAAATCCCTTAGCCGACTCTTACGGCAAGCACGAGTAGAGAAGGTGGAGTACAATTCTTATGCCGGCACCACCACGGCTAAGGCACGGATAAGATGAGATTAGTGACATGATAAGGTAAGATTAGTGACATGTTGGGATTAGATTTAATATGATGAGAAGAGTTAAGTGACATGATAAAGTGAGGTTAGTGATATGATGAGCTGAGATTTTTTATATGATAAGAATAGTTTAGTGATATGATAAGGTGAGATTAGTGACATGATAAGGTATGATTAGTGACATGTTGGGATTAGATTTAATATGATGAGAAGAGTTAAGTGACATGATGAGACGAGATTAGTGACATGTGAGGTGAGTTTAGTGATATGATAAAAAGAGTAGTGACATGATGAGATGAGATTAGTGACATGATGAGATGATTTATTAGCCTGTGAAACTTTCCATACTATTCGTGCAATTATGTATATTGTGTAGTAGTGGTATCTGCAGTACGATAGTGAGGCTCATAAAAACTATGCTTACTTTTCAAGCTCAACACTTCGCCGGTCGTGACCCTTCTATATTTACATTCGCTGCATTCTAAAAAGAGAAGCAAATTTCAGGGAAATGTGGTTTTAATATCAAGTACTAACTTGCACTTTGTGTAGGGTTTTATTAAAAATTGAACTTATAGAGTGCAGTTCAGTACAGTGTAAGATTTTGTATCCTACAGCTGTTGCCGATTTATTTTTGTTCGGTAATATTGGAGTAATTCAAGCCCAGGACTAACAAACAAGCAGATTCTTAAATCATACCTATTTGCTATTACTGGGCTATAGAGGTTGCAAATTTCAAACAGAAGATTTAATGATTTTATGGATTAAAATGTTGTGAGGATATGTCAGCATGGTAATAAAATATTGGAGGATATTTTCAGACAGCGTCATCTAACCCCAAACTAAGCAAAGCTTGTACTATGAGAACCAGACAGCTACTTGAATACCTTTTATTTTGTAAATACATACTTATATACAATACAAACAGAACAACCAGATACAGAAACAAGTAAAAATTTAACAAAAAATACCGACTTCGTGTGGTTTTAACCGACTTCAAAAGGGAGGAGGTTCTCAACTTAATTGTTTTTTTTTTATATATGTACACCAATTACGCTGAGATTTATGATCCGATTTACGTGATTCTTCTTTAGTTTGATGCAAAATAGTTGCCATTTAGTCCTATAAAAATTTGACATAATTTGGGCCAGTTATTTTCATTTTATGAAATTTTTTGTTTACGTGGACGATGTAATTGTCTTCGGCAAGACGTTTTTGAATCTTATCGAGTCTAGCTAGACTCATACTGTTCAAGTGTTTCTTTGCGTGAACATAAATTGACTAAAAATTTAAAAATAAACAAACTTAAAAAAAAAAAGTCGTCCGTCCGCCCGTCCGCCCGCCTGTCCGTCCGCCCGTCCATCCATCCATCCATCCAAACTTTCACATTTATAATATTAGTGGGATTCAATGACTTCTTATGCCAACACAAAGCACAAAGTAAAGATACTTTCTGTTTTACCTTGGCTGTTGTCGACTAAAAAGTTTTGTTAATATTTACTCGATATAAGGTAAGTATTTGCACTGAAAAATGCTTTGAGAGAAAATCGCTATTAGTGATACGAACTTTTAAAGCGAAATTGGAGAATGTACCTTGCGCTTAAGAAACTGCATCGGTCCATTGCTTCACTACAAAGATCTTGTAGCGCAGACATTGTAAGTGTTTTTCAGTAAGCATTTTTAAAGCTGAATTTTGTATGATAGTGTTTTCGTATGGTTGCGCTGAATTTTTCGAATTTGTTCTCTCAATATATGAAAGACGCTTCCAGCGGTGAGATTATTTAGGGTTCATTGTACGCCTCGTGGACTTGTGCTTCAGGATATGTATGAAGTAGTTTTACTTCACGATTTCAAGGTAGTTCCCGAAGTAAAAGTTGTTTGTAATAAAATTATGATTACACAATGAGACCTTATGGAGTTTTGGAAAAAATAATTCATTACTTAATAAAAATGGTTAACTAGTTGCGCCCCGAGGTGTTACATATAGTTTTATATCATATATGGGCAACAACCGGCCCGCGGGCCCCATCCGGTCCGCCTAGGCATTTGACCCGGCCCGCGAGACATTTTTTCCCGCGAAGAGAAATACAAACAACTGAGAGAGTTCACGAGAAGAATTTTTTGCGTTTTTGGAAGTACATATAAATGCGAACAATTTTTCTCGATGATGAAGACTAATAAGTCGAAATGCCGTAAGAGAGTCACAGATGAAAATCTGGAAAACTCGTTACGCCTCTGTACAAGTGGATTTTGAACAAACTTGTTTCTGAAGTTCAAACACAAATATTACATTAACCGTTACACGTAAATTTACTTCACCAATAACCTAATAAAATTGGCTTTTTTATTTTGGGTTATGGCCCGCGACTGTATTAATATAGTAAGTTTGGCACGCAACTAGCCAAAGGTTGCCCATACCTGTTTTATATAAATCAAACGATAGGCAACAAACATCGCAATATTCTGCCAGCTGAAGAGATTCAGACTGTAAAAAAAAATAGTGTTATGTTGATTTCTGTCGCAAATAGAAGTCTGAAATACATTTTTGAAAGTCCATCACATCCGAAGGTCGGATAGCGCCGCTCGGAGCGAAAAATGTGATTCACACGCCGAGCTGATATACTCTGAGAGCTTTTTAGAATGTTTTTTTTTTTTTATTATTTTGTACCGACACGCGTTATTTATTTTGTGTGTGCGAAGTAAAACCTTGCGGATAAAATTATGCGGGTTTTTGACTTAGAAATACGACAGCTCTTGATTTGATACAATTTCATGCGATGTACTTATGTTTCTTATATATGTTACCGGCGATCTGTATAATCCGGTATTGTATACAATACCTAGGCAATATATAGAATACCTAAAATGTGTAGGTAATGTATGTAAAAGACGAGACTGTGGGTAAAAGAAAGAATTCATAATAAATACCTACTTTTAAGGAGAACTCTAAGTTGTCATTTTAATAAAGTTGATTTTAATTATTAAAACATGTTTCATTTGCCCGTTATTTTATAGGTAGGTTAACATTGATAAAATTAATTTAAAAAAAAATCAAAATCAAAAGTCATTTATTCAGTTTAGGCCCTGGTAAGGCACTTATGAACGTTAAGTTACATGTTTGAATCTACCACCGGCTCGTAATTACACTTCAACTGAGAAGACTCCGGCAAGAAACTCAGCAAGGCATTTTTTTTTTATTTATTTTTTTTAAATTTTACACTTTGCCGTTGGAACAGCAGGTGCTCTATACAATCCCTAGGAATTGTATTTATTACCTAGGTAAAGCATGTAATGGACAATGATATTCATAATATATCATACATTGCTTAGACGACCCGGGTATTATATACATTGCCTAGGTATTGTCTACAATACCTGAATTATACAGATTACCGGTAACATATATACTAGATTGTAAATCTCCTTTGAAGGAGATCGTCTGGGTATCAGATGTTCTGTCGTCAAGCAGTAGTGTGTAAACATAACTGTGTTCCAGTTAGAACAGTATTGCAGCGAAATTACTAGGCAATTGAGATTAACTATAAATAAATAAAATATCGTAGGACATTTCAAACAGCGCAATCTAGCCGCAAACTAAGCAAAGCTTGTACTATAACCAGATAACTGATAGAATACTTTTTTTTTTTTTTTTTTTATAAATACGTACTTAAAATACACACAGGACACCCAGACGCAGAACAAACATTAGTCGTCACAAAAATATTTATTCTGCTTAGAATTGAACCCAAGCCCCAGCTTTTGAAGCAGATACACCACCAAATAAGCTAATAGGGACGCTAACACTATAAAATATACTATTTTGTTACTCAAAGATATAGGTACCGCAGCAATGGTCATGGACAGGTGTTATGTCTGACCACCAGTAAAGTGTTAAGTTCGTCTCTTTACTATTAAAAATTATAACTGACCCTGTACGTTTGTTATTCTGTTGAAAGGTTTGGTGTTAGATAACCTAATGTTAAGTAGCGGCGTGGTTGAAGATGGTAAACACACTATCCTGGAATGGAACAGGTTCTCAAGTGAGGCTGCCGGAACATACCTTTAAATGCTGGGTGGCAGATTTTTGACTGGGTGGTAGGTAGCCAGTCGAGTACTAGAAAATACCCTACCATGATGCTATGGTTTCTTCACGATGTTTTCTTTCACGGGCAGTTTAAGTTCATTATTGGGGTTTGAACCTGCGCCCTTCGGCATGTCGTCGGACAGCGCTATCCACTGAGCTATCTTCGCTACAGAATTACTTTTGCCCTTACCTCTAGCTATTCCTGGTTTTTCCAAACATTTTAAAAATTGAATCTCATTCCAAATGCTGTTGAGTGCACTGCACTCCAAACTTTAACCTATTCTCTTTACATGTTACGACATGGAGGTAATGAGGTTTCTCAAACTTTACACATTTCCTATAGTAAACTTGTGTATGAACGTCATAACAGTGCGGTTAGTTGCCGTACGTAATATTTGGACTTTTCTTAGTTTGAGAAACATTAACCATTTTGATTACAAAATGGTTAATGACTAACCTATTAAGAATTAAAAGACGACGAGAAACTTTCCCGATAATAATTAACGCATGTTCATGTCCATGACCATTGCAGCGATATACACAGAACTTTGAGTAGCAAAGTCCAGGGCATCGCTGCTTTCGCGCTCATAGCTTTGAGACTTTTGATGCAGTAATTTCGCTGACTGTTGTACTTTTTAAACCGGAACACAGTAATGTTTACACACTACTACTTGGTGGTGGAATCAAACATTTTATATGTTATTAGCTTACGCCCGCGACTGCGTCCGCGTTGAGTTCAGATTCTCAAACCTAACAAATATACATAAAAAATTACATAAAAATCGGTTCAGCCATTTCGTAGGAGTGTGACGACAAACACCATGACACGAGATTTTTATATATACATATAGATTTTACTCAAAATAAGCCAAATCAGGGTTTCCAAAGGGGGGCACATTCTGTTCAATGTATTTTGACAGAATATAATATCGTTTTTATTACAAGTACCTGGACGACCGAGCTTTGTTCGGTTTCTTTAAAGAACTTAAAAAAAAAAGAGAAAATAACAATCATCTGGACTCGTACCGGGGTCTTCTGTATTCGGGACCGCCCGATTTCCTACCTGAGCTATTATAACCTTGTAGAAGGTGGTAAAATTTACCTTCGTATTCTAATGATATTGTAGCAGTTTTTTCATTGCCTGAAAACACGGATAAAATAACGTTTTCTAAAAATGAAACCTAGCTAGGTCGATTTATCGCCCCCGAAACCCCCGGCATACTAAATTTAATGAAAATCGTTGGACCCGTTTCCGAGATTCAGATTACATATATACTATACAAGAATTGCTCGTTTAAAGGTATAAGATAGATAGATTAGATAGATATAAAAAGAAACTTTATTCTAGTGATATTTGTACGGAAAATAAGCGATTTAAAAGAAAATCACACAATATGTCTCAAAAAGCGTAACACAACTATTTCTTGGCCTCCTTTCACGGAGATCATTCTATCCTGTCCTCATTCTGTGTGACCTTTTGTTGCAAGCGTCGATTGCGAGGCCTTTCCCCCATCTCCCGTGGGATCACAGCGTTTTAGAGGAACTTAAGGGCATTAGATCCGAATTAAGTGAGTATTTTGAGAAAGCTTGCAGAAAAGTTTTTGTTGTA
The DNA here is from genome assembly GCA_950106695.1 of Biston stratarius. Classification (NCBI taxonomy): domain Eukaryota; kingdom Metazoa; phylum Arthropoda; class Insecta; order Lepidoptera; family Geometridae; genus Biston; species Biston stratarius. The sequence goes on along the minus strand of OX467114.1, from coordinate 2,089,620 downwards.
CTGTATGAATAGCATTGGTTTGGAATGAGCATTGTTGTGCACCCTGGTATTATACAAGTTTCATATCCTGAAAACAGTAAGGGACTACTGTTTGGCAGAGCATTTAATGCTGCGGTGGTATCTACTTAAACGGGCTCTTGCTATGAAATTCTATCATCAATACAATACAATGCAATGCAATGCAATGCAATGCAATGCAATGCAATTCAATGCAATGCAATGCAATGCAATGCAATGCAATGCAATGCAATACAATACACATAACATACAAAATAACATATAACATACAAAAATTAAAAACAAAAAAAAAAAGAGAAAGAAAGTAACAAAACAAAAATACAACAGAAATAACACATGAATGGTGTAAAGGGCATCATCTTGTAGAAATGCTTGATGAGTTGCCGTGGTGGTGGCGGCGAAAGAATTGTACCCCACCCTCTCTACCCGTGGTTGCCGTAAGAGTCGGCTGAGGGATGTAATCAGGAAGATGGGCAGCAGCGTCTTCCTTGAACAATCACACCTAACTGCGCTCGCACACCCGCCTGCCAAGCGTGGCGAGTATTGGTAAAACCCCCCCTGGAGGAGGCCTATGTCCAGCAGTGGACGTCTTATGGTTGATGATGTGATGTGTATGTGTAAAAATGTACCTAAACATACATTTTTATAAATGCTACACCTAGTTACTTACGACAAATTTATTTAAAAAAAAAATTCTTTTGACCACACCTCACTCGGTGTGTTCGAAGATGGTAAACACACTTAGCATAAAATGGAACTGGCTCTGAAGTGAAACTGCCGGAACACACCGTTACGTGGTAGGTGGTAGCTAGCCAGCCGAGTACTAGAAAGTACCCTACCACCACGCTATGGTTTTCTCACGATGTTTTCCTTCACCGGCAGCTCAAGCTCATTGTTGGGGTTTGAACCCACGCCCTTCGACGTGCGAACCGACCGCGCTAACCACTGAGTTATCATCGCTACAAATCGTAGGTACAGATCATTAAATAGAATCAGACAATCGGGGAACACCCACTCGGGCAGCAAATTCCAATGTTTAGCGGTTCGTATGAAGAAGGTGGAACCAAACCGCTTAGTTCGAGTTGTTGGAATATCCACCATGAAGCTTCTGGCTGTCCGATAAAAGAATGGGCAAGGTGGAATTAGGTCATGCAGATCTGAAGCGCACTCTCCAAAGTGTATCCGGTAGAAAACTGACAGACAAGCAACTTTGCGTCGATGTTCCAGGCTTTGGAGCCTTTTCTGAACAAGCGAATCGTTGCTTATGAGTTTCTTTGCACGCTTCTCAATTGACTCCAACGCCTCAAGCTGGTATTTGGCCGATCCGTCCCAAAGGTGAGAACAGTACTCCATGCATGAACGAACTTGTGCTTGGTATAAAGTGAGCAACTGTTCCGGCGTGAAGTACCGTCGCACCTTCGAAAGGACACCCAGCTTTTTGGCAGCCAATTGGGCTTTCGACTCAATATAGGAGCCAAAATTGAGGGTTGGAGTCAAAGTAATGCCCAAAAGCTCAAGGCTGTCACAAATTGGAACGGATACACTGTGGAATGTAGGCGTCAGATCAAATGGTCTCTTTTTGGCGGAAAAGAGACACGCCTGGGTCTTAGCTGCATTGAACTTGACCAAATTGGCATCGCCCCATTCGGAGACTGCCTTGAGGGACAAGTTCATGCGCTCGACCATAGCCTCTCTAAGAGACTGGATTTCCGGTCCACTAGTACGTGCATTGGACATATAGCTCTCTACGATAGTGCTGTCATCTGCATACCCAAAGATACCGGGCTTAAGCAGATCGTTAATGTGCAGCAGAAAGAGAGTCGCAGAGAGCACCGACCCCTGGGGAACACCGGCATTAATAGCCTTACGATCAGACGAGTAGCCATCTACAACCACTCGGATCGATCGGTCCCTCAGGAAGTCCGATATCCAGGCAATGAAACCGGAAGACAGGCCAAACGAGGAGAGCTTGCTAATTAGGCCATCATGCCAAACCCTGTCAAAAGCCTTCGAGATGTCAAGGGAAACGGCAAGCGCTTCCCCGTATTTCTCAATGGCTTCACTCCAGATGTGAATGGCATACGCTAGAAGGTCCCCAGTAGACCGGTTTCGGCGAAACCCGTATTGCCGGTCACTAAGGAGATCATTAACTTCTAGGTATGCCAGGAGCCTGCGGTTGAGGACACGTTCCATAGTCTTGCAGAGTATGGACGTGACCGAGATTGGCCTGTAGTTGACAGGGTCAGCACGACTACCTTTTTTAGGTACAGGTTGCACGTTAGCAAGCTTCCACGACTTCGGTACTTGACCAGTCTCCAAAGAGAGGCGAAAGAGGCTTGTCAGAACAGGAGACAACTCAGGCGCACAAGTCCTCAGAACTACAGCTGGAATACCGTCAGGTCCACTGGCTTTATTCACGTCTAGATTGCGTAGCGTTTTGCGAACCTCGGTCTGGCGAATGCGGAAGTCTGACATAAATGTCGTACAGCCAGGTGGAGTTGGAGGTGACGCGCTACCAGCATCTAGACGCGAAGACTCTGCAAACAGAGAGGCAAATAAGTTTGCCTTCTCTTCAGCAGTATGAGCCAGCGTCCCGTCGGGTTTCAGCATTGGCGGAAGTGAGGGGCGGCAGAAGTTCGCCTCGACCGATTTAGCCAGGGACCAAAATGCTTTACTACCCGCCGGGTACGAAGCAAGTTTATTCCCTATTCGACTAATGTGGTCGAAGCGAGCTCTCTGTAGAACCTTTTTGCAGGACTTGGCGGCCCTGTTATACGCTTTCTTCTTCTGATATGTGTCCCTCGTCTTACGATTTCGAGCATCAACCCAAGCTAGGTAAGCCTCATGTTTTAGCGCTTCAGCGCGAGCACAGTGAGGTCCAAACCATGGGCGAGCTTTGCTGGACAATGGCACGTCAGAATATGGAATGAAGTACTCCATAGCCGTACGCAGCACATTAGTCACAGCATCCGCAGAGATCGAGGGATCGCCAGATGAGAAGCACACAGGCCGCCAAGGATAAGATGCGAAGAAAGCTCGCATCTCATCCCAATCTGCTGACTTGTATCGCCACACCCGCCGACTGCCTCTTGGGCTGGGATTGGGCGGGGAGTAGACAGATACAGATTTCACCAGACAATGGTCGGAATTACCTAATGGTGAAGATACCGACACCGAGTAGCGGTCTGGATCGGTTGTCAGCAGAAGGTCCAGGCAATAGGGTGTATGCGTCACAACGTCTGGTACCCGAGTAGCACCTTGAACCAGTTGGGTCAGGTCTAACGCCAAAGCGAGCTTTCGCATTTCCAACCCAGCATGGTCAGTGTCCCGGTATGGGTACAGCCACTCCTTGTGGTGGCCGTTAAAATCCCCCAGTAACACTAATTGGGCTGTGGGGTACTTCTGCTGAGCCGCATCTGCCGCCTCACTAAGATATTCTGTGAGCCTAGTTGTCTCGTGGTCTCCGCTATGCGACCGATAGACACAGGCATAGAGAATTTTCTCGATTCCTGTGTCGACCAGTACCCAAAGTACAGAAAAACTGGGATCCTCCAAACAACGGAGACGCCTACAGCATATATCGTCCCGGGCGTACAAGCACACACCAGCTCGAGGCTTAAAATTGTGCTCTAAGGCATAGCCTGGGTATGATAAATACGCCACATCGGACGGACTACCAATTTGCGTCTCCGTCAAGAACAAGAGTGCCGGCTTGTCAGTCTCAAGGTGGCGGTGGACTGGCACGAGATTTGAGTGCAGGCCTCGAATGTTAGAGAGGTGCACTTTGTGGGAAAGGGAGTGCAGCCGCTGTGTAATAATATTTTTCCTCTTGTTCTTTTTCATATTTGGGGTCGGATAATTCGGTAGGAAAAACGGCAGTGGAGCGAGGCACCACGCTGCTGACCAGTAAACATACGCCACCATGCTACACGGATGGGAAACTAGTCTGGAGACTGCGGGGACGCCCGAGCCCCCCTGGGGATGTCCATCGGGCCCTTTCCTCCGGTCGCCGACCGACACGATGGCGCATCCCAGGATTTTTCGCTAGTTGGCGGGGCAGCCTTTCGTGAGTGGCTAGGTCACTACTTGGGCCCCCTACTACCTGCGGTCGGCCAGCGGTGCACCGTGCCTCGGATCCCGCTACCCTCCGCGACTAGGTACCCGATGCAGCATACTGGCGAATGGCAGAACGGTCTTGCAGCAATGGAGCAACTGCTCCGACCCGTTTTTCCCTTGACGGCGTCACCGGACAACATGCCGGAACACGGCTATACCGCTTGGCGACATGACTTAGTCCGGTGGGTGGTCACTAGCCACGACCTAAGCCTACCACCAGTGTGTTGTCACCTGATTAGCACTACCCGGGGACCACGTGTGGGGTTTCAGAGTAAAGGTACCTTCCCACGGACGAGGGTGACTCAATCCCCTAAAAAGTTTCCACTGTAGAACACGTCTAGTCCAGCGGTTATCGGTTCTGCGACAAATATGTCCAGCCCATTGATACATCAGCTTGCTAATACGCTGAGCTATTCTCTGGCGAATTACTTCGTTCCGGATACAATCACTTAGAGAAATGCCAAGCATAGCTCTTTTCATAAACAAAAAACAATCAAAAAATTTTATTAATTATTACCACAAACATTCTTGTCGACTAAGAAATTTCGTATCGAGTAGAAACACCTTTTAATGTAGCTTTAAACATAGAATGTTGGTTAAGATCTTTAATCGTCATTAGTAGTTTGAAATAACAATTAATTAATATTGAAATTTAATAAAAGTATATAATAGTCTAAGTAGGGTTTTGTAGAAACATCTGCCCAGATTAATTTCTAAAACACAACGTAGTGAAATCTAAAAGCCACTAAAAGCTTCGTTGAATTTTGAATACATTTTCTATAATTTTATAATTGAAATATCTTTTGAGAACCTTTTGCGTGAAATTGGCGCTATTTATCTAAATTCTAGAAGTCAGATGGCATTTTGAAAGTTGTTTCAACTTTTGTGCTACTGACTAGTATTAATTAATTTACACAAATCTAGATTAATATATACTTATTTACGTAGAAAACTACGAACATAGAAAAAAAAAAAAATATTATTTAAAACAATAACTAATAAAAACAACAAACATCTTCGTTTTTCTTTTTTGTTACATTAAATGAATATAAAACAAATAATATAACATAAAAAAACTAGGGTGCCGCCGGCAGCGGGGCAGTGCTCAAGCTGCCGGTGGTTAGTGCTAGTGCCGAGTGAGGAACCTCCTAACAATGCGCGCCGTGACAAGAATCACTGCCCTTGGATCCGACCCTAGACCCAACCGCCTAGCGAGTGTCTCTTAAGATGTTGGTCGAGACTCTTCGCTATAAGACCGTTCACCGTGACGACTATCGGCACAATGATCGTCGAATCAACATCCCCATTTTGGCAGCTGTAACACAGGGTTACCTAGTATAGCTGCCAACGAGAACCCGAAATGTTATGATAGACTATTAAAGAAATTATTGTATTAATTTATCAATTATTATTTTAATCTCGACATTGTTTTTCTTCTTACTGATATAATAATTGTATTTTAATAGACTTGTAACCTTATACCAATAAAAAAAAAAAATATCCCACATGGCGATTATCTCGTGAGCCAATTCAAGCTACTATTATTATTAATACTACACTAAAACAAATGCATTTTATATAGAATGTTCATCATTCTAAATGCTAAAGCCAACTACAAAATAGACTGGAAATATTGCTTTGGAAAATATAAATTATACATTTTCAGAGCAAGAAAGGAGCAAAGAATTTTTTTATTCGCGTTCTTCTTACTCGGGCAAATAAATTAAAACGAATGTTTCTCCGTATTATTCCAGTCTTACCTATTTGCAAAGAGCTAATAAATTCGCTTGCTCTTTCTTGAACAAATGTTTTTTCACGTTGATAAATTTAATACGTGGTTGTTATCAAATTAAACTAAACATATTGGAGCGCGTAGTAAAGATAATAGAGTAGAATAATATTTTATTACCATACATGAAATTATAATACCAATTTCACTATTTAATTTACGGTATTACAAAATACAAGTACACATATTTTATTGATAATACCAATCACATCACATCACACATCATCAGCCAAAGGTCGTCCACTGCTGGACATAGGCCTCCTCCTAGGGGGGTTTTGCCAATACTCGCCACGCTTGGCAGGCGGGTTGGCGACCGCAGTTAGGTGTGATTGTTCAAGGAAGACGCTGCTGCCCATCTTCCAGATTACATCCCTTAGCCGACTCTTACGGCAACCACGGGTAGAGAGGGTGGGGTACTATTCTTACGCCGGCACCACCACGGCACAAATATAAGAAAATCCGTTATATAAGAGAAACACTGATTATTTGATTACATATCAAAGAAAATGTCATGATATACAAAAATGTCTATATAAAACGCGACGATATAAAAATATTGTCAATGTAATAAAATGTCAAAAATATAAAAAAGGTATATACAATAAAATGAAATAGGTGTCTTTCTCTCTCTTTCTCTCTCTCTCTCTCTCTGTGTATAAAGTGTCTGTGTGTGCGTGTGTTTGTAAGCTTCGGTATGAAATTTTATGTCGAAAATACCTACCGTCATCCACGATAAAATTTCAAATAATGCAATTACACTTAACTTTTAAATTGATTTTCTTTTTTGGTAGTTTTTTTTACTGTTTTAAAATATGATTGAAAGTCATCATATGATGACTGTGGTTGTCACTGACTGACCGTGATCATCATTTACTTACCATGATCATTGTTTTAAGTTTTTAAACTTTCGCGACTTGAACATAATTATGTTTATCACCGGGTCTTAATTAAAATAAGACCAAAATGAGGGTAAAAGATCGCAACGCCCTCATTGTTTCATCAAGAAACCCATAATTCGACCCACGGTGGTGGTCACCCAGACTGGTGACCACGGCTATTGCAACATGACGGAAACATCGAGGTAAATAAATAAAACTAATTTCATAGACTTCACACAATGTGTGCGATTAAGAACCGGTGATAATTTTTTTTATGGTTAACTAGCTAGGTGTTTGACCACACTTAACATCAGGTGAACTGATAATAAATAACGATGTGGTCGAAGATGGTAAGGTATATCTAGCCTGGAATAGAACTGAGCGAGGCTGCCGGAACACACCGTTAGGTGCTTGGTGGTGGATATTCTTTGAAGGTTGTAGCTAGCCAGCACTAGTACATACTCTCATCATCTCAGCCGTAGGACGTCCACTGCTGGACACAGGCCTCCCCCGTTGAATTCCATAAAGACCGGTTGGAAGCGGCTCGCATCCAGCGCGTTCCTGCTGTCTTTATAAGGTTGTCTGTCCACCTATGGATGGACGTCCTACGCTGCACTTGCCCATGATGTCCACTTCAGAACTTTGCAGCCCCATCGGCCATCAATTCTGCGTGCTATATGCCGTGCCCACTGCCACTTCAACTTCCTAATTCGCTGTGCTATGTCGGTCAATTTAGTAAATACTCTTATAGTTTCCTCGCGATGTTTTCTTTCACCGGGAGCTAAAGTTCATTGTTGGGGTTTGAACCCACGCCCTTCAGCGTGTAAACCCATCGCGCTAACCCCTGAGCTACAAAATAATTGCATGATCATAGTTGATCGACCATGGTCGCTTTCTCTTAATGCACGAGTACCCTAATTCTCAAATTAAATTTCACCATATTTATGTTCTCAATTTTCGCACCAGTTTAAACAGAGATATCTAACCTAAATGCCATTTCCTCAGAATAGCAGCATATAATATTACCCTAATCCCATACGAAGTTTAAAATCTAAGCATTTACCCTCGACTCAAACTTAGATTTAAACTTACAAGTGTCATACAAGACAGCCAGGTGAGCTAACTTCGATCGTTTCGCCTAACTTGGATCGTTTGTAAACAGCCTGTATTGGTCATCTAGAGGGTTGCTTCGTTATACAGGATGCTACAATGTGAGGCAAATTGATTTATTGGCGTAGGGATAAGTTTTGAGGAAGACAATTTAGTTTGGGAAGTAAATGTTAATTTGAACATTATATATTGTATTCGTATTTTTGAATACTTAATTATTGCCTAATAACACTAGTTTTGGAAGTTTTTGCTGTCGAAACTAAACTTACTAAAAATATTAAGTACCATTTTTTCCATTGCAGGACTGCAAGAGAACATAGGGCGGAAACCTTTTCATAGACAGGTTAGTAAGTGGTTTATTAGGTATTCAATAAAATATATACTGAACCCAAATTAAAAAATTTTTTTTTTTATTAAATATTATCAAATATAATATTTAGGTGTAGTCGAAGATGGTAATGCACACCTAGCCTAGAATGGAACTGGCTCTCAAGTGAGGCTGCCGGAACACACCGTTAGATGCTTGGCGGCAGATTTTCAACTTGAGGGTGGTAGGTAGCCAGCCGAGTACTAGAAAGTACCCTACCACCACGCTATGGTTTCCTCACGATGTTTTCCTTCACCGGCAGTTTAAGCTCATTGTTGGGGTTTGAACCCACACCCTTCGGCACGCGAGCCGCCCGCGCTAACCACTGAGCTATCATCGCTATAAAACATATATCTACCTTTGAAGGATGGCTTACTATAATAAATACCCATTGGGTATAGTAAGCTAGTGGGTCGCTAGTTAGTAAATAAATTATTTGTCAAAAATAAAATGATGTATCCCTTAGGTATGTATTTTCTTTTACCTGATCTCGTGTAGTGCCATTAAAATTCATGACGCGGACAAAACATCAGGTTCCATTGTAATCTTGTACGTAAATAACTTCCTATTCTTAAAATATACACGAACAAAGATACCTCGCCATACGTAGACAATCAACGTAGCAGGTACAGAAATTCTTTCATTAGCAAAACACAAAAGGTTGTGTAGAGACTGTGTATCTTCCAGTAAATTGCCTATAAATTTTTATTATAGCCACTCTTGTTTGAGGTACACAGTTTTTCCACATAAATACGGTCTCAGCTTATTATGGAGTGACCAAGATTTGTGCTGTCGCGTGCACGCTTTTGTTTTGTATAAAAATTGAATTTTTATTGTTTTACTTATACGGTATTACTGACGTTTAATTTTATATTGGAAACTCCGACTATAGTTTCGGCCACATCTGGTGGCCTTTTTCATGGAGACAAAGCTGAGTGCAACGCGCGTGCGGCCTCGTCTTGTATCGCACTACGGGCCGCTACGCGCCTTGCATGTGAAGACAGCGGTTAGAGCACGGACGCGCTGTGGAACCCTTCTTCACCGGTATCCTCTGGTTTTATAATTAAATGTGAGTAATCACGCCTAAGTAAAACAAAAAAAGTGTCAAAATCATGTCAGTTTTCATATATTTTTGTATTTTTAATAGCTTTAAAATCACCTTACTTACTACAATTACTTGGTGGTAGATCTTAGCTGGAGGTCGTCTAGGTAGGTACCACCGCAGTACCAGATATTCTGCCGCTAAGCAGTAGTGTGTAAACATTACTGCGTTCCGGTTTGAAGGGTACTGCAGCTAGCGAAATTACTGGGCTGTTGAGACTAACCATCTAGTCTCAAACTAATGAGTGCCAAAGCAGCGATGCCCTGGACTTTGTTTTACTACTCAAAGTTCTGTGTATCGCTGCAATGATCATGGACAGGCGTTATCTCTTAACATCAGGAGAGCGTCTCATTCGGTTCATTACTGTTAAAAAGAAAAAGAAAACCTGACTTGATAGTGCGACGAAATAGGTAGAACAGCCGGACACAGACAGACAGACGGACGGACAGCGGAGTCTTAGTTTTACCCTTTGGGCACGGAACCCTAAAAACTATTAAATTTATATGCGATACAATTCCAATGCATTAATGCGTTTAAAAACCTTAGTGCAGGTCTGCCGTAAAAATAATGCTCGAACTGAACTTTTCATAAAAAAATTACTACCGTCTGTATCAAATGCTTACCAAGGTATACCCGCAAATTAAATACTGTGCTCTGTTAGCCCGTGAAATCGAATGGAATCGTCGGAGACACCACAATGGCGCCTCGCCTCTTTACAAGTCAATAAGTCGGATGCTTTGCAGGCCTAAGTCTTGCTATCTTAAAGTTAAGGAACAGTGTGGTTTGTATGAAGTACTTACTTTACTTCTTATTAACTCGCCACTGGTAACGTATTGGTCTGTAAGACCAAGCAGTTTGGAAATTAAAAAAAATCTTACCCGCATTTGATTTGATTTGTAGTTTCGAATATCTGCTGCAATGGAATGCCGTTTTTTGCTTAAATCGGTAAAGATAATTTTAGCCGTCTTAAAATAGAGGAGGTTCTCAATTTGGTTCTATTTTTTTAAATATTTGTCAACTCAGAAGTCCGTCATTTATGAACCGTTTTGAATTTTATCTGTAAGAACATACTGTAGTGATGATAGCTCAGTGGTTAGCGTGGTCGGTTCGCATGTCAAAGGACCTGGGTTCAAACCCTAACAATGAGCTTGAACTGCCGGTGGAAGAAAACATAGTGAGGAAACCATAGCGTGGTGGTAGGGTACTCTCTAGTACTCGGCTGGCTATCTAAAACCCTCAAGTTGAAAATCTGCCGCAAAGCATTTAACGGTGTGTTCTGCTAGCCTCACTTAAGAGCCAGTTCTATTCTAGACTAGGCATCTACCATCTGCAATCACACCATCACTTAACATCAGCTGAGTTGTGGTCAAACACTTAGTCTGTCAACCATATAAAAATATTTGAAGAATATCAACTGAAAGGACATTATAATTACTTCTTTCTTTTTAGTACTGAATAGGCTTGCGTTTGATCGCCATCTCGCTCGATGTTAAGCGTAGATGTGGTCTACAATGGAGCAAGCTTGCCTAAAAGAAACTCACTCAAGACTTGAAGCTAGTCAGATTGTATTTACCAGGGAACATCCTTTCGGGCAGCAAAGTCTAATGTCTCGGTTCGTACGAAGAAAGTGGAATCAAACAGCTTAGTTCGAGTTTTTGGTATATATCAACGATGAAACGGTGTCGCTTTTTGAGTTCTTTGCTGTCAGATAGTAGAATAAGCAGGGAGGAATTATATCATGCAGATCATCAACGGATACATTGTGGGAAGAAGGCGTTAGATCAAATGGCCTCTTTTTGGCGGAAAACAGACACGCCTGGGTCTTAGCTGCATTAAACTTAACCAGATTGGCATCGCCCCAATCGGAGACTACCTTGAGAGACAATTTCATGCGCTCGACTATAGCCTCTCTAAGAGACTGGATTATAACGCGACGAGATCTTTTGTTAATTGTTAAATCCGTAGTTTGAAGTTCAATGTTCTTTTGTTATAATATATTGACGTACAAGGAGGTGATGAGCTAAGCAACCGTGGTAAGGAGAAATCTATGAATTAAAGTTTTGTAGCGTTAGTCAAACCGATAACTCCAATGTTGTGAAACAAATTGACGTCAGCAGTGGCGGGTTAAAATAACTCTGTTGTGAGTTAAGTAGCTTTCATCTTAAACTGACTGCTATTTTGCGTTTTGGCTTTGACAAGTGGTTAAGAGTAGGTTCAAAAAAAAAAACATAATCATCACACTAATATTATAAAAGCGAAAGTTTGTTGAAAGTGCGTTTGTTTATTACTTCTTCTTCTTCTCAAACAGTTGGACCAATTTTGATGAAATTTGGTATAGAAACCTGGATTAAAACATAGGATACTAATTATCCTGAAAAAAATTAGTGTTCAAGTGGAAACAGCAGGTAACATCGCGACGCGCTGCTTGTCTATATGTGTTCTTGTTTTCCTTGGTCATACCATAACTTGTAAGCGAATTTACAGATTTCATTCGCCTTTTTTAAAAGTTTTCTAATACTCTTTAAAACAGTGGTTCCCAAAGTTGACTGAATCGCAACTCACTAAATTAAAACTTCCAAATTCGGGACTCACTGCTGTCAGTCAGTCTGTCACTGGTTGTCATGATAAAAAAACGGGAATAATTATATGAATGAACAAATTGAACAAACAAGCATTCAGTTTCAATCTATATTAATATAAGGACTGCTATTATTCAACAGGATTAGTGTAACTTAAATTTTAGTTACTTTAATTTGTAATGAGTTTGATAGGTCCAATTACCCAGTCGGTCTTATTTTTTAGGGCCCGCTCTCTAGCGATGTAGCTCTACTGGTGGGTGGTGATCCATACTTCGGGAATTGCTTCTGTAGAAGGTTCTTACGGAAAATATATAGATTATGTAGCGATGATAGCTCAGTGGTTAGCGCGGTCGGTTCGCATGCCGAAGGGCGTGGGTTCAAACCCCAACAATGAGCTTAAACTGCCGGTGAAGGAAAACATTGTGAGGAAACCATAGCGTGGTGGTAGGGTACTTTCTAGTACTCGGCTGGCTACCTACGGGTGGTAGGTAGCCAGCCGAGTCAAGTTGAAAATCTGCCGCCAAGCATCTAACGGTGTGTTCCGGCAGCCTCACTTGAGAGCCAGTTCTATTCCAGGCTAGGTGTGCTTTACCATCTTCGACCACACCGTCACTTAACATCAGGTGAGTTGTGGTCAAACACCTAACCTGTCAGCCATAAAAAAAAGATAATTAAGAAAATTGGAAGATATTAGATTTATTTTTTGGATAAATTCCACGCGGGCGAACTCCTGGGTAACAGTTAGTTTCTTTTGATAATAGCTTACTGAAAATAAGGAATTATTTGTGTTGTAAAGTTGAAAACAAAGACATCGTAGAAAATATACGATAAAGTAAATAATATATGTATAAAACATCTCTAATTTTACTTCGCACAAGTTATTCATAAGAGCACTTGTTGTAATTGTAGTTTAATGGAATAGATAAATTTTATCGTCTTCTTACAAAGGACATTTGACCTTAAACACCAAATTCAGAGTACTGTACTGTTTATTGGATTCTTTAAAAGTTATCGTCTTAATAAGAAATATCTTGTGTTAAATTGAAATATTATCTTGTTGTAAACACACTGTTGGTGTAATTAATGACATCACACTACTGCTTGGCGGTAGAACTTTGAGTAGCAAACCAAAGTTTCTGCTTTCAAACTGAAACACAGTAATGTAATTTTGTAGCAATGATAGCTCAGTAGTTGACGCGGAAAAGCGAGGGTTCAATTCCCAACAATGAGCCTGAGGAAACCATAGCGTGGTGGTAGGGTACTTTTTTATGATTGACAGGCTAAGTGACCACAGCTTACCTGATGTGACAGTGATCGAAGATGGTAAACACACTGGAATAGAAGCTTTCAAGTGATGATGCCGGAACACACCGTTAGATGCTTGGCAGCAGATTTTCAACTTGAGGGTGATAGCCAGTTCTAGCCAGTACTAGAACCTCCTTTTTTTTGTTTAATCATCCGACTGTATTGGGGTACTGCCAGGTTATGCAGAGTTGTAACTACTGTCTTGCCTCTATGCCAGATAGAGGGCACCGGGTTCTTCCAAGAAACGCATTGGTACATCCCAAAGACGCTGTTTTTGGCATACCTCCGGGAAATGCTTTCTTCTGCCTATATAAAACAGCGCGGGCCATTATGTACCGTATTCTGTTCCGTACCGTACTGTACATTGCGCTCAATTAAGTAATTAAACAAATTGGTGGCCAGATCCCCAAACCTGACTTCCCGTGAGCCCAAAGGTCCCCTTTAAATCGGCTCTTACGATACCCAGGTCGTATTCTAAGTCCCCGGCTTCAGGGCTAACTAGAAAGTACCCTTTTACCAAAGTATGCTGTATATTAAAAATGGATCCCGTGCACCAATTAAATAACACAAAGTACTTACCTATTCTTACCTCATTATTTTTCACGATCAACCTCTAGTTTTGTCGACTCATTTAGCCCCGAAAAAGTATCATCAAAACAATAGCCAGACAATCTGGCAGTTTGCAAACAATGCGAGCCGAAAATGAGCTCTCCCCGTCAGTACACAGCTTAAACAATAACCCGAGTATAGTTCACGCAGGGTTGCCAAATTACACACAAAATTGTGTTCCAAAAAAAGTCTGTGCCACGAGCATGACAGTGTGTTAAAACATTAAGAAGTTCTTCGGATTTCCATGTTTCAAGCCTTCACTCAATGTGACAAATTCTTTGATCAATCAACTAGCGAGTGGTGTAATTAAAATTTTGGCCGCAGATGATAGATATGTAGCTACAACGCGAAACTGAATCCCCCGACTTTCTTATTATCCGTTTTCTAAATTGTCTACTAATTCTAAGCATATATTAAAGACGTATTGACGTCAAATTAATAAGGGAGAGGGGTGCTTTTGAGGTTGATAATCAAATATTAAGTAAGAAAATTTAAAATAGTTATTTATACTATAAACGGATTACATTGGATACCAAACAAGTGAATACATTTGGAAATTATAAAGTACACAAGTAATTAATATATCTGGCATATTATAATATGCCAAATATAGAATAACAGAATGGCCTTCTAAAACAATTATTCAGGTTTCTGCACCCAAATGTAAGTAAATAATTAAAAATAAATAAATATTTAAAATTTCTCATCTATTATTAAATTTTTCTCAAAAGTCCCGCTAATGCATCCCCTTTTATCTATTTTTAATGTGAAACATCTATTGGCGGCAGTAAAACTGACTCGTATGTCGTGACGGCAAATGGCGTGACGCTATCTCGGTTCCCTTGTGTGTGTTAGTGTGTGCGCGCGTATACTATACACTTCGTTGATTTTATGTGGGTGAGCTACGTACTGTTTTACATCTGCCAGGCGTCCCGCGACGATCAACTAATTTTTGTGGAAAAAAAGTGAACTTGCACATGGCAACCCTGTTAAACAATAGTAGTGATTTGTGGTAGTCTCGCAGCGCAGTGTGGTACTGCCTTAATTTTATTTGTTATCTCAATTGGTCTGTTTTAAACGTTACAATAATGTTGTTTGGTTTTTGCATAAAACTGTCGTAAATGTGTATTGACTTGCATCGCATTCGAATTAAATGTAATTTTATTTTATAGCTAAAGAGGAAGCTATTGTTTGTTTTGATTAAATCCTATAGTTAGTCAATAAATCAATTTCAATGGGTTTAGTTGACAATTATAAATTTACTAAGAATATTGCAGTCCTTGCCTAATGACCTATAGTGAAAAAGACAGCATTTTTATAAAATCACTTCTGAAAAATGTTTTTTTTTTTTTTTATACCTATAATGAGACGAACTAGATGCTCTCCTGATGTTAAGAGATATAGCCTGTCCATGACCATTGCAGCGATACACAGAACTTTGAGTAGCAAAACAAAGTCCAGGGCATCGCTGCCTTGGCGCTCATTACTTTGAGACTAGATGGTTAGTCTCAATAGCCCTGTATTTATATTATTTATCTCCATTCTCGTAATTTTTTTTTGTGTTTGACTTGTTAATTGTTATGTCTATCCTTGGAATGGGATCTAGCTCTAGATTGAGGCTGCCGGAATACATTAAGTCTTTGATGGAATCAGAACTATGGGATAGGGACCATGGAAACCAGATATCTGATAGTTTTTTTTTAATACTTACAATACATTTATCGCCACATAATTGTTTGTCATGGTCAACAGAACCCACGCTCTACAGCTCTACAGCTCTAGCAAACGAGCTAAAAGTGCAGTCATATATTTCCGACTTGGTAGCTAGCCAGCAGAATACAAGAAAGTACCCTACCACCATGCCACCACCATGTCTTCAATGGCAGCGAACGGTGTATTAGCCTTAATTGGGAGCCACTTTCATCTCAGGCTAAGTGGGTTTACCGTCTTCGACCACGTCACTTAACATCAGGTGAGATGTGGTAAAACACTTAGCCTGTCACTCAAAAGGCAGAGACAGGTCATCATCCCGATAGCAACATTGCTAAGTTATCTCCTAATACTTATGATTATAAACAACAATGAAATTGTTTATAAACAATCTGCCGTATCTGTAAAAAAACCCAACTGTATATTCCAACCTCACTGTAGAACCTATTTTCCTCCATTCCAGTTCCTTAACATTCTAATGATAACCCTTGTTATCTAGTGATTAGTGGAGAGGAGTGGCGTGCGCGGCCCGGATGGCGGGCATATTGACGAAGCCTACTATAAGGTGGCTCATTACGTGGAAGACAGGAATATATGGTTGTAGTAGCTTCTCTCTGCACTTGCATCCCCCTGGCTTAGTGATAATGTATGTACTAATATTTATAACAGTACTGTAACCTAATATGAAAAGAAAGATCCACAGAAAAATGCCTTGCTGAGTTTCTTGCCGGAGTCTTCTCAGTTGAAGTGTAATTACGAGCCGGTGGTAGATTCAAACATGTAACTTAACGTTCATAAGTGCCTTACCAGGGCCTAAACTGAATAAATGACTTTTTGATTTTGATTTTGATTTTGGCGTTTCACGCACGCACCGCATGCTTCACTCACTTGTTGCTTGTTGTTATATCACCTATGTGCGCCTACCCTCATATAATTATTTATTTCACTTATTAAAAATATTTTACTATATATAAAAAGTCTCAGAAAAAAATGTAATTCCTTCAAGGTTACATGAAACATAAAATTCGTCCCATAAAATTATTATACTCGAACTACCTATGTATCACTATTCAATCTCCGAAGCTATAAGTTTGTATAAGTTTGTGTTTAAACTTGAAAACGCTTCACTATCTCAAATTTTGTCAATCTAGGATGTTATGTACATGGGTGACAGGTTCGGGGGAACCTGTCACCCATGAATGAGTTTCCCGAGGATAAACGATGTGTGTGGTGTTCCCATACATCGTCTTCAGGCCGGGTGGAGCAGTAGCTGCCCGAGAAGGAGTCCTCTCGGGACTAGCGCTGTCGAGGTAGCGGATGAATGCGCAAGCGTGCCCTATACCCCGACTCAAAGCGCTGAGGTGGAACACCCCAGGGTTTTTAGTGGGTAGGCCGTCATTGACGGAGAGTCCCACATAACCACCTAGTCACCCCCGTGGCCGGTGGTATCCATTAAGGATTTTCCCTGGGCACAAAAAAAAAGAAAAAAAGGATGTTACATGTTGTGTACATGTTCAATGTTACTATTTATATAATTAATAAAGAAATTTTGAAATTGAATTGAATTGAGTTCTATAACATCAGGTGAGCTGATAGCTCAGTGGTTAGTGCGGTCGGTTCGCATGCCGAAGGGTGTGGGTTCAAACTCCAAGAATAAGCTTGAGCTGCCGGTGAAGGAAACCATAGCATTGTGGTAGGGTACTTTCTAATACTCAGATGGCAGCGTCATTTGAGAGCCCGTACCATTCCAGGCTAGGTGTGCTTTACCATCTTCGAACACACCGTCACTTAACATCAGGTAAGCTGTGGTCAAACACCAAACCTGTCAACCATAAAAAAATAATTAAAAAAAAAACTCATTCTTATTACCGGTTTTTAATCACGGTTTGGATAGCTATAAACGTAATTGTATTCTGTCAGTTTTCCGGCGTGCCACTTAGTACCGTCTGCCACCGCGAGGGGGCAGACCGTGAAAGGCAGTCGACAGAAAACGCAAATCGATCGGATTATTCAATCTCGCAAAACCCCTATCGTTTCTGTATCTGCAATTCAACGAGCAACAAAACAAGTGACATTTTTCCAACTCTGTAGTTTTACAGCTTAGCCATTTCAATCAGTATCCTATCGGTGGACCAGTTTTATGTACTGGCCCAGTAATGGACTGGTACATAAAACTTTGTGTGATTTTTACTGCGGCGTAAACCAGGGGACGTGCTAGGCGCAGTTACATTCGTCCTTGCCGATGAAAGCCTATGTTGCGTTCGTGCTCTGTCCATTAGAAAACATGTACACTAGCGACACGGCCCAGCTTGGCGAGGACATATCATGTACAAAAAAAAATAATTTCATTTATTTTTTGGCATTTCACACAGAGTCATCTAATACATAGTATTGTCCAAAGACCAGTTCATCATCATCATCAGCCATAGGACGTCCACTGCTGGACACAGGCCTCCTCCTGGGGGGAGTTTTGCCAATACTCGCCACGATTGGCAGGCGGGTTGGCGAGCGCAGTTAGGTGTGATTGTTCAAGGAAGACGCTGCTGCCCATCTTCCGGATTACATCCCTTAGCCGACTCTTACCACGACCACGGGTTTTGTTGACCACGGGTAGATAGGGTGGGGTACTATTCTTACGCCGGCACCACCACAGCAACCACCTAAATACACATAAATAATATTAATTCATTTTAAGGATGTAATTTTATTAAAATCAATCTTATTGTTACGTTCATATATTATGAGTAGGAAAAGTTTATAAACCAGAAACGTTTGTCGCATCTCTCATATTTCTAAGTCTCAAAGGTAACTTGGAAAATAAATTGCTACTTAAAACTTTCTTGGAAAGATTGTAACCATTTCAAGGTGGAAAAGAAAGTCATGGGACCAATAAAGTATTATTGTGTCTGAAAGAGAATTGATTGTGTCTGACAAGGTTTTGCGACAATCCCCAACAGAAAATAGAACAAGTCAACATGAACTTAGAGCCTGGGTTTTATAGATCTGATTTTGATTTCTTGTGCCTAATTTTTTACTTGGTTGTAGATCTTGTCGGTAGAGATGGTGGTTTTTATGTGGACACTCACAGTGGAAATACACAAGTATCTACAAAGTCGCTCAGCGAGCTTTAGAAAAAGCTATGCTTGGCTCTAAGGGATTGTATCAGAAACGAAGTAATTCGCCAGAGAACTAAAGTCAAAGACATAGCTCAGCGTATTAGCAAGCTGAAGTGGCAATGGGCTGGACATATCTGTCGCAGTACCGATAACCGCTGAGGTCATAAGCATTCGTTATCTCTTACCATTAAGAGAGCGTGTAGTTCGTCTAATTACTTTGAAATAAAAAAAAAAACCCATAATTAGTAGTTTAAGATATTATATGAGAGAGTTATTGACCAGGGCTGCCCTTTTTTTTTAACGCTGACATTCCTGGTGTTTGACCACAACTCACCTGATGTTAAGTGACGGTGTGGTCGAAGATGGTAAAGCACACCTAGCTTGGAATGGAACTGGCTCTCAAGTGAGGCTGCGGGAACACAGAACACACCGTTAGATGCTTGGCGGGAGATTTACAACTTGAGGGTGGTAGCTAGCCAGCCGAGTACTAGAAAGTACCCTACCACCACGCTATGGTTTCCTCACGATGTTTTCCTTCACCGGCAGCTCAAGCTCATTGTTGGGGTTTGAACCCACGCCCTTCGGCATGCGAACCGACCGCGCTAACCACTGAGCTATCATCGTTAAACATCACCTGTTAGCCCATTCGGTAGAATATCTGCTTCAAGTACCGGGCGTGGGTTCAATCAGGACAAACATTTAGATGACGATAAATCGCTCGCTTAATAAAAAAAAGATGTAACTCAAAATTTGTGATATTGGAGATTTTCTAATAAAACGCGTATTCATCGCGTAAAGAATAGGTAGAATTTGAGAGCAACGCCATTACGATAAAAATAAGCGAGATGTGCGATCGTTCTTCTCTATTCAAGCAACAAGAACTGACAATTCGATGAGTGCATCACTAAATAAATCTGTTTTTTTTTTTAAAAGGTGAGCATTGTCACTCCACTCGCCATAGACACGTCACTCAGCTCGAGCTTCGGTTTTTGGTTTCCATCTTTCACCAGCTGTTTTTTTACGTATATCGTCACTCCGTATGCCGCTGACAACCCCCCCAAAAGACCTGATTTTCAATAGAAATCAGGCCTTTTCTATGGCTGGTAACCCTACACGCAAGCCTATATATAGATATATAACTGGTATATAACTGCTGATGTCGAAAACAATATATAAAATAACTGAATTTTTAAATAATGACTACACAGATTTCAAATTAGGTTTAAATGATGAATATAATTAGTTTCACGATTGGATACAATTTATTTTATAAATATTATTATCAATTATTTCTGACATTATGAATCCATTTTATACAATTATTATTAATTTTTTTACCTTTTTATTTCTTATGCTACTTTTATTATTATTTTTTAATTTTTAAAGACGAAGCCCCTATATAGCTGACTCTTAATAATAATTGTGCAAACTGTTTGACGAGTTCATAGGTATAGGAGCATTTATATTATGTTAAGTTAGTTAATTTTTATGAATGTAACTTTTTGGACAATAATTAATATTATTCTATTCTATTCTAATAAAAAAAAAACGCGGACAAAATCGCGGGCGCTAGCTATGTTAATAAAAACAATCCTTGATAATTCTATTGCGAACATTGAATCAGATTATATAAGTTTTTAGAAACCTAAAAAGTATTATTTTTACTTAGAGAACAAAAATTTATCCGTTGGGGAAAACACACGAAGTGTGTGTGATTTCTGATCAACCAATCATCCATTTTTATTCACTAGTGTTTGTACGAGATGCATGTAACCGGTCGCTCGAGGGTCGAATCGAAGCTGAGCCAAAGTAATGCCTGCGCCAGTGTTGCAACTTTAGGAATTCTTTCTCTAGTCTGGCATTATTCTGTTGTCTTTATATAATCGACCGTGATCATGGGCCTACCTACGCTTACGCCTTTTTACAAATTCAATTCAGTTATCTTTTTTTAAAAACTAAAATAGGGTAAGATACAATTGTTATATTTTTTTGGCCGTGACGGCATAAAAGAACATCACGTCGTTTGCCGTCACGGCATACGCCATTTCTCTCCATTCCCTGGTCTGTGTTCGCATGCACACACACTTCTTTGCTCTCTGTGTGAGCAGTGTATTGTTTAATCGTTTCATTTTTACCAGGCGTCCTGTGACGGTCACCTTTTTTTTCAAAGTCAAATTGAATAGTTTAGTTATGTTCTCATTCAAACGTGCTTAATTTTCGATCTCATCGCCGTTTACCATTAAGCATGTTGGTGGTCAATAGCAGACTCATACACGTTCAAAAAACTTTTATTGACGAGGGGCGCGATGTTTTGTTTCTCATTTTCTCATGTTAAATTCGATATCTCTTTCTATATCTATTTCTATCTCATTCCTTAGTAGTCATCGTGAACAAGAGTTTTTAGGTTTTTATTTTATCTTATTTTTCTTATCTTTCTGGTTCTAGATAATTTTATTCTCATAAAGCGGCAACACTGACGGGCGCATACGCAGTTACCAGTCATCGCTCGATGAGTTCGTGCGTGTTCCAAATTAAATTTCTAGATTTGTTTATTTTTAAATTCAGTGTCTTGTCTTGCAGTCATGATGGAAAAGAGTAACGTTCCTTATGATACGTAAGTTTACTAATTCTAGTGTCGAATTTGTATTATAAACTTTTTAGTAAGGTAGTTACCTAGTTTATTTTTAAAACGATGTGCTAGTTTTTGTGTCAGTACGTACCAGTGCGCCGTGCATTGAAATTTAAACGGCAATTGAATGTTTTGTTTATCTTTAGTCTTAGATGTATCGGTGTATCTACATATTTTTTTATTATACCTATGTAGAAAGACTTTCGTTTGACCGCCATCTGATCAGATATGTCAAGCGAAGATACAGTATATAGCAATATCATCCAAAGTGTTTATTAATTAGGTATATGTGATATTAAGCCGTATTTTTGTAGTTACCTATAACTAGTTGATGTTGTCAAGTCTAAATTTCATAAAATAGTACGCTTCTGTTTCGAAATTCCGGTCAGAGCACATGCGACTTCTGTTTTAAATGAGATTTTTCTCCTGAAAATGTCATATCGCCGTTAGCTTCACCTTGCGTGTCTTATGTTTGGTGTCATGAAGTGCAAATCTTCGAGTTATCTGTACAATAAGTTGTCCTGGAATTCGAGTGACACCCCTGTTCGGCAGTGCGCGCCGCAGCTCATGACTGAGCGGCACGGCTCCGCCGCTTTCAGAGGCAGCTTCCGCTATGCTGCGACGAAGTGCTGGAACAATATTCCCCCGCCAATTCGGAGCCTGCATGGTATACAAGGCTTTAGATCGAATCTGAAAAGATTTATTCTTGCTCACCAAAAGGGGGAGCAGCTTATGAGAAATGATACTAGTGCAATATACCTAGGTAGGCTTTAAAATTGTTGTAATACATTTACTTACTTCTATGTATATGTATAATAATATATTTCCTTTTATAATTTTTATATGTCACTTGCATTCCTCATATTATTTATAGTACCTGGTTGACCGAGCATTGCTCGGCTGAAAACATGGATAAAACGATGTTTTCTGAAAATGAAACCTAGCTAGATCGATTTTTCGCCCCCGAAACCCCCTGGATACAAAATTTCATGAAAATCGTTGGAGCCGATTCCGAGATTCAGAATATATATATATATATATATACAAAAATTGCTCGTTTAAAGATATAGATAGGTAATGTTTATATTTAGTTTATTTATCCGTTTGTCTACATATTGTTTTTTTGTGTATATTTATGCATATTTTTCTTTTTTATTATCGCCTGGCACTCTCGTGCGTGACGTCACCTGCCGGCCTCGGCGGAAGACCAGCGCCGGCTGGCTGCAGTCGGCATTATGCTGAGTTGAGGCCGGTTTGTGACATAAAATTTATATCTTTCTTTTTGTTCTTTGTGTGTAATTTATTTTTGTATTATCATTGTTTGTTATTTCTTTTGTTTCTGTGTACCCATTTTGTTAATGTTTTAGAAATTTGTTTTATATCATAAGTAAAATGTTGTCTATTGTCTATAGTCAAATCCAGTATATATATCAATATATTATAGTCTTCAAATCCACTGGTACCGACATGCGAGTGCGCCCTTATCCGTACATGTCTAACCTTGTGAACAAAATCCACTATAACAACGACAGAATTTAAAAGTTCTTCGAAAATTACAGATTCTAATGTTTATCAAAATTACTCTTAAATTCTAATCTACAGTCATTAAAAACAGGGTAAAACGGGGCGTTAAAAAAATGCTACCATGTTATTTGCTAGTAATTCTTGATTAACCTTATTTATGTTAGTAATGACTTAAAAAAATATACCTACCTGGTTATTTGTTAGTATTTCTTGATTAACCTTATTTATGTTAGTAATGACTTAAAAAAATATTCCTACCTGGTTATTTGTTAGTATTTCTTGATTGTAACTTATTTTACAAATATGCTTATTGAAATAAAAACTGATGCTATGAAAAAAATATGCCACCATGTTATTTGTTAGTAAATTCTTGATGACGTTTTGAAAATAGGGTGATACTGCCGTTTCACGACCAGTTAGTGGACTTATGATCTTTAAAATTACCATTCTATTATTAAGTAGTGTTATTTTTAAACATTTATACTTGATAGTAGTAGTATATTACATTACGCTAAAGTGTTGTTATTTTTTTTATTTTATATTATCGCATTTTCATTGTAAAATCTTAGAATTTATCGAAAAGTGCATTAATCTCAGTTCTCGGACACCTACGGCCAGTTGCCGGCCGCGTTTTCCGTCAGTTCTCGATGCATTTCAAAATAGAAAACGGTGCATTTCAAATGAAACCACCTTACGCAATGGTTGCAACTGATATGTTTTTCAGCGTCATCTTCTACGTCGCTGATCAAATCATCGGAACATTGACTACATTTTAAAGCTTTATTCTGGGACGATTTATTCAGCATCTTCTTTGAGGTGCTCTTGACTGTAACTTTCTTTTTTCCTTATATTTTTACGACCACCAAATCCAAATTTTGTATGGGATTTACTCAATGGTCGTCAAGTGATCTGTTCTCGATTATCGCCAATGAAAAATATTTTATTTTGATATTCCTACTAATAATTTGCTGGTCGCAATCTGAATCCCAAATGCACTATACATCATTGAAAAGAGAGGGACAAAAGTCTTTTACCTTATACAATAAAATGAGATAAAAAAAGATCAAAAAAAGATGGACTCTATCTGCTAGTTCCCGACCAGGTGGTCGTCAACCAAAAAAGCGTTATTTTGGTCATTTAGTTTCGCGACCACCCATTATTTTAATAAATTTCAAACAAATACGGATAAAACATGATTTAGAGTAAAAAACAAAAACATTCTGATAACCCAAGCATAATTTCCAAGTGCAAATCTTAATAAAACCATGAACCACTCACGATTGAAAAAATCCGTTCTCACTAATTTTTTTGATCGTTATACGTCACGTGCGCACAGACTTTGGTGTTTAAAATCACAGAAGATTATTTAATTGGCGTAGACCAACCATAGGTTGTGTTGGGGTATTGCATAAATTGAACTTTCGTTCAAAAATAAGACAAACTATTGTCGCGGTCCGATTTCACTGTTTTACTTAAATTACTAAGAAACGGTCGGCAACTAGCGGTGGTCGGCGAACTGGCATAATCACCCTATATGTCACCATGTTATTTGCTAGTAATTCTTGATTAACCTTATTTATGTTAGTAATGACTTAAAAAAAATATACCTGGTTATTTGTTAGTATTTCTTGATTGAAACTTATTTTACAAATATACATTATGTTTATTGAAATGAAACAAGGCGGTCCTGCCTTTGTAATTGCGGCAAGATGTTTATGCGTTATGTATTTGAATAAGTAAATAAATCAAATCTTTTGACATAGTTATCACAATTAGGTACTGGTACCTACCTATGTAGATGCGATATTCGAATCGTGCACGAAACAAATCAAGATGGCCGCCTTAAAATGATTTTGAAGGACAGAAAGTACTATTAGGTATTTTTAACATAAACATTTAAAAATACAGTAGCATCTCGATACCTATCTCGAATGTCAAGGGAAAAAACTTCGACTTATTGAGTCTTCGACAACACAAAAGGACACTTCAAGATAACAAGAATTTTTAACAATAACAATTAACAAGAAGTTCGAGATATGAATAGGTAGGTATTTGATGGCTAAAATTTCGACTTAGATTTTTGAGTATCTTTCTAGGACATTCCTTTCGATTTTATTGCTTCGAGTTCGGGGAATTTCAAGTAAGATGTCATTATGTTTTACTAACTTTAGTACAGTCTGATTTTTGAAATTCGAGTTATCGAGTACAAATATGTATTAAAATGCCTACGAAGGGAAATAACATTTTGTTTGAGTTACAAAGTCTTAAATAATTCGAGATACCGAGTAGGTATTTGGGGGTTAAGCGGAAGGGAACGGCATTTTTTTTTTCGAATTAACAAGTTTCGAGTTAACAAGTTTCGAGTTAACAAGATTCCACTGTAATGGCAAATTTGCTACAGCCGCGTTCGAAATAGTTACAAACACGAACCGGATTTTTATTTTTAATACTTAATGGGTAGGTTTAATTGTTTAATATAGTTTATAAGTTAGTTAGTATAGATGGTCCTGTTGGCTCATTGGTAGTACCTATATCTGCTTTAAGAGCTGTAAGGCGTGGGATCAATTCCCACCCAGGACAAACGTTTTGTTTGGGTGTTCTGTATCCTACTAATATTATTCTCTCCTCGTGTGGTGCCGGCGAAGCGTCGGTGTTCCAACAAAGTTTATATATTTGGATGTTTAAATGTTTGGATGTTTGTTACTTAATCCGTAATAATGGCTGAACGGATTCAGATGATCATTTGGTACACGTATAGTTTATTATCTGGATTAACATATACATAGGATACTTTTTGTATCGGAAAAAAATTAGGTTTCTGTGGGACTACCATAAATGCGCTCAAAGGCACTACTACCTACTAGCCTACTACCCACCACCAGATGTCGTCAAGTGTCACAATACACAATTTATACTTATGACTTGACGACATCTGGTGGTGGCGATGATTTTTTTTGTTAAATTCCACGCGGACGACCACTTATTGTTAGTATATGTGCCATGTGTAAGAACAATGGCTGTTTGATATTTTCGCATAGCTTCGTGTGGCGTTGCCGCGTTTGTCTTTCACGTAGGACAATGGGTTACCCTATTATGCTGAGGTGTGCCTCTATTTTTTGTACCTGCCCCCTTATTTATCTCTAATTGTTTGTTAAAAATTTGCTTTCTTTCTTAAATAGAACAAAAACGGGGTCTTGAACGGGACTATTTTTATAGAATTGCTGATTTTTTTACGATTTCGGATTTGTGTTCTCAGAATCAGAATGCCATAAATATAATATGGTATTCTGTGGCATTTAACATCCCAATTTTATTGTAAACTGATTCTTCTACGCATCTGACAATTCACTTTCTCACAAATAACATCCGTCCACACATACGCCACATTGATGGAATTACATACCTACCTACTTACACATAGGTACATATAATCGTGAATCCATGAAGTTGGAGATTTGTAAATAGAGTTTATTTTACGTTGTGGTAGGTATTTCGTGACGGGATGCAATCGTTTACTTGATCGTAAGCAGTTAATACTACTACACGTAGCACGATTTAATGGTAAATAATATTGAGGGACACAGACTTAACCCCAAAGTATGCAAAGTAATGAGCGCCAAAGCAGCTTACCACTTTTTTCGCGTATAACTGGAAAAATATCGATCGTACGAAAAAACTTGCATCAAATAAATTGTAGAGATTCACATTTAAAACAACATTAGTCCTTACCATTTTTGTTGAAAAGTTGAAAATGACCGAGATATTAAGCAAAAACCATTCCCCCTTAATTTCAAGATGGCGGCTAAAGCACCGGCGGAATTTGGTCGCCATTTTGGATTTAGACTACCTGTTTGTACTACCCTCCTTAAAGGTTGCAGCAAAAAAATTGCTGCCGGGAATTAATGCAATTTCATGCCCTTTTTTGACTAACCCGACTGGGCTATTTCTAACTATCAGAGTGGATTGTTCGTCATATTACTGTGTGGGTTCGATTCCCGCACAGGACAAAACGTTTTATGGTATAAACAAATGTTTGTTCTGTATGTATTATTAAAGGTATTTATGTATTCTATCAGTTATCTGACTTCCATCACACAAGCTCTGTTTAGTTTGGGGTCAGATGGCGCTTTGTGTAATGTCCGACGATATTTATTTATTTATTTACTTCTTAACGTAAAAAAATGATTGCTCTATGGGAACCAGATAACATAATAATTATACAGGGTTTATTAGCACAGTATACTAAGAACAGTAAGTCATCTTCATAAAAAATTGGCCACTGCCGGTTTGAATGTGTGCGCGCGTTCCGGGCGTCGTGTACGTACACACTGCCAGGCACGCATTAGCATAATCTCGGGGAGACTCGGGTGCCGGCAGTCTAGGCATTGCCGTGAGTTTGGTCGCGCGCGTTCCAGTACGCTGCACGCCCGCTCTCACCGACCACTTTATTGTTAACACTTTACCGGCCATTTTATTATGTAAATAAAAACCTAGTGCTGTTTTAATACGCAAATAATATTCAACTAAAAATTAAAGTGACAACCCTAAGCGTCAACGCAAGAGTAGACTATTAACTCGCCGACCGGCCTAAGATGAACTACTTTTCTCAGTGTACTTTGGTTATAGGCTCGGGGAGTAACAAACTAAAAAAAAAACAATCTAAATGAGAACCTCTTTCATTGAGTCGGTTAAAATCTAAAATATAAGCTTTTATTTTATTTGTTAATACAATTTATTTTTTAATTTGTTTCAGAATTTCAAGACTGTCTGTCTCCAGTCAGTCTATATTCAATAAATGCTGTTGCTGTATCCCATTGAGGATCGGATGCATGATCCTAGGATACCTGCATTTGGTAAACAAACTTTTTATTCACTATCGATTATTTATGTATTTTTTGTTTATTTAGCGATGATAGCTCAGTGGTTAGCGCGGTCGGTTCGCATGCCGAAGGGTGTGGGTTCAAACCCCAACAATGAGCTTGAGCTGCCGGTGAAGGAAAACATCGTGAGGAAACCTTAGCATGGTAACGGTGTGTTCCGGCAGCCTCACTTGAGAGCCAGTTCCATTCCAGGCTAGGTGTGCTTTACCATCTTCGACCACACCGTCACTTAACATCAGGTGAGCTGTGGTCAAAACAACTAGCCTGTCAGACATTAAAAAAAAAAAAAAAAAAAGTATATTTTCTAGTACACAGCTGGCAAGCTACCACCCTCAAGTTAAAAAACTGCCGCCAAGCATCTAACGGTGTGTTCCGGCAGCCTCACTTGAGAGCTAATTCCATTCCAGGCTAGATGTGCTTTACCATCTTCGACCACACCGTCACTTAACACCAGGTGAGTTGTGGTCAAGCACCTAGCCTTTCAACCATAAAAAAAGTATTAAAATGTCACACAAGTTTAGCCTCACACTAAACCTGCGTGAATCAACTCGAGTAGGGAATATGTTCTATTACAGGCCTGTTGAGACTAACCATCGAAACTCTCAAAGTAATTAGTGCCAAAGCAGCGATACCCTGGACTTTGTTTTACTACTCAAAGTTCTGTGTATCGCTGCAATGGCTATAGACAGGCGTTATCTCTTACTATCAGGATAGCGTCACGTTCGTTTCAACTTTCACATTATAAAAAAAACTTGGGGCTCTTTCCGCTACAAGTGCATCTGGGACAGGCATGCAAAAATTGCAAATATATACGCATGCAAATATATATATATATATATCTTAAACAAGCAACGACGATTCCAGTTCTGAGAAAGTGTGCCGCAAAATACCATATAATAGCGATTTTGGTACTTGAAACCGGTTCGAAGGTTTTTTATATTAATATTTTCCTTAACCCAAGACGCTGAGGGAATCACATTGCGCGGTGTGGACAGGTTAGTTCAGTTCGGGTCGATTTTCCTTAAACATTTTGTAAGCTAGATAGAAATCACTATCTAGTAGTTAAATACGTATTTAGTTGTGTAAATAAGTACTAAGTATGAAGACTTTTTATGTGAAAGTAATGTTAAGTCCGAAAAGAATCCATGACAATTGAAGCGGTACCCAAAACTTTGAGTATCAAAATCCATGGCTACGTTTTGGCGTTCATTACTTTGAAACATTCTATGGTTAGTCTTACCAGCTTTCTCGCTAGCTGCAGTACCCATTAAATCGGAACACAGTAATGTTTACACATTACTGCTTAGCCGTAATAGTAATTTGATACTGTGGTAGTACCTTCCTAGATGACTTGCTGAGGAGATTTTTTGCTTGCGTTTGACCTCACCTGATGTTAAACGATGATGCGGTCTACGATAGAGCACACTTGTCTAAAAGAAGCAGATTCACTTGCGACTCGACACTCGGATTGTATATATCGGGGAACACTCATGCAGGAAGTAACAATGTTTAGCGGTTCGTACGAAGAAGGTGGAATCGCAACGTTCAGTTGGGAGTTTTTAGAATTTCTACCCTGAAGCGATCTCGTTTTTTAGAGCTTCTGGCTGTGTGATAGTAGCAACCTGGAATTAGGGCACGCAGATCTGAGCGAATTCTCCAAAGTGTATACGATAGAAAACCGACAGAGATGCAACTGTTGCATGGTGGTAGAGTAAGTAAAATGCCAAGCACCTAATGGTGTGTTTTAGGAGCCTCACTTGAGAGCCAGGTCCATTCCAGGCTAGGTATGCTTTACCATCTTCGATCACACCGTCACTTCACATCAGTGAGAAGTGATCAAAAAGGAAGCCTGTCAAATATAATAAAAAAATGAACTTTTTCTAGCCTATTTTCAAACATTTTTTATACCAGAAGTATAATTTTTTACCAGTTCCATTCTAGAATAGGTATCTATGTATACCATCGTCGTCACTGAACATCAAGTGAGCTGTGATCAAATACCTAGCCCGTTAACTATAAAAATAATAACTTTGCTTTGAGTTTCCAGGCTTTGGGAGTCTTTTCCAAACTGGCGAATCACTGCTGACGAGGTTCTTAGCACGTTTCTCAATGGACTTATTTTTCTTTCAGACTGTTAACTGCATTCAAACTATATTCCTGGTGGCCGTGATTACCGTGGTTGGCCTGTTAACGCATGGCTTCGACCATATTGACTCTGACTCCTTGTGGAAGTCCCATACTTCTGAACCTGATGAAACTGAACACGAGTTTCTTATTGGAGTTGGAATTGTTCTGGGTGTATTGCTGGTGGCTAACTTATCGTGGATGATCATTCACATCGCTTGCTTGGTGGGACTGCATAAGGTAAACAACTCTCATTTTGACTGCCCTGTTAGCTTATTTGGGCTCAAGAGCTGTACGGTGTCGATTCGATTCCTATACACAAAAAAAGTATCTGATCAGTTATCTGGTTCCCATAGCTTTGCTTGGTTTGGGACTAGATGAAATGAATAAAACCGTGGTGGTGCCGGCGTAAGAATAGTACCCCACCCTCTCTAAGTGTTTGCCGTAAGAGTCGGCTAAGGGATGTAATCCGGAAGATGGGCAGCAGCGTCTTCCGAGGAAGACGCTGTTCAAGAACAATCACACCTAACTGCGCTCGCCAACCCGCCTGCCAAGCGTGGCAAGTACTGGCAAAACCTCCCCAGGAGGAGGCCTATGTTCAGCAGTGGAAGTTCTATGGCTGATGTGATTTACTAATAGAATCAGAATAATTGTTGATTATTTTCTTAAAAGAATATCAATGTTGGTCATTTTAGAACAATGTATTTTTACAATAAACAAAAGTTGTTTCCATTTTAGTAATTCACTATTGGGACTGTTCCAGTGACAGTAAACACTATCGAAAAGGCACACGAAAGCAAAATACGCAATTTTGTTTACTTGAATGATATATTTTTTTTTCATATTAATGGTTTATAAATCAAACCACTATACCAATTTTGATATGATTTTTGATCAATCGGATTTTTCCTTTAAAATAAAAACGTATGAAACAATAATTATATGCGTCCCTATAAAAAAAAAAAAATTTGGTTGCCCTTGACTTTTCTAGGAGCCCATCATCAGATCTTGACTTGGTGCCAATAAGACCACCCGGAAAGTATACCCTTTTAAATAAAAAAAGAATTTCTCGAATCGGTCCAGACGACTTCAAGTAATAGGGGAACATATGTACATAAAAAAAAGGTTTCGACGAATTGAGAATCTCCTCCTTTTGATAATTGTAATTGAAATATTGTAACTT
Source organism: Biston stratarius (assembly GCA_950106695.1). Lineage (NCBI taxonomy): Eukaryota > Metazoa > Arthropoda > Insecta > Lepidoptera > Geometridae > Biston > Biston stratarius. Next base: position 2,058,581 of record OX467114.1, on the reverse strand, counting down.
AGTAGTATTGTTCTATCGATAAAATCTAAAAATCTAAAGAGAAAATAAATCGATAAATTTCCCATCTCTATTTCATGGACTAGGTTATAACTTTCTGTTGTCGAATATATTAAAATCAAGCAAACAATAATAATTATGTTCAATTTTGACGTCACATTAACTCCAGGCATAATTCTTGAAGGTCATACAAAAATGCTGAAAGTATTTTACTATGGAAACTAACGTGGTTTTGACACAATTTTGTTTTAAGAGTCGAGAGTGAATCGGTATCTTCTAGGCAAGCGTGCTCCATCTTAGACCGCATCATCACTTAACATCAGGTGAGATGGCGGTCAAACGTAAGCCTATCTATAATAAAAATAAAAATAAACATTTTAATTTATAAAAATCCGTTGATACTTTTTTACTTGAAATATAAATCAAAACGGAAGTCACGAAGTCGTAACTTAATATAAAAAATACAGTATAAAGCCCGCGTATCTCATCGCGGAATTCATTTCAACAGCAAATAACTCCACTGAAATCCTGAACTTGTTTACTGAGTTATAAAAATAACAGTAGTATATCCGAGAACACAAGAAACAGCTAGAAAGATCTTTTTGTAAACAAAATGGATACCTGATATTACTTTATTGAAATAAGTTTAGTAGTTGATTGACTACAACTTTATTCTTATAGAAATAGAAATATCTGATATGGAACTCCGCGATATCGTTCGTATACAGACAGCTATTCACTTGAAGGATAATTTGTACATAAAATCCAGTGGTACTTATATTTTTCTCTAATCATTACTTAAATATTTTTTGTCATCATCTCTGTATAAAATAAAGTAGGGTTTCCCGTATGTTTGTTTGTTCACGTAGTTCTTCTAACCTCCGCTTCGTATTTTGTTACATTTAAATATGTTTAACCGAAAGGTTATATCTTTGCGAGTATAGGGTAAGTCGCTAGTTTTTTTTTATAATCTTTATTTAGAGTGCTTTTTCGCACTGTTTGTCTAACGTTATTGATATGTCGCTAGTTTAATAATGGTTTCTAAAGCAACGCGTAGGTGTACTCTCTGTACTTGCAGCAGTTTTTTAATGTGTCATTAGCAATGTGTGTGCTCATACTTGAAGCGAAAGTTGGCTGACATGCTTGGCTGTTCCATGTCCGACTGATATTCTCGGAGCGTCCTGCTCTCAGAGAGTGATAAAGTGAATGTTGTGGTGGTTGGTCACCATTCTGTAAGGCTTGCGCAGACTTAAAATTTATCTGCAGGCTTCTGGTGATGGATGGCTTAAGAACTATTTACAAACGTTTGTACGCACTAGTAGCCAAAAATGCCTGAAAATTTAGGAAATTTAAAAGTATATATGCATAGCTTTTTTTTTATGGCTGACAGGCTAGGTGTTTGTCTATAGCTCACCTAATGTTAAGTGACGGTGTGGCACACCTAGCCTGGAATGGAACTGGCTCTCAAGTGAGGCTGCCGGAACACACCGTTAGATGCTTTGCGGCAGATTTTCAACTTGAGGGTGGTAGCTAGCCAGCCGAGTACTAGAAAGTACCCTACCTCCACGCTATGGTTTCCTCACGATGTTTTCCTTCACCGGCAGCTCAAGCTCATTGTTGGGGTTTGAACCCACGCCCTTCGGCATGCGAACCCACCGCGCTAACCACTGAGCCATCATCGCTACTACCTACGTGATAAATCCCACAATGAGATCACAAGGAACGAATTATGTGATTTTCATTTTCTATATACATACCTACATATAAAAATCTATGTGTATCGATCGTCCCCTATTAACGAACAGCGTGACTGATTGTGTTGAAATTTCCAGCTAATCTTCAAATTAGGTCAGGTGATCTTGTGAAGTTTGGTAAAGTTCGGACCAACAAAAAGTTTTTGTTTTGTTTTATTGAGATACGGTTGAGGGTGAACTTATGAACAACGAAAAAACACAAGTTTTGGAAAAATAAATATAATGAGAAGACGCGTTCTGCTAAATCTTAATTTTTTTTGCAAATTTTTTAATTTGTATTTTATTTTAATTTTTGACGGGCTAGGTATTACTTAACATCAGCTGAGCTGTGGTCAAACACCTAGCTTGTCTAACATAGATTTTTATGTATATGTATACATTTATCTAGAAGTATAATTTAATTCGAATCCTTTTTTGTCATCTACATAATGCTGATGTAAAAGCTGTATACTGCTTTGTGTTTCGAAAGAAATAAATAAAAATAGACCCATCCGTCTGATGATAACCAAATCGTCACAACATTAGTCTAAACAGAAGCTGTATCACAACAACAATGACATGGAGCGTGATTTATGACTAGTTAATTGCTTTATAATGATAACAAACATTATATTATCTAATATTAATAAATATCTAATGACGGACGTATCTAAGAGCGTAATCAAAATCAAAATAAAAAGTCATTTATTCAGTTTAGGCCCTGGTAAGGCACTTATGAACGTTAAGTTACATGTTTGAATCTACCACCGGCTCGTAATTACACTTCAACTGAGAAGACTCCGGCAAGAAACTCAGCAAGGCATTTTTTTGTGGATCTTTCTTTTCATATTAGGTTACAGTTTACAGTTATAAATATTAATACATACATTATGCTTACTACAATTGTCACTTAGCCAGGGGGATGCAAGTGCAGAGAGACTCTCTCAAGTTCACTCAAGACTCTCAAGTTAAACGTCTATTATGTAACGTAACGTAAAAAAAGCAATGTAACGATCGATGTTAACGAGGCAGATCGAATCGGTTTTCAATGCAGTTCTTCAGAGCATGTTTCGGGCAATTAGTTGTGTAAAATATCATTCGTCCTGGTAGTCGACTATAAACTACACAGTTGTATGACTTTACTTGGTTTGACAGGTCATTTACATTTATATAATGAGATAAAGCTATATATTGTATTTACAAGTGGTTTTAACTTACCAATTGTTCCTAAAACACAAACCATTAGTTCGGAATAGGTTTCAAAAAAGCCTTGAACATCGATGTAAAGTTGCTTGTCTATCGGTTTCTATGATATTCTATTCTCTTCAGATCTGCGTGATCTAATACCTCCCTGTCCATTCTACTAACGGACAGTCACACACACATCATCAGCCATAGAACGTCCACTGCTGGACATATGCTTCCTCCTGGGGGGATTTTGCCAATACTCGCCACGCTTGGCAGGCAGGATGGCGAGCGCAGTTAAGTGTGATTGTTCAAGGAAGACGCTGCTGCCCGTCTTCCGGATACATCCCTTAGCCAACTCTTACGGCAACCACGGGTAGCGAGGGTGGGGTACAATTCTTACACCGGCACCACCACGGCAAAGAACGGCACAGCAGGGCAATACAACTAGCGAAATTTCAGGGCTGACGAGACCAATCGTCGAATATCTCAAAGTAACAGACACATTTCGGAGAGTGTGTCTGGGAATTGCATAATTTGGTTTCGCCTAACACTTTCTATTACCGTACTGCTAGGCAAACACGGCCTAAGTGCCATCTATACATGGTAGATATTCCCCACGTACGGACCAAACGTTTCCACATTCTTAGTACAGCGAGGACGTGGAACTCTGCCGGCGTGTGTTTTCCCCGCGAAGTACAATTTAAGTATCTTCAAATCTACAGTAAACAGGTTTTTTTAAGCGTGCTGCATCTTAGACTCATCATCATTATCATCAGCCATAGGACGTCCACTGCTGGACATAGGCCTCCTTCTGGGGGGGTTTTGCTAATACTCGCCACGCTTGGCAGGCGGGTTGGCGAGCGCAGTTAAGTGTGATTGTTCAAGGAAGACGCTGCTGCCCATCTTTCGGATTACATCCCTTAGCCGACTCTTACAGCAACCACGGGTAGACTGGGTTTGGTACTATTCTTACGCCGGCACTTCCACGGTTAATCTTGCATCTTAGACTGCACCCTGCTTAACATGAGGCAGGGCGTGGACAAACGCAAACCTATTTAGAATATAAAAAAAGTAATGAACGCAAAAGCAGCGATGCCTTTAATTTTGTTTTGTTACTCAAAGTTCTGTGTATCGCTGCAATCGTCACGGATATGCGTTATCTCTTAGCATTAGGAGAGCGTATCATCTCATTTATTTTACATCAGGAAAAAAAGGTCATGGACTTTGTTACTGACTAATATTACTCTGAGTAACCCGAGCACGAGCTGCCGGTGAAGAAACACATCGTGAGAAAACCATTGTAACTTGAGTTGAAAATCTGATGCCAAACATCTGATCTGCGTCTACCGTTTTCGATCACGCCGTCACTTTACATCAGATGAGCTGTGGTTAAACACCTAGCCTGTCAATAGTAAAAAACTATTTTTTTTTTTTCAAATTTGTTTATTTAGATCAGCGGCCGGCAACAGGCGGCCTAGAAGTCCTACTTGCGGCCCGTGATTGTTTTGTAAATTGGTCATAAATATCTAAAATATTATAGATTCTAAATAGAAAACATTACAAGTATAAGAATTACATTGTTTTTATTTTAAAAAAAAACAATAGCATTTTTTTCCTATCTATTCTGTGCGATATGATTATAACTTATGATTATAACAAATTGTACTTACGTATATTAAGCTTCTAGGGTTATTATTACAATTGAGGCCCGCATTTACTTTATTTTGCGACTTTGTGGCCCCTGCCTGTCAAAAGGTTGCCGACCCCTGATTTAGATTATTCAAATGACACATTAAAAAAAGTTAATAGACCAAAAGCCATTGCAGTGTACAGCTAGGTTTACATTGGAAGCTACGGCCGAAAATGTGCGAGCGTTATTATAGTGGAAGAGCTCGTGCTTGAAAATTAATAGCATTATTTTGCATAGTCATAACTCTCTGAATAGAGGTAGGAAATACAATGAATATTTTGTGCGGGTTCTATACAAGTACGCCAGTTTACGTGGTAGTTTATTATGCTTTTACCTCTTTACCTTGGTACATTTTAATACCACTCTTGAAACTTTCATGCTATTTTAGCGCTCCTAACTTGGATCAAATAAATTTACTGTGTTTTTACTCCACTGCCAATTGTGTAGCGGCACCTGACCCAATGATCAGTAGGTACTAACTGATTAAGTACCTACATGGATAAATAAAATACTAAATTCATGTCATTTGCAAAATCCAGCCGCAATCTTGAAAAGAGTCCAAAAATCCTGAAATCTCAGGACAAATCCTGAGATATGGTAACCCTAAGTGTAACCTCGGTGTGATTATGTAGGAATAAAAATATAATAATGTAAATTTTATTTTCAGAGACGTCCCGGTCCAATCCGCGTATATGTGGGCTTTGCCACCGCTCGCTTCTTGCTGGCCTTGGCAGCTTTCATTTACCTGGTGATGAGCAACGTGACCCAATCACAATCCATCATCGTACAAAGCTTTGACCTTGGTAAGCATTACTTTTTTTTTATGATGTTTTTTTTTTGACATGCTGTTGATCGCCATCTCACCTGATGTTAAGTAAAGATGCAATCTACAACGCACGCTCGCCTAGAACCGATTCACTCTAGACTTAAAGACACCCAGATTGTATCCATCTTGGAACACCCACTCGGATAACACATTCCACGCCTTAGCCGTTCGAACAAAGAAACTAGATTCAAACCGGATCTTATCCTACTATCCTTATAATATAAATGTGAAAGTTATGTTTAGATATTTGTTACTCAAAAACGCAAAAACGGCTGAACGGATTTGAATGAAATTTGGCACTTATATAGTTTATTACCTGGATTAACATATGGGATACTTTTTTATGAGAAAAAAGTTAGGTTTCTGTGGGATTATCAAAAACGAACTACTAGACGTCTCCACTTGAAATTCGGTATAGATACGTCTTATGGAACATTATTCCTGGATAAAAGGTATCCTTTATTATAATCCAGGTAATAAAACAGGACAAGGTTCATGACGGATAAAACTATTGCGTTTTATTACATAATTACATATACGTATTTTATTTCTCTCTAAAGCCAATCCTGAAGTTAACACGCACAAATTCGCGGACGAAAGCTAGTTTTTTTTTTTAAATATTAGGTTCCTGTGGGATTACCAAAAATGTTTTAGGATACAACTACTACCCACCATCAGATGACGTCAAGTGTTTTTTAAAAACAATCTTTTATCTAGGACAATGAACTGAAAATTTTTAAATAAATTCTAGTAAGTATTTGGCGTACTCACCTACATATATTATATCCTTAAAAGGTTGAGGCACTACCCGTTACAGGTTAGCAGGGTTGGTTTTTTTTTTTTTTTTTAAATTTCACTAAACAAACAGTTCAAAATGTTTTAAACAATTTTTTATTTGTTTTTCTTCTATTTTCAGTAATTTTCCATGAATTTCAATCAAATAGGCACTGTTAAAATAGTTTTTAAGCCGTCTTAATATTGTCATGTTAAAACGTTTACTAAAATCTTATAGACTAGTTTTTATTGACCATTAATAATTTATTTATTACAATTTAGGTTAAAATGCTTATTTGTTTAGTAGGGGAAACTACAGTAATCACGGGGAATTCCCTTTTGCTTGTGTTTGTGCGTGAGATAGAATATGGGAAAATACCTATGATATTTTGTACCATACCATGTTAAAATTAGGGGAATTGCCGCAATGGCGGAGTGCAAGGAGAGTTAGGTACTTTCTCGACCAGGTTTCGGCGTGCGGTAAAAAGGGTCTATCCCATATTGGGAACTTTACCGGCGGTATTTTACCAACAGAGTGTTTAAATATAATTTAGCACAATTAAAATAGTATTTAAACCTTGTTTTATTGAACTTCGTTTTAAACAAGTTTAAAATATTGTTTTAATCATGTTTTAAACTGTGTTTTAAAAACTTCATAAAAAACATTGTTTTTTTAACACTGTTTGAAACTATGTTTAAATAATGTTTTAAAGACTTTGTTTTAAATTTGACAACCCTGCCAGGTTAAGTACTTACTATACTTCTGTGCGTCAAGCTTTTAAGGATGTCGGTAAATACCTACATATATTTTTTTACTTTTAATTTTCAAGATACAGAAAGACAAAATGTAGTTACATGTTTTGCTCCAGTTTCTATAATTAATAGAGTGATTTCCAATTAAAATTTTCAATGTTCAGAATTTGACCAGTTTGATTATAAGTTTCAAATTTGGCCTGCCTTTATCAGTATTCTCGGATAGCACCCTAAAAGTTGAATGTTACTAAATACAGCCATAACAACCAGCTTATAATGGTTCTGCGAAATTGTCAGTGATAATGAGTTTCTAGCTACGATATCCGACCCGTCCTGTCCAACTATATCTCAACAAACACCGAGGCATTGACCCTGACAACTCGGTAACTCGATCCTTGGGGTCCCCAATCAATGGTTATACCAAAGGTTACGTGTAATTCGTAACTCCGGCAGTACACTCAGCGACCATCTTAAATCGTATGGATCGAACAATTTACGAAGGGTCGCAACACTTTGCATTTTAGTGTAGCGTGCGCTTTCGTAAATTGCTTGGGTTATAGTTATGAACAGAATATGTGCTATAGTAGCGATGACAGCTGAGAGGTTAGCGCGGTCGGTTCATACGACGTAGGGTGTAGATACTAAAACCAACAATGAGCTTAAGCTGCCGGTGAAGGACACCAAAGCTTGGTAGGGATTTTTTAGTATTCGGCTGGCTAGCTACCACTCTTAAGTCACCGCCAAGGACCTAACGATGTGTTCGATCACAACGTCACTTAAATTGAGGTAAGATGTGGTCAAACACCTAGCCTGTTAACCACAAAAAAAAAAACAATTTTAAGTTCCTTTACCTTTTGAGCGCCACGCCACAAACGCATTCCCGTGTCCTGTACGCCAAGGCCCAAAGTAAACAAATTGCTTTTGAATAAGAATCCATGTTTTTTATTTCAATATTTCTAAGTACTTGTGGCTCTAGAGACTTGTTTCTTTATACTCATGTTGCTGAGATATTCTATTTTGAGGAATGTTGAATTAGAAAACCGGTAATAATTTTTCAATATTTTTATTTCATATTATTGTGGGTCGTCTTTTTTGTCGCTTATAGACGTCGTTGGCGCACAGGACCCACAAGTGCTAGTCACGTATAGGTGACTTTGGCGTTCAAAGGGTTAAAACTTAATCGAGTAGCAAATGAAGTTCATTTTGTGGCTTAAAAATAAGGCAAGTAGGTTTGAAAAGGAGCAAGATGCGAACGGAAGCAATTAGAGATATACAGTTAATAGCATCAAAAAAAGATACCACAGCTGCTGTTAATGATGATAACATACTCGGGCTATCGCGACGAGAGTGTGCTATAGAACTCCGATAACTGTATTTGAGTAACCTTGAACATTCGTCCCTATTGTTTATTAAATAAAGAAAAAGAGAAATGTTTGCAAACATTCTTTTGCTAAATAAATATTGAATACCGTCTAGAGATTATCAATTTGAAATGAAGTTTGAAACCTAATCGCTTTGTTTGTAGGCTTTCTTTCATAATATTATGTATTGAAGGCCGGAAATTTATTTTTTGATAAGATTTACTCTCAATGTATGGCAAATCATGTAGTAAACTGCGAAAAGGAGGTCATCTTAGGCCGGTCGGCGAGTTAATAGCATACTCTTGCGTTGACGCTTAGGGTTGTCATTTTTATTTTTGTTAAATATTATTTGCGTAATGAGAAGCACTATAAAACTGCGTTAAATAAAATGGCCGGTAAAGTGTAAATGATAAAGTGGTCGGTGAGATGCGAGCGGGCGTGCAGCGTACTGGAACGCGCGCGACCAAACTCAAGGCAAAGCCCAGACTGCCGGCACCCGAGTCTCCCCGAGATTATGCTAATGCGTGCGTACACGGCGCCCAGTACGCATGCACACATTCAAACCGGTAGCGGCCAATTTCTATGAAGATGACCTACTGTTCTTAATGTACTGTAGCAATATACTAGATATTCTACTGCCAAGCTACATGTAAATTTCGCTTTGAAGGGTTTTTATATGTTATTGTATATGTCCAGTTTTGTGAACTTATTAATAATAAAAAACCAAGATAGTTTCTACACTTTAATCATTTTTCCTAACAAATTGTAATACCCCGTTTTATCCTCAAGCAAATCTTTTACCACCCGTTTACGTTTTGGAGTTCTCAGTTTTTTTTAATTTAAAAAGTTGTAAGATTTACGAGACGCTCCCCTGTTGGTAAGAGATTACGCCTGTCCATGATCATTGTACCCACTACTTTGAGACTTTCGATGGTTAGTCTCAACAGTTCTGTAATTTCTCTAGCTCCAGTACCCTTCAAACCGGAACACAGTAATTCAGGAGGATTAATTCAGCAGGAGGTCGTCTAGGTAGGTACCACCGCTGTACCAGATATTCTGCCGCTAAGCAGTAGTGTGTAAACATTAATGTGTTCCGGTTTGAAGGGTACTGCAGCTAGCGAAATTACTGGGCTGTTGAGACTAACCATCTAGTCTCAAAGTAATGAGCGCCAAGGCCGCGATGCCCTGGACTTTGTTTTACTACTCAAAGTTCTGAGTATCGCTGCAATGGTCTTGGACAGGCGTTATCTCTTAACATCAGGAGAGCGTCTCGTTCGTCTCATTACTGTTACATAAAATAAGAAAAGCCTCACTTGTGAGCCAGTTCTATTCCAGGCTAGGTGTGTTGACCATCTTCGACCACACCGTCACTTAACATCAGGTGAGTTGTGGTCAAACACGTAGCCTGTATCTAATCTGAATATGTAACCCAAATATAAAAAATATAAAAACTACAACGCTAAATAAATACAATATTGTTTTCTATAAGCAATGCTAACTATGTGAAGAACTGTCGAGTAACTCGTGTCCAGTGATTCACGTAATCCTCCATTGGCCGGCGCTTGACCAGTCCAAGGTCGGAACACAACGGCCAGATAATCTCCAGTAATTTGAGATCTGTATGACGGAATAGAAGCGTTGAGAGCTATTTGTATTATACTTTCATGTGATGTTTGTTTACGGAATCATGTAATATGGTATTTATTATTTGGTACAAAATACATGATCATAATAAAGTCGAGGAAATACAATACAATATTTTATTATAACAAAGTTACAACGAACGAACGTTTTCGGCTAAAGCGTGGAATACGTTACCCGAGTGGGTGTTCCTACATAGATACAATCTGGGTGTCTTCAAGTCGAGAGTGAATCGGTATTTTCTATATAGCGTGCTACATCGTAGATCGCATCTTCACTTAACATCAGGTGAGATGGCGATCAAACGCAAGCCTATTTACAAAAAAAGTTACAAGTCATATTACCATAAATGTCCAAAAATAACAATAAAAAACCGAATCCAGGCCTCTAAGCCTAAACACGGGTAGGTTTTAGGTATTTTAGTTTAAAATTCAAACTTTTGAAGAGGTCTTATTTAACTGAAATTTCTATAAAAAAATTGAATGCATATCATTTCAAATAAAAAAATACATTTTGAAATCGGTTTATAAATAATGAGGTTCTGAGGTAACAAACAAAAAAACATGCAACCGAATTGGAAACCTCCTCGAATATATACGTCAAAAAGTGTGAATAATTACTTACAAGTAAATTCATAATTTCTTAGCTTTAAATAATCTTCATTGGGGAGGCCTATGTCCAGCAGTGGACGTCCTACGGCTAAGATGATGATGAAATAATCTTCAAAGTCAAACGACAAGGTCTCTTGAAGCAAAGAGCCTCAGCTTGGTTCGGAGGCGTAGGGAACGCAGTTGTAGAATCCCCAGAATGTATACCGACCTCTCCGACTTAAGATGTGACGGCATTACCAGTTGGGCTTTTTATTGCTGCAAATATCTAACGTCGCAGTGGCAGTGGGCAGGGCACATAGAAACACCGAACCGATGGACGATGGGGCTGCAAAGTTCTGGAGTGAAGACCACGGACCGGCAAGCGCAGCGTAGGACGTCCACCCACAAGGTGGACAGACGACCTCATAAAGACCGCAGGAACGCGCTGGATGCGAGCCGCTTCCAACCGGTCTTTGTGGAAATCAATGGGAGAGGCCTATGTCCAGCAGTGGACGTCATACGGCTTATGATGATGATGATGATGAAATATCTAACATGCTGTGGACGCGTTGAAATTAACTTTTTTTTTTTTTATGGTTGACAGGCTAGTTGTTTGACCACAACTCACCTGATGTTAAGTGACGGTGTGGTCGAAGATGGTAAAGCACACCTAGCCTAGAATGGAACTGGCTCTCAAATACTTACTTGTATAATTGTGTAGTAAAACAATATTTTTATTATATTCTCTAGAGTTACGTGCAACGGTAAAATCATTCAGCTGTGGAATTTTTCTTGCAAACTTTTTACAATTATTAGAGAATTGAGCCACCGTTGGGCCCACACTAGGCAAACCGTTTAAATAGACCATGTTTCCAGTTTGTTTGATAGAACTAGTAGTTAACTACTATCCACCTCAATATTACTAAAATATTTACTCGTATTTAAGTTAGGAATACTGTCTACTCAGAATAGTCTTAGTGATTTTGATTTCGTGGAATATGGGTTGGCCCTTAATATGGGACGCCGCTTACTTTGGCATCGTCTCAATTTCCCAGAACGCAAGTTAAGGCTGGCGCGGCTGATGAATTAGCAGAATACCTCAAAAGGCGAATATATGTATATTACTCTGGGCAGTGGGTACATTTGTGTGCCTTTTAGGGTTGAAACTTTAGTATCATGGGGATCAGAAGCAAATATTCAAAGAACTGGTCGTCTGGTCGACACCACACGACCGAAACACTGGCTTCTATTTTGCAACGTGCCAATGGTGCCAGCGGACATTGATAGCGTTCTTTTAGATTAGGTAGAATTTTATTGTGTTCATGTATTATTTTAAATAATTGACATCTATTCTTTATACTTTTCTTTCTGGGTAATAAACTTTTATCTTCATAAGTTAACTGACCCCACTAAACAACATTGTGATTATGTAATAAATTTTTACATTAACATTTCGCAACTATTAACATTATCTTATCTTTAAAATAACAGGGATTCGGAATGTACGGTATAAAACAATTAAAAAAAAAAATAGCCACACATTGAACAGTTAAAAGCCCAATACTAAAATGTTATTTTTACAAAATTCTAATCTCCAAAAAATATACCGCCGTTTCACATTTTCTATACAAAAATTTTGTATTTTATTATACTGTTTCATGTAGATCTTATTTTACAACATTCAGTATTTCATACGATTTGATTCCTTGCCAATTCTGTGCCAAATGAAAGTATTCGCGTAGGATTCTTTTTTTTCCTGTACAGTTGTTGAACGACTGAACAAGCTATCGCTATCCAGTCGTCACAGACTAAAATAAATACTAGTACAGAGCAGAATAATAATCCGCGACGTTTTTAACAAAGCCAAGACGTTGGAGTCCATCGAGAAACGTTGTAACAAACTCATCAGCAATGACTCGCTTGTTTAGAAAAGACTAAAGCTTAGAACGTCATCGCAGAGTTGTTTGTCTGTCGGTTTTCTGTCTGATACACTTTGTAGAGTAAAGCTTCTGATTTACATGACCTAATTCCTCCCTACCCATTCTAGTATAGGACAGCCAAGAGCTCTGAAAAGCGACAACGCTTCATCGTCCAAAAACTGGAACCATTATGTAATTTGCTGCCAGAGTGGGTGTTCCCTGATAGAGGATATAAGTTGGGTGCCTTAATGTCGCGAGCTAAGCGGTTTCTGCTAGGCAAGCGTGTTCTATCGTACAGCGTATCTACTACATCAGACACGCTTTACATGGTGATAAATCTCCTTAGCTGGAGGTCTTCTAGGTAGACACCACCGCAGTACCAGATATTCTGCCGCCAACAGTAGTGTATAAACATTACTGTGTTACGTTGTTCAGTTAGCGAAATTACAGGGCTTTTGAGAATAACCATCGAAAGTCTCAAAGTAATGTGGGTCAAAGCAGCCATGCCCTGGACTTTGTTTTGCTACTCAAAGTTCTGTGTATCGTTGCAATGGTTATGGACGTGCGTTATCTCTCATCACGAGAGCGTTACGTTCGTCTTATTACTTTCTAGTGGGTGTCAAGTGAGGCTGTCGCCATCGTGTCATCGAAATAGTCATAGTTTATTTATTTTTCTTTTCTTTTCAGCTGTATCCGGTTACTTTATCCTCGTGTATTACATCTACACTGTCCAGTTGGAAAAAGAACGTGCTGCGGAGATCGCTCAGTCTCCTGCTCCCATCAACAATGCCTTCCTGTATCCCACAAAACTTGATAATAACTATCTGGTGGCTTAAGGGAGGGTAGGGATGCAAGGGGAGAAAGGCGAGTATCCTTTGCCTGCGACTAGCGGAGAGATGTCAAGAACTTGCCCAATCACAAAAAAAGAAAACATTGCCTTTCTGTGCTTATACTACACTAATACTAAGCTTAATAAAATCATCTGGGGGCTTAAGGGAAGGCAAACATGCAAGGGGAGAAAAGCGCGTATCATTGCCTGCAACTAGCGGAGAAATGTCGAGAAATTGCAAAACAAAAGAACAACAATACCTAACTCTATTCCACTAAGCTTAATAAAATCATCTAGTGGCTTTAGCGGGCAGAGATGCCAGGGGAAAAAAGACTTATAGAGGGAGAGGTGCCATGAAGTTGGCCAGTCATAAAACAAAATGTTTCATCCATGTTATACATTATGTTGCTATGTTCACTGTTCTACTGGTTGCTTGTATTTTCTCCGCTTAAACATCTGTTCAATGTTATAATGGTTGCTTGTATTTTCTCCGCTTGTATCATCTCCGGTTCTGTGTAAACGCATCTAATTGAATTTCGCGATTGTAGGAGAAATACGACCAACTAATATAGAGTAGAAATTTAGTATGGACGTTGAAGTGGAAAGTCCGATACTTGTGATCAAATATTAAAAGTGTGAATGAGCAATCTCTTGCTTATGTGTTGATATCACTTGTTTACATTGTATAATCATGTTTGCCATAAAATTGAAAACCTACTTAGTCTTTAAATAGCATAAAACAAAGTCGCTTCCTACCGTCTGCACGTTACGATCTACTACGCAACTGTCTATTGATGGAAACCGCATTAAAATCCGTTGCGCATTTTGAAAGATCTAAGCGTACAGACGGCCGGAAGCAACTTTGATTTATACTATGTAGAGATTTATCATTTTACACTGGCTGTGGTATCAAACTGTGAATTCAATTTCTGTATCTCAAAATGTGTTAACAATAAATTATATATTATGCAGTATTTTGTGTTTTTTTAGTATCCTTTTTAGTTGTACGTTTTTACTTTGTCAAATTTATTTATCACTAAATTCTATTTAAATAAACCAAACGACGTAATTAACGGGTAACTTTGAATTTCGAATAAAACTGGTTTGAAGATTCATATTTTTTTTTATTTTTTTTTTTATAGCTGACAGGCTTGTTGTTTGACCACAACTCACCTGACGTTAAGTGACGGTGTGGTCGAAGATGGTAAAGTACACCTAGCCTGGAATGGAACTGGCTCTCAAGTGAGGCTGCCGGAACACACCGTTAGATGCTTGGCGGCAGATTTTCAACTTGAGGGTGGTAGCTAGCCAGCCGAGTACTAGAAAGTACTCTACCACCATGCTATGGTTTCCTCACGATGTTTTCCTTCAGCGACAGCTTAAGCTCATTGTTGGGGTTCGAACCCACGCCCTTCGGCATGCGAACCGACCACGCTAACCACTGAACTATCATCGCTATTTTTTTCTCAAGACACTTTTAGTTAAATGCTATAACTATACTTTAGTGGATGGAATCCCCAAGTGAATGGTAAGTTGTTGACAAGGTTATTTATTATTTATACATTTTCTATTATAAAATACAGTTTAATATTATGTTTTTACGGCTGGCAGGCTAGGTTTTTGACCACAACTCACCTGATGTTAAGTGACGGTGTGGTCGAAGATGATAAAGCACACCTAACCTGGAATGCAACTGGCTCTCAAGTGAGGCTGCCGGAACATACCGTTAGATTCTTGGCGGCAGATTATCAAATTGTTTTTTTTTTTTAACTAGCCCGCCGAGTACTAGAAAGTACCCTACGATGCTTTCCTTCACCAACAGCTCAAGTTCATTGTTGGGGTTTGAATCCACGCCCTTAGGCGAATGCCTGACCCCTGAGCTATCGCTACAAAATCTTACCCAAATCACATTACATAAGATTTATTTATTTAAGAAATTACATAGGATTTATTTGTCAATATAAAACTTGGTTCAATTTAAAGTTACCCAAAAGTCATTGTAAATTTGAACAGGCGGCAAAACGTCAATTTCTCATACAATAATAAATCGTAATTTAATTTAAAGTTAGAGTATGACAGAACTCCCTACAATTTAGTAAGACCCATATTTTTTATATCGGTAAAAATCTATTAAAAGTTACCCAACTTCACTGTAAAGTGAATGTAATTATTACTTTAGTAAGCGGAAAGTTTTTAACTGTTATTTTCTTTCTATCGTATTAGTAAGATTCATCATCATCATGCTTTATTTATCCCACTGTTGGGTATAAATCTCTTTATACAATTTGTTATATTAAAATTGATTTATTTCATTTAAGTAATTTAACTTTACGAATTAACTGCAGCATTTTGCATAGAAAATCCAATTTTTTTTTATAGTTGGTTTAGTGTTTGACCACAGTTCACATGATGTTAAGTGACGGTGTGGTCATAGATGGTAAACACACCGAGCTTGGAATGGAACACGATTAAGCGAGTCTGTTGGAATACATCGTTATGTGCTTGATGGTAGATTTTCAGAGGTAGCTATATCCAGCCGTGTCCTAAAAACCTGTCAAGTGCGAGTCGAACTTTTGCGCCGAGGGTTCCGTACCTACTGGCGTCAACTATGTATGTATGGGGACATCCTTTCAGAATTTTCCTTTTTTTGTGCTGTTAGACCTTGCTTTTAACCAAAATTGACAATTCTAGGTCAACCGGAAGTACCCTATAGGTTTGGGTCGAAAACCTATATGGTAGTTACCGTTGACATAGAATCACAAAATTAGGCAAAAAGCAAGGACTTACAGTACAAATAAAGGAAAAATTCCAAAAAATAATAAACTGAAAATTAAAGGGTGTCCCCATACCTACATAAAAAGTTGACGCCAATTTTCGTTCAGAGTTCGACTCGAACTTGACCGGTTTTTCCTGGTGTAGTGTCAAAAACATCTAAACCGGTACATAATTTGTTGTAACAACACCCTATACATGGATTAATATTGTTTGAACTGGTTCGACAAAAATACGACAAACGTAGTGTAGGACTCCCTGAATCTAGTTGGAGTGATGATATACGTATGACAGCGTGCAGTGGCTGGAAGCGAAAAGCCGAAGATCGGGCTGAGTGGCGTTCCCTGGGAGAGAGCTATGTCCAGCAGTGGACTATGGTAGGTTGTTGATGAGTTATATTTTACTGAGGAACTGTTAGACATTTCTCTTGAGTTCATTTCTTATTAAAATTCCGTCGGTAGGAATAAAATTGAATGTCAACAGGAATAAAAACCTTTCTATATTTGATTCGAAGTCGCGAGAAATTGGAAGGGCAAATAATTTGATTACGGGGTTCATTGGATATCGAAAATTTAAAGGTATAGCAAGACTAGTTTATAAAACAACGTTCAAATAATTTGTAGGTAGGTAAATATACTTACCTTAGTAGGTAAAAGCAGTACTTTGACGCTTATATAAATATTCGTCGTAGGACTTCACACAGCGCCATCTAGCCCCAAATTAAGCAAAGCTTGCACTTTGGGAACCAGATAACTGGTATAATACTTAGTACCTGGTTGACCGAGCTTTGCTCGGCTGAAAACACGGATGAAACTACGTTTTCTAAAAATGAAACCTAGCTAGATCGATTTATCGCCCCCGAAACCCTCTGCATACTAAATTTCATGAAAATCGTTGGAGCCGTTTCCGAGATTCAGAATATATATACACATATATATATATATATGTGTATTATATAGTTTACATTTATATATATATACATTTACGTTTATATATATATATATGTATATATATATATATATATATACAAGAATTGCTCGTTTAAAGATATTAGATTAGATAGATAGATAGATATACTTTTTTGTTATAAATACATACTTATAACATTTGACAGCCCTGTTGACTCATTGGTAGTATGAACGCTTTAAGACCTGTAGCTTGTGGGTTCGATTCCCACCTAGGACAAACATTTTGTGGTACAAATATATGTTTTTTCTGTCTAGGTGGACTATATGTGTATACAAAAAAAAAGTATATATTTAAGTATTCTGTCAGTTATTTGACTTCCATAGCATAGTGCAAGCTTTGTTTAGTCTGGGGTCAGATGGCGCTAAAGTCCTACAATATTTATATATTATTATTTACATACAGAACACCCAAACACAGAACAAACATTTATAGTCATAGAAATGTGTGTAATGGTAGGATTCGAATCCACACCTGCTCTTGAATCTGCTGAATCAACTGCTCTTAAATCAGATAATTCTACCAAATGTGTTAACAGGGCAGTCAAATATGATATTTGTATATAGTATATATAAATATGATAGGTATATGACGATTTAAAACGTTTTGCACTAACGAAGCCGCGCGCATGTTGTACCTACCTACTCTAATTTGACTCCTTGAAAAATCCATATAGCTTTTCGTTCGTGTTAAAAAATTAACGCATCTTTCTGTTTAATTCATCACAGCTTAAGCTATCGTCTCACTTAGATTCGACCTTGGACGCAAAGCGAAGTTATTCTTAAAGTAAGTTTATCGGAAGAGGGTGAGATAAAGGTTCAATTTTTTGTCTGAAATTCCATATGCATAACATATAGGATTTTAAGCTTGGGGTGCTCTTAGCCGAAAGGAGGTCTGTGTACAGAAATGAGGTTATGAACCAATTTTTACAAAACCATTTCGAAATATTATATTCCTGTACATTATGTTTACGTTTAAAACTCTTTAAACTATGAGATGGGGTTTATTTTAATAAAATACACAAATTAAACTTGACTTTTAATTGACCTCTAATGACATCACATAGTAGACTGTATATATACTTTCAGTGTCTAAAATAGCAATGGTAAACCAAAACAAAATCTGTCAATGTCAAGTCAACGGCAGCCATGGTAACCTCTTCCATACACGTACGTCAAGTTGTTTTTCGCTTTATTGATACAAATATCTGAATTATTTTACTTTAAACGTTACTCGGACTCTGAAATCGCTTTTATGAGGCTATGATATAAGTTTTTTTTTGCTTCATGTCAATTGTCAAAGTCAATCAAATGTGTCAAAATAGCTATCTATACTTTTTTGTTTTACATGGCAACGACATACAATATTCAGCCAACTTTATGACGCCATCGCTATAAAAAGTAACGTATTAAAAATCAACTACCACATAGAAAGCTCACCTACCCTGGAATGGAACTGGCTCTCAAGTGAGGTGCCGGAACACACCGTTAGATGTTTGGCGGCAGATTTTCAACTTGGAGGTGGAAGCTAGCCAGCCGAGTACTAGAAAGTAACCTACCACCACGCTATGGTTTCGTCACGATGTTTTCCTTCAACGGCAGCTCAACGTCATAGTTGGGGTATGAACTCACGCCCTTCCGCATGCGAACCGACCACGCTAACCACTGAGCTGTCATCGCTAAATCGCTTATGTATTGTCGATAGCAATATAAATGTAATGGAAATTTGTTTTATAACATAAATAAAGAGTTGTCTATAGTCTATTGTCTAGTATCATTTTTAATGCGAATTACGAAATTATCGAATATTTAAATTCAAGTAAGAATTGTAAGCCTGTTAAGACAGCCTCTAAGCATATTATACAAGCCTAAAACAACTTTATATTTTTGCACGGAATCCTGTAATTTTTCTGACGATAAAGACCACGACAGGCGGGCGGTGGTAGAGCCCGCATCTCCGAGCAACGTCAGCCTTCGTCATGTTAAATGGATTATATTTATACCACAAAACGTTATTGGTTTATAGAAAATAAAGGAGTATTAAAAATTCCATTGCTATTTATTTTGGAAACAATCGAGAATATCTCCGATAAACTATTGTTTATACTGAAAAATGTTTAGAATAAAGAACTAAGAAATATCTACTACTGCCACAGGTAACGATGATAGCTCAATGGTTAGCGCGGCCGGTTCACATGCCGATTGTTGTGGGTTCAAACCCCAACAATGAGCTTGAGCTGTGAAGGAAAACATCATGAGGAAACCATGGCATAGCACATAGCTGTGTATTTAAGATTAGTATGTTATAGTGTGACGGGTTAGCTTTTGGGCTACCCCCTTAAGATCATCATCATCATCAGCTCTTTGCTGGCCACTGCTGAACGTAGGCCTCTTCTAATCCACGCCATTGAGCTCAACTGGACAGGTTGTCACGCCACCTGGCCGCAGGGTGTCCTACACTACGCTTACCTGAACGTGGTCTCAAGTGGTTAGATAGTAGTGGTTAGCGCGGTGGGTTCAAACCCCGACAATGTGCTTGAGGTGCCGGTGAAGGAAAATGTAAGGAAACCATACCGTAGTGGTAGAGTATTTTCTAGTACTCGGCTGGCTAGCTACCACCCTTAAGTTGAAAACCTGCCACCAAGCATCTAACAGTGAATTCCGGCAGCTTCACTTGAGAGCTAGTTCCATTCCAGGTTAGATGTGCTTTACCATCTTCGACCACACAGTCACATAACATCAGGTGAGCTGTGGTTAAACACCTATCTTGTCAACCATAAAAAATATGCGACGAGCCCATTGCCACTTCAACTTACTAGTTCTTTGAGCTGTGTTAGTACTTAGTACCCTTAATATGCATGTAGGTATATTAAATATAAGTACATATATCGTAAAATTATCGTAAAGCTATTCGTAGATTATAAAAATAATTTATTATTAGTGTTCTAGGTATATATTTAGTTTATTTCCGCTTAACAGTCGTTCCAGCTACAACAGAAAAGAGGATTTAAATTAAAAAACTTGACGTAAATATGAAACACTTGAAAATATTTACTAAAAAACTTAATGATAATTAACGCCTCCAAAATTCCATTGACTCAAAATGGACTTCCGCAAAGCAACGCCTGATTCAATCAATTTATTATTAGTAGAATGATTTACAAAATCAGAACAAAAGATATTGTATGTACATTAAATAGGGAATTATTCAATTCTAATATAATTAATTACATTTCCTTATATCACTAATTAGCGACAATTACCCGAAACTTTTTATCTCGCAGTAAGGAAATGATCAGAAACTTCTAGAAACATCGATCAATGTCACTTAGACAGATTAAGTTGCGCAAGTCTCGTAACTTGTAGCAATCTTTGTAGCAACGAACGGGCCCACAGAGAATGCACCACTTGGAGATGGCAAACGAGATTTAACCGATATTAAAAAATAACGTCCGTGACGGATTTGCATATGCGACATTTCCGTAATAAGAGTTTTGGCAAGGACGTGGAAAAGTAATGGTTTGTATCATTTTCCGAAACTTTGTAGCGATGATAGCTCAGTGGTTAGCGCAGTCGGTTCACGCCGAGGGTGTGGGTTATCAAAGCCCAACAAAGAGCTTGAGCTGCCGGTTAAGAAAAACATCGTCAGGAAATAATAACGTGGTGGTAGGGTACTTTCTAGTACTCGGCTGGCTAGCTACCACCATCAAGTTGAAAATCTGCCGCCAAGCATCTAACGGTGTGTTCCGGCAGCCTCACTTGAGAGCCAGTTCCATTCCAGGATAGGTGTGCTCTACCATCTTCGAGCGCACCGTCACTTAACATCAAGTGAGTTGAGGGCAAAAAAAAATTTAATTTTATAGTTTTCTTCCTTATCATTAAGTACAACTTTTTTATTTCTTTTATGTTACGTTATTGCCAAAAATGTTAATTTTAAAATACCATAATGTACAGAACAACTCGAACACCTCAATTCGAGAGCAATGGGACAAAATTTAACACTGATTTCATCCTTATTTTATTTATATGCGTAATATATTTTTACTTGGTGGTAAATTTCCTTAGCAGGAGGTTTTCTAGGTTGGTACCACCGCAGTACCAGATATTCTGCCGTTAAGCAACAATGAGTAACCATTACTGTATCCCGGTTTGAAGGGTACTGCAGCTAGCGATCTTACAGGGCTGTTGAGACTATCTAATGTCTCAAAGTAATGAGCGCCAAATCAGCGATGCCCTGGACTTTGTTTTGCTAATTCTGTGAATCGCTGCAATGATCATGGACAGGCGTTATCTCTTACCATCAGAACAGTGCCTAGTTCGTCTCATTACTTCAACGTAATATTATGAATAATTTATTTGTCAATAAAGTTCTTCACTTTTTTTTCTTTAATAAACCGTTTTGTTATCGATTCTGACAATCGAACATGGTACAGAGTGACCTGGGTTTGCCACAGAAACTATTATAGCAAAAGTTTAAATCAGTTTTGTTGCATCCTGTAAAGCCAGTAGCGTCCTGTTCCCAGCGCCCCCGTCCTCTCCGTACAAGCGCTGCATTCGAATTTGGGAAATTTTCTCAAACAGTAAATCTTGAAATTTATTCGAGTTTTCGAGACGTTGGACAGGTCTGGGTGCAAGCGGAGTTATTATTGCGATTTTCCATTTGAGTAAATACGTATTTGCTATTCAGATAAGTGTTTAGGGAATATTTAGGCGTTTGGGGCTTTCTAAATAATAGGTTGGTCGTACCAGCTGTGGTTTGGAGTTTCACTTAATTTTATGCAGCTGTATTTTTGTACAAAATAACAAAGAAATTTATTTTAATAAAACAAACATTCGAGCAAATATATCTACCAGCTACTTACCCGCTGTTCCCACGCGAACACTACATTTTACTACATTACATCGGGATAAAAAGCCTATGTGTTAATCTTGAGTGTCAGCTACCTTCATACAAAATTTTATCAAAATTGGTCCAGCCGTTTGAGCGTGAAGATGTAACATACAGACATATGTATGTAAATTTATTTATAACGTGGTTTTCGTCTTCCAAACGGCCAAATGGATTACGAAACTTAATGTATCATTAGATTCATCTCAATAACTCAAGTGTCTATAGAGGGTCGTTTAAAAAAAATGGTGGTATTTTGGCGCGAAATTGTAATAATTTAATTAAAAAAAGCTAACGAAACCTATCAAGTAAGGTATCCAATTAAAAGAGGATTACAAAAATATATGTTTATATTTACTAAGGACCCTTTTTATTTATTTTTATTTATTTAGTATGGCGGATCTAGAGTAATGGAACTTAGATACATAATATACAAACGACAAAAGCTAAAGGAATTTAAGTTTCAATTACTAAAAATAATAAAATATTTTTTTAAAATTGCTTTGAGCACATACACACACATCACACTAACACACACACACATACACACTAACACACACACACATACACACTAACACACACACACACATACACACGCTTATACACACACACACACACATACACACACACACACACACACATTGGAAGCGCCAAATTATTAAAGTACTTCCTGGAGCGGGATGCGTTATGTGCCCGAAGGCTTCATAGCGTTAATATGTAAAGTGGACTGTATCTGTTAATTCGCTAGGCACGCTGATTACACATTAATTAAATTACGAGCGATAACACAGAGGAAAAGGAAGAATGGGAGACCACTTACCTTGACCTCGTTCCTCTCGTAAATAGTCCTGGCTGCGCAGCACAGTATGCACTATGTAATGAACTACACACACTCGCGGTAGAAGGAATGTTTGATGTCTCAGATTTGATTTCGTTTTTCTTTATTCACGTAGTAGTTGATTTATATTATTTTATGCACACGAGTGACGCCGATGATCGGTCAAGTTGCACTTGGTCGTTGATGACTATTATGGCGGTAGTATAGTAGGAATATTAGGAATAGGGAGTGAAAAGGACAGCAATCGCTCATTATCCATGTGTAAGAAAGTAATATGCGTTAATTGCGAATCCTACTCTACCTGGCGGTAACACACATACACACTCATATACATACACAAACGCGCGCACGCATATGCATATACGCACTAATACTTATAGATTATAATCGCAAGTGTAGGTAGTCCCCGCGAAGCAGGTCCTCACCTAGTGCAGGGACTACGAGCAATAATGTAAGCTGTACAGTTTAAGAAATAAATTATTTTGTATTTTGTACAATTGAATTGTAAACGCCGTGGTGGTGCCGGCATAAGAATAGTACCCCACCCTCTCTACCCGTGGTTGCCGTAAGAGTCAGCTAAGGGATGTAATCTGGAAGATGGGCTGCAGCGTCTTCCTTGAACAATCACACTTAACTGCGCTGGCCAACCCGCCTGCCAAGCGTGGCGAGTATTGGCAAAACCTCCCCAGGAGGAGGCCTATGTCCAGCAGTGGACGTCCTATGGCTGATGATGTGATAGTTGAATTTGAATCGTAAACAAACAACTGGCAACTTACAACTATGTTTGCAGAACTTACTTTACTTTTAAATCATTTTCACATAGTCTATCGTAAATCAGAGCGTCGCATCTGCAATTTAAAACGACAGCTCGAATAGCATTGTGGCCTTGCGATTCCAATCTTCTTTAGTGCCCGTAAGTTGCAATTGCATTCCGAGATGGGCTAAGAGTACATTTGTAGATACTTTTCTACGAGTATTAAAGATTGTTTAGCGTGAACAACAATGGCAACGATTCTTGTGTTGTGGTCTCACATACTGTCTAGTATAGAATGAAATAACTGGATAAACGGAAAGAAAATCTAATGCAAAAAATGCACACGTAATCATTGTATATGTATTTGGTAGTAGCTCTGCTTCGTGAGCTGACGTGTGGGTTCAATTCCCACTCAGAACACGCATTTATGTGACGTAGATATATAGAAATTCTTTATTCTGCACACCTAAAATAGAAAAATGTAAAACAAAATAATCTTATAAGTGTCACAGTGGCTAGTGTCACAAGTGGCGGCCTCAACGGTAAAAGTAATCTCATCCAGACAACCACAAATAGAAAACACGTTACTGCCTAAGAACAGACAGACGGCAATAGGCGTAATGACTGATTTTTAAAAACTATTCTATGATGTTAGTATCTACTATTGCCAAAAAATATAATATTTCTGTACAAAATAACGTTTATATAGAAAAAAATGTCATTTAAATTTTAAATTCACGCCAAAACACTCAAGGTGTCATGGCGACTGCTCGTGACGTCACGCCTATGTAAACTGTAACGTGAACATGAACATATAAACATATGACAACCCTGTTGGCTCATTGGGAGTATGCCTGCCTGAGCTGTAGGGCGTGGGTTCAATTCCCGCCAAGGACAAATGTTTGTTTGGTATAAACAAATGTTTGTTCTGTGTCTGGGTGTTCTGTATGTATTATAAGTATGTATTTACAAAAAAAAAGTATTTATGTATTCTATCAGTTATCTGACTTCCATCATACAAGCTCTGCTTAGTTTGGGGTCAGATGGCGCTGTGTGTAATGTGTCCTACAATATTTATTATTTTATTTATTTATTTTATATGTGATAATTTAATTATTTTGCGAGTTAAATATGAATTCTAAAGTGTATAAGTGGTGTGCGGTCCCTCAGTGCAATAATACATCAATAAAGACTCCTAATAAGTTATTTGTTCAAGTTCCACAAAAGAAAACAATGTACAAGTGGCTTAATCTTGCACGGCGAGATCCAACAGCTATTTGTTTAAATTCTCAAATTTATTTCTGTGAAGATCACTTTACGCACTTTGATCACTTTTTTTTTTCTCTTTCTTCTTGGCATCGCACTCTGTGCATTCTGCCAGTTTCAATGTTTCTATATTTTGTGAGAAGTCTTCATTTTTCAGCTTCTTTATCATCTATAGTTACAGTCTAAGTCTAGTCTTGATCAAGTCCAGTCGGTCCCAGTCAAATCAAGTCATGCCTTAGTAAAGTAGTGGCGACTTTACTATAAGCTTCTGGATGGAGTTTTGGAAGCAACACGAAAAGTCATGTTTAACCACATTATATCATTCTCCCACACTCGCGCTTGTAATTCGGCACTTTATAAATAAAACACCACTTTTTTTATGCATATAAACTCGAAAAAAACACTAGTTTTAGAAAAAAAATACAATGGACCGACACGACGCTCACCGCGTTCCCGCCAAAACTCCAATCACTTAAGCGCATATTACATAGGCGTGACGTAATACGTTCTGATTGGTGTTCAACTAATAATGGCGTATTGCCGCATTTTGTAGTTTTTTAGTTCGCACTTCAATAGTTTAAAATTTCAAACGAATCGTAAAAAGAAAGTGCACAAAGATTTTGAAATTTTGTCCTCGTGTTTGAAAGACGAAAGATTTCAGCTGAAAAATCTTAAGCGATCATTATGGGTATATATATTGGGTTCCGTACCTCAATAGGGAAAAACGGAACCCTTTTAGGATCACTATGTTGTCTGTCTGTCTGTCAAGACCCTTTTTCTCAGGAACGCGTGGAGGTATCAAGCTGAATTTCATATCAAATACTAAGGTTTACTCTCCCTTGGAGCTGTAAAAAAAATCAAACTTCTAAGCCAACGTAATCAAAAGATACAGCCGCTTATGCTGCAAATTTTCGATACTCGCAAGGGAATCAAAACCTACAGGGTACTTCCCGTGAACTCAGAATCTTGAAATTTGGAACGAAGCAACGTCTTATAGCACATATAAAGGAAAAATAGCGAACAACAAATCTTATACCAAGTATACCTACAGGTTTGTACGGAACTCTCGGTGCCCGAGTCCGACTCGCACTTGGCCGGTTTTTTTAGGCTACTCCCGATTTGAGGCCGTCTTTAGCACTGAGATTAATGGTGCCTAGCTCTGCGGTCTAATGATAGATGATCCTGGATCGACTGTTACCGCTTTATGTTTGGAAATTAATTCTGGCTATCGAGCATTCACTTGGGAAGTGACATGTTTTCCCTGGCCTTTGTAATAGAAAAGAGATTTGGAAAAGAGGCCATCGTGACGACTACTTACGCTTAGATTTATTTGTGATTAGCAACTGTCCATGACTTCGCTTGCGTAACAGTGATTTGCGTTGATAGCTCAGTGACCTGTAAGGTCCAACAACTAGAAAACCGGCCAAGTGCGAGTCGGACTCGTGCACCGAGGGTTCCGTACAAACCTGTAGGTATACAAGTAAAAGTTATGTTTATATTTTTTTATGATAATTTATGCTTTTTTCCTTTATCTCTGCTAAAAGACGTTGCTTCGTACCAAATTTCAAGATTCTGAGTTCACGTGAAGTGCAGGTTTTGATTCCCTTGCGAGTGTCGAAAATTTGTAGCATAAACGGCTGTATCTTTTGATTGCGTTGGCTTAGAAGTTTGATTTTTCCACAGCTCCAAGGAACAGTAGACCTGAGTATTTGAAATTAATTACAGCTTGATACCTCCAAGCGTTCCTGAGAAAAAGGGTATTGACAGACAGACAGACAACAAAGTGATCCTATAAGGGTTCCGATTTTTTCCTTTTGAGGTACGGAACCCAAAAAAAAGATGATAATCTACAGAATTTCTTGAATTATTATTGTTTTTTTTTTTATACGAAATATGTCTGCGTTTGACCACGCCCTGCCTGATGTTAAGCGGGATGCAGTCTAAGATGAAGCACGCTTACCTAGAAAAAGGCTGTTTAATCTAGATTAGAAGACTCCCAAGTTGTACTTCGCGGGATAAACAGACGCCGGCAGAGAGTTTACGACGTCCTCTTTAGTCCATACGTGGGTTCGTAATATTCTCAATCAAGTATCTTTCAAACGAATAAGAAACTAAACTAAAATAAGTTCAACTGTTTTAGAGCTGCAAAACTACAGATTGACACGTTAAACTTAAAACACTTTTTTTGCAGGCTAGTTGTCTGACCACAGCTCACCTGATGTTAAGTGACGGTGTGGTCGAACATGGTACACACACCTATCCTGGATTGGAACTGGCTCTCAAGTGAGGCTGCCGGAAAGCACTGTTAGATGCGTGGTGGTAGATTTTCAACTTGAGGGTGCTATGGTTTCTTCACGATGAATTCCTTTACAGACAGTTCAAGTTCATTGTTGGGGTTTGAACCCACACCACGGTGTGAACTGACCGCGCTAACCACTGAGCTATATAGCATATATATATCATAGCTACGAGCTTGCTTGCATTGGGGGATAAAAAACGAAAGAAATGAAACGAAACAAGCAATATTAAAATCTCGTAAATCTCTTGCCTCTAGTAAATATAAATTAATCGGTTGCTATACTGTTTGTAGAGAACAAACAGCACGATTAAACGATCAGTCCGCACAAAACTCGATAGAAACGTCTTGCCGACTCACCGGGCGACGAAAGACAAAGCGTGTGGAAGGGCCAATCCATTAATCCAATTTGGCGTGTCAGCGTTCTCCTCCGATATTGGATTCCTGGCGATTTCTACTCCAAGTCGTCTAAGCGCCGCCGCGGTCTTTGACATCAAGTCGAGATGTCATTGCCTGTTTTTCTTTTTTAAGGAAGATGTAAGAAAAGTAATCGTTGACATTTCGACCAACCTATAATAAAATAGTGGTGATATTTAACTTTTTTAGGGTTCCGTACCCAAAGGGTAAAAACGGGACCCTATGACTTACGCTGTCTGTCTGTCTGTCTGTCATCAGGCTGTATCTCAAGAACCGCGATAGCTAGACAGTTGACATTTTCACAAATTATGCATTTCTGTTGCCGCTATAACAACAAACACTAAAAACAAAATAAAATAAATATTTAAGGGTGGCTCCCATACAACATACGCGATTTTTTTTGCCTTTTCATAGATAATGGTTCGGAACCCTTCGTGCGCGAGCCCGACTCGCACTTGGCCGGTTTTTATATTTTCCTTCGTGTCTCCGTGGCGATGCAGCGATACACATTGTTTTTTTTAAAATACTGTACAGGTTTGCGTTTTGACCACATCATGCCTGATGTTAAGAAACGATGTGGTCTAGGATGGAACATGCTTACCTAGAAGGAACCTGTTTACTCTTGATTCGACACTAGTATTGTACTTTTCGGGAAACACAGACTCCGGTAAAGAGTTCCATATCCTCGCTGTGCGAATAAAAAGTATGTTTTTTTTTTGGATTCTAAGCGCTTAGTGCGCACATGGGGAACGTCTACTATGTACTAGAAGTGTGCGCCGATCGGCGTGGAGCACGCCGCCGACAGTTGTCAATACGCCGCCGCGGCCATATAATGTATCGGCGAGAAATCGGCGCCTAAGCGTTATAAATTTTTTTGATCATTAGCGCAACGTGCTTGTCTTGCCGCGCGGGGTGAAGGGCTGCTCTGGTACCGGGGCGGAAGAATACGGTACTGGTATCCCCTGCCTGTAGTAGGAACCTACTAAAAGGGGCCGACTGATGGCGGGATAACCATCATGACTTACGGCGTAGCTAAATTCCAGACCGGTGACGGGCAGCAGCGTCACCAGTGCAAGAAGTTACGCCCCCTGCAGTCGCCATTATGTACGGGTGAAGTTTTGGTCGTGTTTGTCTGTCGCGAGCGGGGGAACCAAGCAACTCCAAGGCACAATCTCCGTCGAAATTTATCCGGTATAAAGTCAATAGACCGGAGATCTTACGTCGATGCTCTAGGCTAATGTAACCTTTGTGTTAACTGCCCTGTTAGAAGAAGACCTAAAGACTTTCTATTTATCTATCACTAGCGACCCGCCCCCGCTTCGCACGGGTGTAATGTAGATATTAATGTGGTGCATATGCATGTATTATACATATAAACCTTCCTCTTCAAAACCGCTTCAAAATCCGTTGCGTTTTAAAGATTTAAGCATACATAGGGATATAGGGACAGAGAAAGCGACTTTGTTTTATACTATGTAGTGATTTCCGTTTTGTTGCTTGTGAATGGGAGAAAAGCCTTTTTTCTTAAATAACGAATAGGCTTGCGTTTGACCACCATCTCGCGTGATGATAAGCGGTCTACGATGGAGTACGCTCGCTTAGAAGAAACCGTTTCACTCGCGACTTGAAGGCACCCAGATTATACCTGTCGGGAAACACCCACTCGGGCAGCGTATTCCAATGTATAGCGGTTCGTATGAAAAAGGTGGAACCAAACCGCTTAGTTCGAGTTTTTGGAATATCCAACATGAAGCGGTGCCGCTTCTTAAAGCTTCTGGCTTTCCGATAAAAGAATGAGCAAGGTGGAATTAGGAATTAGCCTACGCTTACCCGACAGTCCTGTTGGCTCATTGGTAGTATATCTGCTTTAAGAGCTGTAGGGTGTGGGTTCGATTCCCACTCAGGACAAACATTTATGTGACGAATGTTTGGTTATTCTGTATTTATTCATCACCAACATCAACCTTGTATCGTCCACTGCTGGACATAGGTTTCTCCCAAGAGACGCCACTTAACCCGATCTTCAGTTTTCGCTTCTTACGCCAGCTGCCTTACGTATATCGTCACTCCATCTAGAGTCAGGGCTTCCTCTTCATTTATTATAAATATGTATTACCTGGATAACCGAGCTTGGCTCGGGGTTTCATTGCCTGAAAACAATGATAAAACGACGTTTTCTAAAAATAAAACCTAACTAGATCGATTTATCGCCCCCCGAAACTGCATTCTAAATTTCATGAAAATCGTTGGAGCCGTTTCCGAGATTCAGAATATATATATATATATATATATATATATATATATAATCGCCAAGAATTGCTCGTTTATAGGTATTAGATTAATTAAATTATTATAGATGATTAGATAAAAAAAGTATTTAAGTATTCTGACAGTTATCTGACTTGTGAGAGGATAGAAATAATTTACTTCCACTAACATTCCAAAAATAAACATAAAACCATGAAGAATTAATGTCGGTTCAGCCGTACAGTGTGAACCTGTTACTTTATTCACCGGGTGAAAGGGAATCTTAATGAACCCGCACTTTCATGCTCATGTACCAACGTATTCGTAGTAACGACGGGCTCAAACGGAGATGTGATGATTTTGGCCTGTAGTCGTAAGGTACAGGCCTAACGTAAGCTTATGTAACAATAAATAAATATCGTAGGACATTTACGCATCTGACACGCGCCATCTGACTCCAAACTAAGCAAAACTATCGAAATAAAATAATTGATAGAATACTTAAATACTTTTTTTTCATACCTACTTATAATACATACAGAACACCCAGACAGAACAAACATTCGTTTATACCCCAAAATGTTTTGTTTTGGGTGGGAATCGAATCCACGCCCTACATCTCTTAAAGTAGATATACTAATAATGAGTCAACAGGGCTGTCATAAAGATGTGTATTATGACCTTATTTCAACTTAGCTTCCTGCCTTAAGCTTATAGCTATACTTAGCAATGACGCCATCGGAATCGGGATGGTGACCCTCTTCTGATATTATTCGGTGACAGCCCTGTTCCATCTCTGGACAGCTCTCCTAGCCAAGAGTTCTGCCCATTTCAATTACAGCCTGATGAATCTACGTAGAAAACGATCTATATCGTAAATAATTGGATATTGGATATCTGCATATATCTCTCCTTGCCAATTCTTCTTCCCAGTTCTAATCATCTGTAAAATAAGAATGAAAAGCGTTTCAGTTCTACAAACATCAATCTACATTCCACACGTGGGTTTTCCAGGTGAATGGCGCATCGTAACTCTGGCAGTAATTGTTCCGCTCCGTTTCGGAAAGATCCGCGTATTGGAACGGAAATATACCCCCTTTGAGGTGAACTTTAGTTTCATATAAGTAGCGGGTCAGTACATGAGCTTTATCATGCCGTGAGTGAGTTATATACGCCAGATCTGGTGCAGCAAAAACGGAAAGCTGAGGGTTCTTTCGGGTATCGGACATGTCGACAATCCACGCAGTAAAATGAAAATCGAGGTTGTTACAAAAATAATCATTAAAATATGGCACAGAAAAGTTTCTTTGAAGTTTCTTCGACCAAGTCCCGTGTTAAAGTCTCCAGATAATTCTCTTTCAAATTGGATGTCAAAAAATCACTACTAAGAGATATATCCAAGCGCAGTCAAAACTTACGCTTGCGTTTTTTTTTTCTCTTTCTTTTTGGCATCGCACTCTGTGCATTCTGCCAGTTTCAATGTTTCTATATTTTGTGAGTAGTCTTCATTTTTCAGCTTCTTTATCATCTATAGTTACAGTCAAACTCTCGTCTTGATCAAGTCCAGTCGGTCCCAGTCAAATCAAGTCATGCCTTAGTAAAATAGTGTCGACTTTACTATAAGCTTTTGGATGGAGTTTTGGAAGCAACACGAAAAGTCATGTTTAACCACATTATATCATTCTCCTACTCTTGCGCTTGTAATTCGGCACTTTATAAACAAAACACCACTATTTTTATGCATAAAAACTCGAAAAAACACTAGTTTTAGAAAAAAATATAATGGGGCGACACGACGCTCACCGCGTTCCCGCCAAAACCCCAACGCTTACGTTTCCACCAATCAAAATAAAATAGTTACAAGCTACCAACTTAACGAAACAAATCTCTCAACTCTCATTGGGTAATAGTATTATTCAGGGTAGTCAACATCACAAAATAATAAGGACTAAAATTATTGACAGCTTGAAATAAAAATGTTGACGTGCAGCGTCATTATTAACAAAAATTATCAAAGAAACATAGACAATAAATAAGGTTATCGTTCGAAAACTCATAATCAAATTCGTAATTCGTCATAAATAATTATTGTCGACATATTCCTGACATAATTTTATTAATTGACTTAGACTTATTTAAATATTATGATTGTTTTGATTGTCATTTTTATTCTAATATCATTTTATGTAAATGATAAACATATTTTGTAAATGTAAGTACTTAGTTTGTTAGTTATTTTTGCACGTGGAAAGGTCAAATATTGAGGTTTTTTATAATTTATCTCTCTAATTTTTTTTTTTTTTTTTTTTTTTAATTCATGTATTTAAGCCCATATTTATGCAATATATAAATTATGAATTTGTGACCTTTCCGTATCCCCAAACTTTTGCTAAGTTACGAGTTACGATATCGTCCGACCTTACGTACTGACACGCTCGTATACAACACCCAGATCCCTTCGCAGGTCGTTTTATCATACGACTTATGAATTGTTCCACGCGGAGCGTTTAGCCTGATGTACGGTGCACGGACCGATGCCCCGGGCTTGCGCGCTGTGGCGGAGAGATTTGCTATATGGACGCTTCTGTGATTTTATCACCCCTACATTTTATGTGTGTTTAACATTACTGTGCTCCGGTTTGGAAGGTACTAAAGCTAGCGAAATTACAGGGCTGTTGAGACTGATCTAATGTCTCAAGGTAATGAGCGCCAAAGCAGCGATGCCCTGGACCATGTTTTGTCGCTCAAAGTTTTGAGTATCGTTGCTTTTGCGGTCATTTTAAAATAACTATAAAAAAGAATAGGTAATTTTGGCACCTACAGCGTCTCAATGAAACGCAAGTTTTGTTTATACTGCAAATGCTTTGCGGTTCCATCAATGTATTCTTTGGGATAATAAAATAGCAAGTGTTTAAAAAAAGTGGCTTAGCAAAAAAGCGCGGTCGGTTCGCGCGTCGAAAGGCGTCGATTCAAATCCTAACAATGAACCAAAATCAAAAAGTCATTTATTCAGTTTAAGTTACGTAGTTAGTAGGTAAGGCTTATGAACGTTAAGTTACATTTTTGAATCTACCACCGGCTCGTAATTACACTTCAACTGAGAAGACTCCGGCAAGAAATTCAGCAAGGCATTTTTTTGTGGATCTTTCTTTTCATATTAGGTTACAATTTACAGTTATAAATATTAATATGTATATACATTATGCTTACTACAATTGTCACTTAGCCAGGGGGAGGCAAGTGCAGAGAGAAGCTACAACAACCATATATTCCTGTCTTCCACGTAATGAGCAACCTTATAGTAAGTAGGCTTTGTCAATTAAATGAGCTTGAGCTACCGGAAACCATAGCATGGTGGTAGGGTACTTTCTAGTAACCGACGGGTTAGCTATCACCCTCAAGTTGAATATCTTCCGTCTAGCATCTAACGGTGTGTTCCGGCAGCCTCACTTGAGAGCCATTTCCATTTCAGGCTAGGCGTGTGGACCATCTTCGACTCTGTGATTCGCTGGGTTATGTCGGCAACTTTAGTTTGTCTACGGATGTCCTCATTTCTGATTCAATCTCGTAAAGAAACCCCTTTCTATTTGTACTAATATTTAATTTAAAATCGTAAAAGCGTATATATTTAAAGGCAGAGTTGTTCCTGTGGATTAGATAGAGCGAGAAAAGTGCTGGAAAATCTAATTATTATACGTCAAGTCGACACGAGTGCCACTCCATTGCGTATGCATGAAATTCATGTTTAGTATTCGCCGAAATGCGTTCAAATTGAATCCTTCAATGTAATTTCTAGTCTGTGTTGGCATGAAATTATGAACTCTATTTTGTGTTAAATAAATGTTTTAACTGGAGTTAGAATTAAGCGGAGGATTGATTTGAATGGATATTGCAATGGGATAATATAATATTTTACGATTGTACTTTTGTCATGCTTAACAGGCTAGGTGTTTGACCACAGCTCGCTTGATGTTAAGTGACGGTGTGGTCAAAGATGTTAAATCATATCTAGCATGGAATGAAACTAGCTCTCAAACGAGGCTGCCGGAATACACCGTTAGAAGCTTGACAGTAGATTTTTAACTCGGGAGTGGTAGCTAGCCAACCGAGTGCTAGAAAATACCCTACCACCATGATATGGTTTCCTTAGGATGTTTTCCTTCACCGGCAGCTCAAGTTCATTGTTAGGGTTTGAACCCAAGCCCTTCGGCGTGTGAACCTACCGCTACAAATGAACATCAAATCAGTAAGTGCCAAGAAATCATATTGATTTTGACGCAATAACTAAAATAGTTTAGATAACCAAATTTTTATAAGGGAATTAGTTTTCATAGTACTCTTTGCCATAATACATAAAACATACTTCCCAACATAATACTGTATTTCTCGTTAATTACTCAAAAAACTTTTCTAATTCTCTTCTTATCATTTTCTACTACGTCTTGACTTGGACCGCGGTAATATTAAAGATGCCGCCAAAGAGTAGCACGCAAAACATTACTGTTTCGGTTTGAAGGGTACTGCAGCTAGTGAAATTACAGGGCTGTTGAGACTAACCATCAAGGATTTTGTTACTTAAAGTTTTGTGTATCGCTGCAATGGTAATGGACAGGGTCTATGTCTTACCATCAGCAGCGCGAGACTCTCTCGTTCGTCTCATTACTTTAACATAAAAAAATATAGTTGAGCTATTTATAGGTCAGATAGACAGACAACGTAAGTTAAAAGACTATGTCAATATTTTTTTTTAATGGCTAATTGGCTTGCGTTTTTGCCGTGGTGATGCCGGCGTAAGAATAGTACCCCACCCTCTCTACCCGTGGTTGCCGTAAGAGTCGGCTAAGGGATGTAATCCGGAAGATGGGCAGCAGCGTCTTCCTTGAACAATCACACCTAACTGCGCTCGCCAACCCGCCTGCCAAGCGTGGCGAGTATTGGCAAAACCCCCCCAGGAAGAGGCCTATGTCAAGTAGTGGACGACCTATGACTGATGATGTGTGTGTGTGTGACCGCCAACTCGCCTGATGTTAAGCGAAGATGCGGTCTACGGTGGAACACACTTGCCTAGAGGAAACCTTCACTCGCGACTTGAAGGCACCCAGATTATATCTATCAGGGAACACCCACTCGGGCAGCAAATTCCATTGTTTAGCGGTTCGTACAATGAAGGTAGATTGGAACCGTTTAGTTCGAGTTTTTGGAATATCAACCATAAAGTGGTGTCGCTTCTTCGAACTCCTGGTAGTCAGATAGTAGAATGGGCAAAATGGAATTGGGTCATGTAGATCTAAAGCGCACTTTCCAAAGTGTATAAATAAATAAATAATAAATAAATAAATATCCGGTAGAAAACCGACAGACTAGCCTCTTTGCGACGATCTTTGGAACCTTTTCCGAACAAGTACAACAACTAATGAGTTTCTTGGCAATATAAATTCTTCGGATCCTAAAAATTTACTAGATCAGTATAACCAACCGCCCCTCCCACCAGGGAAAAATACATTCTTATTTACACAAATTACAGTTACGTAGTTACATTAATGGATAAGTAGTTCCTGAGTTTTACCACGAGGGATTCCTTTTTACCTTCCGCTGGTTAAGTAACGCTAAGCACGCTTAAGTAGTTAAGTAACTTATGTAGTGGCCAAAGACATGGAGCTCGCAAATCCTTTGAAGTTTCAATTGTTTTGGTTAAGCTAGAGTTAAGTTAGAGATAAGTTTGGAAGTTGTATAGTGCGAAAACTTGCTGAAAATGTAATGTATTGCAATCTCAAAGTTACCGCCGACCAGTCCATAAATCATATAAAATATTTTTAGGGTTCCGTACTCTAAGAGTATTTCGCGGGACTCAATTGATAAGGTTACTTATACGGGTTGACTGTTTGAACATTAGCAATATTCAAAGACATGTTAGTTAGTGGTCATATGAAATGTATAAAGAAATACATTCGAAACAAATACACAAAAAAACAATAAAACCTTGGTTAAAGTTTTTCCCAAAACTCCAGAATTTATGGACAGCGCACAGCCTTACGCACCGAGCTAGCAAGACATATTTAACTATTATATGGTACGGAGTAACTGTTATTTAATCTGGGACCGCGCGCGACTACCATGTCATTTTCGGTGCGCGTGATTTGAGTGTCTGTGTTTTTGTGTTTGCTCAGGATAGTTAGATCAAATATTAACCACCTATTTTTTTAATTATTTAAAATGACAATCGAGTACTGAACCCCCTGTATCAATATTGTTGATGTTCAAACTTTCACAGTGTATATCCGCTTGTGAAACTAACACAACTAGCTTGGCTCTCATATCCCGGTTGCCGGAACACACCATTAGGTGACGGTAATTTTCAAGTTGAGGATGGTAGCTAGCCGAGCACTACTAACTATCACCACGCTATGGTATCCTCACGATCTTTTCCTTCACCGGCGGCTCATTGTTAGCATTTGAACCCACGTTCTGTAGAGTGTGAACTGACCGCGCTAACTATTGAGTTATTATTCGGCTTAGTGCTGCCATTTTGCGTAGCTCCGTATTCTACTCGCTATCATCAGCCTTTTGTAGTCCACTGCTGGACATAGTCCTCTCCCAAGACACGCCACTCAGCCCGATCTTCGGCTTTTCGCTTCCATCCATCGCCAGCTGTCCCACGTATATGGTCACTCCATCGAGTCTCAGGGCGTCCTACAATACGTTTGCCAGTTCGCGGTTTCCACTCTAGAACACTTCACCCCAGCTGTTGCGGTCCTGTGATAGACATGTCCAGCTCATTGCCAGCTTGCTAATACGCTGAGCTATATCTGTGACTTTAGTTATCTGGCGAATTACATCGACTTTTCTACTCGCTGTAGGTAATAGTATAAAAATAATAACCAGACATTTATATCCAACGGTAACACCGAAGGATATGTCGCAGACAAAGTAACGAGCTATTAACAAATTTAATGAACAATAAACGACAGCAAAAGTAACAGATAACAGAGAAAATTCAACCAAAAAATGATATCATTAAAGGCTCAGCGGCCCCAACACGCACCCTTAATTGGTCCGAACGAGCGCAATTTATATTCTAAGCTAATAAACTGGTGATTTCCCTGGACATCTCGCTTCATTAGTGAGCAGATCGAGCGCTCGAAGCGGAGTGAGCGAAACAGCTGTCGTGCATTTGTCGATTTTACATCCGCTTTAATGGCTCAGTAACAGCTTTACCGTTAATGCAGTTTTAAGCAAAGTACAGCCAATATCTTTTGATATTTCATTTCATTTTGATTATTTAGACTAAAGGGCGTCGGTTCGATCCCCTATGTGACAATCTGTTTGTTTTGTATGCATATGTTAATTAAAAAAAAGTATATAAGTATTCTATCAGTTATCTGGTCCTTAAAGTACAAGCTTTTCTTAGTTTGCGGCTAGATGGCGCTGTGTGAAATGTCCAACGAAAACGTCATATGCATGCGCTGACATAAGACATATCTAAATGAAAACAACTGATGTACTAGGATTCGTTTTGGCAATTATCATCTCCGTATCATATATTCTCCCGCCAAGCAGTAGTGTGTAAATGATATTGTGCTCTAGGCGCTGTGTGTGTTGTTGTTATAGCATGCTTAACTCTCTCATAGGGTCAGTCTTAATGCTATCCCATCTCAAATATAATGTGTATTTTATAGGAATGATATGCAAGCACTTAATGATGTGTTCCGGGGACCTCACTTGAGAGCCAGTTCCACTCCAGGTAAGGTGTGCTTTACTATCTTTGACCACACCCACACTTAACATCAGCTGAGCTGTGGTCAAACAACCTAAACTATCACCAGTAAAAAAAATTGTATACTCGACGATCATTGTCGCGATAAACCTCATATCTTATGGCGAAAAGCCTTGACCAACACTCTAAAAGGCTCTCACTAGGTGGTTAGATCACGAATCAGATCTAAAAGGCACGCATCAGCGGCAGCTTGACGTTTCGCTGCTGGCAGTATCCTCAATAACTTATTGCAGCATATGTACAGGTGCAGGGCTTATAAAATATAACATTTCTAGACTTCATACATAATATATGTACTATGACCCCATTAGGGTATACTAAAAAATAAAGATGTATGAAAAATAAAGAATGTTTAATTTAAAAATAAAGTTAGCATTAATTAAATTAAAATTAAATTGATAAAACAGTGTTTAATCGTTGAATAGTTTTGTGGCTTGATATGGATCCACGCCATTTAGTAAGATAAAATTAACCTAGATGGCGTTGATCGCCCACTATCGTTTGTTTCACAATTCTACGCATACTTTAGTCTATTTTTAAATTATGACCGATTGAATGAATAAACAATATCCACTATCTTGCTCTATTCCATTTAACGATATTTTTGGGTTTTATACACAAAGAAATAAAATTAGGATTTTAATTAATTAGATTGTAAATATTATGATGATGATCATTTTAAAAATCGTTAAGAAATACAAAAATCAAATCAAGCATTTAATTTTTATATTATGTAAGTAAAAACATTAAACTTGACACTTTTTTACGTTTTAGAACCTAATCTTCACAATCCAATAGGTCCCCATGACTTTTTAGTAACTGCAAATTTAGCATCCCGGGCTCCATCATTATTTTAATGATATCATAGGTTATTTGAACAGAATATTATTTTATTACAGTAACGCATCCTTTGATAGCCAAAGCAATATACCGAATAATACTTCAGAACATAATTTATTCAATATACACCTACACCTGTCGTCGGTAAAAACGAAAATTCGGTAACTTCCAATAATACTACGTCACTAAAGTATTCATGGAAGAGACATTTTATTACTGCCTTTAATATTTTATGTTCGGCCCTAAATACTTGGGGAAACTTGGCAGATTTGTCAGCGTTTGAATATTGATAGATTTTCCAAGTCGATGATAGGGAGAGATAAATTCGTGGCCATATTTCTGGATTATGAATTTGATATTTCATTTTCTTAAATATTTTAGCAGTTATTTGCTAAAGTTTATTCTGTGAATTATATATTTGTCGGTGAAGTTAAAGTATTGATATTATCAAAATTTGTGACCTTTGTTGAGTAAATTATCATTGAGTAAAAAAGTTGAAGAGAAGTGGATAATTTAAATATGATTATATATTTTTATGTATGCCTGTTAGAATCGATATTTCTGATCGATTAAATTGCCGCACTAACTGTAATGAGATCAAGTTTATACTTTCTGAAAAAAAAAAACTTAAGGTTTTTCCTAATAAATAAATATCGTAGAATATTATAGCCAGCGCCATCTAGCCCCAAACTAACCAAAGCTTCTACTATGGAACCAGATAACTGATAGAATACTTACATATATATACTTTTTTTAGTTTTGTTTTTCTTAGAATATATTTGTGTTCCGCCACACCTTTTTTAAAGCAGTAAGGTGGTTATATAAACGGAGCTTATTATATGAAAATGAAGACATATATTGTAACCGATTTATTCAGACGTAACTTTTCAATAGTTAATTCAATTTTTATATTATGTAACGGAAGCACCCGTTAACCTGACAACCGGAAGCCAAGCCATGCCATGTTGGATACGCCACTTCCTGCCGCCAGCCAAGCCATGCCTGCCTTGGAAAGGGGTAGTCTTAAAAAGCCAAGCCATTTTTCTGCCTGTTCGATTTTTGGAATAAACAAATAGTCATCCACTTGAGTGTTTCCATTCCTTTTTGTAACAATTATCTTTTAAATCTAAGGACTTGCGATAAGTGATTACAAATATTTATTATTATCTATAAGACAAAATAGTCTTTATTTTAAAACATCTAGAGAAAACTAAACTAACTTAAAATTAAATAAAAAGGCCGTCAGATGAGGGATATGTGGCCAGAATGCTGGCAGCATTGCCACGTTGGATGGCAATGCTAAGCTTTTGACCAAAGTAGATGCCAGCATTCTATAAGACTATATCTGTGTTATTTAATTAAATAATTGATATGCTAAACAGATTTATTAATTATTTACTTAATTAATAATCATTTTTGTTTCAGATTAATTCATAAATTTTTATCAACAAATAAACATTGGAGGACATTTTCACACAGCGCCATCTAGCTCCAAACTAAGCAAAGCTTGTACTATAGAAACCAGACAGCTAATAAACAGGATACTTTGTTTTTGTAAATACCTACATACTTATAAGACATACAGAACACTCAGATACAGAACAAACATCTATGTTAGTCCCGAGTGGGAATCGAACTTACACCCTTGAGCTCTCGAAGTAGAACTTTACTAAATAAGCTAATAGAGTCGCGATATAATTATGTTTGTAATAATTATGTAGCTTTATTTTTTGTTATCTTTTTTTCTCGTAAATATATTGCGACGGAAGAGACGCTGTCATGATGGTAAGAAACAACACATGACCATGACCATTGCAGCGATACACAGAACTTTGAATAACAAAACAAAGTCTAAGGCATCGCTGCCTTGACTCTCGTTACTTTAAGACTTTCCCGGAGCATAGTAATGTTTACATACTACTGCTTGGCGGCAGAATATTTTGGTACTAATAAAAACATTTCAGGTTTAATCGAAGCTTTATTCCTTTTGTAACCAAAACGACTTATAAACAGAAATACACTAGAGATTCCGAAATACACATATAGTACTTTTTTAACCGACTTCAAAAAAGAGGAGGTTCACTATTTGATTGGTATTTTTAACCAACTTCAAAAAGGAGGAGGTTATCATTTTTTTTGTATGATTCACCGATTTACGTGATTCTTTTTAAGTTTGTAGCGGAATAGTTGCCTTTTGGTTTCATAAAAATTTTACATAGTTTGGCTCAGTAGTTTCAATTTTTTTATGAATTTTTTTGTTAAATCGGACTATGTAATTGTCTTTGGCAAGACGTTTTTGAATCTTATCGAGTCTAGCTAGACTCATACTGTTCAAGTGTTTCTTGGCGTGAACATAAATTAACTAAAAATTTAAATAATAAACAAACTTTTTTTTATGTTTGTTTTTGAGGACATAGAGAATTCCACAACTTCGCACTGTATTTAAAAAAAATCCTGAACCAAAGCGCTCTGTGTGTTAGGAGTATCTGCAATGCAAACAAACATGTTTCTTCCAGTATTTTTACATCCAATTTTTGGCGGCACTTCTCATGCACAGCACGGGCTCCTCGGACGCAGTTCGACTCACAATGGCACCATTATTTTATACAAATTGAAATGTCAGCACAACGATTTGGCTATCATGTGGAAGCTGCCAGATGGAGCCGAAGATATTGAGACTTCCTAGTAGCTGAAATGGTCGATTATATTTGAATTGATTTTTAAATTTCTTAACACTAATATTGTAGAGGTTAAAGTTTGTGAGTTTGTTACTTCTTCACGCTCAAACGGCTGGACCGATTTTGATGAACTCTAGATTAACACATAGGCTACATTTTATCCCGAAAATATGTAGCGGGTGTAGTTAGTTATTGTCATCAAAATATTTTTTTTTAAACTCAGCGTAAATAACAATTTTTTATGTGGTTGGCAAGCTAGGCTTTTGACCTCAGCTCACCTGATGTTAAGTGACGGTGCAGTTGAAGATGGTTAAGCACACACATAACACATCATCAGCCATAGGACGTCCACTGCTGGACATAGGCCTTCTCCTGGGGGGGTTTTGCCAATACTCGCCACGCTTGGCAGGCGGGTTGGCGAGCGCAGTTAGGTGTGATTGTTCAAGGAAGACGCTGTTGCCCATCTTCCGGATTACATCCCTTAGCCGACTTTTACGGCAACCACGGGTAGAGAGGGTGGGGTACTATTCTT
Organism: Biston stratarius; assembly: GCA_950106695.1. NCBI lineage: Eukaryota > Metazoa > Arthropoda > Insecta > Lepidoptera > Geometridae > Biston > Biston stratarius. The sequence continues at coordinate 2,017,013 of OX467114.1, read as the reverse complement.
ACACCGGCACCACCACGGCTAAGTTACGTTAAGCACACCTACCCTTAAATGGAATAAAAATTGACTTTCAAGTCTGCCAGAATACACCATTAGATGCTTGACGGCAGATTTGCAACTTGAAAGGCGCTAAACTACAAAACGACATACTAAGTATATTAAGGTAATTTTTTTTTTGGCGATAATAACACAGTGGTTGCGGTTGCTTCTTACGCCGAAGGACGTGGATTGGAACCTTAACGATGAGCTTGAGCTGCCGTTGAAGGAAAACATCGTTAAGAAGCCATAGCATAGTGGTAGAGAACTTTTTAGTACTCAACTGGCTAGCTACCACCTTCAACTTAAACATTTGCCACCAAAACCAGTGTGGTCCGGCAGCCTCATTTGAGAGCCAGTCTATTCCAGGCAAAGTTTGTTTACCATCTTCGGCCATACCGTCACTTAATATCAGGTGAGTCAAATACCTAGCCAGTCAAATATAAAAAAAGGTCTACATATAGTCACCAACTCGCCTAATGGAAAGCGACGTGCGGCCGAGGATGGAGCACGTTAATAAAGAATAAACCTACTCACTATTGCTTTAATATCGCCCAAATTGGCGATAGCAGGTTTTTTTTTTTTTTTTTAATTAGCTTCGTATCGGAAATGCTGCTTCCCATTTCCGATCTGGGTTATTTAAGCTATGCTAGTTCGAAATGGTTATACCGCCATCTATCAGTTCGCCTGAGCCTCGTTTGTTATTCAGCAGGATGTACCGACGGGCAGGTCAGGTTGGCTTGGAGTAAGAGGTATTCGCTGCCTTACATCCTATTGTATATCTTATACAATAGAAAGAAAAAAAAAAACTGGTGTTAACATTTGCACATATGTTACATTGTATTATTGTTTATGTGTAAAATAGTAGTATTTTAATAAAACTAGCAAAAAGCCGAGCTTTGTGAGGGCTCGCGTAGTTTTTCGAAGTGATAATTTTTAAGACAGTTTTTTTTAATTATTATAAAACCCCCAAGTTGGGAACACTGATACGCCGTTATTTCACAACCCGATTCTAGTGGTGTCATCTAGTATTAAGTAGATTAACTACGATGTATTTAAGTATTGAGTTTAGTTCTGTTGCAGCGATGTTAACTCTTTGGTTTCTAACAGATGGCGTAAGTAGTACAATAACATTCTATCCAATAAACACAAAAAAAATTATGTTCATTTTTTTAATGGTTATAACATTATATTTTACTGGCAGATAACACATCTAGATATGAAGTTAAATTACTATATTAAAATACAAATCTATAGGCGCGATAGTTTTTCAGTAAAGTGTACCACAAAAATGCTCAGGTTGTGGGATAGTGTTAGGGCTCGCTTCGCTCGCCCTGATAATAAATAAATATTGTGGGATATTCCACACACCGCTATCTGACCCCAAACTAAGCAAAGCTTGTACTATGGGTATCAGATAATTGATAATACTAACTGATATAACTCTTATAAATAATACATACAAAACACCAAGAACACACATTTGTTTATACCACAAAATGTTTGTCCTGGATAGGAATCGAACCCATGCCTTACAGCTCTTAAAGCAGATATGCTACCACTGAGACAGCAGAACTGTCAATTTATAAATTATAGCTTTATTTATAAAGCGGTAAATATACACAACACAAATAAGTGAGGGCGTTATTTTCAAAATTCTATCGAAGCTTGGCAAAGTCATCTAGTGATGACTTATTAAGGCATAGCTTGGACTTGACTGTGATTTACTTTATATGACTTTTCAAAGACAACCATAATGTACTATTTAGTAAACACGCAGGTCTCCGGCAAATAGTTTTAAATCCTCGATGTGCGACCATTTATAGAAATATCATTTACTAAGAGTAGTAAGAGCTTCTGAATATAGGCTTTGGGTTAGATTCCCATCAGGGCAAACATTTATGTGACAATAAATGACTGGGCGTTCCGTAAGTATTTAAAAAAAATATGTGTATTCGTGTATTCTATCAGTTATCTGGTTACCGTAGTAAAAGCTTTGCTGTCGTACAATATTTATTTATTGATGTCCAACTTACTCTAAAAGAGATTTTTTTAAATTGTTTTTGGAATAGCACTTTTTGCATTTCGTCCAAAGCCTTGCTCGCACGTAGTGTACACCCAGCTTAAGCTGTTCTAAAATATCTCACGGTCAAGTAATTTCCTGTTCCGTCCATCGTCTATTTACTATTTCAACAATTTTTGTTTCCTTTTACAGATTGCCGTTGTATAACCGTTTGTCGAAACGAAATGTTGACATCCTTTGTTAAGATGTTTCAAGATTTTATTAAGATTCGATTTATCTATACAAAATGTTTCATTGTTACAAAAATAGTGTGGTCTATATTAAGTTATAACAATATCTAGTGATTTAGTGTAATATTTGTGTTCTTCCTTAAACTAGGTTAAAAATAGTAACAATAAAAAGCTCCATCCGAGTCCGCCCTGTTTTTATAAGCTGTCTCACTGCTGGGCCGCGGGTCTCTTCTCATTGTGAGAAGGGTAAGGCCATAGCCCACCACGCTGGCCATATGCGAGTTGGCAGACTCCACACATCTACGTGAAGTTTTCCAAATCTCTAATCTCTAAATATCTTTCTTTTAAATATATATAACTCAAAGGTGACTGACTGACTGACATAGTGATCTATCAACGCACAGCCCAAACCACTGGACGGATCGGGCTGTAATTTGGCATGCAGGTAGATGTTATGACGTAGGCATCCGCTAACAAAGGATTTTGATTAATTCTACCCCCAAGGGGATAAAATAGGGGATGAAAGTTTGTATGAAACTTTGTCAATTTTAAACCGATCGAGCTGAGACTTTGCATGCATAAAGCTACTATGACGTAGGCATCCACTATGAAAGGATTTTGAGATGCAGGCTATATAAGATTAGTAACTTTTCATCATCATCATCCATCACCACGCGGGTAAAACCGCGGGGCGCAGCTAGTGTCAAATAAAATGATATCATATTTATGTATATCATTACTTTTTCTCAATGTACTTTCTCAACTTATTGTGTGTGTGTGTGTGTCATGTATGCATGTAAGTTTCTTTATTCCATCATGACTTTTAAATGCTTGAACAAGCAGTAGTGTGTAAACATTACTGTGTTCCGGCTTGAATGGCACTGCAGCTAGCGACATTACAGGGCTGTTAAGACTTACCATCGAACGTCTTAAAGAAATGAGCGCCAAAGCAGCGATGGCCTGGACTTTGTCTTGTTACTCCAAGTTCTGTGTATCGCTGCAATGGTCATGGACAGGCGTTATCTCTTATCTTGAGGAGGGCGACTCGTTTGTCTTATAACTTTTACAAAAAAAAACTACCTTCCGATTTTATTGTAATTAGTTTTCTGGATAGCCTCCCAAAGTAGAAGCGAATTTAAAAACTTATCACGTCCAACAATATTGACAGCTCAATTCAAATAAAAGCTTTAAAGTATAGGTTACCAGCGTATACTATCACTATAAAATCAAAACTGACTTTTCTCACAATACTGCACTCTTTTCTTAATAGGACCGACGTTCCCGTCAGTTCCCATCTATAGAGCTTGAGAATCTCGAGGTCTCGCTTCGCCGGACCCGGGCAAGGATTATCGACGGTACCTAGGTACATGTTCGACAACGCAAAAATATAGAGAAAATCTCACAATATCAGATTATATTTTTAGAGTTCCCTACTGTAAACATGTCCAACGAACCTATATTATTCAACCTACTCGAATGTTGACTGTATTTTGTCGAAAACAATTCTTTATCCTACTAATATTAGTACCTGGAGGTCCGAGCTTTGCTCGGCTGAAAACACGAATAAAACGAAGTTTTCTTAAAATGAAACCTAGCTTAAATCGATTTATCGCCCCCCAAAACCCCGTGCATACTAAATTTCATGAAATTTGTTGGAGCCATTTCCGAGATCCACATTATGTATACATATACAAGAATTGCTCGTTTAAAGGTATTAGATAGATAGATAAATGTGAAAGTTTGTATGTTTAGATGTTAGAATGTTTGTTACTCAATTACACGAAAACGACTGAACGGATTTAGATTAAATTTGGCAAACATATCTATAGTTTATTACCTGGATTAACATCATCATCACTACATATTAAAAAACAAAGTCGTCCGCCGCGACTGTCTGTCTGTCTGTTCGCAATTAACTTAAAAACTACTGTGCTGATCATACGATTTTTACCAGCAGATAGAGTGATTCATGAAGAAAGTTTAGGTATATAATTGTATTGTATATATATTGGTTGAAATATGATGATAATTGCTGGAAGTATCGGAAAAAGTCAAGTCTGGGAGCTTTCATTTAACCTAACTACTTAACCTAATTTTTTTTTATATGTATAAGTAATGAGGCGAACGAGACGCTCTCCCGATGGTAAGAGACAACGCCTATCCTTGCCATTGCAGCGATACACAAATCTTTGAGTAGTAAAACAAGTCCAGAGCATCGTAGCTTTGGCGCTTATTACTTTGAGACTCGGTTGTTAGTCTCAACAACCTTGTAATTTCCCTAGCTGCAACCCTTCAAACCGGAACTTAGTAATATTTACATACTATAGATTTGCGGCAGAATATCTGGTACTGCGGTGGTACCTACCAAGATGACCTCCTCCTAAGATGTGCCAACAACTAGAAATAAATAAATACTATACTAAAAGCCCTCGGTGCACAAGCCCAACTTACGCTTTGCCAGTTTTTGTAAGTCTTCCCGTATTTGTTTTGAGTGCAAGATATCTAGTAAAAGTATTTCCGATTTACTCGGAATTTCTACACGATACAATGTATTCTATAGGACAATGAAAGAGCTTGCAGCACCAAGATTGGATTCTATCCCGTCGATTGTGATCAAAAAGCAATTAGTGTTTGTAATTTGAAAGTGTTATCTTATTTTGTGCTTAACCTGAAGTGAGATTCTATCGTTATTGTGTTGAGGTCGGTTTTCAATTGATGATATTAACGAAGTTTAATTTAATTCTTGATTAGTTTTGTGTTAGGAAATTAGCTCATTCTTAAACTTCTGCTATCAAATCTTTCCGCGGTTTATACGGGGTTTGGGCTAGCGTCTACCATGGCGGCGGGGCCACTCATCTAACCCGTCGCATGGAGATCACGGGCTGTCTGACGTTCTTTTTGTGGTGTTGGTCTCCGTGGTGGATCACGATGCGTCTGGTTTTCCAACACATCGTCATCATGGCTAGGGAGCGTGTCTGAGAAGACATGCACTGTCGAGGCTGCGAAAGAGTGCGAAGGCATGCTCGCAGCCTCAATACAAAGCGCCAAGGTGGAACACTCCAGGGTTTTTAGTGGGTTGTCATTAGGTTGGCGGTTCTCACATAACCTTGCCCGCCTTAGGGTTGATGGAAATGGATTTTCCCTGGACAAAAAAAAACTTCGTCACTTAAGATCAGGTGAGTTGTTTGGTGTGGTTGACTAAATGGTTCGATTCCATCTTCGTGGTACGAACCGCTAGATAGTGGTTTTGTTGTCCGAGTGGGTGTTCCTTGATGGAACCAATTCTCTCGCAAATTGAAGGCACCTTAAATTCGCGAGAGAATTGGTTTCTTCGAGGAAAGTCTGCTCCATCGTAGTAGCTCATTGTATTTACCTGTACTTGTCTGATTAGGTTGGAGTTTCCTACTATACAGGGTTATGATGTTATTGGGCTTGATGACATTTGTACAAAGCTGGAACGAGTCTACATCAGGTGCTGTATTCGTTTTGGTTAGCCTCGGTGCTAAGATAAAGCTGCATGCGCGTCGAGCTCTGCTTTGACTCCTTGAAAAAGATAACTGGATCCGACTGAAAGTTCAAGGTTATCAGCTTAGGGTGCATTGACCGAAAGGAGGAGGCATTATTCTACCTAGCCTGGAATGGTGAACATCGTGGACAACGGCCTTATCCTTCTTACAATGAGAAGAAGCTCAGGTCCAGCAAGTGGGATAGTTTATAACATCGGTGAACGTTATTCATAATGCCAAGTGCGACCTCCTTTTAGCTTAGTATATCCTAAGCTTGTAACCCTGTCCATATCATCTTACATTGCCATCCTACATACATACATACACATAGGTAAACCTTAATCTCGACACATACTTAACCAAATAATTCTGAAACAAGGAGATAATTAAAAAAAACCATCACATTATTATTTTGGGCACTCGTTTATTTCTTCTCTCATTTTAAAGCAATTTTGATCCAATTTACAATAAGTTGTCTGTATTTACTATTGTAGTTACTAATAATACTGTATAGTTTTACAAAAACTTACGATTAGGTACGTAAAATTAACTTATATAACACGAATACTATTGTGTCTACGAGCGAATTACAAAACACAACTGCCAAGCCAATAAACGGTCTAAAAAGATTCTGCATTTGCAAATGGAGCCACACTGCCGCGGTATTGAGTTTTTTATTTAATTGCCTGTGTCACTTGGTATGGTCTAAGGCAGCGGTCGGCAACACGCGGCCCGCGGGCCACATACGGCCCGCGAAAATCCTACACGCCGCCCGTGATTGTTTTGTAAATTAATCATAAATATCTAAAATATTAAAGATGCTAGATAGAAAATATAAGAATTATATTGCCTTTATTTTAACAGTTTTTAATAGCATTTTTGTTTTTACTATCTATTCTGTGGTATATGACCATGACCAATACGTATATTAAGCTTTTTTTTATGGTTGACAGGCCATATGTTTTACCACAGCTCACCTGATGTTAAGTGGCGGTGTGGTCGAAGATGGTAAAGCACACCTATCCTGGAATGGTATTGGCTCTCAAGTGAGGCTGCCGGAACACACCGTTGCACCCAAGATGCTTAGCGGCAGATTTTCAACTTGAGGGTGCTAGCTAGCCAGCCGAGTACTAGAAAGTACCCTACCACCACGCTATGGTTTCCTCACGATGTTTTCCTTCACCGGCAGCTCAAGCTCATTGTTGGGGTTTGAACCCACGCCCTTCAGCATGCAAACCGACTGCGCTAACCACTGAGCTATCATCGCTTCTAGGGTTATTAATAAAACTGAGGCCCACCTTTACTTTATTTTGCCACCTTGTGGCCCCTGCCTGTCAAAAGGTTGCCAACCCCTGGTCTAAGGACATACATCCAAATGTGGTCAGTCATTTTTTTAAGCCACAGCAATCACCGTCGCGTCGCCTATGGATAGGTATCTGCAATACCAGGGGCACTACAAAATACGTTGTCGACCTTTTAAAATTCTGTTAACACGCCTTTAAAAGTTTTTTTTTTAATGTAACAGTAATGAGACGAACGAGACGCTCTCCTAATGTTTAGAGATAACGCCTGTCCATGACCATTGCAGCGGTACACAGAACTTTGAGCAGTAAAACAAAGTCCAAAGTCAAAGTCTGTAATTTCGCTAGCTGCAGTACGCTTCAAACCGGAACATAGTAATGTTTACACACTACTGCTTAGCGGCAGAATATCTGGTACTGCGGTGGTACCTAGACGACCAGGAGGACTAAGGAAATCTACCACCAAGTTACGGCTACGTTACATTACTTTGTTACGCAGTTCCGGTGCCTATTCAGTTCATTGGGACTAGTGACCTTAAATACCACTGAAAAGCCAAAGGAAAGCAAAATAAGCAAACTCCGTTAAAATATGTCAACCAATCACATATTTTTTCCAGTTATTTTGGTCAAAATATTTTTCGTATTGACATACTTTATTTTGATAGGTTGTTTTTTATTGACATTTTTATATTTGAAGTGACATTATGGATTTTTTTAACTTGCAACATTGGTGTTGTCTATAAAATAGTTTAATAATAAATATAAATATTTTCCAAATCAGTTTATAAAAGGTTTGAGGTTTGAGTTAGCAAACATTTAAAAAAATGCAGTCGATTTGAGAAACTCCTCCTTTTTCAAATTCTAATCATTTGTTTTAGACATGATATGTCCATAAATATATTACAATAAAGATAACGTCATATAATTCATTAAACAAAATTAAATAAAAATTACACACAAAACTAAAAATCACACAATAATTGCATTAAGATAAAAAAACATAAAATTTAATGTGACGTTTATTTTGAAGTCTATTAAAAAAATACAATTCATGCAACCGATATACCTACTTCCAGTTTTTTAAGCTAATTAATTTTTATTACGGTCGATATCAATTTCCTGTATCTCACTGGTTTGATAATCATTCTTGTGACGTCTGATAAAAGTGCTTCGCTACAAAATTTTCTCTTTTTACGAAGGTTTTATTCAAAGGCGATCTTTTATTATTACATAAATAAAAAAGCCAGCTTAATTTTTAAGGATTTCGAATTGATTTTGTAAATTATATTAATATCTAATCAGAGTTGATTTTAAATACAGTCTTAATTAAACGATTTATTTTTGTGACGTTTTTTGAATCCAAAACGGATTATTTCGCCAAATGTACAATCAAAGTACCGACATACATAAGAGTGCCAGCTATTTCTATCACAGTTGTTAAGAGCAATTGTGGTAGAAATTGCTGACAAGACCAACCCATAAGGAGTTGTCTATCACAGAACCGCGATGATTTTTTTGTAGCGTTGATAGATTAGTGTTAGTGCGGTCAAATATCGACAGCTTATGTCATCGTGTACTTTCAAATTTTTCTATTAGCGTTATCGGTAATCGATTGTTACTTTTTCTAAGCTATCAGTTCGTATTTGTTATTCGAATATCGCATGAATATCATTTGCAGTTCATACAAAAAAACATTTCAGGACAGTTATGAGACACTAAAATTCACAGTACATTTTTGTACTTGAAAATATATTTCAGTGGAAAGGCGAAGCGGTGCATCGCTCTTTTATAAATAGGGTTGTCGCACTGAGTAAACGTAATGTTATGGAAAAGAACGCGGGTGACAACCCTGCCACATCGTGAAGCTACAATGTATGAATTTTATCTTTGCGGATCGAGTTTTTTAAGTTTTACCTTCTAGCAAAAGTGTAGAACTTTATTTTAGGATGTTTTTATGAGTATCAAAGATACTCCTTTTAAGCTTTGTTTTATTAAGTTGGGGGCATTATTGTATGTTGCTTGTAGCCCCGGTGGAAGAACACGTTTCAGAGGTTGTCGGTTCAAACTCGGTTTTTTAAATTTTCAAAGCTTTTTTGGAATTTAGGTATGGATTGCAAAAATACCGGATTTTCGTAAAAGGTTTTTTTTTTTGTAAAGAAGGTTGCATATTTATGGGCTAATTCGTCGCGCATTTGATTGTTTCTTATTTACTTAGTTTGGAGCAAAAATATATATTTAGTCATATTTCACGTTAGTCATTATTAACACTCGTGATTAATGAAATTTTATTTATGTTTAACACTAAATTTTTTAGTAACTTGAGTTTGTAAATATGATTTATTCAATTATTTATTCCGTTAATTTATTTTTTAAATCTTTTGACATTTATATTAATTTTGACTTTGTTTATAAACTTTTTTTAGGGACTATTATAATTGGCGTATTGTGCCGTTTTAGTCTATAAACAATTTAATAAAAAAACAAAAAAATGCTAGTCAATTTTTTTTTCAAATTCAAAACTAAATACAAAGCATTTTGATAGTAATTAATATCTTGTTCACATTATTCTAATAAACGATCAAAGCAACCAAATCAACGCTGAATTGAAATAAGGCTTGTTTACTTTTTTTCTTCTTTGTTTCTGGTATCGCACTTTGTGCATTTGCCACTTATTTGAATATATTTAAGTACTTCATGATAAATCAAGTGAAATAAACCACAGTCAGAGTAACAAAAAGTAAGTCAAAACCAAGTGCGGTCATGCTCTCGAAAAGTAGTGACAACTTTACTACAAGCTTTAACGAGATTTTGGAAGCAACACTAATAGTCATATAATTATATATATACAATATAATTTCCTTGTTCTTTTTTGCATAAGGATTCGGATAAACATGTGTTTAAAATAATACGGGTCGGTGGGTCTACACTAATCTATTAATTTAGAATCCCTTGAAATGTTAACTCTATAGTGACAATGATTTCAGTAAAAAAAACACGGACGAGTCCGAGTCAGACTCGCCTACCGAGGGTTCTGCACAAACTAGTACTTAGTTATCATAAAATTTTGCTCTCATTCCTTGCATAAAGACCCTATTTTTTGTGGTTAAATTAAAAATGTTTAGTTTTCAAATTTTTTCCTTTTTATGTACTATAAGAGAATGCTCCTTGCCAAATTTCATAGTTCTAGATCAACGGGAAGTACCCTACACGTTTTAATTCTATTGTGAGTGTCGAAATATGCGATTTTTTACGACACGGCTGTAACTTTTGTTATGATTACTGAGAAGTTTAATTTTTTTCACAGCTCCAACGGACCAGATCTGTATATATGGTTTTCATTTCAACTCGATACCTCCACGTGTTCCTGAGATAGAAGGTCTTGATAGACGGACAAGAAAGTGATCGTATATGGGTTCCATTTATTTCCTTTTGAGATACGGAACCCTAAAAACGAAACCAGAGACATTAATTGTGAAATGTGAAATAATGCGATGCAAATTAGCTATATGCTATTGTATTTTCGGATTAGTTCCACAGCGCATCAAATCCGTAATTGGTTCCATACTTCAGCTCAAAGTGCGAGTTAATTGGTGGGATAGGCATATTTGCTGTATTAATAGAGATTGAAGTGGATTATGAACGGTATGAATTGAATTAGGGTTTCAACTTCTGTATAAATTTAATTTGATTTTAATTTTGTTTATGACTATGAGGTTTAAATCGATTTTAGTTTTGTTTATGATTATGATTTTAAATTTGATTTTGAATATTAATATTAAAATAATTATTTAATGTTGAATTTAAGAATTGCATGTTGTGCTTTTTTCAAAAACAACGCCTTAATATATCATTTGGAGAATTCATTAATGTAGTTGCTAAGTGAAGCCTCAATAAGTAAAATTATAATAATTTAACAATTTTTTTTTTTGCAAGTTATTTCAGCTGGAGCGTTTCACTCACAGCTGGAACGGTTCATAAATTTAAAATCGTTCAATGAGCTATGGAAAGGGCTATGCTTGGTGTTTCTCCAAGGGATCGTATGCGGAACGAAGTAATTCGCCAGAGAACAAAAGTCACCGACATAGCTCAGCGTATTAGCAAGTTGAAGAGGCAGTGGGCTGGTCATATTTGCAGAATCGCAGAACCGACAATCGTTGGGGTAGACGTGTTCTAGAGTGGAGACGGCGAATCGGCAAACGTAGTGTAAGACGCCCTGAGACTAGATGGAGTGACGATATATGTAATTCAGCTGGCAGTGGCTGGAAGCGAAAATCAGGATGAGTGGCGTGTCTCGGGAAAGACCTATGTCCAGCAGTGGACTATGCAAAGTGGTTAATTTTTTTTTTTTATAGCATCTTGTACTTATCACTTTTGTTCCGAATATTTCAGTCTAAAATACCTCAAATTGTATACTCATATAGTTTATTCGATAATCTAGTGTCTCAAATTTACGAGCACTAATTTGGTGATGCTCTGGTTTATGTTTTACGACTCAAAGTTATAGATGGCAGTACCTTATTTCTATCAGGAGATTTTTTTAAAAGCGAATATTTTCATTTTTGACCACCATTTCGCCTGATGGTAAGCGAGATGTGTCTTAGATGAAGCACGCAGACTTAGAAGATACTATGGACCCTGAATCTTCAAAAGAAGAAATTCTGCTTGAAGATCCAGTATATAACCCCTTAGGAAACAAGGAGCAAGAAAGACAGCTTGTTCCAATCCTTGACCGTACGGATAACAAACGAAAAGTCCAAACGCAATACAAAGATAGTGTCGTTTATACCATGACTTACACTTTAGTTACACTTATAACAAAGTAATCTCTACATAGTATAAAACAAAGTCGCTTCCCGCAGCCTGTACGCTTAGATCTTTTAAACTACGCAACGGATTTTAATGCGGTTTCCATCAATAGACAGAATGATTCAAGAGGAAGGTTTATATGTATAATACATGCATATGCACCATATTAGTATCTACATTGCACCCGTACGAAGCCGGAGCGGGTTGCTAATAATAATATGTATAATAAATATGTTAATAATGATGGCTTCCTACCACACTCAAGTTGGAAATCTACCGCCGAGCACCTAGCGGCGTATTCGGACAGCCTTACTTGAAAGCCATTTCTATTCCAGGTTAGATGTGCTTTACCATTTTCGACCACACCGTCACTTAACATCAGGTGAACTGCGGTCAAACATCTAGCCGTAAAAGAAAAAAACGTTTTGATTTCATGACAATATTTATCAACTAATGATGTCGGTATAAAAAAATTACTTAGATCTCTTATTATATCATCTTAGTTTTATATTTACAGCTTAACAATTCTGATATGTCCTTAAATTTACTTGTTCTATCGTATTCTGCTACTAATATAACGGCTTGTTGAATTTGTGACTACCTACATATATTAAAGTTCCGTTGGTAAATAATTTTGTATTCTTAAGTAAGTGGCAAAACAGATTAGACTTTAGAAAATATATAAAGAAAACCTATTAACATTTCTTAGATACTCTGTTTGGTAGATATTATACAAAATTGGAAATAAACTTCTCTCTAAGCTCCCTTTTGTCTTTCATAAGTAAATGTAATATTGAGCTCGTTCCTTCACGTTACTATGAATAAATTGCAAACGTTTATTGCACTTTAGCATATAATTTAAATTTCTTGGCATTCCCGTTTTGAGCTTAGAGATAACTTGCATTATATGGTACAGGTAAATTGCTTACAAAGCTGTGAATTCCGTTGAAAATGTCGACAAAGTCATAGGGAAAGGATCTAAATCGACAGTTTTGTCTGCATTGGCACCGGGCAGGGACCACGTTGAGCTACCTGCTGCTGTGATTCTCGGACCCATGTTATCATAATCTGACTTGAGGAAGCATGTTCTACTCCGTCTTGGCAACGTGGATCCACCTCCAAGAAGATCTGGATATTCATCATTAGGAGCTACTTGAACTGATATAAAGATGCTGCCATACGGAGCTGGTAAAGCGAACTCTGCTGGCGGAGGTGGATAAGTACCAGGTGGTCCTTCTATAGTTATCTGTACAGGTTCTAATCTCGTGTCTTCGCTTTCCAAAGACATAGACCTATCTAACATTTCAAAGCCATACGAAGACCCTAAATCACCACTGGTCCTGTCACAACTTACGGCTAAAGACGTATCTAGAAGCTTCTTTTCTTGGTCCGTGAAGCTTCTGCTCGGGGGAACTCTACGACGTCGCGTCTTCCAACAAATACAAGAGGCGATGAACCCAGCTCCGGTCATGGCCAACAATGACCCAGCTACTAAAATAAAAGTCGAATATTCTGGAGCTGTTCTAGCCGTTGCTGTTCTAGCTTTGGGAAGAAAGAGCGTGACGTAGGCAGAAGCTTCTCCTATCCGACTTTTGGCACAGCACTTCCACTCACCGGAGTAATCACTTGTCACATTGCTTATAGTTACGTTAACCCACTGAGCACTTCTGTTTAGTTCATCACTGAATCCACCGTAACTGCTAACTGGGTATTCGTTGATTGTAATTTCGCTGTGGCTGTCTGAGCTGTTGTTCTTTTCAGCGTACTGGAACAACCAAGTAACTAATGGCTTTGGGTCACCGCGGACCAGGCATCCAAAAGTAATTTCCGCTCCCGCTTCTGCCCTAATCACGGTCGGACTCGCATAAGCCGAAGGAGGGCAGAACATGTCTTCTCGCTTTAAAATCCTCCAAGACATGTCCGCTTTGTTTTCCGGGCCAACGCACACGACCTCCTCGCTTCCAAGGTTACTACTTAAAAACCACTCGTGGAATTCTCTCAGTCTGCAGTCGCAAAACCACGGGTTGTCGGATAAAGTCAGCGTTTTAAGCACGGGTAAATTAAATGTGTCTTGATGGAGATACGAAAGTAAATTCTGATGTATATTAACCGTTTCCAGCGCTTGCAGATTTATGAAGGTGTGTGGGTGCACCGCGCGGAGTTTACACCGAGATATTTCCAGTTTCTTCAAATACTTTAGGGGCGGAAACTGCTCAGCGACTAAGACGCTCAAAGGGTTATCGTTAAGTATCAAGAGTCTTAAGCGATCCGCGCCTTTGAACGTGTCAGGTGATAGTAGTAGGAGGTCGTTCTGAGAAAGATCTAACTCTACAAGTATTCGAAGCTCTCGGAAGGCGTTGGGGTGTAGAGAATGGAGCCCCGTGGAGCTCAGATTCAATCTTTGAAGATTTAATAAATCTATACTGGCGAAGGCGTCCTCTTCTAATACTTTTAAAGGATTTCCTTGGAGGTCGAGTACTTGGATGTCTGACGCAAGTGTTGGTACACGTTTCATTCCGGCTTCGATGCATGATGCGGTTTTCTTTCCAGAAGACCATTTGCAGTGGCATTCTGGTATTTTTCCGCAATTGAGCCAGTGGCTGCCGCTTTGTGTGACAATCAGGATAAAAATGACGTGTCCGCTCCATGCTCGAATGCCCATTTCATAATAGATTTGGTAGGGAAAATTACTACCTGAAACAAGAAACATAATTTGTAATACACGTACTTTTAAGCAGTAGTATAGTCATGAATCGTTTATGTTACGGTGGATCCGGCCGGCTTTCAGATGGGTGACCGGGAATGGCATTTCTTTCTGAACACCACTGTGGGTCGGATGATGTGTTAAATTGTAGGTCCCGGTTTGTTGTATAACTACCGTCAAGCCATGTCATCGGCACGTCATCTCTGCCACTAGAGCTGATCATGAAAACTTATAAATTAAGCAACGAAAAATCAAGTCTGGTTTCGGATGGGTAACCTTGAAGCAACTAAACTTTAAGTACCGTAGCTCAGAGGACACGCCAAAAACTTTCTCATTCAAACTGATTTTATAGCGTGGTGGTAGGGTACTTTCTAGTACTCGGCTGGCTAGCTATCACCTTCAAGTTGAAAATCTGCCACAAACATCTAACGGTGTATTCCAGCAGCCTCGCTTGAGAGCCAGTTTCATTCCAGACTAGTTGTGGTTACCATCTTCGACCACACCGTCACTTAGCATCAGGTGAGCTGTGGTGAAAAACATAGCCAATCAACAATAAAAAAAAAAATTAAAAAATGTATTGGAAACTTCTTAAGCCACGTTAAGCGGTTTTTGATAAGGGCAAAATATATGTCGTCTCCATGACTGACTATTTTTTTTTTTGATGGCAGACTTACCACTCTATTAGCTATCCTCATCTTTATACTCGACAATATAGTTATAGGGTTACCAACAGATGGCTATCAGTCTAGATGTTTTTAGTCAATTTCAACTACCGCAACCTTCAGGGGTCTAAAATGACATAAGATACCATACTTAATGTATGTACTTAACGGCGTCAATCTCCAGGGCTCCAAGGAAGGAAGGGATGCTATATAATTAATAGTAGTGAGTTAACCCTGTGGTATCAGTCGACCTATCTCGGTGCGTGCTAACGAACAACAGTCATTGGATACAGTTCATTAAGAGGGGTATGGGGGCACAAAGGGGTTGAAGATCTCATAAATACCTACCAGCAACATTGTGCAATATCACTTTTAGGTATATTGTTTAAATTGTTTTTTTTTTTTATGGTTGACTTGCTAGGTGTTTGGTCACAACTCACCTAATCTTAAGTGATGGTGTGGTTGGAGATGATCGCAAGTGATGCTATCTAAACATTGTTAGGATTTCAACTTGACCTAGTGGACAAGCACTAGAAAGACCCACCACCATTCCATGGGTTTCTCACGATGTTTTCCTTCACTAAAAGCTAAAGCTCATTTGGAATTTGAAACCAGGCGTTTCAGCGTGCGGTCCGAACACTCTACCCACTGATCTATGATCTCTACAGGACTAATCCAGGTTCAAATATATCAGATAAATATGTATGTTGGTATACTTATATCTAACATCATTGTGGATACGGGCTGATAGTTTGAACATTAGCAATATTCAAAGACATGTTAGTTAGTGGTCATATGAAACGTATAAAGAAAAAAAAACGAAAAAAATAAAAAAAAATATCACTAAGAAAACCTTGTTTAAAGTTTTTCTGTTTCTAAGTAACTGTTATCTTATCTGGGGCCGCGCGCGACTACCATGTCATTTTCGGTGCGCGTGCTTTGTGTGTCCGTATTTTTGTGTTTATTTAGGATAATCAGGTCAAATATTAACCACCTATTTTTTTAAAATATTTGGAACAACAATCAAGTACTGAACCCCCTGTATCAATATTACTGATGTTCAAACTTTCACGGTGTATCCACCATCTTGCAAACTATTAACACCCCTTACAGTCGGGTAATTTTGGCTTGCGGTTACTTCGTATTAACATTTGAATGGCTTTCAGCAAAGGGGTTCGGTTACAGGCGATGTAGACGTTTATGTCAATAATTGAGTGGAGTGATTAATTGGTTTCGCTTCCCAGCGAGGTCTATGATTACTGTTTTGTATAGTTCGTACATACGGATTGCTAGGGCAAGAACATAGAACAAATCCAAGACAGCCAAGCAACGTCATGGCGATAATTATATAACTAATACTTTCTTGTTTTCTAAATAAAATGTTCGACAGTCTAGGTGTTTTGACCACAACTCACCTGATGTTAAGTGACGGTGTGGTCGAAGATGGTAAAGCAAACCTAGCCTGGAGTAGAACTGGCTCTCAAGTGAGGCTGCCGGAACACACCGTTAGATGCTCGGCGGCAGATTTTCAACTTGAGGTAGCTAGCCAGCCGAGTACTAGAAAGTACCCTACCACCACGCTATGGTTTCCTCACGATGTTTTCCTTCACCGGCACCTCATGCTCATTGTTGGGGTTTGAACCCACGCCCTTCGGCATGCGAACCGACCGCGCTAACCACTGAGCTATCACATCACATCATCAGCCATAAGACGTCCACTACTGGACATAGGCCTCCTCCTGGGGGGGGTTTTGCCAATACTCGCCACGCTTGGCAGGCGGGTTGGCGAGCGCAGTTAGGTGTGATTGTTCAAGGAAGACGCTGCTGCCCATATTCCGGATTACATCCCTTAGCCGACTCTTACGGCAACCACGGGTAGAGAGGGTGGGGTACTATTCTTACGCCGGCACCACCACGGCATGAGCTATCATCGCTACAAAATGTTAAACAAATGTTTCACCTGATGTTAAGTGACGATGTGGTCGAAGATGGTAAAGACACCTAATCTGAAGAGAAGAAACTTGCCTTAGAAGTAATTAATAGTTTATTTTTAGTGTTGACTGGCATAGTAGCTCGTTTGGCTAATTATGTTTTTTTGTGTGTAAGTGTAATGAGACAAACGAGACGCTCTTGTGATGGTAAGAGATAACGCCTGTCCTTGACCATAGCAGCGATACAGAGAAGTTTGAGTAGCTAATCAAAGTTCAGGGCATCGTAGACTTTCTATGGTTAGTCTCAAAAGACATAACGCTTGAGCTGCCGGTAAAGGAAAGCATCGTGAGGAATTTTCTAGTACTCGGCTGGCTAGCTACCACCTATCAAGTTAAAAATCTGCCGCCTAGCACCTAATAGTGTGTTCCGGTAGTCTCACTTGAGAGCCAGTTCTATTCCAGGCTAGGCGTGCGTTACCATCTTCGACCTCACCTACGTGTAAGTTCAGGTGAGACCTATCTTGTCAACCATTAAAAAAAAAAAACAATTTAATTTTGCACAAATAATAAAGTCAGTTTATGACACAGACAGACAGACAAACAAAGAAACGTGAAACTTCATTTTACAATGTAGAGATCAAAATGTTCAGATAGCAGCTTACTCGAGTGATGGAGAAGGGTTAAGGATTGGACAAGCCTGCGAACCTTTTTTCTAGACTTGAAATATGTCTGTGTTCATAATTCAAATAAACTTTGGTCTCTTTTTATACACTAAAATTTTTTTGTGGAAATATATTAGAGCTATATAAATACTAGCTGCGTTCCCACGTGAACACTTAATTTTTTTGGTATAAAAAGTGGCCTATGTTTTAATCAAGGTTGTCAGCTACTTACATACTAAATTTCATCAAAGACGTTTGAGCTTAAAGAAGTAACAAATATACTCACAAATTTTCGCCTTTGTAATATCAGTATTAAAAAAATATAAATATATATCTTTAAAGTTTAAACTCTAAAATTGCAATCATTGAATAAAACAATGTTTAACTTATTGTGATCTCTTTTAGACAATTTCATTATTAACTGAACCTAACGATGACGATAACGAACTTAGAAGATAGCTTAGTGGTTGGTGGTGGTGGCTGCCTAGCTATCACCGTGTACCACCATCAGGTTGAAAATCTGTCGCCAAGCATCTAACGGTGTGTTCCGGCAGCCTCACTTGAGAGCCAGTTCCATTCCACGCTAGGTGTGCTTTACGATCTTCGAACACTCTATCACTTAACATCAGGTGAGCTGTGGATAAACACCTAGCCTGTCAACGATTTAAAAAAAAGCTTAGTGGTTAGCGCGGTCGGTTCACACGGCTAAGGGCGTGTGTTCAAACGCCAATAATGAGCTTGAGCTACCGGTGAAGGAAAACATCGTGAAGAAACCCTAGCATGGTGTTAGGATACTTTCTAGTACTCTGCTGGCTAGCTAACATCAGGTGTTCTGTGGTCAAACACCAAGCCTGACAAGCATTTAAAAAAACAACGTTAGCTAAAGTTGATTTTGTTTCGCACGCAAATAAATGTTTTTTTATTTCTGCACCTGTTCATATGCTGCAATAAAGGATTAAGTATTGTGTACTATAGTTTCGGCCAAATCTAGTGGCCTTCTTCAAGAAGACAAAGCAAAGACTAACGCGCGCGCGGCATCGTCTTGTTTCGCAATTAAACTAATAATAATTAAATGTGAGTAATCCCGTATTGTACCCCACCCTCTCTACCCGTGGTTGCCGTAAGAGTCGGCTAAGGGATGTAATACGGAAGATGGGCAGCAGCGTCTTCCTTGAACAATCACACCTAACCGCGCTCGCCAACCCGCCCGCCAAGCGTGGCGAGTATCGGCAAAACCCCCGAGGAGGAGGAGGCTTATGTCCTGTGCACTTCCTATGGCTGATGATGATGATGATGAATCCTGCATAGGTAAAATAAAAAAGTGTCAAAACCAAGGTGTGTTCCGGCAGCCTCACTTGAGAGCCAGTTCTATTCCAGGCTAGCTGTGCTTTATCATCTTCGACCACACCGTCACTTAACATCAGGGGAGTTGTGGACGTTGTGGTCAAACACCTAGCCTGTCAGCCATAAAAAAAAAGTCAGTTTCCATAGTAAAATATCAACAACATTCTCTTGATGAAATACATAATTACGCAACCCCTAATTAGTTTGTGTCCAACTAAACTGCATTAACCCTCCCCGGCCACACTTCTCCCCGGCCACACTACTCCCCCCTCCCCGGCCACACTACTCCCCCGCGGTAACCAAAAATCTAACTTCAGAACTAATCTAGTTATACTTAGGTCTTGCATGTCATGAATATTCAGGTGTTTTCGATCAAGCTAGAGCTGGCATTTTCGGTGGACATTTTATGACAGCCCGATATAACCAGCCAAGCATTTCATTTAGGACGGGGTGACTTAACTAAATTTAGATTAAATTTTGTGAGATAGGCAAAGTGATTTTATAAACTGAGAGAATTTTTATACAGAGTTAATAAACGTGGAATGTTGATAGCAAACCGAAGAAGGTCACTGTATATCAATCGTGAAAAGTCATGATTTTGGTACCGAGACACACTAAAATGGTTTGTCTTTTATATTTACCAAATATACAGGTGAAAATACTGAAATAACATAGAATACAAAAAAACTTTGATGATATACTAAACAAACTAATATTGTGATTTAATCTAAAAACCGAAACCTAACCAAATTCTACTTAACGTTATGTACGCTACGAATATATGGAGTATGTTATATTTATTGTATATAAACAGATATTCTTTTTATATAATAATCTAATAAATATTTCTATAGTACCTAACTTTTAGTCCTACCTAAAATCAATAGTAAATATATCTTCAGATCACTCGATCGCTTCGTGTTCGAAGAACTCACAAGTCGTTTCTGGTTAAAAAAATCTTTTTTTTTTTTAATTATCTTTTATCTGGGACAATAATTAAAGTTCAAAATGAATTCTAGTAAACATTTGGTATGTAGGTACTTAAATATATTCTTAAAAGTTTAATTCAATTAAATTTGAGTCCAATCTGACATCGGGAAGTGGGTCTAATTTAGCTTACAAGATTTGATTACAAACCGACAGACAACGGGACAGGTGAAAATAAATAAAAGCTAGGTATAAAAATAATAATTAAGTATCAATATAATAAAATCAATAATAATTTGCCGTGGTGGTGCCGGCGTAAGAATTGTACCCCACCCTCTCTACCCGTGGTTGCCATAAGAGTCGGCTAAGGGATGTAATCCGGACGATGGGCAGCAGTGTTTTCCTTGCACAATCACACCTAACTGCGTTCGCCAACCCGCCTGCCAAGCGTGGCGAGTATTGGCAAAACCCCCCCAGGAGGAGGCCTATGTCCAGCAGTGGACGTCCTATGGCTGGTGATGTGATGTGATGTAATAATAAAATCAATTCGAGCAAGTTTGACGCACCCAGTACTAACTGAGGTATATATTACGTTAAAGAAGTATATTTTCTTCATATTACAATTCACGGACTACAAGCTTCAAGTAGAAGCAATAGTCCAAGCAGAAATTAATTTAAAAAAAATGCATGTATGTACCTAATGTAATAATATTTCTTAGTGTGTCTTTATACCGAGACAAACAAAAATAGTTTTTCGGTACCTACTCAAACATTAGAAAATATTTTAAAAAATATTGCTTCGTATAAAAAGTATTTAACACGGGTACCTCACGGCTCTTGCGTAAAAGTACTTAAAGACGATTATAAACATTTCTGTAGGATAAACATTTACATCCACTCGAGTAAACGTGGCTTGCTTTTAGACTGAGAGCTCTGTGTCGGCAACCCTACCTTATCGGGTACCAAACAAGGCACAGTATGCTTAAAGGCACTCAACAAGAGAGAAAAATAATAATTGGATAGCTTTATCCTATCCTGGAGTATTAGGATTTTGGAAAAGTAAAATTACTAAAAAAAATCTTTTGCAAACCACGATCGTGTCTTTTATCGAGATTGTTAGTTATCCAGTGGCAACCTTTTGATCGTGCAAGATAAAAAGGAAAAAAATGACATTGTTACCCTATAGTTTTGCAAAAAAAAATGCTTTATTTTTAAGTGTACCAACCATATATGTTATTAACAGTTCCACAAAAGCTGTCGAAAAGCATCATCAATGAATACTAAGGGTACCATAATTGAAGTTTATTGCCTCCTCTGTCTATATTGTGACTATTTTTCCGTTTATTTTACTTGGAACAACAAAAAAAATTCTACAAAATTTCAACTAATATCTGGTTGAAAATTGTCGTTTTTTTTTTTAATTTATCGTTTTTTTTATAGTACACTTTTTTTTTTTTTTAGTATTAAATAAGGACTTACGTTTGACCACCATCTTACCTGATGAAAGATGATGATGATAAGATGGAGCGCGCTTGCCTAGAAGATACCAATTCACTCTTAATTTGAAGATACTCAGTTTAATCGGGAACATCTATTCAAGTAGCGCATTCCACTGTCTAGCGGTCCGCACAATGAACGTGGAATCGAATTGTTTCGTTTGAATTTTTGGAATGTCGACCATGAAACGTTGTCCCTTCTATCAAGCATGTTATATCTGTACTTGGTACCGTATAAGATAGAATGGTGAACGTTACTCTCTCTGTCTATTTAGGCAGTATCTACTACGCAACCTGTGGCTCGGCGAGTACGTGCGTCGAAATTAGTACGTCACCTCATTAGAGCGACGTCGGGATTAAACCTAGTTTAGCTCTTAACCTTTTTATGTTGCAAGGAATTTTCTGAGTGCATTGACTTTTAACGACATAAGCGAAATTAAGAAGAATGTAAGCTAATTGGGAGAAAACGTATCTCTTATTGATGTAAATCTACTTAAATTCAATTTCAATATACGCACTTCACCTATAAAATTAGAGATTGCTTAAATTGTCTATAGATCTATTTTGTTTATGGATCACATGCGATCTCGATTTAACTTTAAGTTAGTACCTATAGTATATTATTTTTTAGTTTTATGTGCTACTAGCTGCCCTCTGCGGTTCCATCCGCGTTTTAAAACATGTATGTTTCGATATGCAAACTGATGATATATGATCGATAGGATTACCAGCAAAATCACTCTTTTTAGGGTACCGTACCCAAAGGGTAAAACGGGACCCTATTACTAAGACTCCACTCTCTGTCCGTCTGTCTGTCGTAATTCCACAGAAACGAAATCATGAAATTATGAACTGTCAAGCACGGAGCATATCGATAGAACGATCATAAAAATTGACAGATTTATATTATTGGTGTATTTCAGCGAGATGTGAGCAAGATCTATAACATAGGTTAGCCAAATTCAAGAAAAAAGTCATATGTCCTCATACAAAATAATATCACGTAATTTCAAGTTGGTTATTTTGCTCAAATTCAGAAACCTAATTTAAAAAAAAATACAATTGAACGTATATATATCTACGTTTAATTATTTTTTTGGCAGATTGTTCAAAGGTTATAATCACACCTAGCCTGGAATGGAACTGGCTCTTAAATGAGGCTGTCAGAGCATACTGTTAGGTGTTTAGCGAGAGATTTTCAACTTGAGGGTAGCTAGCCAGCCGAGCACTAGAAAGACCCTCCCACCATGTTATGGTTTCCTCATGGTGTTTTCTTTCGCCGGCAGCTCAAGTTCATTGTTGAGTTTCAACCCACGCTCTTTGGTGTATGAACCGACTGCGCTAACCACTAAGCTATCATCGTTACAAAAACAAAAGCTATTAAAACGAAATCGTGCAATGCTCGTAAGCTGCGCTGCGTCAGGAGAAAAAAACAAATACTCATCCAGTGTCTATAAAAACCATTCCCGCTCTGGACATTGTATTTCTTACAGATCACAATTTTTTTCTTTTCTTTGGTGGAAATCTAAAGACAGTTTTTGCCGACAGAAGAAGTGGCTTAATTCTTTAAGCATTAGGGATATTATTAAACAGAAGTTATTTTAAGGATACAATAGATATAAGAATTTATTTAATTTACAAGAAAAACCGGAAAATAAAACATTTTTGACCTTGTTATTTCAAGATCCTAAGGACATAGTTTATGGACTGTGGATATTTTACCTTTGCTGAGGGAAAATAAGAAATTTTGGGTTTTGACGACTTTGAAGACTTACAATGTGTGGTCAATCATAAGTTTTAGAACATCACATCTCATCACATCATCAGCCATTCGTTCACTGCTGGACATAGGCCTCCTCCTGGGGGGGGGGGGGGGGGGGTTTTGCCAATACTCGCCACGCTTGGCAGGCGGGTTGGCGAGCAGCGGTGTGATTGTTTAAGGAAGACGCTGCTGCCCATCTTCCGGATTACATTCCTTAGCTGACACTTACGGCAACCACGGGTAGAGAGGGTGGAGTACTAATTCATACGCCGGCACCACCATATAACAAATCTCTATGTTAATAGCCCAAATCTATATTTATTAATAAAATAGTAACTATTCTGCTTATTTGGTACTTTTTTAGGTAGGTTTTGGTACTTTGTTGTCCGTCTGTCCATCTGTCAAGACCTTCTCTTGTCACGCCCTTCGGCGTGTGAAATATTTGTGATACCATGCGGTGAAGCAGGGCTAAAGCACACTATTCCTTGCGCGTTCGTTAACTCAAACGAAGCAAATTACTTGGACGTGGCCAATAGCTAAAACGTTGTACGAATTAAATCATGTTAGGTAGTGCGCTGGTGGTTGGCCAGTAGCCAGAAGCCAGAAGCTTGCGGCTAAACGTATGTTCATATTATTTTGGACGGAACCCCTTTGCCGAACCTACATCATTATTTGATACTCCAATAAACATTGATTTCGAATTATATGGCAGTTGACGATGCCACAGATGATTCTATCCGAACTCGTAAAGCGAAGCGAATCAAATTTAATTTAATTTATTCATGTAATTACTTGTCCTGACTGACTGGTTCATCAAAGCAGAGCCTAAACCGCAAAAAATTTGCCTTTTATGTTAGAAACATTCTAAGGAAGGATTTTTGGAAATAATAGTTTTTAAATAATAATTGGTTGTTTTTTTATGGTTGACCACAATGCATCTGGTGTTAAGTGACGGTGTGGTGTACAGATGGTAAATCACACCTAGCCTGGAATAAAAGTAGCCCTCCAGTGTCGAAACACACTGTAAGGTGCCAGTTTTTCATTCAACTTGACGTGGTGGTTAGCCACCCGAGTACTAAAAAATAACTTACCACCATGCTGTGGTTTCCTCACGATATTTCCCTTCACTGACAGCTCAAGCTTATCATTGGGATTTGAACCTACGCCCTTCGGCGTGTGAACCAGCCGCGCTAACCACTAAGCTATTATCGCTAAAAAAGGGCATTTAAACATCTATAAATATTTAATTATAAAAAAAATAATGACATTATGATGCCAACAGCGTTGCTGCCAGTCATTTTAATAAAAAAGTTATTTAACCGATACACACAGATAACACTATAAATAAATATACCGCAAATCACTAAAGGTGTGTTTCAAAAGCATTATACTTAAAATAAATGTAAGTTAGAGAATCAGGGTCCTTTTAATTATTCTTTTTATTTTTTTAATATTGTAGGACACATTACACTCAGCGCCATCTGATCCCAAACTAAGCAGAGCGTGTATGATGGAAGTCAGATAACTGATAGAATACATAAATGTTTTTTTGTAAATACCTACTCATAATACATACAGAACACCCAGACACAGAACAAACATTTGTTTATAGCAAACAAACATTTGTCCTTGGCGGGAATCGAACCCACGCCCTACAGCTCAGGCAGGCATACTCCCAATGAGCCAATAGGGCTGTCATTCAAATACCCCAGACTAGCATTTAAAAGTTATTCATAGGTAATCTCACAACTGTACAAACAAGACAGCAAAGTTCACTTTACACTTAGGAGTAAGCTTTACACTGCGCTAGGCCATTAAAAACAAACTTCAACTTTCTGAGTGCATCAGTAGCTCACATGCTAATGCTTATGTGACACACAGGTGGCTCGTTTAACAAATTTTCCATTTTATGTAACTTTTAGTTTTTTTTATTTATTTAAAAGTAATGAGACGAACGAGACACTCTCCTGACGGTAAGAGATTACGCCTGTCCACGACCATTCCATGTCCAAGTCCTGTGTATCGCTGCAATGGCAATGGTCATGCAGGCGTAATTTCTTAATCTCTTACCAAAAGAAAACCTCATAACTTTTACATAAAAAAAATATACAAAAATTACAACAAAAAAAAATCTAAACATTAATACTTCATCATCATCATCAGCCTGTTATCGCCCACTTCTTAGCATAGGCCTCTCTTGTTGTACGTCACTCGTCGACCCTGTGCCAGTCTTGTCCAGTTCGACCAGCGATTTTTGTTATATCGTCTACCCAACGAGCTGGTGGACGACCTATGCCCCGTACCAGTTCGCGGTTACTATTTGCAAAATTTGTGAAAATAAATCCTAATCCAATAGTCTACAAGACGAGAGAAATATGCTCAGAATGTTGACAGCATTGCCACGCCGCACGGTAATACGTAAATTTTGAAATATATAACACATTGTCTGGAAGAAATCGCTCTAAGCTCATATTTGAATGTATATTTATTTTTTAGTTTCAATTTTGTTATTTTGGCGTAAATGTCTAGCTATTTATCTATCTATATTGTTTTACTATCTATGCCCGCGATTTTAACTTAGGCTCATAGAGTTAAAAAAAAAATGAAGTATTGTCACATTGTGGCCCCTGGATCTCACGCTAGGAGATGTTCAGTGCCGTGAGATCCAGCACCTTCCCTAACCAACAAAGAAAGACGTTCAAGCTAGAACAATATCTACGTTGACTTTCCTGTTACAATATTCGTCTAGATACGTCGACCCACATTTAACAAACACCCGCTTACAAAATTAAAGGAAGACGGTAAATTTTATAGATGATATTTTTATTTAGGCACACATAAAATTGCTACATAACTTCGGCGAAATGTATGGGACCTCTGATTTCTTTTTCGCGAATACAGATGTAATGTAAAAATTCTTAACCTAATAATTAGTACTATCGTTCCACGTAACTCTAGTTTAATTAAAAACTGAAAACACGTACAATAAGGCAAGTAATTAACTGCAAGTTCCAAAACAATTGTTGATTCAGCTCAACAGTCTATAAACTTAATAAAACTTATTATTTCCAAACAGCTAGTGCAGTTGAACGTGACCAAGTTATTTATTACGATTATTGAGTTTAATAATTCGGTATGTAAAGAAAAAAAATACTTTGCTGATTCCAAAACCATTTTGAAATATTACATTCCTGTACATTATTTTGACGTTTAAAACTCTCTAAACTATGAGATGGGGTATATTTCAATAAAATACACAAGATAAACTTGACTTTCAATGAGTACCATAATGACGTCATGTAGTTCGCAGTGCAAAAGCAATGGCGAACCTAAACAAAAACTGTCAATGTCAAGTCAACGCAGCGTTGGATTTCGGACTATAATTAGAGTATTTGTACAACTATGTCATGCTCCGTACTAGATACTATCTATATCTAAGGATAATACGGAAAAATACTATAATTTCGTTACTTCACTTATAAAATACCAAAATAGGTAAATATAACAACCGTGCATTGCCAAATCACGTAAAAAAAAAGTTCATTGGGTTTGTCCTTTTTCTTTTTGGCATCATACTCTGTGCATTCTGTCAGTTCTAATGTTTCTGTAAAACAGCTGTAATAGATCCATCTATTTTTTTAAATCTTAATAGATTTGCCAGCGGCGTAATAGCGTAATAATCCATACAAAAAAGTAATAGATTAGCAACATTATGAAGCTTTGATAAACAAAATTCTTTACTTCATGTCAGTTGTCAAAGTCAATCAAATGTGTCAAAATATTCTTTTTTGTTTTACATGGCAAAGGCCTACTATAGATATTCAGCCAAGCTTATGACGTCATCGTTATCAAAAGTTTGAAAACGTATTAAAAATCAACTACGGCATAAAAAGCCAAAATATTCAAATTAGTTTCATGAAATAAAGTTTACTATCAGGAAAAAATATAAAATAAATACCAAAAAAAAACTTTACATACCGAATTACGGATAAAATTTTAAAGTTTTTGGAGCACCAAAAAAAGGAAAATCTTTCGTAAGTATAGTGATATCGACCTTATACGTATGTGGATATTAGTGGTTGTTCAGAGAAAAAAAGAGGTATATTAAAGTAGACTTTGACACTTTTCTTTACCTGGTGATAGATCTCCTTAACAAGAGGTCGTCTAGGTAGGTATCGCCGCAGTACCAGATATTCTGCCGCCAAGCAGTAGTCTGTAAGCCTTACTTGTTCCAGTTTGAAGAATACTGCAGCTAGCGAAATTACTAGGCTGTTGAGACTAACCATCTATTGTCTCAGAGTAATAAGCGCCAAAGCAGCAATGACCTGGACTTTTTTTGTTACTTATAGTTCTGTAAATTGCTGCAAAGGTTATGGACAGGCTTTAATCTACTGCCAGGAGAACTTATCGTATGTATCATTACTTTTACAACAAATAAAGTGTATTTTTTTTTAAAGCCCCGTTCTGGCTCTGTCCTAGTGCAAAAGCTGGCTATTGTTATCCAGTGTTGCTAGCCTTATGGACACATTTGTACCAGGTGTAACCAGGGGCGGTATTTTTCACTTACTTATATCGCTGATTTTTGTCAGAAATATAATTTAATATCTACTATCAAATTTAAAAAAAAAACACCGGACACTAGTAACAGAATACAAAATTTCCACTCATTCATCAACTAAAAAAGAGCAGGTAATATTCAAATGGGCGAACAGTTTTTTATTCATAGCTAAGAACAATCGATCAAGTGAATTTGCAACAAAAAATAAACTAAATCAAAATCGGTTCATCCGTTTGGGAGCTAGGATGCCACAGATAGACACACGTTAAACTTACAACTATCTGTTTGCATTGGGGGTTAAAAAGATTCTGGAAAAGAAATTCTATGGGAATTCGCAATACAACATTATGTGACAACCGTGTGTGTTTATTATGTACTATATGTGTATATATACTATTTTATTTTATTCACCTTTTTTGTATTTTTTTTATACCGCCAACCTTAATAGCTGTGCCATTATTTCCATCCAAAGGCTGTCTGGAAGAAGGACTGGTGTATCTAGGCGATAAAGTCGCCTTTGTACTGCCACAATTTAGTCGATGTTCTTTTGTTTTTTATTATCTTTTTTTCTTTATCTTGTTTTTAAGTTTTATAGGTTATAATGGTTCTATTGGTGTACAATATTCTACTTGTATTCTATTTTTACATTTTAAACAAGCTTGCATGTCTTAACAGCCGTATGTCTCCGCATGTATTACTCGTCTAGTTCGGGCACGTAAAATAATTTGGAGTCAATTTCAAACGTTAACTTTACGCCTCCAGACTTGTGCGTCAAAATTATGAAATGTAAATGGGAATGTTTTAAAAGAGTTGAAGACTCATCGAGTTGCAAGTTATTTCATAAGAACAGGGAAAACAGGAAAGAAGGAAACTTGAACATTATCGATAATAAAGTATATAATCATATTTATACATTTTTGGCTGATTTCAAAAAAGGCGGTATTTCCCAATTCGTTTGTTTTTTTTTATGTTTGCTCCATCTTTTATGAATCGATATGATTATTATTTTCATTTGAAAGAAATTTCAGATTGCTCATATAGAAATTTCATTTATTTTAAATGTATATGTAATGATCCGAACGAGACGCTCTCCTGATGGTAAGAGATAACGCCCGTCCTTGACTATTGCAGCGATACGCAGAACTTTGAGAATTAAAACAAATGGCATCGCTGCTTTGTCGCTTATTACTTTGAGACTTTCGATGGTTAGTCTCAACAGATCTGTAATTTCGTTAGCTGCAGTACCCTTCAAACCGGAACACAGCAATGTTGACTCACTACTGTTTGGCGGCAGAATATCTTATACTGCGGTGGTACTTACCTAGGCGACCAAGGAAATATATTATATATCCAATATTACCGAGGTTACTAAATCTTCACACTGTTAAATTGTATAGGTACAATTAAACACTTATAGTTCATAATGATTTATTTCAGATGACGAAAATCCATGAAGGCATTTAGACAGCCCTGTTGGCGTAGTATATCTACTTTAAGAGATGTAAGGCGTGGGTTCCATTCCCGCCCATGACAAACATTTAATGTTTTAAACAAATGTTTGTTCTGTGTCTGGGTGTTCTGTATGTATTTATAAGTATGTATTTACAACAACAAAAAGTATTTATGTATTCCATCAGTTATCTGACTTCCATCACACAAGCTCTGCTTAGTTTGGGGTCAGATGGCTTTCTGTGTAATGTCATACGATATTTGTTTACGACGACCACAGGCCCTTCGTTCCCCATTGACCAACAAACTCATAAGATATGCTAAGCATAGAATACTTTCCTTTTTAACCGACTTCAAAAAATAAAGTATTGATTGGGTTTTTTTTACATGTACACCGATTACACTGAGATTTATGATCCGGTTTACGTGATTCTTCTTTAGTTTGATGCGGAATAGTTGCCATTTGGTCCCACAGAAATTTAACATAGTTTAGCTCAATTGATGGTTTTACTTATTTATGCGTGATTATATTGCATACTTTGACTATAGTTTCTGTCACATGCGGTGGCCTTCTTCATGGAGACAAAGCTGAGTACCTCGTCTTGCTTTACTGCTTCAAACAAAAACGTGTTAAAACTATGTCAATTACTGTTTCAACGTAAAATACTTTCCTTGTTTGAGCTATATAGGCCTGTAGGTGAATCAAATCTCGTACCATCCGCATCATTTTCAAAGAAATCGCAATTTCGGATTAGAATTTCAGGATTTTCAACTATTTTTGTGATCCATCTACGCCTGGTAGTGGCTTGCCGTGGTGGTGCCGGCGTAAGAATTGTACCCCACCCTCTCTACCCGTGGTTGTCGTAAGAGTCGGCTAAGGGATGTCATCCGTAAGATGGGCAGCAGCGTCTTTCTTGAACAATCACACCTAACTGCGCTCGCCAACCCGCCTGCCAAGCGTGGCGAGTATTGGCAAAACACCCCCAGGAGGAAGCCTATGTCCAGCAGTGGACGTCCTATGGCTGATGATGATGATGATATGTAACCCATGTCTCTGCAAAATAAATGATTTGAATTTGAATTTGAATTTGATGATCCGCGCCTGTGAAGCTTCAGGCGATATACATGCGTTAAACAATTTCCCTCCTAATTTGAACGTCGCTCCATTCCGCACCTCCTGTCAACTCTAGGCGTAATAAGATTAAAAAAGTAAGCCGTGGGTAGGGCTGCCACGCTTGCTTTGAATGATATATTATTTGAGAAAAATTGAAGAATGCAAAATCAAGTGATATTTTTATTTCTGCTAGGCATTAGATGAGTGGGACGTAATTTGATAAAATGTTTTTTTGGGTATTTGAAACTACGTGATTATAGTACATAGATGTGACAGTTTAGTTCAGTTCAGTTAACATATCCAATCATCAATTTATATTGTCGATTGGTGGTCAATATTTATCATCATCATCATCATCATCATTTCAGCCGTAGGACGTCCACTGCTGGACATAGGCCTCCCCCATTGACTTCCATAAAGACCGGTTGGAAGCGGCTCGCATCCAGCGCGTTCCTGCGGTCTTTATGAGGTCGTCTGTCCACCTTGTGGGTGGACGTCCTACACTGCGCTTGCCGGTCCCAGCCAAGCCATAGCCCAGCGGATTAGCAAGTTGAAGTGGCAGTGGGCAGTGCACATAGCACGCAGAACTGATGGCCGATGGGGCTGCAATGTTCTGGAGTGGAGACCACGGACCGGTCAATATTTATGTCAATAAATAAATCTAAGTACATAAATGTCAATAAAAATCCTAACCTAGGCAAATAATTGTCAAAATAATGAATAATTATATTAAATTAATGCCGATTAAATAATATAAATGTCAACGATCTACGAGAAACCTTATCATAAGCTCGTATGTTAAAAATACATGATGAGTTTATTTGGAATAAGTGTGAAAGCACTTACATTAACTACAAGACATATTCTACTGCGAAAATGGATACTTAATATTTCAAAAAGCATGTTTACAGAATGTTAAAAGTATAAATCTTTTCAGTATAGCGTTAAGTTATGCAATAAATAAATAAATAAATAAATATTGTAGGACACATTACACACAGCGCCATCTGACCCCAAACTAAGCAGAGCTCGTGTGATGGAAGTCAGATAACTGATAGAATACATAAATAATTATTTTTTTGTAAATACATACTTAAAATACATTAGAACACCCAGACACAGAACAAACATTTGTTTATACATATAATGTTATTTAAAAAATTGTGATATTACACAAATGTAAGGAAAAAAGACAAATAGTTTTTACACCAAACGCAGTGAATTCACTCTGCTATCTATGTGTGCGTAATACCGCACACAGTTATCCCCGCGTGCTGTTTTGCGCAGTAGAAACTCGTGTGTATGATATGAGAGTTATTATGCCGGCCGATATTGTTTAGGTTTTGTGTTCCAAGTTGTAGATAGAAATGTAAACTAACGATATTCGTCAAAATAATGAAATTAACCTCTAAAAAGATAATCCATCGTGTCTATTTTGATTTTGTGAACTGTGTCTGCAATATTTGAACACACTGTATGGTATAACTACTACAGTAAACTAAGGTAAAGGTAATTGTACAGATGTACGATCAAGTCGTCGCTAAATTGCCTACTGAGAGCGAAAACGTGCTACTCAAATATAATATTTTCCTTGACTCGTTATAATTTATAAGGCATCGGCCTCTCCTGTTAAGTTTGAACAACCTGTATTAGAGACTGCTCTTTTAAATACATATTACCTAAAAAATATATTTTTATATAATAAGATATTGTATTTTTGTAGCGATGATAGCTCAGTGGTTAGCGCGTTCGGTTCGCATGCCGAAGGGCGTGGGTTCAAACCCCAGCAATGAGCTTGAGCTGCCGGTGAAGGAAAACATCGTGAGGAAACCATAGCGTGGTGGTAGGGTATTTTCTAGTACTCGGCTGGCTAGCAACCACCCTCAAGTTGAAAATCTGCCGCCAAGCATCTAACGGTGTGTTCCGGCAGCCTCACTTGAGAGCCAGTTCCATTCCAGGCTAGATTTGCTTTACCATCTTCGACCACACCGTCACTTAGCATCAGGTGAGTTGTGGTCAAACACCTAGCCAGTCAGAAAAAAAATATAGTATTATATACATATATTATGACATTATCTATCGCGCTCTATGTCGTCACATTTTATTTATTTTTATTTTATTGACATTGTTTATTTTATTATTATTATTATATTTGACATTCTTGATTATTATTATTATTAATTTTTGTAAAGGTATAGTTTTTGAATTTTTATAAGTGTATTAATTGAGTCTAAAGTTACTTGGAAATGAATAAATAAATTAAATTAATTAAAATTATGACTAATTATTTATTTTTCCATTGCATTGTATGTTAGATTGTTCTTTTGAATAAATAGGCACATTTTACAATAACATTAACGTATAAATGTAGGTATATATTTATATTATTTATGATTACTGGCGTATTACTGAGCTTGCAATCATTCTCATGTTCGGTGCGCGATGTTTGTGCCTTAGTCTATCAATGTAATGCCCATAAATAGCTTAAGAACAGAATTAAAGAGTGAATTTTGCATAACGAATTTTCATGGGCAACATATTTGAGCAATCGTTATTTTTTTATTTATAAATAGGTTTGAGTAAACCCTAACCACGGTGGAAAATTGCCTGCCAAATTTACAGCTCACTTGTTTTAATCAAACATATTACATGGAAGGCGCGAAGATATGAGATGATATCGTAAAAGACTGTCGTACTGCGGGAATCATGATGTCATAGAGCGCGGAGTCTCTTCCGAGCCCGGAATTGAGAAAACGGAACAAATAAAGTGGAGAAACGGAGTGGAAAAAATATGCGGGTTTGATATTGTATTTTTAAAAGTAATAGTGATGAGACGAACGAAACGCTCTACTGATGGTAAAAGAACATGTCATTATGGCTGACAGGCTATGTGTTTGACCACAGCTCACCTGATGTAAAGTGACGGTGTGGTCGACGATGGTAAAGCACACCTAGCCTGGAATGGAACTGGCTCTCAAGTGAGGATGCCGGAACACACCGTTAGATGCTTGGCGGCAGATTTTCAACTTGAGGGTGGTAGCTAGCCAGCCGAGTACTAGAAAGTACCCTACCACCATGCTATGGTTTCCTCACGATGTTTTCCTTCACCGGCAGCTCAAGCTCATTGTTGGGGTTTGAACCCACGCCCTTCGGCATGCGAACCTACCGCGCTAACCACTGAGCTATCATAGCTACAAAAATACAATATCTTAATATGTAAAAATATATTTTTTAGGTAATATGTATTAACTTTGGATAATACCATTTTTGCTCTAAAGTTGCAAATTAACGACTTATTTCAGAAAGACGAAAGACGAATTGAACTTCAAATCAAGATTCTTCAAGATTCAAGGTCTTGATAGATAGACAACGAAGTAAGTATAGATTTCTTTTTTTTTCCTTTTGTGGCACGGAACCCTGAAAACTAAGTCAAAATCGATAAACGCTTGGGATCTACGATACCACAGGCAAACATACAAATACATACGCACGTTAAGCTCACATCCCTCTATTAGCGTTGGGGGTAAAAAAATAGAAATAAGTTTTTCACGAGAACATATTTTATGAAAAAGCAAGCTTCCTTTCCTTAGGCTTATTTGTGAAAAGTAGTTTCCGGGCAAACTTGTATTAAAGCATGGAAGAAATACGCTTCAAGAATTCGGCTCTCTGCCAACTGTGGACGGCGTGAGCTAGTGTTACCAATCAGAGATACATTTCCTTCCAGCGCGCTAAAAAATATACGAATAACGTACAGAAATTTCACTTTTTTACTTGATAATAGAAATTGAGCTTGCATGGGAGCGAGAATGCACACATATGTACATACACGTACGCATACGCATTCGCACACGCACACACACACGCACACGCACACACATACGTATACATAAAAACATATTATATTTACAGTACTATAATACAAATAGAACAATCAGACACAGAACTAATCTATGCTCGTCACACAAATTTTTGTCTTGTGTGGGAATCGAACCCACGCCCCACAGCTCTTGAAGTAGATCTACTACCAAATGAGCTATTAGGGCAGCCAATTATAACGCAGTTTATGTTAAATAAACTTAATAACTACTGCGAACGTTACGTCTAGTGCGTTATCATGAGAAGCCTCATGTAAAACATGTGAACCGAGATCCGGGTGAACTTTTTATTTTCATTCAAGCAGTTCGCAGTAAGCTAACACGCTCCAGTTAATTTAACAGACGCGTTTATAAAAGTTTAACAAATAGCTCCGAGTTTTCCAATTAAAATGGAATTGTTTATTTGAAAATTGAATTGCAATTGCATGTAACCCGGAACTATACGTTTTGTTTTATAGATTTTCTGTTTTACTTTCTTTATTGAGTGTTGAGAAGGTGCTTGGATTTTTTTTAATGTATTTTGACTGTACAACTTACTTATAATTATTTAATTTATAATTATAATCTTAATTAATTAATGACGTCATTATTTTAGAAATAAATTCTCTAGTGACGTTTAAAAAAAAAGTGAAAGTTGAAAATCTGCCGCCAAGCATCTAATGGTGTGTTCCGGCAGCCTCACTTGAGAGCCAGTACCATTCCCAAGGTACCCAAGGCTTTCAGAATGGAAGCCAAACGGTCTTCCAACTAGGGTGCCAAAACTAATTCAAACGCGCTTTGTGAAATGCATTTCAACCCTTAAACGACACTTCAATTAGACAATAATCCATTCTCGAATGATCATCGTATCATCAAAAAACGATATGCCTTAATTATTTAATAATTGTCAAAGCTTGCTAAACTGCTTCTTCTTGAATCAAAGACGGGTTAACGCCTAACGACGCTTTAGTCTGGCAACAGATGTGCCTAAATCAAACTTGTATTCCATTATTCCTAATTAATATTATAAATGCGAATATGAGCTTGGTTTGTAGGGGGCGCACAAGATACTCTATAACAACTGCGTTGTGTTGACTGCGTTGGCTTAGAAATTAGATTTTTTCTCAGCTTCAAGACAGTAGGCTTGAGTATTTGATATGAATTTCAGCTTGATACCTTTACGCGTTCCTGAGAAAAAGGGTCTTGACAGACAGACGGACAACAAAGTGATCCTATAAGGGTTCCGTTTTTCCTTTTGAGGCACGTAACCCTAAAATCTACAAAAACAGGGACTCAATAAATAAAACAAAAGGGAATAGTATTTCGTGGGGGTTTCGTTTCGCCAATACTCGCCACACTTGGCAGGCGGGTTGGCGAGCGATGTGATTGTTCAAGAAAGACGCTGCTGCCCATCTTCTAGATTACATCTCTTAGCCGACTCTTACGGCATACCACGGGTAGAGAGGGTGGGGTACTATTTTAACGCCAGCACCACCACGGCAACTACGGTACTAATTATACCTAAATAACATGATAAAATAAATAGTCCTAAAGTAATACAGACAGTAGTGCTAAAAATATTTTCTCATATAACGAGCATAACGGCGATAACAGATATAACGGCGCCCGCCCTGTGAAGGGTCACGTTGGCCACTCACTATCGAGTGGCCGCCTGCCAATTCTGACCCTCAGGGCGGCAATTTGCAGCTAAAATGTTTTATCGGATAAAAGTCAGGTGGAGTATTGTAAAAGTATTTATAGAATGAAGTTATTAGATGATTCTTTTAGAAAAAATAAAAGGTTTTATTTCGTTAAAAGTTTTCTTTTATATATAACCTAATTTAGTAAATGTAGTTTTATTGATAAATTTAGTAAATAAAAAAGCGAAATGCAAACTGCTTCAATAAAAAAAAAAATAGGTGATGGGCTAGGTTTTTGACCACCTGATGTTAAGTGACGGTGAGATCGGAGATGGTAAGCACTCCTAGCTTGGAATGGAACTGGCTCTTAAGTGAGGCATGGCTGGAACAGACCGTTAGATGCTTGGCGGCAGATTTTTAACTTGGGGGCAGCTAGCCGACTACTAGAAAGTACCACCATGCTCTATGGTTTCTGCCGCCAAGCAGTAGTGTATAAACATTACTGTGTTCCGGTTTGAAGGGTACTGCAGCTAACGAAATTACAGGGCTATTGAGACTAACCATCTAGTCTCAAAGTAATGAGCGCCAAGGCAGCGATGCCCTGGACTTTGTTTTACAACTCAAAGTTCTGTGTATCGCTGCAATGGTCATGGACAGGCGTTATCCCTTAACATCAGGAGAGCGTCTCGTTCGTCTCATTAATGTTACATGAAAATAAAATAAACTTTTCGGGAAACATACTCCGGCAAAGAGTTCTACATCCTCGCTCTGCGTTTTAAGAATGTAGATTCGAAGCACTTAGTGCGCACATGGGGAAAAATGTGCTCAAAGATCTACTAACCCGCACTTGGCCAGCTTAGTAAACTGTGGTCTTATCCTTCTCACAATGAGAAGAACCCCGGGGCCACTTTACATAAAAAAACAGGTCTTACTTGGAAAATAATGAATTATTATCATTATAAAAGACGGAAACAGTTGATCAAAATAAGTTATGTTATGTTTTGTTGTAAATATCATATTTTATTGTATAAACAAGGTCCTAAACACACACCTTAGAAATAACATCAAACACAAACATCTAACTATCCTTAGATACCTACAAATTAGGAACAAATAAAAACATAAAACAATAATTCTGTGTCTGTAAACTAAAAAACCTAAAGAAAATAGAACTGCTCAATCTTATAGCTAGTTTAAAAAAAATGTTTTCAATATTTTGAAAAAAAAATATAAGTTCAGGCGTTTGAGGATACCACAGATATATACGCAACCCTCTGTTTGCATCGTCGGCTAATTATATAAAATCGCATTTTCAAACACTATTTTTGATACTACTTTTTATATTTGCCTATACCTATCACGCCCTTCCAACGATTAATTAGTATTCACAAATCCAGTAGGACAAAAATCAATTGACCAGATGAAATGAAGTAACAATTTACTTCCAACCAACCAGTAAGTAACCACAGCTGCCCTACCTCGCTCGATTTGTCTGATAATTCAGTAACACTATATGCAATACAAGTGATTAACGAATTATACAAAAATGATTTCACTCGATGCTCAATTATGTCGATTTTAAATTTCAATCGTAAGTAGAACTACCACTAATTTGTTATTATCAATCGAAACGCTTCATAAAGCGAAATTTCATTTAAATATACAAACGTTTAGCAAGCATTATATTGCATATGATTGACTTTGATTTCAATCTATTCTAGCACTCAGGAAATTTATAATCTTGAAGCCTAAATCTAATTAGTTATAAAAAAATATCTTTTTAGTAGTTTAAAAATGTAAAGACAGACACAAACATTTGCTAAATGATAACATAATTTTATAAAAATTTAATTGAAATTGAATGTCAACTTACATCAACAGGCTATCAATCCACACATCACTAACGGCACGTCACTAACCGGCCGGCCGGGACGTCCGCGCGCGTCGGCGTCTTGCGTCCATCTGCCGCCCGCCCTAATCTTATGTCGCAGTGAAAGCACAAACTAAATAATCAAGTCAAAAATCCAACTTGTCAATTTTGAAAAATAATTTGGAATTATTACAGTGTCTAGAATTATAAATAGTTGCGACGTAATTATAAAGATGTTAAGTAGCTCTTGTGAGTTTTAGGTGAAAAAAATATTTGATTAGATTTTTGTAATAAAGTTCGGTATTTAGGTTCCAATTAAAATAAAATAAAAAATACCACAGAAAGCATACAGTTTTATAAATTTGAAGGAAAGCTTGTTCAGATATAAAGAGACATCTGTGTTGTCGTGCAAGTTTGAAAAGTAAATCTTAGAGTGAGTGTTATTTCATGACTTGTAAAACCGTACGTTATTTTATAAGTTGGGAGAAACTTAAGTTATTTTGAAATTCTTAAACACTTACGCGTGTTTAAAAAAAAAAATACTTTATATTATAGTTTAAATTACAAAATCTTCTGTTTATTATGTTTATTTGATTATAAATAAATAAATAAAATAAACAGAACATTTTTTTTGTTTTACAAAAATAAAACAATTTTTTTAAATTAAATTTTAACCAATTATTCTTTGTTTTTTCCTAATTTAATAAATAATATATGACAAAATTTAAATTGGAACGATTTTTGGATAAATTGATCGATAAATCGTCCAAAAAAATACTTATGACTTTATTCATTGCCATCTGCTGAAAGTTTTGTTGATAAACTCTGTTATAATAATTATGGAAATCCTTACTTAAAAAACGTATGTATGTCGTTTATAAGACAAATTTAAGACTTGCTCGGAAGTTTCAGGTTTATCGGTAACTTAGAAACTCTGGCTTCTGACTTCAAGCTTAATAGTCCAGACATCTTACCATTCGCCCGAATTCAATAACTTTTGTAACATACATACGGTATACGGCAGTGTCGTATTTTTCATTACGCGCTCCCTAATTTATGGAGGAAGGAGGGGGATTGTAGTAAGAGGGTTTTGTTTGTAATACAATAGAATATTACGCTTGTGGTGAAGTTAGACACGGCTGGGAGACTCCTGGCGGCATTCTTAAGTATTAAATGTGAATGTGGTATCTTTTTACGAATCATATTTGTAATAAATACCAACCAAATGTGCTGGTTGTTTTTAATTTAGGGATACGATATGTGTTGTTTCTTTGTTGTTTTTAGGGTTCCGTATATCAAAAGGAAAAAAAAACGGAGCAAAAACATGTGGCTACAATAACAGAAAATACATAAAAGCTTAATTAAGAAACTTATATTCTTTGCAAAAAAGGGTATTTTTTATTTATTGAATATTTTATTATAATTAGATTTTTTCTGGGATGATGTAAGTTTTCTAACGATATCCCATACATACAAATATGTTTAGGCATTAAAAAGTTATGAAGGAACAAAGAAACTCACATACATATATGTACCCTGAAAACATTACTCTTTTTTAGACAGTCGCGTAATAACAAATGGTGTCTCCATTTTATCGCAGTTCTAAATTTTTAATCCGCACAGTCAGAGAATGCTACAAACTATTGGCTTTCTTGTTTCCTGAGAGATATAATACTTTTCAAGGTCGGAGGGAATTCTCCTAAGCCAGCGTGCTCCATCTTCGACCACACCATCGCCTACCAACAGGCGAGTTGGTAGTCATTATCAATATTTAAAAAAATGAGAACTTGAAAAATAAATTTAAATTTAAGCTAACGGCAAACTCTTGGTCTGGAAATGTAGTTTAACCGTATTAAGCCTCCGAGGGACCTAGCCGGATAAATCTGTGGCAGGCCTTAATTACAACTGAGGCCTTAATAGGACGTTTTTATTTAATTTATGCACCGCTGTAGAAAATGTTCTGCCTTGAAGATGAGTTAGAGTTTTCGTTCAGAAACCTTGTTTCAGTACCTACGTTCATAAAGGGTCCGTGGACATCCTTAGTGTCAAAGTTAATGTGTTTTAGCCCTGTGTACTAAACTCGAAATTATAGCTTCAAAGATCTTATAGCGATGATATGATGATGCTTTTGTAGCGATGATAGCTCAGTGGTTAGCGTGGTCGGTTCGCATGCCGAAGGGCGTGGGTTCAAACCCCAACAATGAGCTTGAGCTGCTGGTGATGGAAAAACATCGTGAGGAAACCATAGCATGGTGCTACTTTCTAGTACTTGGCTGGCTAACTACCACTCTCAAGTTGAAAATCTGCCGCCAAGCATCTAACGGTGTGTTGCGGCAACTCACTTGAGAGTACTATTCCAGGCTAGGTGTGCTTTACCATCTTCGACCACACCGTCATTTAACATCAGGTGAGCTGTGGTCAAACACCTAGCCTGACAATAAAAAAAAAAATATTTGAACCGCCCTGATATTTTATTTAATGAAAAAGTAATCATCATCTTCATCATCATCATCATCATCATCATCATCATCATCATCACCATCATCATCATCATCATCATCAGCCGTATGACGTCCACTGCTGGACATAGGCCTCTCCCAGTGATTTCCACAAAGACCGGTTGGAAGCGGCTCGCATCCAGCGCGTTCCTGCGGTCTTTATGAGGTCGTCTGTCCACTTTGTGGGTGGACGTCCTACGTAAAGTAATGAGACGAACGATTCATTCTCCGTCCATGACCATTGCAGCGATTTACAAAACTTTGAGTATCAAAACAAAATCTAGGACATCGCCGCTTTGGTGCACACTACTTTAAAACTTTCAATGGTTAGTGTCAACAGCCCTGAAATTTCGCCAGCTGCAGTACTTACTCCTTACTCCGGAACACAGTAATGTTTACACACTACTGCTTGGCGGCAGAATATCTGGTTCCGCGGTGGTACCTACCAAGAAGACCTCCTGCTAAGGAAATCTACCAGTAGTGGAAATGGAAATTAATCTGCTTCAAGAGCTGTATAGAGCGTGGGTTCGATTCCCACTTATAACAATTCTGTCTGGGTATTCTGTATGTATTATAGATAAAAACTCTTTCTCGTGCACACCAGAAATAGAAAATTATAAGGACCTTATGAGCTAGTATCAAAAGTGGCGGCCTTATCACTATGACCGATCTCTTCCAGGTAACCAAAAATGGAAAAGTTATACGTTTCTGACAAAGAGCAGACGAGAGATGTTTTAGCTAGCCAGTTGAGTACTAGAGAGTACCTTACCACCATGCTATGGTTTACTTACGATTGTTACCACGGCAGCTCAAGCTCATTGTTAGGTTTGAACCCATGCTCTTCGGCGCGGTCGGTTAGACCGCGCTGTGATGTCAATTGTCAAAGTTAATCAAATATGTCAAAATATTCTTTTTGTTTTACATGGAAAAGGCCTACTATGGATATTCAGCCAACGTTATGACGTCATCGCTATCAAAAGTTTGAAAACGTATTAAAAATCAACTACCGCAAAAAAACCCAAAATATTCAAATTAGTTTCATAAATTAAAGTTTTCTGTCAGAAAAAAATATAAAATAAATACAAAAAAAAACTTTACATACCGAATTATTTTACGTGTGACAAAAGGGGAGGAAATGAATAACAACTTGTTTCTTTTTAAAATCGTCTAATCACGTCACAGGCTTGGCACCGTCTGCCCCCAGGAACATAAGGATTGTTTATCTTAACTACTCTTATACAAACTGCTAAGTAATCTATAGAGCTCTAGACAGCCCTAGACAGCCCTGTTGGCTCATTGGGAGTATGTCTGCCTGAGCTGTAGGGCGTGGGTTCGATTCCCGCCAAGGACAAATGTTTGTTTGGTATAAACAAATGTTTGTTCTGTGTCTGAGTGTTCTGTATGTATTATAAGTATGTATTTACAAAAAAAAAAGTATTTATGTATTCTATCAGTTATCTGACTTCCATCACACAAGCTCTGCTTAGTTTGGGGTCAGATGGCGCTGTGTAATGTGTCCTACAATATTTATTTATTATTATTATTTTTATCTATGGCAGAGGGAGCTGCCACTACTTATTAATCTATTACAAGTTATAAGTTATTATGAACTATGAAGTAATCACACGTGTGTCTTGCGTTTTAATTTTCTAGCAACTATTTACTTCTAGAAGACTAAACCCATGTATCCTGATTAAGCAGATGTTTATCTGTCTTAATTACCGTTCCAGGGACAAAAATAGAACACACATTTGCGTTCTCAGCCAGAAATTAAAGCCGGCCTGGGAATCCTTGTATAATTTATTCACCGCTATGAAGAATTTTGCTGAGTCGCATGGCTTAGTTTCACGACGGAGTAGAAAATATAAAGAGAAACACTGTCAAGATTTACCTTGAACAATCACATCATCAGCCAATGGATGTCCAATGCTGGTCATAGAGCTCCTCCTGGGGAGGGGTTTTGCCAATACTCGCCACGCTTGGTAAGCGGGTTAGTGAGCGCAGTAAGGTATGATTCTTCAAGGAAGACGCTGCTGCCCATCTTCCGGATTACATCCCTTAGCCGACTCTTACGGCAACCACGGGCAGAGAAGGTGGAGTACTTAAGCCGACACCACCACGGCAACAAAATTATTACATATTTAACAAAATCGGGATGTACAGTTTGGTGTTGCAGCACGTTCAACAAAATCAGGATTTACAGTTTGGTGTTACAGCAGGTTTAACAAAATTGGGATATAAAGTTTGTTGTTACAGCTACATGTCTATCATATAGTAAATCCGAAACTTAATTACATCACTCGATAACTGAAGGATGAAAGAATTACTTACATTGAGTGAAGAATTAAAACATGGAAATCTGAAAGACTTCTCAGTGTTTAAAGATATACATGAAATCACGACCACATGCCTACGACACAACCGTGTGTAAAGCACCCCGATATTGTTAACCTAGCCGGGGGAAGACGTGTTTTTGTTCCTTTTGTGAGTTGAGATCGATCCCAGGCTCTAACCAAACCTCATGAATTCTATCTCACTTTGCCTCACTTGAGAGCTAGTTCCATTTCAGGCTAGATGTGCCTAGCCTTTCAACCATAAAAATATGTTGTACATTTTTAAATCTATAATATATCAAAAGAATTTCTAAAAATAATCAAGTTATATAGAGTATCCGAAGCAGCATTGCTTAAAAGGTAACTTAAGCAAGTATGGAAACACTGTGAATGGGCAGTGGAGATGAAAAAGTTACACAAATAATGGATCGTCCAATGCAAAATAATAACCGGAAAAGACAGAATGCGATTACACATTTTATTAATAAATTAAAATTATATGTCATAAAAACAAATGTGAAACATAATATTGTTAATTACTAGAAATGCTTTTTACAGTATCGACTATAATGCAGTTTGAGAACTGTAAAAAGTTTTTGTAGTAAAAAGCTATATCTCTGAAGATTTCCTACTCAACAATTTTACACCAGTGGTTTATCCAAGTTTCTGTTGACACGGTCGGTTTTTGTGTTGTTTGTTTAATTTTTCGGAGAAGGAAAAGCGCGGGTAAGATTTTTAGAGATTAAGGTAGATTTGAATTTGAAAAAGAATTCAACAAAAAACAGTGCGATTTAACTGTTGCCTTTTTCTGTAATCGTCATAATCAAATAACAAAAAAATGTCCTTTTTTATGTTTGACAGGCTAGGTCAAGCTAGGTGTTTGACCACAGCGCACCTAATGTTATATGACGGTGTGGTAGAAGACGATAAGCACAACTAGCCTGGCATGGAACTGGCTCTAATCTAAGCACTAATTTTACTAAAAGCTAAATAAAACAATCAAATGATGTCAAAAACACTTCAATCAAGCCAAACTCCACGATTATCACATCCCCCTCTCGCCCCCTCCCATTTCAGCTTTCCTTAATAATCCACCTTTCCTCATCGCTGTCACAAAGATTATTCAAATGAGAGATTCCTTGGGTTTTATTGCAAAAAAGTCAATTATATCTTACGCTAATTCTTAACACAATCTTACTTACTTGCCATTGCCTTTTTTAAATCCTCGGTCTAGAGGTGAATGCACATGGTGTTCTATTATATTGTGAGGAAACCAAAGCATGGTGGTGAGGTATTTTCTAGTATTTGGCTAGCTAGCCCTCAAATTGGAAATCTGCCGCCAAGCACCTAAACGGCGTGTTACGGTAGCATCACTTGAGACGCAGTTCTATTCCAGACTAGGTGTGCTTTACCATCTTCGACCATACCGTCACTTAACACTAGGTGAGTTGTGGTCAAACACCTAGCTTGCCGTTAATAAAAAAAAAACTGCTTCAAGAGCTGTAGGGCGATGTGTTCGATTCCCAATGGGACAAACATTTATGATGATGATGATGTTGTTTGTTCTGTATGTATTATTATAAGTAAGTATGTATTTACAGTATATAATAGAATATAAGTATTCTATCAGTTATCTGGTTCTCTACAAGCTTTGCTTAATTTAAGGCTAGATGGCTCTGTGTAAAATGTCTTGCGATATATACATACGTATGTACGGGCTGACAGTTTGAACATTACCAATATTCAAAAACATGTTAGTTAGTGGTTATATGTAACGTATAAGGAAATAAAATCGAAACAAATACAAAAAAAATCTAAGAAAATCTTGGTTGAAGTTTTTCCCAAGACTCCAGAATGTATGGACAGCGCGCAGCCTCACGCGCCGAGCTAGCGCAAGACATAACTATCATACGTAGACTGCGCAGTAACTTATCTAATCTGCGCCCGCGCGCGACTACCATGTCATTTTCGGTGCGCGTGATTTGAGTGTCCGTATTTTTGTGTTTGCTCAGGATAATCAGGTCAAATATTAACCACGTATTTTTTTTTTAATTTGGAGCGACTGTCGGTTATTGAACCCCCTGTATCAATATTACTGACGATGTGAGATAATTTCTAGATAATAGTAAAATGCCCTATAGCTGAAAAGGCCTTTGCAAAAAGGTCGATAAATTGCAAAGCTAACTTATTGCGGATCTTTTAAGTGTAAGAGATATTTATTCCATGTCATCGCAAGACGTTTGAATTGACCACACCGTGTGAACAATTCTTAATTCTTCACTCATA
Source organism: Biston stratarius (assembly GCA_950106695.1). NCBI lineage: Eukaryota > Metazoa > Arthropoda > Insecta > Lepidoptera > Geometridae > Biston > Biston stratarius. The sequence goes on along the minus strand of OX467114.1, from coordinate 1,972,024 downwards.
ATTCGAAAAACATTTTTCAGTAGCCAATCTCCGCAGGGAGTTCTCGATAAAGCACTTTTTGTTAATTAACTTTGTTAATGACGTAAGTTTCCAAGTGTTTCTGGTGCCTCGGGGGCGGACGTGTTCCGATGTTGCCCACTTTGCAGGCTTTTTGATTGAAATAAATCGATCTTTTTGTTTCGTGCTTTGTTCCCGCTTCGTTACAATGCTAGTAATTTATGCCAGAAACTGTTATGGGAGAAACAGAATCAGTGAATGTGATATCAATTTTTTTTTTGTTGTGAAAACTTCTTTTGCCGCGTTAAGCGATGTTTTGGTGGGGGCAAAACTTATGGTTTCACGTCATCGACATGCTAATGCGACGTGTTCAATTTTCACTTTTTTCGGCAGTACCTATGACTACCTATTGTTTCTTTAATTGTAACCTTATGGGTACACGGTACCGAGATGCTAATGAGACATATTGCACAGCTTGTGATACAGTTATTCCAAAGTATTAAATTACACTTCAGTCAGCAGTCCCCATGACTGCCTATTTTAAGTGTAAACTTTTTTAGCTGCTTTGAGCGATTTTTTGGTAGGGGCAAAACTTATGGTTTTGCTTCACCGACACGCGAATGTGTATTGTACAGTTGTAGGTAGAGTTATTCCAATATTTAAGTTTTCACTTCTGTTGGCATTCCACCATGACTGCCTATTTTTTTGTTTTTGTTACAAATCTGTAGTGTTGATAAAAACTCAATCAATGTTGTTGTTTTGTAGCGATGATAGCGTGGTCAGTTCACACGTCGTCAGTGGTTAGCGTGGTCAGTTCACACGTCGAAAGACGTGGGTTGAAACCCCAACAATGAGTTTGAGCTGCCAGTTCCATTCCAGGCTACGCGTGTTTACCATCTTCGAACACACCGTCACTATCATTAAATGACCTATGTCAAACACCCAGCTTTTCAAACATAAAAAAGAAGTGGCAGATTTCCTTAGGATTTCAGGTAGGTACCACCGCTGAATCAGATATTCTGTCCAGTGCATATTATATTATATGTGCACTCAATTACTATGGAAGCGAATTTAAAGACTTATTCACGTCAAAATATATTTAACTAACATAGCAGAGAAATCCAGGAACCCCAACCAGATCAGCGGCCTCAGGAAACCGTAATGTCAAAAGGTTAAGACATCGTAGGTCATATTGCCTAATAATTACTCTTGGGTTATTACTAACGACCTGACCTTTGGCATAGTAGACAGGAAACGGTGCTGAGAAGATGAGGTACTTTAATTAAAACGTTTTTTTTTTGACTTAATATTAGTAGTATGTTTTATTCATCGCTATTTAGCTGCCAACTTTCAGTTTTCAAGTTCAAGTTTTTTTAGTTTCAGTAGATCTGGGCTCCATTGTAGATCGCATCTTCACTTAACATCAGGTGAGATGGCGTTCCAACGCAAGCCTATCATCGCTTCAAACTTATGCTACCAAGCAGTGGAACAGTTTATAATAAAAACTCGGTGATAAACACAGTTAGGGATGCATTTTTATCAACAAAATATTCGCTAAGATTCTAGTAACTTTGGGAAAAACCTTGAAACGCCCGCTCACACAAAAGTTAGGCCGGTAAGTACATTATTTAGCTAAATACTTAAGTCGACACAGGTCAAGTGTTGACTCAATCGCGTGTCTCAGAAGCCGTACAGTAGCGGATTGTGGGAATGGAAGGAAAATCGGTCACAGGCTGGGTTGCTATTTTAACTTTAATCTTTTTGTGGCACAAAGTTAGGATACGTTTAGTAGAAACAGTTTTTAGAGAAATTTACTTTTATGCCAGAAAGAAAGTAAACTACTGTTTCCTAACCAGCATTTGCGGCACACGCGTTTGTTATTTATTTTATTGACATTTTTTTAACTAGGTATATATTATTATTAATTTTGATTTTCATTATGTATAAAATTAAATAATATGAGTACGAATAACTTGGAATAAATAAATAATGATATATTATATTATCAGAAATAAAAAAGAAAAGAAATATTTTATTTTGTAACAATTTTTTTTTACAACAATCGGTTTTTGATAACAACAGTATGTTGCTGGAACGACGCAGGTGATGCCAAACGCCACATGATGCCTTATTATAGCTAAGAAGAACTCGGGAAGTCCCGCCTCAGCAAACATGCTTGACGCGCTACAGTACCGCGGGAGTCTCATAAGGATCTGGTATACATCATTTTACTGGACTCTGATTTGAGCCCAGTTTCATTGTGCAGACCGCTAATGTGGACAGTGGAATGCGCTGCCTGAGTGGGTGTTCTCCGATGGATCTGGGTGTCTTTAAATCGAGAGTGAATCCGTTTCTTCTATGCAAGCGTGCTCCATCGTATACCGTTTCTTCACTTAACATTAGGTGAGATGGCGGACAAATGCAAGCATACCTATCTATTATTTAAAAAAAACTGTATTTTTTATGAGAAAGTATTGAGACAAACGAGACGATGATAAGAGAACGCCTGTCCATTACGGATATACGGAACACAGTAATGTTTGCACACTACTGCTCCGCGGCACAATATCTGGTACCTAAACGACATAAGGAGATTTACCATCAAGTATCAAATTAGTCTTTTAAAAGGAGTAATTCCTCTCGTAATACATGTTTAACTAATTACTTTATTAAAAAGTAAGGTTTTAGAACGGCATAGAACTGCTTTGCAAAGGAAAAAGTAAGCAAAAATGAATTTAATTCAATGACATTTCCTTGTTAAGAATTTTGTGTCATAAAAATAAAAATTTCCTACATAATATTTTTGTTAAACAAATTTTTCGTGCTCATTAATTTTTCCACATATTTTCCCTTTTGACATGTAAACGTTTTTCCGTAAAGGTTATGTTTGAAACAGCCCTTTTACACGTTCTTAGTAACGCCTAAAGCAGGCGAACTGACGGCGTGGTAGAGATTATAATATTCTTAGAATTCCGTGCCAAGCGCTGTAATGTTTCTATATTACAAAATGGCTAGCGGTAAAATACTTTACTGGACAAGATAAATAAAAAAAATACTTTTTGGGAGAAATCGTGTTCCACAAGTTGAAACACGATGTTTTCCTTCACCGACAGCTCAAGCTCAAAGTTGGGGTTTGAACCCACGCCCTTCGGCATGCAAACCGACCACGCTAACCACTGAGCTATCATCGCTATAAAAGATTTCCAGAAGCTTCGCGTATGAGCCAGTTTTCAAGCGAACATCATGAGAAAACCATGGTGGTAGGATACTATAGTACTCAGCTGGCTACCACCCTAGAGTTGAAAATATGCCGCCGGTGTGTTCCGGCAGCCTCACTTGAAGACAAGTTCCGTTTCAAGCTAGGTGCGTATACCATCTTCGACCTCACCGGCACCGTCACTACAGCTCAGCTGTTGTTTATTGATTGATTCATTAACTCTTTATTGTACACACCAAAGATTATACAATACAGATGAAATAATGGTTGTAGCAACTGGCGACCTTATCGCTAAAAGCGATCTCTTCCAGGCAACCAAACAATACAGTTATATATAGTACTAGTTGTGCCCCGCGGTTTCACCCGCGCTAGATGCCTACGTCATAGTGGCTTTATGCATGCAGTCTCAGCCCGATCGGTTTAAAATTGACAAAGTTTCATACAAACTTTCATCCCCTATTTTATCCTCTTGGGGGTAGAATTAATCAAAATCCTTTCTTAGTGGATGCCTACGTTATAACATCTACCTGCATGCCAAATTTCAGCCCGATCCGTCCAGTGGTTTGGGCTGTGCGTTGATAGATCACTATGTCAGTCAGTCAGTCAGTCAGTCAGTCAGTCAGTCAGTCAGTCAGTCAGTCAGTCAGTCACCTTTGAGTTATATATATTTAGAAGATAGATTAGTATTTTATAGTTACTGTATTTTTAGTTATTCTAGTTAATCTACATAATTATATTAGGATATATTAATATTGGAATGTAGATATATTTATGTTTTTTAGTTTTGTATTCCCCTATATCTATATTCTGGTTATTGACACACCCCGTTTTTCTTCCCCTGATCCTTTCCATGCTATGAAGGGTACAATAAAGAGTTAATCAATCAATAAACATCATAGATATAAAATAAATAGCAATAATCAGCTGAGCTGTAGTCAAATACCGAGCCTGTCCACAGTAAAAACAGAATTAAGTCGCCTTTGAGAATTGTAACAATACCACAGTTTTGTTTTACTTATGCGGAATTACTCACGATTAATTATGTCAGATATTCCGACTATAGTTTAGGTGGCCTTCTTCAAGGAGACAAAGCAGAGTACAACACCCGCGGGCCACGTCTTGCATAACACCACTCGCATCAAAATCGGTCAAGGTTTTTAACAGTATACTAAATTTTGAATCAATGAGATTGACTATTGAAAAATGCTCACATCCTCAAAACTACAAAAGATCTAATAAAATCTTCAAACACTCAACAATTTTTTTGAATCGTCGTTACAGACAGACTATAACACTCTGTTTGCGTTGAGGTTAAACCCCCACATATATACGCGAACATGAAAAACAGGTAACTCTTTTTTGGGGCAGTTGGTAAAAAATGTAGGTAATTTTTGAAACTTCTTTTTGAAATTCTTTTAGGTTAAATTTAGAATTCGAGAACAGGTGTCAAACAATGCAAAGCCATAACCTCTTAACAAGAACTCGTTAACTTTCGTTTTAACAGTATGAATGTAAGTAGTAGTTCAAAGTGCGTTTATGACTCGCTTTTTATACTTGTTAGGACACGTGGCTTTGCTTTGGCAGAAGTTTTATAAAAAGTTTTGTTTAATAAAAAGACGAACGATACATTTTCTAATTACCATTTCTATGATTATAATTATTATTGAAGCGGTAAACAGAACTTTGTGTAACAAAACAAAACAATGTCCAGGGCATAGTTGCTTTGGCACTCACTACCTGACATTTGATGGCCAATTAAAAAATAATATCTTAATTGATTACAATCATTGTTTATTTAAAGCAGGTATGGGCAACCTTTGGCTAGTTGCGTGCCAAACTTACTACTTTAAGGCAGTCGCGGGCCATAACACAAAATAAAAAAGCCAATTTTATTAGGTTATTGGTGAAGTAAATTTACGTGTAACGGTCAATGTGATATTTGTGTTTGAACTTCAGAAACAAAATCCACTTGTACAGAGGCGTAATGAGTTTTCCAGATTTTCATCTGTGATCTCTTACGGCATTTCGACTTATTAGTCTTCATCATCGAGAAAAATTGTTCGCATTTATATGTATTTCCAAAAACGCAAACAATTTTTCTCGCGAACTGTCTCAGTTGTTTGTATTTCTCTTCGCGCGAAATTTCAAAATGTCTCGCGGGCCGGATCCGGCCCGCGGGCCGGTTGAATTGATGAATGGTTGTTGTAGCTTCTCTCTGCACTTGCATCCCCCTGGCTAAGTGACATTTGTAGTAAGCATAATGTATGTATTAATATTTATAACTGTAAACTGTAACTTAATATGAAAAGAAAGATCCACAAAAAAAAAGCCTTGCCGAGTTTCTTGCCGGAGTCTTCTCAGTTGAAGTGTAATTATGAGCCGGTGGTAGATTCAAACATGTAACTTAACGTTTATAAGTACCTTACCAGGGCCTAAACTGAATAAATGACTTTCGATTTTGGTTTTGATTTTGACCAGCGACCCGCAAGCAGCACCCGATCACGAGTATGACGCATGTGCCAGCCATCGCCCTCCTCAACCATATCTGAGGGAAGAAACCGCCCGACACACGACGCCGCCGCAAGGAGCCTTCGATGGTGAGCATGAATGCTCGAGGCATACACACAATACACACAATCTGCCGCCAAGCATATAACAGTGTGTTCCGGCAGCCTCACTTGAGAGCCAGTTCCATTCCAGGCTAGGTGTGCTTTACCATCTTCGACCACACCGTCACTTAACATCAGGTGAGTTGTGGTCAAACACGAAGCCTGTCAGATATAAAAAAAAAAAAAAAACTTGACCTATACTAATGATTACATTGATAACACACTACTAAAGATTACATTGGCGTTTTAATCGCCCCCTCTCGGCCTAGTTCCTCCATCACCGCCACCGGTTAAATATTAAGAACCCTACCTACTTGTGTTTATGCAGATAAAGTCTTACAAACTTTTCACTTTTCACGCTCAATTTTCCTTTTTGTCACGTCGTTTTGTCATCCCCATAACTTGAGTAAACAGAGAAGTCAAACCCCCGACTTGGGGAATTAGTTTGTGTACATGACTTGGGACAAAGTTTGCGTTTTGCGGAAAGCAAATAAACGCGCTAATTGGGCGTCTCAACTGTAGCCAACCTAGCGCTTACTCATCAGAAGTTGAAAAGGCAATGACAACTTTGCAGAATATCTTTATAGCAAAACGTGAAACGGGCCTTAGAAAAGGCAGTCCCATCAGGTAGTGTAAGCGTGTTTCTTGATTAAACGGCTGGACCAATTTTAATGAAATTTGGTATGGAGATAGCTGACACCTTAAATAACACTTAGGTTATCACCGCGGGGAGTGTTCCCACGTTCCCCCAATACTACATTTTTTCGGGATGAAAAGTAGCTACGTGTTAATGCCAATTTCAACAAAATTGGTACAGCCGTTTGAGCGTGAAGAAGTACAGACAGGCAAACACACTTACACACAAACTTTCGCCTCTATAATATTAGTGTGGTGCTCTAACTTGTTTTAAGTATGTTTATAATTTGTGACGTGTGACGTGTCCAAGAGTCCTGTAAGGTCTAAAGGAAATAAAGCACTTTGAGTTTTGAGTTTTTTTTGAGTTTAACATTCAATTACAAATCAAGGTCAATAAATTTGTATCACGGCACAGTAAGATCGATAAGATTAAAAAAGTAAAACAATTTTGTACCAAACAAACAATCTGAAACAACTAAGTCAATTTATTTAAATGTTACCGTGCACTTGGTGAAGCTTAAATACTAGGGTGTGCGTTCGTTCACAAAAAATCGCGTTCACTTACTAAAAATAATTAGGAATCTTTTATTAGGGTTCCGTACCCAAAGGGTAAAAACGGGACCCTATTACTAAGACTTCGCTGTCTGTCTCTCCGTCCGTCTGTCTGTCACCAGGGTGTATCTCAAGAACCGCGATAGCTAGACAGTTGAAATTTTCACAAATCATGTATTTCTGTTGCCGCTATAACAACAAATACTAAAAATAAATATTTAAGGGGGCTCCCATACAACAAGCGCGAATTTTTTGCCTCTTTCATAGATAATGGTACGGAACACTACGTGCGCGAGTCCAACTCGCACTTGTTTTTAAACTTTGTGTCAACGAATCGTTTTTCTTTTTTAACCGACTTCAAAAAGGAGGAGGTTCTCAATTCGACTGTATGTTTTTATTTGTATGTAACGCGATCATTCCCCCAATCATGAATCGATTTTGATGATTCTTTTTTTGTATGGTAGATTATACTTCAGAGGTGTTCCTATATAAATTTTATCGAAATTGATTTATCCTTTACGCTAAAACCTCGCTGTTTCATTGGAGTAGCGCATTTAGTTGGTCATGGAGTCAGATTTTATAAATTGTTTTATACTCGTGTATTATTTTCAGAACGGTCTGCTGGTACTGTTAGTTTAGTGTGCGGTGGTGACAATCTTACATAATATTTATAGGGTCAAAATGAGGGTAGCTGCATTTTTTTTTAATACGGAATAATCCGTGTTAGTCCACCAACTACTCTGATAGGAAGCGATGATGTGGTCGAAGATGAAGCACGCAGATACCTATTCACTCTGACCTTGAAAATATCTAGATTATATCTCTCAGAAAACAAGGAAGCCTTATGCTGACATTAACGTCTTTGTAAATCTAAAAAAAATGCCGATTTTATTTAACTTTATGTTCACTTTAAAATTTACCGAGATTTTTTTATTAATCTACTTACTAAATTTCACTAAATTCAATTCAGCTGTTTATTTATGAAATGTAACAAACCGTGGTCACCACAGTAAAGAAAAACTCATATAGAAATTCCACGTAAAGATAAAAGCAATTCCGACCAAAAACTTGTGTCTAAACGAATTTAATTTTTGTTTTTCTGTATCTGAAACAGACCTGATTAAGTCTTTGTATTCTGCTCGTGCGGACTTTTACTCGTAGGTAAAGCTTCCACGAGTAATCTTACATCATAATATCAAATAAAGGTTGTTTCTTTTGTCATATTTTTGTTTTTAGGGTTCCCTCCCTCAAAAGGAAGAACGGAACCCTTATAGGATCACTTCACTGTCCTTGTCAAGACCTTCTATCTCGGGAGGTATCGAGTTGAAATTAAAACTATATACGAAGATCTGTAGTGCCTTGCAGCTGTAAAAAATAAAACTTCTCAGTTACCATAATAAAAAGTTACAGCCGCTTAAAAAAATGCATATTTCGACACTCACAAGGGAATCAAAACCAATAGGGTAATTCCTGTTAACCTAGAATTATGATATTTGGCAAGAAACATTGTCACATAAAGGAAACAATTTGAAAGTGGCACATTTTTAATTTAATCACAAATAAACCGGCCAAGTGCGAGTCGGACTCGCGCACGAAGGGTTACGGCTGACTAGCTACCACCCTCAAGTTGAAAATCCGCCGCCAAACATCTCACGGTGTATTCCGGAAGCCTCACTTAAGAGCCAATTCCATTCTAAAGTAGATGTGCTTACCATCTCCGACCAAATCACTTACCGTTAAGCGAGCTGTGGTCAAACATCTTGCCTATTAAAAAGTTGATCTTATGGCGATTCCCATATTTGATATCGTCATCATTTTTCATCACTACAGGAAAAACTGAGAAACAGTCTCCAGTGCTTTCCTAGTTTATGAAAACGGAAATATTTCCCAAGAATACTTAAAGAAGTTTTTAAATTACCTCCATTAGACAGAACGTAGTCCGACAAAGGCCATTTGAAAATTTCAACGCTCGCAGTTAAACACTAATGGGTAGAGGGTGGAACTTTGTCACAATAAACGTTAAGAGCAGCGCACCTGAGACACTTGATGCTACGCAGTACACTAATTTAATTTTTATTTACTTAAGGCGATATTTAATTTTTCTGACTGTAGAAATTTTAAATTGCGCTTGTATTTACTAAAATACAACTTTTAAATAAAAGTACCTGGATGACCGAGCTTTGCTCGGTTTTTTAAGGAACTTGAAAAAAAAAATGATCTTGGATTCGAACCGGGGTCTTCGGGATCCCGGGATCCCGATTATATTTTAGTCCCGAAATTTTCGGGATTAAATTCAATGAATCCCGGGATTTTCGGGACTAGTATATTGTTTATATAAGTCAATAAAAATGTGCGTGATCTTTCTAAGATCATTAAACAAGAAATGAATCTTTATGAGGCTAGTTCCACACGAGGTTATAATTTGGAAAAGGCTTATAAAAAATTATTGACGATTCCTCCAACTTCCATCGAGCCTGAACGCGCGTTTTCCGCTGCCTCATATTTGTGCAAAAAATTAAGAAGTATGCTTTCGGATGAGACGTTGGATGCGTTGTTATTTCTTAGATTTTATTTTCGTGGCTTAAATAAGTAAATTATAGTTTCTGGTCTTTGATTTAAAATATGAGTCCTATTAACATTGATCTCTTTTGACAAATTTTAAGAAGTTTATTTTTTTAAGTTTATTGTTAAATAAAATAAAGAAACTAAGCAATAATTTATTAAACTATTTTATAAGGGCCTAGTTTGTTAATTTTATTAGAAGAAATTATAATTTTGTTTTGTTTTTGAAGATTTAAGTAAAGATTTAAAATAAAAGGTTGATTTTGATATGTTTTACTTTCTTGCTACCACTTTTTATTACCAATACAATCCCAGGACTATCCCGGGATCCCGGTATTAACTGTTGATAATCCCGAAATCCCGGGACTAGAAAAATCGACCGGGATCGAATCCTCTATTTGTAGTATTCTGTCAAAAGTAAGCCATTCGTTCCACACCTAATATTGAATATAGAAAAGTTTTAGCCACGTATTTTCGTTTAGATCCAGCCATGCTTAGCAATGAGCTGAGAGACCAAAAATGATTAAACTTTTTCAATCACAGCAGCCAAAAGTTGTCAAAACAACTGTAGCAAGGCATTGGCAAAATTCTTATTTTTATACGAAGTTAAATATAGATTTCAATTATTGGCAACGTAATTGAAGATTCAACAAAGGCAAAGAACATTTTTGAGTTCAAAACTTTGAAAGGATTTTGTATAGAAATATCATGTAAGATAACTTTTAAATTAAAATAAAAAAGGATTTTTGTGTGTAAAATAATCTGAAACTTTTTTAGCACACAGAACTGATGGCCGATGGGGCTGCAAAGTTCTGGAGTGGAGACCACGGACCGGCAAGCGCAGCGTAGGACGTCCACCCACAAGGTGGACAGACGACCTCATAAAGACCGCAGGAACGCGCTGGATGCGAGCCGCTTCCAACCGGTCTTAATGGAAGTCAATGTTTTTTTTTTTCGTTTTATTATATCCGACAGCAATTTTTTTTATACCCTCATATTTTGTATCTTAATATCGAATCGAAAACAATTTATTTGAAAAGATTTTTATTTAGGGCGATAGAGACGAAGAACGACACTAATAAATATCCTAGAACATTGTTTTTTCAGGGAAAATACTTAATGTATACCACCGGCCCAGGGGCGGGAAGGGTGGTTGTGTGGGACTCTCCGTCCTAATGACGGCCTACCTACTAAAAACCCTGGAGTGTTCCACCTCGGCGCCGTGTGTCGAGGCTGCTGGCACGCTTTCGCACTCTACCGCGGCCTTAACAGCGCTTGTCCTTGCGGACCCGCCTCGGGGAGCCCAAGATCACCCCGCCACAATGACGATGTGTCAGAACACCGGACACATCGTGATCCACCTCGGAGATCATCCTAGAACATTTAACATAGCGTCATCTAGCCTCAAACTAAGCAAAGCTTGTATTATGGTAACCAGATAACTGATAGAATTCTTGTATACTTTTTTTCGTTAACCAGAACAAACATTTATGCTCGTCACACAAATGTTTATCCTGAGTGGGAATCGAACCCACACGCCCTACTGCTTTTGAAACATAATTAAACAATACCAAATAAGCTACACTACACTGAACACTATAAGTAACATCTAGATATTTTATACAAAAACTATTGAAATCCAATTAAAATTCAACTAACTTTCTTCACAAAATGCGGCTTATTACAAAAACACAAGTCAATTATACAAGAATTAAAATGACTTATGTGCTCTGCTTATATTTATTATTAGCTTAATTTGGTAACCGCCCAATGCTAAGCATCTCTCTTCTTATACGCCACTTGTCCTGGACATGATTAGCACACAATTTTGTCTAGATTCAACCTGCGACATTTATTATATCGTTTACCCAACGACCTGGTCGACGACCAACGTTTTGTTTACCAGTTCGCGGCCACCAATCCGTCAACGTTTTAGTCTTCTTGTCCAGTCCAAAATATCCTGCCCTTATACCTAACAACGGGAATAAGTACCATAAGTAGCTGTCTTGCTTTGGATTGCACTTCCTTCCAGTATCGGACAAGCTAATTCTGTTAATATATTTAATAATTTAGTATATAAACATTATTTATCTGCATGTTAATGTATACCTATTTGTATTTTATATTTATATATTTTGTATATTTGTTGTATGTATGTTTTTTTTTAACCTATAGTAAGTATGTTTTTCTGTTTGTATATAAACATATTCTCACTCTGAAATTTTATATAATTATTATTATTTGCTTTTTTTACACCAACTTAAATATCTATTCTTTTAATTTCCATCCTAAGGTTGTCTGGAAGAAATCGCTCTAGGCTATAAGGCCGCCCTTGTACACCGTTTATTTGTTGTTTCTATGTTGTATTTTTGTTTTGTTACTTTCTTTCTCTCTTTTTTTTTAATTTTTGTATTTATTTTTATAATATGTTTGGTGTATAATAAAGTTGTATTGTATTGTATTGTAAGTAATAAAATATTGTCATTCTTAACGGGAAATATATCTTTCTACAGTACACAAACTTCGGCTGAGCATTTTCCATCCCGATATTCAGCCATGTGAATGTAACGTAAACATGAGAGTTCACGTCCTGTCTTCCCACATTATCCCGGTAGGGTTAGCACAAAGCGGCAACGACAAGTAATCTTCGCTACAGACAATGCCGTTCTAAACTTTCGCGCAGTCCGTTACGTAGGGTCACCACGTTTTGAGAAGAAAGAAGGACAATTGATGTATTTTTTTCTTCAAAAAAAAAAACCGAATGCTCCGTGCTTCAGGCAATTACAGTGCTATTGTAATGTTATTGCTATTTATGTCAATAAATAAATAAACATCGTAGGACATTACATATCTCCATCTGACTCCAAACTAAGAAAATCTTGTATGGTATCTTGTAATCTTGTCTTGTTTTGCAGTCAGATAACTAATAAATTTAAACTTTGTAATTTAAACTTTAATAACTTAAACTTTTTTTTATAATTACTTATAATACATACAGAACACCCAGACACAGAACAAACATTTGTTTATACCACAACTAAACAATAGTTATAAAATAATGTCAGTAGGAACTTCCAAAGTTATAGGTGATCTTGTCATAAAGAATTTCGTTTCATTTGTTTTTTGCAAGTGACTGTGTTTAACTGTGTGTTCCGGCAGCCTCACTTGAGAGCCAGTACCATTTCAGGCTAGGCGTGCTTTACTATCTTCGACCACACCGTTACTTAACATCAGGTGAGCTGTGGTCAAACACACAAGCTAAAAAAAGACTGCCTATTGACCGAAATGAAAAATGTTTCACATCAAAAATCTGAAATTATTAATTAGTTTCATAGAATACGTAGTGTATCTACTACTTTAACCAGTTAGTTTTATAAAAGAAGACCTTGGAAATGTCTTGTCTTATTTAAGGTAAAGTAGGGTATATTATGTGTTACTAAGTGGTCGATCAACTTAGCAGGAGGTCGTCTAGGTACTGTATGAAATATTCTGCCGCCAAGTAACCATTGACTTTGGTCTTCGTTTTGTTACTCAAATTTCTGTGTATCATTGCAATGGTCATGGACAAGCGTGATCCTCATCGGAAGATCGTCTGTCTCATTAATTTTAACACAATCAAACCAATTTAAAGTATATTTATTAAAATTTCTATTACTGTTGACTTTAATGTAGAAAAGTGTAGTAAAATCCCGCATAATTATAAGAATAAAAAGGAGGCGCCACTTGTCGTCTTTTCACATCAAGCAAGCTGTGGTCAAAGACTTCTTAGCTTGTCAGTTATAGAAAATCTCCGACAACACTCAACATTACCACGAAATTTGGTAGTGTTTCATTTCCATATCACACTATTTATGTAAAAACTTGAAAATAAAGGCTTTGATTATCAGGGCGAGTGAAACGAGCCCTAACACTATTCCACAACCTGAGCATTTTTGTAGTACACTTTACTGAAAAACTATCACGCCTATAGATTTGTGCTTTAACACAGTTGTTTATCTTAATATCTAGATGTGTTATCTGTCAAAGAAAATGTAATTGTATAATCATTAAAAAAAATGAACATTAACAATTTTGTATTCATTGGATAGAATGTTATTGTACTACTAACGTCATCTGTTAGAAAACCAAAGAGTTAACATCGCTGCAACAGAACTGTACTCAATACTCAAATACATCGTAGTTAATCTACTTAATACTAGATGACACCACTAGAATCAGGTTGTAAAATAACGGCGTATCAGTGTTCCCAACTTGGGGGCTTTATAATAATTTAAAAAAACTGTCTTGAAAATTATTACCTGTTAGAAAAACTACGCGAGCCCTCACAAAGCTCAGCTTTTTGCTAGTAAATTAGGTTGAAATTAATCATAAATTTTACTTTACTTTCAAAATTTATAACAACTATTTTTAATATAGAACTGTTACATTTAGAACTACAACCTAGGGTCTAATTATCATAGACAATACACAAGCTCTACTAGTAAGTATCCTTACAATGATAAACACATGGTCACCCTCTGATAGGTCGCCCTTATCTCTGTCAACAGTGCAAACTCGGCACCGCTAATTTCATTTCTATTTCAACAGCACTAAAATATATTTCTCAAGAAACGTAAAATGATTTTCTACCCTTTGTGGGCGCTATCAAAAGAATTTCATCTTCCGTGCAGATGGTTCTTTGAGACGAGTTAAGTTCCTGTATCAGAACTTTAATTAGGTTCACAATGTTTTTAACAATAAAACAAACAGATAAACTTGACCAAGGAATCTGTAATAATCCTATGAGCTATTCCTACAACTGGTGGCCATATCGCTAAAAGCGATCTCTTCCAGGCAACTAAGAGATTGTTGAGCTAAAATATAGAACCTGGATGACCGAGCTATGCTCGGCTGAAAACACGGATAAAACGACGTTTTCTAAAAATGAAACCTTGCTGGATCGATATATTGACAAAGCCTACTATAAGGTGGCTCATTACGTGGAAGACAGGAATATATGGTTGTAGTAGTTTCCCTCTGCACTTGCATCCCCCTGGCTAAGTGACAATTGTAGTAACCATAATGTATTAATATCTATAACTGTAAACTGTATAAACTGTAACCTAATATGAAAAGAAAGATCCACAAAAAAAATGCCTTGCTGAATTTCTTGCCGGAATCTTCTCAGTTGAAGTGTAATTACGAGCCGGTGGTAGATTCAAACATGTAACTTAACGTTCATAAGTGCCTTACCAGGGCCTAAACTGAATAAATGACTTATTGATTTTGATTTTCGCCCCCGAAACCCCCTGCATACAAAATTTCATGAAAATAGTTGGGAGCCGTTTCCGAGATTCAGATTATATACGAGTATATATACAAGAACTGCTCGTTTAAATTAAAACATATATCTGTCACGCTTAATTGATAACTTCTTTTTTTATGTTAAGGTAATCAGACGAACGAGACGCTCCCCTGATGGTAAGAGATAACGCATAACTATTGCAGCGGTACCCAAAACTTTAAGTAATAAACAAAGTCTAGGGCATCGCTGCTTTAGCGCTCATTGCTTTAAACTTTCGATGGTTAGTCTACCCCTCAAACCACAGTAATGTTTACAACAGTACTTTTTGGCGGCAGAATATCTAATACTGTGGCGGTATCTACCTAGCCGACCTCCTGCTAAAGAGAATTACCATCAAGTAAATCTTACTTATCTGACAAAAATGTTTAAGATGATTATAAGTGATCACTTGATGATTGACGTTGTCTGGAATAGAAACTGACTTTCAAATGAGATATGTGGCTCCCACAGATTTCCGATACCCTATCCGATCTATATGTAAGCCTGGGTGTCAGCTACCTTCATACCAAATTTCATCCAAAGTGGTCCACCCGTTTGAGTGAGAAGAAGTAACAAACACACAAACACACCAACAAACTTTTGCCTTTATAATATTGGTACGATTTCAGGATAAACTGCAGAAGGAAGTTTCCACGAACTTTGCACGAAGGCAGCCGCATCTGTATGTGTTGAGGCATGCCGTTCCCTCACCGTCATTTCCTTACCCTCGGCCGAGCCATCAGACGAAGAAATCGCGCGCCAGAGGATTCAAATTGCGCGCCCCAAGCGATGCCTCAACTCGCCGCTAGGAGGCGCTTCGAACAAAATACCAGATTACCGCAAAACCGAGAAAAAACACTGTTGTTTTTTTGATAAGGTGTCGCCGTTACTTTCTTTCGGTTAAGCTGGCAAAAAGGACATAAATATAATACTATTTCAGCGAGTCTTCCCATTCAATACTAGAAAATGGAATTCCGGGACTTCGAAGACAATTAATTTACGTGTCGTGTTGTGTTCAAACGTTTATAAACATAAATCATCACATAGTATTCTGGACTACTCGGTGTGGCAGTGGTTTCCTAGGATCGGAGTGTGGCGATCAAAGGCCGAGGTGAGTTTCTCTCTTTTCGTACACCTATCCTGGAGCAAGCCTCAAGTTTTTTTTGGAATTACTTTTATTATGGTCACGATGGTAGCGCTTACAGTATGTTTTCGAATCCTTGTCTTTATTTCAACCAAATTGATATCACAATTATAACTTGATATCAATCCAATCGCAATATAAAACAATCAACAAGTAGATTAATAAATAAATCTACTAGGACGCGAAATCGGTAATAAAACCTAAAATTGTATATTAATAACGTCGCCGATTATCGGATCCGATCAAAATTTTTGTCTACAAAAGTTTTTATGTAATACGCACTACGTCCGATAATACAAGTAATTCATTTTGCTTCGTATTTGTACCATTTGTGGAAGTAACCAACGACTTTTATCCGACTTCAAGAAGGAGGTAGGTTATCAATTCGAATCATAATTGTTTTAAGTTTATTTTTATTTTAGTCACAGACCTTCATCGAAAGTCTCAAGATAATGAACGCCAAAACAGAGTTTTTTTTTACGGCTGACTGGCTAGGTGTTTGACCACAGCTCACCTGATGTTAAGTGACGGTGTGGTCGAAGAAGGTAAAGCACACCTAGCCTGGAATGGAACTGGCTCTCAAGTGAGGCTGCCGGAACACATCGTTAGATGCTTGGCGGCAGATTTTCAACTTGAGGGTGATAGCTAGCCAGCCGAGTACTAGGACGTACCCTACCACCACGCTATGGTTTCCTCACGATGTTTTCCTTCACCGGCAGCTCAATTTCATTGTTGGGGTTTGAACCTACGCCCTTCGGCATGCGAACCGACCGCGCTAACCACTGAGCTATCATCGCTACAAAAGTTGCTCTGGACTTTGTTTTGCTACTCAAAGTTCTGTGTATCGCCGCAATGGTCATGGACATGCGTTATTTTTTACTGTCAGGAGAATGTGTCGTTTCGTCTTATTAGTGTTTCTTTATAATAAATCGGACGCAGTGAGTAGAGGGCCAAAATGACTGCGACCCCTTTCAGTTTTAATTTTAATTAAAACCTCAAATTTAATTTCGTTCCGCTACAGTCGAAATGGCGATTTTCCTTCAAATTGATTGCTACCGATCTTCGGAGACCATTAAATTTGATATCGGGTTAAATAGGAGCTTTTCATTTGTAACGTTACCCCGGACTGTTCAAATTTCCTTTAATTTGGATTATTATAGGAATTATATTATTTTAAGAAGGTTTTGAAAATGATTACTAGGTGGTAGATCCGAGCTGGAACACTCCAGGGTTTTTAGTGGGTAGGCCGTCATTAGGACGGAGTGTCCCACATAACCACCCTGCCTGCCCCAGGGATAGTGGTATACACAAAGTATTTTCCCTGGAGAAAAAAAGAGTACTTTCTAGTACTTGCCTAACATCCTTAACTTCAAAATCTGTCCCCAAGCACCTAACGGTGTGTTCCGGCAGCCTCACTTGAGATCCAGTTCCATTCCAATAAAGGTGTGCTTACCATCTTCGACCACAACGTCACTTAACATCAGGTGAGATGTGGTAAAGCCCAAAAAAAAAATTCATAAAAAAATAAACTTGGCATAAAATAAAACATCACAAACATCAGATAGGATGTTATCGAACACAAATCTATTATGAACAAAAAATATACTTGAAAATATCCAAATACTTGACAATGGCCAATACATAAAGTACGATGCCAAAGATAAAGAAAAAGATGAATCAATAACGGAAATGACATGACATAGGTACGTATTCCGTCATTAAAAATCCGTCGCAACATTTTAACGACACGTCAGCACCAGATCAGACTCAGAATAGGTGCCAATTTGATTGATCCACGTCAAAACGTTCCAAGCTCCTCGCGCTTTCATTCATAATAACCATTATTTATCTGTAGATTTGACTGAGGGCACCACAGTCGTAATTTTTCAACAAAATAAAAAGGTTTTCGTTGCAAACATCAGTTTTGTCATTAATCCAACTGAACAGAAATTTTGGTGCGTTTCGTATTTTTGAAGGCGCGAAATGAATTTCCGATTTTATCAATCGATGTGGTTTAATTGTTTTTCGACGTCGACAATAAAGTGGTCGTTATTGGTGTACGTTTGTTTATACGAATTGACAGAAACCAGTTTCAATGGTAACATTTCAAATTGGCCAGCTTTAAGGTTATAAGCTTGATTGATTGATTGATTGCGTACTTGCTTGCTTGGTTGATTGAGCGATTGATTGATTGCGTGCTTGCGTGCTTGCTTGATTGGTTGATTCATTGATTGATTCCTTGACTGATTGATTGATTGATTAACTCTTTATAAGCTTGAAGTGTGCTAAGCCAATTTTGAGGGGTTTTTATGCTCATTCAGTAAAATAGAACATCGTGAAGAAACCATAGCATGATTGTAGGGTACTCTTTAGTAGTCGGCTGGTTAGCTCAAGTTGAAGATATGTCGCTAAGGAAACATTAAGTTGCCTTTTATATAAAAGTAATGAGACGAACGCAATGTTTCCTTGATGGTAAGAGATAACGCCTGTCTATGACCATTGTAGCGATATACAAAACTTTGAGAAACAAAACATAGTCTAGGGCGTCGTCGCTGCTTTGGCGCTCATTACTTTGGTTGATGGTTAGTCTCAACAGCCCTGTAATTTCGCTAGCTGCAGTACCCTTCAAACCGGAACACTAATGACGCATTACTGCTTGGAGACAGAATATCTGGTACTATGGTGGTACATACCTAGACGACCACCTGGTAAGGAGATCTACCACCAAGTAGGTATATGTTGCAGCAGCCTTATTTGAGAGCCAGTTCCATTCTAGGTGTGTTCATTACCTCCGATCATACCTTTACTAAACATTAGGTGGGCTGTAGCCAAGACCTAGGCAGTTTTTTTTTTTTTAATTTTGTAGCTGTTATAGCACAGTGGTTAGCGCGGTTGGTTCGCATCCCAAAGGGCGTGGGTTCAAATCCCAACAATGAACTTGAGCTGCCGGTGAAGGAAAACATCGTGAGGAAACCATAGCATGGTGGTAGGGTACTTTCTAGTACTCGGCTGGCTAGCTACCACCCTCAAGTTGAAAATCTGTCGTCAAGCATCTAACGGTGTGTTGCGGCAGCCTCACTTGAGAGCCAGTTCCATTCCAGGCTAGGTGTGCTTTAACATCTTCGACCACACTGTCACTTAATATCAGGTGAGTTGTGGTCAAACACCTAGCCTGTAAGCAATAAAAAAAAACTAAAAAAATCTTATCCATATTTTTCCATCCGTGTAAAACGCATATTAAACTATTTTTAACCTATTGTTGATTCATTGTTTCACGCCAAATTTACATTTCAATCACGATTAATAAACAAACATTCAACACACATTGTTACAGACTAACCCATTAACC
Source organism: Biston stratarius (assembly GCA_950106695.1). Lineage (NCBI taxonomy): Eukaryota > Metazoa > Arthropoda > Insecta > Lepidoptera > Geometridae > Biston > Biston stratarius. Next base: position 1,952,635 of record OX467114.1, on the reverse strand, counting down.
CAGTTTTCAAGGAACAAAAGTTTAAACAAAACGTCAAAAAGTAGTAAATTTAACTGGACGCAACCAAAAACATTCTTAACAAAAATAAACCAGAAATCTTACTCATGCACTGTATATAAATCATATTCTATATCATCATCATCAGCCGTATGACGTCTACTGCTGAACATAGGCCTCCCCCATTGATTTCCATAAAGACCGGTTGGAAACGGCTCGCATCCAGCGCGTTCCTGCGGTCTTTATGAGGTTGTCTGTCCACCTTGTGGGTGGACGTCCTACGCTGCGCGTGGTCTCCACTCCAGAACTTTGCAGCCCCATCGGCCATCAGTTCTGCGTGCTATGTGCACTGCCCACTGCCACTTCAACTTTTCACTTCACTACAACTTATCTTCTAGATATACTGACTCAAATAAACAATTCGTTCAGGTCATCTGTAGAGCAGTGTATACACCTTGTTCACAGTACATCACGAGAAATAATAATTTGTTTAGGTAATAAATGTCGAACTAAAATATTTCACTTTGAACGACCGCTGGGCAAAGGTCACCACAGCAAGGAGTGAAAACATCTATTGGCGGTAAAATCGACTCATATGCCGTGACAGCAAACGGTGTGCCGTTCCTTATGTCCTATATACGCCACTTTTCTCAATTTACTTGTTTGTGTGCGCGTTTGAAATACACTTCATTGCTTTTATATATGAGCTGCCAGAATACATATAATAAAATACAACTTTATTGTACACCAACAATCGACACAGGACATTAAAAAAACTTACAAAAAAGAACAATACAAACAATATCGATCATCGTAGTACAACGGCGGCCTTATAGCCTACAGCGATGTCTTCCAGACAACCTTTGGATGGACAGAAATTATAGCACAACTATTAAGGTTGGCGGTGTAAAAAAAACTATACAAACTGTACTGTTTCATATCTGCTGAACGTCTCTTAACGTCCAATTTTTTTTTTTGTTTTCGTTGTTCATCATCCGTCATATCATAGCTTACCATCAGGCGAGTTGGTGGTCAAACGGGGCCTTAATCGTATAAAAAAATAGTAAGAAATTAACAATTTTTTTGGTCTGACTGGCTAGGTTTTTGACCACAGCTCACCTGATGTTAAGTGACGGTGTGGTCGAAGATGCTAAAGCACACCTAGCCTGGAATGGAACTGGCTCTCAAGTGAGGATGCCGGAACACACCGTTAGATGCTTAGCGGCAGATTTTCAACTTGAGGGTGGTAGCTAGCCAGCCGAGTAATAGAAAGTACCCTACCACCACACTATGGTTTCCTCACGATGTTTTCCTTCACCGGCAGCTCGAGCTCATTGTTAGGGTTTGAATCCACGCCCTTCGGCATGCGAACCTACAGCGCTAACCACTGAACCATCATCGCTTCAAAATTTATATGAAGATTTATCTGCAGCACAAAATTATATTTTATACATAGATTGGTTGGTCGTTTTGTTAGGAAGTTCTCTTTCAGGTACATAGAGTTCATTGCGTATACACGTAAAATAAGCATCTGAACATCAACAATGAGTCGGAACTTTCAGTTTACCATAACCTAAAATCATGGTCCCAACTGGTAAGCGGAAAATCAAAATAAGCCTACACCAAAATTTATAACTTTATAAAGGGGTTGCAACTCACAAGCATTTGCTAGTTACTAGAGTTTACGTCGTCTTTAGAGGTTTTTCGTATATTTTAAATAGAAAAATGGCAAACATTTTTTTTTATTGATTAATGATCTCTTTTTTGTTCGCACCAAACATTAAACCTATAGAATTAATTGACTTAGTGTAACGAGTGGCGGTTTTATTGTTAAAGTCAATATCTTCCAGGCAACTTTAAGATGAAGAAGATTCAGAGAATTGATTAAAGTAGGTACAGCACCTAAGCAAACCGCTGGACACTTGAAACGATAGTGATGTTATCGTAAGCCATCGAGTAAGAAAACACAAATATACATACCTCTTTTTACACAAAACATACGTACATCCACATGCACTGACATTCGCGTATATTGTACATGCACATACATGCATACACACCTATGCACACACATTCATATAGACGCACGTACGCACACTCACGTACATGAATACGAACGCATGCACACGCACACACACGGACGCACGCACACGGACGCACATGCACGCACACACAAACACACACACACACACACTAGTAAAACCTAGGCAAATCACAAACGTTTCATCATTCATCATCAGCTATAGGACGTCCACTGCTGGACACTGCTGGGGTTTTGCCTATACTCGCCACCCTTGGCAGGCGGGTTGGCGAGCGCAGTTAGGTATGATTGTTCAAGGAAGACGCTGCTGCCCATTTTCCGTATTACATCCCTTGGCCGACTTTTACGGAAACTATGGGTAGAGAAGGTGGGGAACTATTACTTACGCCGGCACCACCACGGCAAACGTTTGCATTCATAATATTACTTTAAGACCTTTTTTGCTAACAATTTAAAAAATTCACTGAACGACAGACGACGACAACGTAGATATGAAGTGTACGAATACTTCTCGTAGCTGGTAAAGAATATCAAAACTTATCGCTTACGTTCATAAATTAAAGCAGCACCAAGTTAAACGAAGAGGCGAGCCTTCCTTGACATCTGTTGAACTAGCCGCCACAGGTCACTGACCGTCAAAGGGCCGGCAAACTTCACTGTCAGCGAAACGTGAGTTGGGGAAACGTGCTGACTTAGCTCTTGGCTCGATGCGCACTGCTGTTTACATTACTTCAAGAATTATGGGGGCAATATATTTTAAGGACAAACACGAAATATACGTATGATATTTATAGATGATAGGCTAGATATCTGACCACTTCAACTTACCATACTTGACCATGTCAACCTTGTCAAAATGGCATGTTTACTATATTCGAACCTACCGTCATTTAACACCAGATGAGCTGTTGTCAAACACCTGGTCTGTCAACCATTAAAAAAATCCAGTTTATCTTTTTTTATGTAATAGTAATGATTCGAATAAGACGGTCTTCTGATGGTAAGAGATAACGCCTGTCGAAGACCATTGCAGCAATGCACATAACTTTGAGTAGTAAAACAAAGTCCAAAGGCGTCGTTGCTTTGGCGCTCATTACCTTGAGACTTTTGAGGGTTAGTCTCAAAACAGCCCAATTATTTCGCTAGCTACAATACCCTTCAAACTGGAGCACAGTAATGCTTTCACACTACTGCTCGGCGGCAGAATATCTGGTACTGCATTTTTGGTACAGCGTATCTGGTATCTACTCGCTTCTCACTATTGTTTATCTACAAACTTGTAAAATATTTGGTCAAGTGCGCGTTAAGCTTGCACACTGAGGGTCTACCACACAAAACATAGATCTTTACTTATAATGATTGCTTTGATGATAATGATAGACAAACATAAAACGTTGAACTAAATAATACAGTAATGTTATAAATGCTCTTTCTACATCCTTTCCATACTTAGGTTGCCTGGAAGAGTTCACTATTAGCGATAAGGCCGTTCATTGTTGCACGATTGTTAGGTTTTGTTTTATTGTATCTTATATCTGGTATTAGCATAAAGACTTTTAAAGTTTAGGTGCAAAAAGAAAGAGAAGCTTCTATTAAATTGTAAGTACTTCTTGTTTTTTGGATATATTTGTTCTGTTGTCCAAAGTTCTGTGTATCGCTGCAATGGCAATGGACATGTATTATCTCATACCATCAAGAGAGCGTCTCAATCGTTTCATTTACATATAAAAAAATAGCCCCACATTTTAATCTACTTCCCACGTTTTTACAAAGCCTAACAATACTTTATACCTGACAAAGAAACTGAAATTAGGTCTCCCAAGTAGATTTATAACAAGGTTTTTCAAAGCTTGTATCGATGTTAACGCTAAGAGTGCTTGAGGAGTACCGAGTTCTTGTCACGTTCCCCTTTCGACGCACGTTCTGCTAACGTGGCAGAATCTGCAGGCTTTAGGGCCTTGAAGAGACGTTGCCCTGTGTTGTTGCGTAACTTATTGAGAACTTTAAAAAACGGTTTGAGCTTCGATTTTTTAAATGTTTTTGTTATGAAACAAATGAAACGCTTTTTCTCACGTTAAGTAACTAAATTACTAAATAAACACAGTGCGCGGTAGTAAATTTAGTTTCGAAATGTGTCGTACTGCAGGCGATTAGAGCGCCAATTACTTTAGCGATATATTTTATTAGCCCCGGATCTAGAGGGGAGTAAAGCGTGTAAGCGTGTAGCGATGATAGCTCAGTGGTTAGCGCGGTCGGTTCGCATGACGAAGGGCGTGGGTTCAAACCCCAACAATGAGCTTGAGCTGCCGGAGAAGGAAAACATCGTGAGGAAACCATAGCGTGGTGGTAGGGTACTTTCTAGTACTCGGCTGGCTTGCTACCAGCCTCAAGTTGAAAATCTGCCGCCATGCATCTAACGGTGTGTTCCGGCAGCCTCACTTGAGAGCCAGTTCTATTCTAGGCTAGGTGTGCTTTACCATCTTCGACCACACCGTCACTTAACATCAGGTGAGTTGTGGTCAAACACGTAGCCTGCAAGCCAAAAAAAAAATTGCTTGATACGAAAACTTGTTTAACAAAGCGCCTAGCATCCAGTTATATTGTATATATACCGAGCAAAGCTCGTCGCCCAGATACTAAATAATATAGACTTAATTACAGTGCAAATTCATTATAGGGTTCTATTCTTCCGGTTACAAAATCGCCACCTATTGTGAGATTATTAAACTATTTATTTTGAACGTTGAAATGGGGGTAGTATTAAATTTGTGCCCCAATTGGAAAAAATGGTAGATCTGGGGCTAGCTGTATATATTATTAGGCACAACCGAGTAATGTCTGTCCATTAAATAATAGTTACAAAATAATTAAGGTGGGAGTTGTACTTACAAAGTAATAAGCGATGTTGTCACAACGTATTTCGTTACATTTGTTTTTTGAAGGTGCGCCCGCTTACTTACCAAAATGAAATACATATAACAAAAAAATACATATATTCGTTACGGAAAAACATAGAATTTAAAATTTAACAAAAACAGTTTTCGTGGCTGTAAAAATTGTTACGAATTGATTTTTACAAAAACCGTTTCTCTTCTCAAACATGAGCGGCGAACAGCGGAATTGACAATTTGGAAAAAAAAATAGCAGGAACACATACAGTAAAGGCCGACCTAGATCGTAGTATTCAAAATTCAGTCTCGTTACGTTACTCATAAGCATTTATCTAAAACGATTTTTTTTACTAAAACGTTAGTAGCTTATGCGAGCGTGTTTCGGCTCATTTGATTACCAAACTTATGCTGCAGTACACAGTGTCGCGTTTACTGGAGCAAAAATATGGCATTTACGCGTCGACATTGTGATTCATGCGATGAGCTTAGTAAAATAAAATAGACAGTTATATGGATTGCAGACAGAAGTGAAAACAAAAAATAATTTAAAAAAATTGTAGGACACATTACACACAGCGCCATCTGACCCCAAACTAAGCAGAGCTTGTGTGATGGAAGTCAGATAACTGATAGAATACATAAATACTTTTTTTTTTTTGTAAATACATACTTATAATACATATAGAACACCCAGACACAGAACAAACATTTGTTTATGCCATAAAATGTTTGTCCTGGGCGGGGATCGAACCCACGCACTACAGCTCAGGCAGACATACTATCAATGAGCCAACAGGGTTGTCATTATATAACACATTACATTAGTAGGTATGTCGGTGAGTCAAACCTATAAGTTTTCTCTGTATTAAAAAAAAATGATTTTGATTGAGGTTGACAAAACCTTCCTTATGTTAAACAATACGGAGTGGTGATTGTCGCTCCGGTTTCTGGAGCTAAAGTGTTTGGTGCAGTTTGAGCTACAGCGTCTAAGTAAGTCCGAATCCATAACCCGACATTTAAAAAACAATTCATTTCAAAATTCAAAATCATTTATTCAAACTAGGCTGAGAATCAGCACTTTTCGAACGTCGAAATTACATAAGACAGTCCCCCAAAACGCCCACCCGTCACCACTTCGTAGTGTTTTAGCTGGGAAGAAGAAGTGGCGCAACAAACTCCCCAGCAGCACAGCTGTCTGTTCAGTTAGAGAAAAAAAATAATAATTATATAATACTATGCAAAATTATTTACATTACGCGACACAAAATATTATTTAAATTATTAGCCGTATGTCAGCTAGCACACGCCAATATACCAACCAAAAACATCGAGAACTATACTCAGGCAGAATAAAAACGAAACGTAAACAACATCTAAATAAAAGCCTCCAGGCATTATGGGCGTGCCCGCTTACACATAGCTATATTCATATAACTGTCACTGGAAGTTATAAATGATAAACTAGGACGTTAGCTAATCACATATTGCAATGCAACTCATAAAAAACATTGTAATGAGTAGATTATGTCAACAATAAATTAAAATAAAACTAGAATAAACTGACTTATAAAGTCAAATAAAATAAACAATTATATAAACTGATATAAACCTGTCAGTAGGTAAGCTAATTCTGGAGAAAGAACACAAACATTGTCTTGAGTTAATCACAGCGACCAACTATTCTTATCATATAAGTAGTCGTTGATAGAATAGTATGCCTTTGAACAAAGGTTGGATTTTACTTTAGTTAAAAAGTACCTCGTCTATATTCCGCCTTAAAAATAGCGGAAATCATAACAATCCGGGTTCTCACGTCAAACGTAAAAACATCTGAATTTCAATTAAAACGAAGCAATAAATGTCGACAATTTGTACATACGAAACGCGAATATAGACAACGTCGGAGTTTTTTGGGTCAAAAAATTGGACTGTTGTAGCGATGATAGCTCAGTGGATAGTGCGGTCGGTTCTCTCACCAGAGAGTGTGGGTACAAACCTCAGCTGCCAATGAAGGCAAACATCGTGAGGAAACCATAGCATGATGGTAGGGCATTTTCTAGTACTCGGCTGGTTAGCTACCACCCTCAAATTGAAAATCTGCCGCCAAGTACATTATGGTGTGTTGCGGCAGCCTCATTTAAGATCGAGTTCCCATTCTAAATTAGTTGTGTTTACCATCTTCGACTTGTAGCCCTATCTATATGCCGTGGTGGTGCCGGCGTAAGAATAGTACCCCACCCTCTCTACCCGTGGTTGCCGTAAGAGTCGGCTAAGGGATGTAATCCGGAAGATGGGCAGCAGCGTCTTCCTTGAACAATCACACCTAACTGCGCTCGCCCATCCGCCTGCCGAGCGTGCCGAGTATTGGCAAAACCTCCCCAGGAGGAGGACTATGTCCAGCAGTGGACGTCCTATGGCTGATGATCTGTGTAGCCTTATCACCAGTAAAAAAAAACAATCATGTTTCAAAAATAATCTCCTCTCAAAAACATATAAATACATTATTAGTGCAAACGTTTCGCAAAGAAATTTTATTGCGGAACCATTTGCCTACCTACAGCCTCTTAAACATCATCTGTGGAAATGTCAACTAAACTTCAGTTACAGTCAAAGACAACGGCCCATCTCCAAGAATTACTGCCAATTTCAACAGTGAAGTTCTCAATTTTAATGGAGGTCATGAAATAGGAATTTATTAGTTAATTGAAACATGACCCGTCTGATATAATTACGAACAGCCTTTGTAATTGGATTCTGTAGCGACTGGGGCGAACAAATAAAAATCTGTCATGGGAAAAGCGACTAACAGAAACTTGCTTTAAATCGCGAAATATTCAAAAAGTTTGCAATCATTATATTATTGTTGTGAATATTTTTATACTTCTTCTTTGTTTTTGGAAAGAAATGTTATGTTTTCAGGACTACTACTATTTTATTAGACCAGGGGTGGCAAACCTTTATTAGTGAACGTGCCATTTTCTGCGGAAAAATAATATTATGGCCGTGACGTGCCATCAAAGCAAGAGCATTAAAATAATTTAGCTTTTACTTAGTTATTGAACAAGGTAAGTAAATAATAATATTTAAAAAAAACTGGATTGTATTTACTGAAAATCATACGACCTTGAAATATGTGTTATACATGTGTTTGTGTGTATATTATGGACAGCAATTGCAATTTTTTCTTTTCTTTTTATATTGCAATTTAGATGCAACTTATTTCACAAAACGTTCATAAATAGACGCATGCCGTCAAATAAATAAAAAAAATTACGTAATTACATTTACCCGTGCCGTGTCAGAATTATTTTGTCACGTGCCAACATTGGCACGCGTGTCATAAGGTTTGCCATCCCTGAGTTCAACTATAAAGACAGAAACTATAGTCGGAGTATCTGATATAATTGTAATCCCGTATAAGCTAAACAAAAATGTGTCAAAACCACGTCAGTTTCTATAGTCATTTAGATTTCTGGAAAACTGAACAAACTCCGCAGACAAACATTTAAAGTTATAAGCAGAAAATACAAAAACTTCTTTATAACAGGACCACAAAAGTGTTAGAATTTCCAACAACTATCAAACTGTTGGTCGGTGATCAGCTGAAGTTTTCGAACTGAACTGAAATGTACTGTCAGTAAGGGTCAAACGACTTTTATAATCTCGCAGTTAAATGACGTCAAGCTGAATCCTATTATCTTATACTAGTGTCCCGGCCTGGCTCCGCACGGGTGCAATGTAGATACTAATGTGGTGCATATGTATATAAGTAGGTACCTATGTATTATTTGTTTTACAATATGACGTAGTGATTCTACGTGATATTTTTTAAGAAGATGGAATGGGTATATGTCAGCGTTGCCAGACGTCCCGATTTTAAATCAAAATTAAATGGCCCGCGCGGGAAGGCTTAGTCCCGCTTTTCGGGAATAACTCGACCGTGCGTGCAGCGTGCTGAGGAAGCGCGGGCGGGTGGCACAGACAAGTGTGGACTGGCCGCCCGCCCGGCGCGTAATGAAGATAAGCACGCGAGAGAGAGAGAGGGGTTCGTCACGATAGGGTAAATATGATTTAAAATATCATATTTTTATTAAAGTACATTTTCTATGGCTATTTTTGCTATCTATTGTCACGTAAACGTAATTTGAACTCAAATAAAAAGATAAATATTTAAAAACTTCTGATTATATATTGTTTCACTATGTCCCGCTTTCGACGAAAGAATCCCGCTTTTTTCACTTAAAAAGTTCCAAAATCCCGACTTGGCAAAAAAATACATCTGGCAACGCTGGTATATATGTCTATCCTTAAAAGGTAGTAATATGCTACCGCGGACTTTACTGTATATCTATAAAAGAGCAATATCCCACCAAGCATTATTTTGTTATATCTGAAAGGGATTAAGCAGAGTTTTCGATAAAAGCTCCCAGGTGGCGTGACTTGATCCGAGACTTCCAACAAATATTATTATATTTCAACCAATTTACACAAAACCTTGACAAATTATTTATCTAAACCTCCCTCATGAATCAATCTATCTATTGGTGAAACTTGCATGATAATCCGTTCATGTGTTTTTAAGTTTATTGCGAACAGACAGACAGACAGACAGGCAGATAGACAGACGCGGCGGACGACTTAGTTTTATAATATGTAGTGATGTCAATTATTATTCAATTTAGGTTAATACTAGAATTCCAAAAAAAACTATTGTATTTTCTTTCTGATAAATGCCCATAGGACACTCAAGCGTGTTAATAAAATTTAGTGTGATTAGAGAGTAAACCTTTACTTATACTCTTAATCTTTTTTTACGGTCGATAGGCTAGGTGTTTAACCATAGCTCACCTGATCTAAATTACGGTGTGGTAGAAAATGGTAAGCATACTTAGTCTGAAATGGAACTGGTTCTCAAGTGAGGCTGGTGTAGATGCTTGGCAGCAGATTTTTAACTCGAGGATGGTGGCTAGCTAGCCGAGTACTAGACAGTATCCTACCACCACGTTATGATGTCCTCATGATGGTGTCCTTGACCTGCAGCTCAAGCTCATTGTTTGGGTTTGAACCCACCGCGTTAACTACTGAGCTACCATCGCTAATCGTTGCTTAAAGTTTCTTGCGTTGGTCTATTGATAGATGACTGTGGTAAAACTTACTTACTAAAATTCAAGAGTCAAATTCACATTAATCAGTTTTAACGTGAACACGTCTTAAATTTGCTTCTATAGAGGTAATTCAGATGTATGACAACAAAATCAGAGAATACAGTTTGGTATTGCAGCTACATATCTATTATATCACATCATCAGCAATACGACGTCCACTGCTGGACATAAGCCTCCTCCTGGGGAGGAGTTTTGCCAATACTCGCCACGCTTGGCAGGCAGGTTGGCGAGCGCAGTTAGATGTGATTGTTCAAAGAAGATGCTGCTGTCCGTCTTCCAGATTACATCCCTTAGCCGACTCTTACGGCAACCACGGGTTGAGAAGGTGGGGTACAATTCTTACGCCGGCACCACCACGGCAACACCTACGCCTGTCAATTATATACATCCAATAAATTATTAAAAATGTTAAAAAGTCTCGACACAGATGAAACATAGCTAAGAACACTCCCGACTAATTCACCTTTGAAACAAAACAAAACAAAATCAAAATCGGTTCATCCGTTTGGGAGCTACGATGCCACAGACAGACACACACACACAGACACGTCAAACTTATAACACCCCGTCGTTTTTGCGTCGGGGGTTTAAAAGTAATTACACATTTCGACAGGTTTAGAATCAAATAATTTGTTACGTTGAGTGAAGTCTTGAAAAATAACAATAATAATTTTTATTTAACATAAAACATATAGTACAAATAAATTTAGTTTGATAGGCTCCCGAACAAGTCAATCTGTCAGTGGCTTCTCCTATTACATGATATGTCTAATAAAACAATAATGAGCAACAAGATAATTAATTTTGAATTTATATAAAGTTGCCAAAATGCTACCAAAACTAAAATTAAAGAGAAAAAAAACAAGATGTTTCTGCCTGCAGTTCCTATTGTGTGTGTGTGGGTGTGTGCCTGTTTGTGTGTGTGTGTGTGTGAGAGAAAGAGAGAGAGAGTGTTAGTATGCATAAGTCTATTTTTTTTGAAATTATAGATAGGCTTACGTTTGATCGCCATCTCACCTGATGTTAACTGATGATGCGGTCTAAGATGGAGCACGCTTGCCTAGAAGATACCGATTCACTCTCAACTTGAAGACACCCAGATTATATCCATCGGGGAACACCCACTCGGGCAGCGCATTCCACTGTCTAGCAGTCCGCACGATGATCGTGGAATCAAATCGTTTCGTTCGTGTTTGTATTTGCTTATCTTTTAGTAAGTGAATAAAAGTTTATGGATACTCAAGTTAACTAAACTAAACTAACTAAATAACTTTTTTTAAGTCTCCAATATCAAATTTTGTATCAAGTTCTTTTTATTTCGTTATTACTATACTTTTTAGGGTTGCATTATGCAAAATGACAGACGGCAGTGTTCACGACACAACCACACACCAATTTTTTTATATGCATTCGTTATACAATGACCTATTTCACTAAAATGAATGCAACAATATCGATAATCATTTTTATGATTCGTTTTGTTTGACAACCGGCCCGTGAATTACGGCCATTCGATATAATGTAAATTACGAGCATCGAGATCGTTCTGGATCTGGCGCAAACTAGAACCGACGTGGATAGTTGATCGGATGTACATTAAATATTAATTTTAAATAACAATTTATGCAAATTATACTTGCGATATCAAGGCCAAAAAAATAAATAAAAAATATTACTTTTGTCTGTTTGTGCGTTTGTGCACTCTACTGTTTCTAATCTTAGCGACGGCTTTACCAATTTGAATGCGGTTTTCAAAGTAAATTGATGCGGAATTTTTTTTTTTGAATAATTTTGCCCATACTGAGTTTTGCTAGTTTTATATTTCAAATATTCGTCACGTTGAATAAAGACTTGAAACATGGATATCCGAAGGACTTTTTTGTGCACAAAATGTACACGACGTATTCACTTACACACGCCCGTGTTCAAGACCATGTTTGTAGCGAGCTCAGTGGTTAGCGTGGTCGGTTCGCATGCTGAAGGGCGTGGGTTCAAACCCTAACAATGAGCTTGAGCTGCCGGTGAAGGAAACCATAGCGTGGTGGTAGGGTACTTTCTAGTACTCGGCTGGCTAGCTACCACCCTCAAGTTGAATATCTGCCACTAAACATCTAACGGTGTGTTGCGGTAGCCTCACTTGAGAGCCAGTACCATTCCAGGCTAGGTATGCTTTACCATCTTCGACCTCACCGTCACTTAACATCAGGTGAGCTGTGGTCAAACACCTAGTCTGTCAACCATTTAAAAAAAAGACAGTCACGCCCTGATATTTTTCTGTCAATTCAATAGTTAGAAAAATACACAAGTAGGCAAACCATGGCAAATTGTTTTTTCCATCCAAAGATTGTTTGGAAGATATCGCTCTAGGCAATAAGGACCTTGTACATCATTTGTTGATTATTCTATATTGTTTTTGTTTTGTTATTTTCTTTATCTCTTTTTTTTGAGTTTTTGTATGTTATAATGTATGTATGTTTGGTGTATAATAAAGTTGTTTTGTAATTAACTAAACAGTTAAAACATATACTTCTTTATTATTACGTTGTTTCTGTTTTGCGTCGCATTTCACAATTGAAATAAATAAGGTCAGATGCACACTTTTTCGTTCAAAAACGAAGCGCGCGACTCGAATGTGAAGGAAAATGAACTGAATTTCCGAATGCAATTTATGTTTCTGTGTTTTATACGAAATTCGAAGTGTATTTTTTAAAAGTTATGAACGATATCATTATTTTTATCTGTGAAAATATTATGCGTGGTGGCCGTAAAGCGAGAATGAAAGCTGGTTAATGTACCTCGTCATTGTTTTAAAGGAAGGAGACAATGTTGTCGGGATAGCATTGACCGCTATATCGAGATTTTTTGGCAGTCAGGTTATATCGGGATCAAGTGGACGCCACTACCAACTAAAAATCCTACGACATTCATTCTGCAATGACATTATAACGGAGCCGCGGGACTGTCATCGCCAACGTTCACCTTACAGCGAACCGTCTTGGAAGGGAGCAGAGAACCTTCCATTCGGTTCGAGCCATGCACCGGGTGCATCCCTTACTCAAGAATGCAGACCATAGATCAGGAGTTCCAGCCCCCGCATCTAACACTCTAGACCCTCCAAGCAAAGGCGGAGACACAGCTTAAAGATATAAAAACTGGGATTAAGGTCGAGTATGGTTCCTCATCACCAGCCATAGATCGTCCACTGCTGGACATAGGCGTCCTCCTGGGGGGGTTTTGCAATACTCGCGACGCTTGGCAGGCGGGTTGGCGAGCGCAGTTAGGTGTGATTGTTCAAGGAAGACGCTGCTGCCTATCTTCCGGATTACATCCCTTAGCAGACTCTTACGGCAACCACGGGTAGAGAGGGTCGGGTACTATTCTTACGCCGGCACCACCACGGCACGAATATGGTTAGTTGTCTAATAAATAGAATTTTACAAAGTATGGAATAATTAATGTATTTATATTGTGGTTTTAATTGGCATAGCTAGCTAAACGTTATTTTTAAATTGATTTTATTACAATTTTTTATAGCGGTGTATAGAGGTTTGCGAAGATGATTCTCACGCCGGAAAGCGAGAACTCAAATTCCAATAATAAGCTTGATCTACCGATGAAGGCAAACATCCTGAGGAAATTATAGCATAGTGGTAGGCTATTTTTATTAGCTACCACCCTCAAACGTGTGTTATTCCGGTAGCCTCACTTGGGAGCCAGTTCCATTCCAGACTACGTTTTTTTAATGTAAAATACATAAAAGAGACTTTTTTTTAATTTACAGTCCCTTTTTTTTCAGGGAACATACTTAATGTATATCACCGGCCCTGGGGCGGGCACGGTGGTTACGTGGGGCTCTCCGTCCTAATGACGGCCTACCCACTAATAATCCTGAAGTGTTCCACCTCGGCGCTTTTGTCGAGGCAGCGGGCACGCTTTCGCATTCACCCGCGGCCTCGACAGCGCTTCTTGCAGACCCTCCTCTGGGAGCCCAAGCTCACCTCGCAACGATTACGATGAGTCGGCACACCAGACACATCGTGCGGCCCCACGTCATAACGCCCAAGATCTCCGTGCGACGGGTTAGATTAGTGGCCCCGCCGCCTGCCACTTTGACCGCTTTTTTGTGAGCGATTAAAGTCACGAAAATTTATAATAATAATAAATATGGTAGGATATTTCAAATAGCCATCTAGCCGAAAACACAGCAAATCTTGTACTATGAGAACCAGAAGATAGCATAGATAAATATATTTTTTAAATACCTACAGAACACCCAGATATAGAACAAACATTTACCGTCACATTAATATTTGTTCTGGTGGGAATCGAACCCACGTCCAAAGTACTTGTAGCATATATTCTACCAAATGAAAAGGGCAGGCAAATTATAAATGTAGAATACATCAATGATTTCATATTCTATTTAAAGCTTTAAAATATCCAATTATAATTTTAAACCGCGGTTTAACCAAAAGTAAAATTAATCAAACTTTAATTCGTTGTACTCAATTAGTAAATTGCATCGCGTCGGGGTCAACTTGGATTCAATTTAATTATAGGTCAGTTAACAATTGAAGGTCAGGTGAGAATTCAGGGACGAAAAAGAATTAAGGGTCAGGTCAGTCTAGACTTGGATCAGGGTAATTTAATTAACATGGATGTGTGATGGAATACATATCATAGTTATTTTTTGTGTGTTTTTTTATATGTGGAATATTTTAGATTGATGATTGAGTAAAACACGATTATCAACTGCAACCATCTAATTAGTTTTTTACGTTATTCGTTTTTTTTGGGTAGTCGTGTAAAAATATATTCCCTCTGCTCATCAAAAATTTAAGTGTTAAAAATGTTTGATTTCTGAAATTTTGATTTAGAGAGATTATTAAGATGTTTTTTTTTAAATGTAATAGTATTGAGACGAACAAGACGCTCTCCTGGTGGTAAGAGATAACGCCTGTCCATGCCCATTACAGCAACACACAACATCTTTTAGTAGTAAAACAAAGTCCAAGGCAGTACTGCCTTTGCGTTCATTACTTTGAGACTTTCGATGGTTTGTTTCAACAGCCCAGTAATTCCGCTTCAATTATTTCGATTATGTCTATATGTTTTGACTACAGTTATTTTTATATAATATAAATAAATCCGTATTATTCCGTCTCCTTTTTTTTTAGTTTCATATTAATATATTTTATGATATAAGTACCAATTAAAGATTGACCTAAAAGACTGCGCTATACTTTGATTTCACTCTTTTCTTGGAGAATTTCTTAGTTGGCAATACAAAATTCTCCACTCTTCCCACGACGCTGCCAAATGAACAGATAAAATGGTGGGACTGCATATTATTTGGCAACTTAACGAATGACAGCTAGTTCAATGTTGGCAACCTGCGCTTCCGAATATACCCAAGTCGTTCAGGCTTGATGTTCCGTTCATCCTTTCCGACATATATATATCTAAAGTTTTCCAGTCAATACCAATACTCGCTTACCCAACTACAGTAAGGCAGTGTTACTAATTCCTATGTGTACGCGTTTAGTTGTCATAGTGAGTAAACACAGCGACACAATTTGCTTGTTTATAGGTCGTATTGAACGTAATTCGCGTTGCAAGTGCTGCCAGTAACCGCAAATGCGTATTGAAGATGCGATGGCATATGTAACAACAGTTGAGCGTCGATTATCCGAACTAATTGGGGGACATGGGTGTTCGGAAAACCGTATTTTTCGGATAATCGAACCGTCATATTATATTATTGTATTATTATGCATTAATATTTATAACTGTAAACTGTATAAACTGTAACCTAATATGAAACCAAAAGATCCACAAAAAAAATGCCTTGCTGAGTTTCATGCCGGAGGCTTCTCAGTTGAAGTGTAATTACGAGCCGGTGGTAGATTCAAACACGTAACTTAACGTTCATAAGTGCCTTACCAGGGCCTAAACTGAATAAATGACTTTTTGGTTTTGATTTATTTATGTACTGATGAATGAAAACCATATTTATATATTTTCTGGCAAATAGAAATTAAACAAAATAAGTGCAGACAGTCTTGTAATGAAACATGTACTAGGTACAATTAACGCTAAAAAAAGGCACTGTAGCGTGCCGGGCAAGCGTCGTCGTTCGGATAAGCGGTCGTTCGGTTAATTGACGTTCGGATAATCGACACTCCACTAGCTTATGCCCGCGACTTCGTCCGCGTAGTGGTTGACATCAGACATCGTATACCTATTTCTAATTGTTATTATTGATAGAGAATATAATTATACGGAGAATTTGGAATCGATAAGTTAAAAAAAAATTGTTCCCCATATACTTGCACTCTTTTTTTGCACAAAGATTGAACTAAATTTTAATTTTGATAAAGAGTGAACTGTGAATTTGAAAACGCTTCTACCAAAAATAACGAAGTTTCATATACAACTCCCAACTCCTTTTTTGCATCTTTAGGGCTGGAATTTTTAATGAAACTTAGTTTTATAATTTTCTGGACGCGAGAATACAAATAGTGCTTAAAAAACGGAAAAATTAATATAACCAAGACTAAAGCCAACTTTTACAAAAATATCTTCCCAATTAAACAGCAGGTTCTCAAAGAAAATCTTTGTAATTTCAAGATGGAAAAAAAAACTCGACAACAATGCTTCGGACCCCATTGGTGCTTTTGTCGAACTACAATAACGCTTTAATGGACGTTCATTTTCTTAAAGAAAAAAGTCAACAGTCTTTAAGGTAGATATCGCTTTTTAAAAAAGTCTCCAAAAAATATATTTAGAGCTGCATAAATGAAAAAACTTCATCCTGTTGCCGTGGTGGTGCCGGTGTAAGAATAGTACCCCACCCTCTCTACCCGTGGTTGCCGTAAGAGTCGGCTAAGGGGTGTAATCCGGAAGATGGGCAGCAGCGTCTTCCTCGAACAATCACACCTAACTGCGCTTGCCAACCCGCCTGCCAAGCGTGGCGAGTATTGGCAAACTAAGGAGGAAGCCTATGTCCAGCAGTGGACGATCTATGGCTGATGATGATGTGAAATGACAAAACAGTTAGGTATGATTTTAGGCTCTTTGTTTACACAAAAGTCTAAAATGACGTCAATATAAGAAAACATAATAGTGAAATAAAAACGCTATATGATATTACGTTGTTTTGATATTTTTAATGGTTATCAAGCTAGTTGTTCGACCTGATGTTAATCTGATGTTTTTAATTGGTGGTAGATCTTTTTAGCAAGAGGTCGTCTAGCTAGGTACCACTGCAGTACCAAATATACTGCCACCAAGCAATAGTGTGTAAACATTACTGTGTTCTGGTTTGAAGGGTACTGCAACTATCAAATTTAAGGGGTTGTTGAGACTAACCATCAAAAGTCTCAAAGTAATGAACGCCAAAGCGACAAGCGTTGCTCAAAATTCGTGAATCACTGCAATGGTCATGGACATGCGTTATTCTTACCATAGTTCTTATCATCAGGAGAGCGCCTCGTTCGTCTTACTACTTTCAAATTAAAAAAAACGATGTGGCTATAATTATGGTGCTGTGTTGTTTTGGTATTTAGGCCCTAATATTGTTATATCTAAAATGTTGTTTAGAAATCTGAAATTTAATATCTAAAGCTGCGGCTGCCCTTTTGGTTGGCTGGTTTAGGAAAATGTCTAAACTAATCCGCCTAGGTTCAAATCTCACGTCAGGCACTTCTACTAAGTTATGTATTGCCGCTAACTTCAAACGGTGAAGGATAACTTTTATTTCTAAGAGTTCTTAAAGTTATTGAAGACATAATATGGAATCAACCACCCCACGTTTTGGCTATGACATTATCCTTCTCACAATGAGAAAAAATCCACGCGCAGCAATGGAACACCATAAAAAACAAGGTTAATTCGAATTCGGAAATGTCAGTGCCATTACCTAACTCACTGTCTGTTATAATTTAATATATAATAGATAATGCGTGTCTGACCATTGCAGCGGTAGGTACACAAAACTTTGAGTAGCTAAACAAAGTTCACGACATAGCTCTTTTGGTGCTCAATATTTTATTGATTTGACTTTCGATGGTTAGTCTCAACAGCCCAGTAATTTGTGTTTACATACTACTTCTTGGTGGCAGAATATCTGGTGGTCTAGAAGACCACCAATTATAGAGATCACCAACCAAAAGTGAATACATAGGATAAGAATAAGAATATAGTGATGTGTCAAACCCCGCAGAACATTAGATACTGATTTAAAAAAGAAACATTTTGAGCTGTCAATTTTTTTATGAGGTTCCGAATCTCCATCAACTTATTTCAGGATATAAAGTAGTTTTACACCACCTTTCACACATCTCGTTAAAAATTCAATTAGAAACATATGCCCATAAATAGTAGAAGTACTTACTAAAGTAGATGCCATTCTAACTTGAACTTAAAACTTGCGACGCGTCCTGAATTCCTGTTCCGAAGTTATGTAAGGCTTAGCTTGGAGATTTTGTTACCACAACACGTAGCTCTAGGAGATATTACCCTGATTCGGAAAATAAGTGACTAAGAACAAGCTTTAGTGATCATAATTTTACAATACAACAAAAATAACAGCTTCATCCTTTTTTATACGGTTTCTTATAAACATTACAACACTTAATGAGATTATATACTCAGTTAATGTATAACTATTGTGCTTTCAAGATCGGCATACTTATTTAAACAATAAAAAAAATACCTACCAATTATAATTTTTTTGGTAAGTAATTGTTTAGAAATAAAGTACGCTGTCCAGTATTACAAGCCTATCAAAAAAGGAGTGTAATGTTTTCAGACTTCATGTAAGTATATCACAAGAATATCGGTAGAATCCTTACATCATTCAGACAGTGACACTGGATATAATTTTAATTTTTTTATTAGTTGGAATTTGAGTTTTTTTTTTATTACCTTTGTTATGATTGAGTAACTTAACACTGTTCGAATTCAATGCCCTTAATAAATCAATAAATAATACACATTTTAGTCATCATAGTTATATGGCAACATACTTTTTTTTAAATATATAGGTAAATATTGCCATATTTATTCTGTCCATCCAAAGGTTGTCTGGGAGAAATTGCTTTAGACGTTAAGGTCACCGATGTACTACAGCTACTTTATCATTGCATCGAGTGTTTTTCTTAGTTATAATTAGTTAGATTTCTATCATCCTCAGCCGTACCCTCGCTTTTCATCAGCTGAGTCGGTGGATAAATATAGATCAATGTCGTATAAAAAAATTACTTAATTCTAGAAAATAGTGTTTATCCTTTTCTATATCCTAACATAAACGTGTTTTGCTTATGAAAAAGGATGATTTCATATGCTTGTATAATTATATTTTTACAGAGCTTTTATCAAATAAAACCAAACTGTTAACAAAGCCATTAAATGAATAAAATTAAATAAAGCTTCGCACAAAACGTCGCAGCCATTTGCAATTGCATATGTCATTTTCTCTAGAAATTAATATTAACACAATTTTACCGCTACAACAAAGAAATCTACCTAAAAATTAAATTGGTATAAAACTTAGAACGAGAAAATTGCTTCAAAGTTGGAACTATAAATGTCCTATTATTTTTCTCGCGGCGGATGGTCTAAGTGGAAAACATCTGTAAGTTATTTGGTAATAACAATTTTGTTATGTTTACTGTAATTTATGTCAGTGTGATTTTTCGCGTATAAAAGCAATTGATTAACGTGTTTTAATTTAAAACAATTTTGATATTTAATAGATAAAAATGAGCATCGAAAATAAAAAAGGCGTACTATACCGTGGGAATGTTTAAATGACGAATTTAAGCAACATTTTCTTTGAAAAGGTTAGTGTCATTACTTCCTATCCTGTCGTTCCCATTATCCCACTAATATTATAAATGTGAAAGTTTGGATGGATGGATGTTTGTTACTCAATCACGCCAGAACGGCTGAACGGATCCGGATGAAATTTTGCATGTATATACTTTAGGCCCTAAAATAAAACATAGGATTCTTTTCATCATCATCATTATCATCATTCATCACCACGCGGGTACAACCACGGGGCGCAGCTAGTAATAATAAATGTGAAAATTTGTGAGGGATGGATGGATGGATGTTTGTTACACAACTACTGAACGGATTTGGATGAAATTTGGCACACATACAGATTTAAAAAAAAGTACTTTTTATACTGCAAACAAAACAAACTTTTTGTTAAATTCCACGTGGACGAAGTCGTGGTTAACTGCTAGTAAATTATATATGAATCATTGAATGAATTAATCACTTAAAAACTTACAAATTATTTCTCTAGCGACTTTTAAAAATGTAAGTATAATGCAACGAGACATAGGTACATAGTTTTGGAATGTGGTAGAAAAAAATATATTTAATTGGAATTAATATTATGACATTCTATTTTGTATGTTATTGAATAAATGAAATGAAATATCATTTTTGTATTAGGTTAGGATTTGTACCATTTTTATTTGGATATTTTTTCCTGTCCATGACCATTACAGTGACCACAGAACTTTGAGTAACAAAACGAAGTCCAGAGCGTCGCTGCTTTGGCGCTCATTACTTTGAGACTTTCGATGTTTAATCTCAACAGCCATATAGCTTCGCTAGGTGTAGTACCCTACAAACCGGAACACAGTAATGTTTACACACTACTGCTTGGCGGCAGAATATCTGGTACTGCGGTGGTACCTAGACGACCTCTTGCTAAGAAGATCTACCGCCAAGTAAAACTGTACTATACCATCAAGTTTTACAGACCAATAAAATCATTATATCGTTGTGGTAGTATTGAAAAGATTCAGAATTTCTTTACGTGCTTAGGTACGTAAAGAAATTCTGAATATCCTTAATATTTTAAGGATTTTATTTTTATTTGTTATTTTTCGTTCTCGAGATAATTGTGGCGTCGCCACAGATAAAAAAAGAGTACATGTACAATGTTATAAAGAGTTGCTACTGGTTTGTGACAAAGGTAAAGTAAATACTTCTTTTTATCATTTTGCATTGTAACATAGCATTATTACTTATATTTCGTGTTTTTCATCCGTCTACGGCAAAACCAAAAAGAAGAGTTAAGTTTTAATTTTAGCAGTTGATGTAATATGTATTCCACCGTAGCGCTAAAACGACTTATCCGATTTAGATGAATGAATGTTTTTTTCTGTGGATGGTTTATAGCTTTTTGTACTTTTTTTTAAATAAGAAACAGGCTTACGTTTGACCGCCATTTCACCTTAGGTTGCGGTCTAAGATGAAGTACGCTTGCCTAGAAGATACCGATTCATTCTCGACTTGAAGACACCCAGATTATGTGCACCCACTCAGGCAGCGCATTCCACTGTCTAGCAGTCCGCACAATGATCGTGGAATCAAATGACCATGAACTTACTTACTTTAACTTAGTTTATTAAGCTTATTTATTTATTATCACAAATACATGGTATCAGAATATGAGTGAAAACTTCTTGCCGCTTCAATGTTTGATTCTCTTAAATAAAGTACGTGCTCACGAATATTTCGATGAATTTCTGTGACGTAAGGTTTTGGCGTATCTGTTTGTGCATAAGCAAATGTCAAATGGTCAAGGACTCTTCACTTATTAACCGACTACAAAAAAGGAGAAGGTTCGCAATTCGTTGGATTTTTTTTAAATGAATGTTTACCGATTACCTACTTAAAGACGCCATTTGGGAAATTCTTTTTTTATTTCAAAGGGTAAGGATAATACTTCCAGGTGGTCTTATTTACATTGTATAAAAATCAGTAGAGGTTTTTAAAAAAATAACAAATATCTAAAAAATATGGGCCTAAGGGTCATAGAGTCGGTAATTTTAATTGTAAATTTATATTCGTTTACAACACACTATTGTAACTGTTCTTTTGGTGTTCATTTCGGATGCAGTTATTTACAACATGATTTTCTACTAAGGGTATCTCTCGGATATCATCTCGGAAAACAAAAATCAAAGCGTATCTATTTCCAATAGATTTTTTAAGTGTAAAGGTAATGAGACAAATGACATGTACCTACTCCTGATGGTAAAAGAAAATGCTTGTCCATGATCATTGCAGCGATGGACAGAACGTTGAGTAACATCCCAAGTGTCAACTCGAGACCATGGATGCATTACAGCGTAGAGCTGTCAGAATTCTCGATGACTCTGGGATTACCGATGCTCTAATAGAGACGTCGGGTCTCTGTGCGTATTCCATTGCATATACAATAGGGAGTGTTCTGGACAATTATTCGATCTTTGCCGGCGTAGGTTCTATCAATGCGCTAGTTTACATCGTCTTAAAGCTCATCCACATATAATTGATTTATTAAAATCGCACAGAGCAATTCACGCGATCCTTTTTGCCATACACTTACTAATTGTAGAATGATCTTCCTTCCTCTGTATTCTCGCGGAGTTACAACATTGGGTTCTACAAAAGGCGTATTAATAGAATCTTAAAAAGTCGGAAACGTTTTCGTAGTGCCCTTAGCATTGCAGATATTCATAGGCGACGGTGATTGTTTACCAACTCGTCTAATTGAATTACACTTATGGCGAAAAAAAAAACAAGAAATCAAATTCCAGGGCGTCGCTGCTTTGGCGCTCTTTACTTTTTACTTTGCTTTTACTTTGTAGCGATGATAGCTCAGTGGTTAGTGCGGTCGCTTCGCATGCCGAAGGGCGTGGGTTCAAACCCCAACAATGAGCTTGAGCTGCCGGTGAAGGAAAAACATCGTGAAACCATAGCGTGGTGGTAGGGTACTTTCTAGTACTCGGCTGGCTAGCTACCACCCTCAAGTTGAAAATCTGCCGCCAAGCATCTTACGGTGTGTTTCGGCAGCCTCACTTGAGAGCCAGTTCCATTCCAGGCTAGGTGGGCTTTACCATCCTCGACCACACCGTCACTTCACATCAGGTGAGTTGTGGTCAAGCACCTAGCCCGTCAGCGTTAAAAAAAAAAAATTTGTTGGTAAAGCAGCTCTGTAATTTAGCACACATTTCGTAATGATTACACACTACTGCTTGACGGCATAATATTTTAGGTACTGTGGTGACACCTACGTAGACGATCTTCAGCTAAGAAAATCTACCATCAAGTATCTAAAGTGATTATCAAGAAAAAGATGCATTCCCGACATCTGTCATAGCTTCTTAGTCATAAGATCCTTCACGCGATCCTTTGCTACAGAAAATCTAAGCAATAGTGCCATCAAATCTGCTATGCAATAAGAGATTTCTGCCAAAGGAAGTGCGTTCCAACCATGTATCATGCTTTACAGAACGAAGGCAGTAACGTTTCTTCAAACAAACAATTATATTCGTTTTTTTTTGTTCTTGTTGCCCACAAGTTAAGTGGCGGTGTGGTCGAAGATGGTAAAACACACCTAGCCTGGAATGGTACTGGCTCTCAAGTGAGACTGTCGGAACACACAGTAAGATGCTTAGCGGCAGATTTTAACGAGTACTAGAAAGTACCAACACACTATGGTTCACCTCGAGCTCATTGTTGGGGTTTGAACCCACGCCCTTTGGGTGTAAACTACTATATGCATGCTCGGTACTTCGTACCCCGTGCAGTAGTGGTCTTGTTTTTGCCCTCGCGTATAGACCTTATTAGAAGTATTATTTAAAAAAAAATAACATTTAAATCGATTCTTCCGTTCTCAAGGTATAACGTGTTCGTATTTTCGTAGAGACGTGTTGTTTTAAACAAAACACAAACAAATTTCAGTCCAAAAATAAAATTACAATGTCTCTACTGGTTCAACTTTCCAGTATTGCTGCACTGACTTCATACCATGGCAGACAATATTGTTTACGTGCTTCCACACGATATTAACTCACTCCGCTATAAAGAAAACCCTATTTATATACCATAGAGTTTATTTTGAAATGGCTGTATAAGAATAGGGGTAAACAAGGACATGCGTAGGAACGGTGCCGAAATCTATTGAGAATGTTATAAAACAAAATCTCGGATCTGTTTTATGATGAAATGATCAAATAAGCGGAGGAAAAGGGAATTCTGTGGAATATTCGTTTATTGCTATGTCAAGGTTGTAATGTCATTGGGATGCAGATTTATGAAAAGGAAAATTGAAACTAAATATTGCAATGAGGTCGTCTATATCCATCTAGATCTACAAAAAAATGCCTTGCTGAGTTTCTTGCCGGAGTCTTCTCAGTTGAAGTGTAATTACGAGCCGGTGGTAGATTCAAACATGTAACGTTCATAAGTGCCTTACTAGGGCCTAAACTGAATAAATGACTTTTTGATTTGATTTTGATTATAGGTACCACCGTAGTATCAGATATTCCGCCACCAAGCAGTAGTGTGTAAACAATACTGTATTCCGATTTGAAGGGCTAGCTAACTGCAGCTAGCTAAATTACAGGGCTGTTAAGACTAACCATCGAATGCCTAATAGTAATGAACGCCATAGCAGTGATGCCCTGAACTTTGTTTTATTACACAAAGTTCTGTGTACTTATTGCTGCAATGTGTATTGTGTATTTTCAAGCTAGGTTTGTTTACCATCTTTGACCACACCGTCACTTAATACCCGGTGAGCTGTGGTCAAACACTCAGCCTGTCAACCAAAAAAAACTAAAATCTTTTTTTTTGTGATTTGCTCTCAATGAATGTTGACCTCACTTGCGAGCCATTTCTATTCCAGGCTAGGAGTGTATGCTATCTTCGACCACATTGTCACTAATAATCAGATGAGCTGCGGTCAAACACCGAACTTGTCAACAGTAAAAAAAGAGACTCGACGATCATTATCGCGACAAACCTCGAGCCTCGAACAACACTCTAAGAGGCTCACTAGGCGGTTCGATCACGAATCAGATCACCTAGCCAGTCAATTAAATCGCGCATAAAGGCCTCGATGGTGTCTCGAATCTGGATCATCTCTTGTGATTTGCTCTTGTGATTCTTATGTCTGAGACAATTCTTACTAACTAAGCGTTGAACACAAACTAAAATAATTTTCCTCTGCAAACCCAGCGTGAATTCTCAATAACAAAAGCGCAAGAGAGGCAACATTGAACCCTTTAAAGCCAATCAGTTTCTGTCCCGTCAATATCTAGTTCCCGAAGGCCACATGAGCTTTGTATTCTTTCCAATCAATTTACTCCAGCAAATATTGTTTCTAAGATAACGTAGTTAGTTAGACAGTACACAAAGTTGCTTCGAAGAAGCTTTAGTAATTTTTTTAGGCTTGCGTTTGTTCGCCAACTCGCCTGATCTTAAGCGAACATGTGGTCTACGATGGAGCACGCTCGTCTAGAAAAAACGGATTCACTCGCGACTTGAAGGCACCCAGATTGTATCTATCAGGGAACACCCACTCGGGCAGCTAATTCCATTGTTTAGCGGTTCGTACAATGAAGGTAGATTCGAACCGTTTACTTCGAGTTATCGAATCGACCATACAGCGGTGTCGCTGGGTGAATGTAGAATGTGCTGGGTGGAATTGGGTCATACAGCCACTTTGCGACGATGTCTAAGGCTTCGGAGAATTTTTCGAACAAGCGAGGCATTGCTAATGAGTTTTATAGCACGTTTCACCTAATGTTAAATGACGGAGCGGTCAAAGACTGTAAAGCACACCTACTCTGGAATGGAACTGGTTCTCAAGTGAGGCTGCCGGAACATACCGTTAGGTGCTTGGGTGCAGGTTTTCTACTTGAGGGTAGTTGCTAACCAGCCGAGTACTAGAAAATATCCTACCACCATGCTATGGTTTCCTCACGAAGTTTTCCTTTACAGACAGACCGACCGCGCTAATCACTGATCACTACGAAAAAAGTAGTAATATATCGTCACTTCATCGAGTATCAAGGCGTCCTACGCTACGTTACGTTTATTAACAATAAAAAACAATAAACTAATTTAATTAGTTTACGAGATGATAGATTTCCTTAGCAAGTGGCATCGATGATAGCTAAGTGGTTAGCGCGGTTGGATTACACGCTGAAGAACGCGAGTTCAATTCCTAACAATAAACTGTGAAGAAAAACATCATGAGGAAACCATAGTATGGTGGTAGAGTACTACTACTCGATTGTATAGCCTTTTATGGTTGACGGGCTAGGTGTTTGACCACAACTCACCTGATGTTAAGCGACGGCGTGGTCGAAGATGGTAAACTCAACTATCAGCCTTAATTTAAAAACTCGCCTTGAAACAATTTACTACGTGTTCTGTAGTCTTATTATCACATTTAATTACACCATCACTTAGCTTCAGGTGAAATATAGTCAAACGCCTAGCCTGTCACTTACAAAAAACTTTTCTAGGCGCCACCGCAGTTTTAATTATGCATACAAAAAGTTATATTTTTTTTGGTATGTAAAAGTAATGAGACTATCAAGACGCTCTCATGATGGTAAGAGATAGCGCATGTCCATGACCATTGCAGCGATACACAGAACTTTGAGTAACAAAACAAAGTCCAGGGCATCGCTGCTTTGGCGCTCATTACTTTGACACATTCAAAGGTTGGTTTTGACAGCCATGGAAATAAATAAAATTCAGACAAATTTAAAGGCAAATGACACTTAAAGTAATGATAGCTAAAACGACGGTACTCTTAGCTTTGATTTGTTAGTCAAGTTTGTTTTTATACATTTTTAAACTTTTAAAAGCGATGTCATAAAGTAGGCTGAATATATTAATGCCCTTGCCATGTAAAACAAAAAAGTAAACTAGCTATTTGCCATATTTGATTGATTTTGACAATTGACATGAAGTAAACAAATCTTATATCAGCCCCCTAAAAGTGACATCGATAATAAAGCGAAAAACAACTGGACGTACGTGTATGGAAGAGGTTGTTATGGCTGCCATTGACTTGACAGATTTTGTTTCGGTTTGCCATTACTTTTTTAGGCACCCTATAGATCCTACTATGTGACGTCATTAGAGGTCAACTGAAAGTTAAGTTTATTTTATGTATTTTATCATCATCGGTAACATTATTTATCGGTGATAACATTTATTTAATCGGACCATAAATCTCAGAGTAATCGGTGTAAATACATTAAAAAAAAATACCAATCAAATTGAGAACCTCCTCCTTTTTGAAGTCGGTTAAAAATAAACCTCATCTCATAGTTTAAAGAGTTATAAACATAAAAATAATGTAGTTTTGAAATCAATAAAATATATTTTTTCTTTACATACGAATTATGGACGTGGATAGGCGCCTTTTTTAGTGTGAAAAATATTTGTTCACGTACTTACTAATGACCTGACCTTTCGCATAGCTATCCTATTTAGTCGCTATTTCCACCCACATAGTTTGCTAGTATTAAATATAGAGTCCATTGTCCCCTCGGTTCACACACCACAGGATATTCCATCAATATCAACGTCAGGCGAGATGACTTGACCTTTGTTTCTATAACGTAAACATTTAATATGGCATGAACTATGACGCGTTTGAACTGGCAAGTGAAATAAAGTAATAAAAGTTTGAATAGTTCTTTCTTTATTTTTGTCATAGCATTATGAGCGTTCTGCCAGTGTCAAATAGAACACATTATTAAGTATCTCGTGATATAATCAAGTAAGCCTTAATCATAGTCAAAGTTTTACAAATTAAGTCATAGTCAAGTTGTAAACAACGCAGTTGTGACTTTACTAGAAGCTTGTACGGAGTGTTTTGCCTTTTGCTTTCATGCAAACTATTTGTTTTGAGAATAAAACCTATTGTTTTCTTTTGTCATTGTGTTTATTCTATATATGTAAACTAGTAGATCAAAAGAATTATTAATAAAACATATAAATATATTATTCATATATATGCATCAAAATAGGAATACTGACATTGAATAGAAAATTCAATACAAAATCTAGATAATACTTAAATCTCTCTCACGGTAATAAACACTTTCAAACAATTTAATTAAGCGAACATCACATAACTAATTTTCAAAGCTATTAAATTATCAAAGTACTCAAAATAATCACAATTAAATATTATTACAGTTTCTGTAGAGATAACCACTCGTTTAGAACCTGTGAACCTATAATTGATTGCACTCTTGGACGTGCAACGACTCTAGTTTTATAGCCAGATGACAGTGACACAATCTATATTATAGTCACGTTACAGTGACAGACTTTCTACTACAGTAAGATGACAGTGACATAATCTCTATTATAGTCAAGTGACAGCGACAGACTTTCTACTGCAGTAAGACGATAGTGACATAATCTCTATTATAGTCAAGTGACAGTGACAGACTTTTTACTATAGTTAGATGACAGTGACACAATGTCTATTATGGTCAGTGACAGTGACAGACTCTATTATAGCAAGGTAACTGTGACAGACTCTCTATTATAGCAAAGTCACAGTGAAAGACACTGTAGGTATAGCTATAGATAGATATACAGATAACTATTTATTGTTCACACTAGGAATACAAATTAGAAATAATAAAAAAATCCTCTTTTTTGTTTCATCGAGACGACTATATTCAGTCATATCGTGACCATTGCTATTGCAACATGATTGAAACGTCGAGGTAAATTAACAAAACTATTTTTATAGTATTTTGTGAGCGATTAAGACCCGATAATAAATATAATAAATCGTAAAATGTGGGTAAAATATTAATAACGTTCTTAAAAAACCAGCCAAGTGCGAGTCGGACTCGCACACGAAGGGTTCCGTACCATTATCCATGAAAAAGGAAAAAAAATCGTGTTTGTTGTATGGGAGCTCCCCTTAAATATTTTTTTTTTTTTGTTTTTAGTATTTGTTGTTATAGCGGCTACAGAAATACATAATTTGTGAAAATGTCAACTGTCTAGCTATCGCGGTTCTTGAGATACAGCCTGATGTCAAACAGACAGCAAAGTCTCTGTAATAGGGTCTAAGTAATAGGGTCCCGTTTTTACCCTTTGGGTACGGAACCCTAAAAAGATATCTTTGTATTTTGTATAGTCAGCATCAAAGGTATTGTAAAAGCGAAGGTATTTTAAAAGATATGGTAACGTGTTTGGGTACGAGAAAGAACAGTGCTTGCGTCCAAACATGTCCAATGCTTTATATATCTAGTGTAGAACTAACAATATTCTGCGAACACTATCTCTGTACGCAGAGTGAAATTGAAACTAGCGGGGTGTAATTTAGTTTTACCCTTATTAATATCTTCGTCCTGCGATATACACAGCAAAAGCCAGGGTTTGCTTACTTTTCTAATATTTATAAAGTTTCTCTGGCGTGCTTAAAATATTATTCGTTTTGAGTTATGAGCAAATTCAAATAGGATGCTGCGTTTCCTGTCTTTGATGATAGTTAGGTAGTCGGATTAAATTGTTGAGAGAAAATTTACATTAAATTTTCTGTGTATTTTTAGTAAGGGACGAGCCCAGGGCGTTACTCGATGTGGTCACAGCGTGTAAATCTATGGGGAATATAAAAAAATTCTACGATGTTATTACCGACTGTCCATATATTTTCTTAGGACTAATGTCTATGCGGGTAATGTCGCATAGCGATAGAGTAGCTACTTTCTAAAACTTGGCTGGCCTGGCTACCACCCTCAAGTTGATAATCTGGCGCTATCCACCTTCAGTAGCCTCCACGCCGCCACTTAACATCAGGAAAGCAATGGTCAAACGCCTAGACTGTAACTATTAAAAAACTAGTTATATTAGGATTCCGCACACGAAGGATGTCTAAAAACCCCTATTGCTACCAAAGGTTTCCAGTACCAAAGGTACTGCCGTGCCATGGTGGTGCCGGCATAAGAATAGTACCCCACTCTCTCTACCCGTGGTTGCCGTAAGAGTCGGCTAAGGGATGTAATCCGGAAGATGGGCAGCAGCGCCTTCCTCGAACAATCAAACCTAACTGCGCTCGCCAACCCGCCTGCCAAGCGTGGCGAGTATTGGCAAAACCCCCTCCAGGAGGAGGCCTATGTCCAGCAGTGGACTTCCTATGGCTGATGATGTAATATTAATAAATATTAAAATTTTGCAATTACATTTTATGTAGTAATACGGAAACTTCGGTCAGTTAAAGTTTAATTCGCACTTTATCGATTTTTTCCTGACTTACACCTGCTTACGGACATACGGACCCACAAAGCACATGTGAAAATGTAAAGTTAAATATATGTTCTCGCAGGAGTAGTGTAACGACACCTTTGTGCTAGCCAGCGTAATTCTAATGTATCTTTCTAGTGAAATTAATTTCGCCTATTCGTTTTCTGGATAACTTTTAGAGTTCATTTAGCTATGTGTAGATAAAGTGCTGTAGTTACTTTTAATTGAAGCACTAACTTACTTAATAAACTATATTATACTGTGTGCTAAATTAATACGTTTTGTGATGGAGTTCTTTAAACAAAATTCAAGAAGTTATGGGAGGTTTTTTGACAATCATGATAAAAATTATGATGATAAAATAGGTAGCTGTTTAATGTTAACAGAAACAGCTTAATAATAGTGCAACAACTGGCGGCCTTATCGCTTAAAGCAATTTCTTTCAGGCAACCTCATTATGGAATAACCTTAACCTTAGTATGGAAAGGATTTGTAGTAGTAACAGCAGTAAAGGACGGGGTGTGCTATAGTCAGAAGTTACAAATTAACTAAAACACAAATAAATAAATATCGTAGGACATTTCACACAGCGCCATCTTGCTCCAAACTAAGCAAAGCTTTTACTATGGGAACCAGATAACTTATAGAACCTTTTTTGTAAATACATACATACTTATAATACAGAACACCCAGTTACCCAGTTAACACCCAGTACAACATCACACAAATGACCATCATGAATGATGTTACTTTTTTATTTTATTTTTGTCTCTGACAGGCTAGGTGTTTGCCCACAGCTCACCTGATTGTAAGCGACGGTGTGGTCGAAGATGGTAAAGCACACCTAGCCTAGAATGGAACTGGCTCTCAAGTGAAGCTGCCGGAACACACCGTTAGATGCTTGGCGGCAGATTTTCAACTTGAGGGTGGTAGCTAGCCAGCCGTGTACTAGAAAGTACCCTACCACCACGCTATGGTTTCCTCACGATGTTTTCCTTCACCGGCAGCTCAAGCTTATTGTTGGGGCTTAAACCAACGCCCTACAGCACGCGAACCGACCGCGCTAACCACTGAGCTATCATCGCTACAAAAATTTTCATCGTTCATGATTTGTGTTCATCACACAAATGTTAGTCTTGGGTAGTATGTATTATTCTGATACGTAGGTATGTCAGTTTTTTTTAAAGGTTGAATTTAAACTTTTCTATTACTCGTAAATTCATATCATTTTTAAAATTTTGCAATTTGAACACATCAATATTTTATTTAATATTTTCATGTAGGTACTTACTTATTAACTTAGACATCACTGGCTATCAAGCAACTATCCCAAACAAACAAGCACTATCCCATCTTTTCGAGCGTAAAAATTCCCATTCAATCGTGGACCATAACAACATCCCATGCTTTAATGGTGGTATTAATTCTTTCCTCTTTTCGGCCCCTTTTATTGGATACGACAATGGTTTCATGGTGTTTTCCTCTACCTAGTCCCTTTTCAACATGCTTTCAATGGCGACCCTTGGGTAACTTAACTAATAGATTTGGGCTTGAGGAAGCAATTGGAGTTCTTCAAGTAGCTTTGAAAGAATAGCAATTGTAACCGTTTTATTTGTTACTTAACTGATTTTGGGGGTCTATGGTAAACCTAAGAAGGTAAACCTAATCTTTTACAACGTACGGTAAATGTGTAGGAAATCCGGTTTGAAGGGGCATTTTATTTCTATAGACAATTTATCAGAAACCTAATTGATTATGGGAACAATAGATAACATCTTAATTAATTACAAGACATAAAATTAAGTTTATGCTGTAGAAACTAACATTAAAAGGAGTCGGTTAAAAATTGGTTAAAAGAAGGATACTAAACTTTTAATTGGTGGTCATGTCGTCTAGGGAGCTACCACCGCTGTACCAGATATTTTACCGCCAAGCAATAGTGTATAAACATTACTATGTTCCGGTTTGAAGGGTACTGCAGCTAGTGAAATTACAGGGCTGTTGAGACTAACCATCGAAAGTTTAAAAGCAATGAGCGCCAAAGCAACGATGTTCTGGACTTTGTTTTGCTACTCAAAGTTCTGTGTATCATTGCTATGTTCATGACAGGCGTTATCTCTTACCATCAGGAGAGTGTCTCGTTCGTCTCATTAATTTAACATAAAACACGTCAAAGTTATCAATGATCTAAAAAAACGTCAAAGTAATAATTTATAGTCAAAAGATGAATATAAAGATGGGTACTAAAAGACAATTCAAAGTTTTTAATGGTCAAAACACCAATAGTAAAACACGTTGAGGTTTTTTTAATACGGACAAGACCGCGTTTGGCCACCAACCCACCTGATGGTAAGATGATGTGGTCGAAGATGAAGCACGCAGACTTAGAAGATACCTATTCAATCTGTTAAATCTAGATTATATCACTCAGGAAACAAGGAAGCCGGCAGCTTGTTCCATTTCTTGGTTATTAATACTCAAAAGACGGATAGTAGAAGAACCGTCAAAGTGAAGACGTTCGAAGACTAATTAAGTAAGCACCATCGCAGTATCAGATATTCTGTCGCCAAGCAGTAGTGTGTGAACAGTACTGTGTTCTGGTCTGAAAACTAACCATCGAATGTTTTAAAGTAAGAAGCGGTAACGCAGCGAAGCCCTGGACTTCGTTTTAATGCTAAAATTTTGAATACTGCTGTCATGAACAAACTTGTCATGGGTAATGGACATTATGCTACTATGGAAACTGACGTGGTTTTGACACATATTTGTTTTACTTATGCGGGATTCATCATGATCATCATCAGCCTATCGAAATACACTGGTGGACATAGCCCTCTCCCAAGACACGCCACTCAGCCCGATATTCGGCTTTTCGCTTCTATCCACCGCCAGCTGTCCTACGTATATCGTCACTCCATCGAGTCTCAGGGCGTCCTACGCTACGTTTGCCGATTCGCGGTCTCCACTCCAAAACATTTTTACCCCAGTGGTTATCGGTTCTGCGACAGATATGTCCAGCCCATTGCCAGCTAATACGCTGAGCTATATACGCGGGATTATTCACGTTTTATAATGATACTCCGACAATAGTGAGCTCGTGAGAATGGGGACGTTTCTGAAGGCATCGCAGTGAGCTCTGTGTACTGGAATATCACTAACACCGTA
Organism: Biston stratarius; assembly: GCA_950106695.1. Taxonomy (NCBI): domain Eukaryota; kingdom Metazoa; phylum Arthropoda; class Insecta; order Lepidoptera; family Geometridae; genus Biston; species Biston stratarius. The sequence goes on along the minus strand of OX467114.1, from coordinate 1,919,282 downwards.
GAGGAGGATTCCGGTGAGGAAGGTCAAAGCGCATCGACATATTGCTGCACTTTACCCGCTCCCATCCCTACTCCCGTACACTGACTGCTATCTTCAAGTGCGAGGCGTGCAGCGGCCCGAATTGAGAGGTTAGACGCGTTGTACTCTGCTTTGTCTCCTTAAAGAATGCCACTAGATGTAGTCGAAACTATAGTCGGAGTATCCGACAAAATTTAACATGAGTAATCCACAGTAGCGGATTTACCAGCAGGCCGAGTAGGCTGGAGCCTAGGGCGGCAAATTTTAGGGAGGCGGCAAATTTAACCTTACCAAAATAAATAAAAAAAAAAAAACAATATTACATACACGGAGAAAAGAAACCTCGAAATATTACAATATTTTCGTATAATACAGTACACCGAATATTCCAACGCCTGTACATGAAAAATTACTAAATACTGTGTAATACTTTTGTGGTTATTAATTTTTTAAATATTCCAATAGTGTTTCAATATTACAATTTAAATTTAGTAATTTTGACCTATTTTTTTTTTAAATTAAAAATTACTATTTTTGTATTCTGTGTACCTAAATATTATTATGTCCACTCACACAATTCGCTAAAGCGTGAATGTACGCCATTACTGGAATATTCTAGGAACTGACACAACGATCCCTTAATTCACAATCATACTAATGACGGGATTTACTAATGTAATTATGACGATAGAACACTAATCATAAAATTTAAATTTCATTGACAAAGAATTAATATGATTGTAAGCTAGGGTATTGAATTGCAGAAGAAGAAGGCAAAAATTGTATAGCCTACTGGCGGCAAATATGTAAATAAGGCACTGGTAATTCAGCACAATTAAAACAAAAAGGCGTTATTTTCAAGAGAGCGTTTTTGTTTTGTTAATTTTACATAAAAACTTAAGAGGGTTGTCGAAGTGATAAATTTTCAAGACAGTAACTAACAGTCTCGCTCTTAGTATTCAAAGTGAAATCATCCGAAAGCGTCCAACATGTCTTTGTAAATTTTGGCAGTAAATTTGTCCTCCACAAATCTCACGGCCACGATTAAAACATAAATAACTCGAACTTTACAATTCAAATCACGCTTAAAACCTTAATTTTAACCGGCCAATTTGCACAACCGGCCCTAATCACCCGTTATCTTTAATCTATTGTTAACCCGGCGGTGGCGAGGTCGTTTGCGGTTTGAAGGCGTATTTGTTGTCTTTTCAAAGATGTTGTACCTTTTGGTTGACTAAATTCACTTTTCATAATGTATTTATTCTATGTAGGGTATAAATGAAATATGTTATACATAGATATCTACATTGACAAAAAAGCGCTACGCATTACTTTCATGACATCACATCATCAGCCGTGGGACGTCCACTGTTGGCCTTCACCATTGGGGGGGTTTGCCAATACTCGCCACGCTTGGCAGGCGGGTTTCTTGATTCAGATTGTTCAAGGAAGACGCTGCTGCCCATCTTCCGGATTACATCCCTTAGCTTTACATCTTACTTTAGATTACATCTTACGGCAACCACGGGTAGAGAGGGTGGGGTACAATTCTTACGCCGGCACAACCACGGCGACGCATTACCTACTTTATGGCACGCAAAATATTTACAAAGGCACGTTATTAGATAGAGAATGATACAATATACCGTTATATGTTTTGTTATTCTCTTAAACTATAATTAAACAATGTCAAAATAAAATTCCAAAAAAAAACAGGACGATAAATTAATCGGAGTTTTAGAGAGAGCTCTGAAAAGTTGTGTCGCCGCATTTTACTATTTTTCACATGTGACTTTTCGAGTGTGATACAGGGATACTGTTAATTAGTCAGCATCCTTTTAAGAGCATATTTTGTATATTAAAACAAACAACTTTTGTTCTACAACCTTTGCCAAAACACAATACATATCCCACAAAAACTTTTTGTAACTCTCTTACACATCTTTTAACCCTCTATTGCGTAGACGCTTCATTCAACGTAGCGAGTAGCCGCCCCCCGCGCCGCAGCCCCTTTCTTTGGCCTTGATGACGTCATCGCGTTTGCTGCCGGCACACGTCACAGAGTGCGCGCGCGCTTTATGCATAGAGTTAATTTTGTATAGACCGGACATTTTTTTTTTAAATATTGTATGAAAGAAAAAAAGTGAATTATTAACAGAAGGAGAACTAGTTGTTAGATTTATTGTATGCCATGCCTTTAAAAGGATGCTACCTGATAACAAATGTTGGTTAATATATAAATTAATTAAAATAAAGCGTTTGGCCGTTGTGCCGTGGTGGTGCCGGCGTAAGAATAGTACCCCACCCTCTCTACCCGTGGTTGACGTAAGAGTCGGCTAATGGATGTAATCCGGAAGATGGGTAGCAGCGTCTTCCTTGAACAATCACACCTAACTGCGCTCGCCAACCCGCCTGCCAAGCGTGGCGAGTATTGGCAAAACCCCCCCAGAAGGAGGCCTATGTCCAGCAGTGGACGACCTATGGCTGATGAAGTGATGATGTGATTTTGAAAATGAGAACTTCTTTAGACTTTCTAGGTAAGTACCACCGCAGTACTAGATATTCTGCAGCCCAGCAGTAGTGTGTAAACATTACTGTGTTACGGTTTGAAGGATTCTGCAGGTAGTGAAATTACAGGGCTGTTAAGACTAACCACTAATGTCCCATAGTAATGAGCGTCAAAGCAGCGATGCCCTAGACCCTGTTTTGTCACTCAAAGTTCTGTGTATCGCAGAAATTTTAGATACCGTTCAATGAGGGTAGTATTGACATTGCTGTAAAACTCGTTGAAGTTCTTAAATTATAATTGCAACCTCCTCGCTTAATATCCGCAAAAAATTTAACTCCTCCATCAAAGATTTCCCGTCGACGAGACTAATTGCCGTTTTAATCTGCCGGTTAGATTAAACGGCCGATTAATTTTCGTACGGCGTTGATCAATTCGAACTCTTAGCATGGTGATTATATTTCAGTGGTAAGAGCGATCGGTTCACACGCTGAAGGGCGTGGGTTCAAATCTCAACAATGAACTTGAGGTGTCAGTGAAGGAAAACATCGTGAGGAAACCATGGCATTGTGATAGGGTATTTTATAGTACTCGGCTGGCTAGCTACCACATGTTGAAAATCTGCCGCAAGCACTTAATGGTGAGTTCCATCAGCCATACTTGATAGCCAGTTCCATTCCAGGTTAAGTGTTTTTAACATCTTCGACCACATCGTAACTGAACATGGGGCAAGCTGAAGTTAATCAACTCGTCAGTATTTCGTCTATTATTTGACACAATTCACGATATTTTATTATAAAAATCAGCCCAATGTGCGTCATATTTGTGCTTACATACGTTTCCCGCCAAAAGCTCCCAAAATGAATATTTCCACTGTCGTGTCGGTGACGTGAGACATCATAGTGACACGTTGTCATGTCGGCTGTCAGATTTGATTGCTGCTTACTTTTATTGCGGTAATCCTTTTGGAATATTCGTATATTCGTAATGGATTTTTGTGCGAGAAAATAGGGTAATGTCTTACACAAGGGTAATATTGGCTTTAGCAAAATAAAGCTCTTGATATCACACTAATATTCATCATCATCATCACCGTCAGCCATAGGACGTCCACTGCTGGACATAGTCCTCCTCCTCGGGGGTTTTGCCAATACTCGCCACGCTTGGCAGGCGGGTTGGCGAGCCCAGTTAGGTGAGTAAGTAAGTGTGAGTAAGTGTGATTGTTCAAGGAAGACGCTGCTGCCCATCTTCTGGATTACATCCCTTACCCGACTCTTACGGCAACCACGGGTAGAGAGGGTGGGGTACAATTCTTACGCCGGCACCACCACGGCAATAATTTACACTACACTAATATTATGAAGGTGAAAGTATGCGAGTGTTTTTTTACTTCACGCTCACATGGCTGGACAAATTTTAATGAAATTTAGTATAAAGATTTGAAAATTTTCTTTGCTTAGTTTTTTTAAAGATGATCATTTAAAGCCCTTTTTTTATCTATACATGTTTGAGTCATTATTACTTTTTTCTTCTTCTTAAATAAGATTTTGGCTTACTTATTTTTTTTTTTTTTCATTTGGCTTGGCCCCGTTTTGGAACGCTAAATGGCGCTGTGTGAAACTTCTTATGATATTTCTTTTTTATCTATTTATCGTTGCTTAAAATCATACAGGATGTGGTCAAATGCGAACAAATATATTGTAGCTACAAATATATTAATTTATTTATAGCTAAAGTGTAGAAGTTAAAGAGGATTAATTTGAGCAATTATTGAATTAAACAATGTCTGTTCATAGTAATTTTATTGCGAGAATATTACTAAACTGTTTTTGATGACGAATTATTGGTTATTAATGTAAAAGTTTACTTTTTAGCTCTTAGGTGCAACTCTGGAGCGTATTTGAAAATGCATGTGATAACTTCATTTCCTAGTTCGCAGACATCCACGTCCTGTTTGACCTGAAAAATAAAAACAGCATTATTCCTCAGTGTTAAACACAATTAAGCATTCAATGAGATAATCCGAAAACTCACTTCATTCAAATCAATTGTATAGCAGTGTATTTATTATACACCTTGTTCGGTATTGTAAAGAAATATTAACTTATAGTAAATATATTAAGAATTTCGTAACACATTTCGCATTACGAAATTGATTTATTGATAATCAAAATTATATTTGTTTAAAGTAAAAAAATATACGTATAATTACAAAAAAAAAAGTCGATATTTCTTATAAAATGTCATTTGAGTACAATATAATCTGTAAAACAGCTGATTTTTTCACGATTTAATAGGATCATAGGTTTTTTTATGCTTGACAAGCTAGGTGTTAGACCACAGATCACCTGACCTGATGTTAAACAACGGCGTGATCGAAGATGGTAAAACATACCTACCCTGGAATGGAAGTAGCTGTAAAGTGAGGCTGCCAGAACACAAACTTGAGGGTGGTAGCTAGCCAGCCGAGTACTAGAAAATACCCTACCACTATGCTATGCTTTCTTCACGAGGTTTTCCTTCAGCTCAAGCTCATTTTTGGGGCTCGAACTTACGCCTTTCGGCGTGTAAACCGACCGCGCTAACCACTGAGCAATCATCGCTAATCAAATCAAAAAATTAAAAACAATTGCCTCCTTTCGGCTAAAAACTAGCGTTCCGTGTAACCTTGCATTGATTTACCTCATTTTCGCAATTCTCAGAGACGGTCTTCATGTGTTCGAATTTCTTCTTGTGTCTGAACACAAGTGGCGTGACGGCGGTCATAAAGCCTATTTTTGAATATTTCTTGTGTTTTATGATTCCAATCTGCGAAACAAAGTATTTTTAAGACAACGAATGGAGACATTGTGTTACAAAAGTACGGATTTTTATTTGTTATTATCAAATTAGACATACTAGAAAGGTACTTAATAAATTAAAATAAAATTAACTAATCCATCAAAAAAACATCTTACATAAATTTGCCGTGGTGGTGCCGGCGTAAGAATAGTACCCCACCCTCTCTACCCGTGGTTGCCGTAAGAGTCGGCTAAGGGGTGTAATCCGGAAGATGGGCAGCAACGTCTTCCTTGAACAATCACACCTAACTGCGCTCGCCAACCCACCTGTCAAGCGTGGCGAGTATTGGCAAAACCCCCCAGTCACAACACCAATGTCCAGCAGTGGACGTCCTATGGCTGATGATGTAATGATGTGATTTATTTAATGATAAGTGCACTGAACTACTTTCAATTACTACACCCCCGGCCTATATAAGTTACCTTTTCCAACAGGCACTCAATGATGCAAGCGGCTTTTTTAGGGTAAGGTGGGTCGTTACGCAGGTACTCTATATCGGATTCCGTGGCATTGACGTGATCCATGCAGGAGCGAGCCGTCGAGATGAGGGTCTTCCGTACCACCGACGTGAAGGGATTCTCTGACAAAGGAATTAAGCATTTTATTCTATGTAAAGGTAATGAGACAAACAAAACACTCTCGGCATACATTGAAGCTGGTCAGTTCACACGCCGAAGTGCGTGGGTTTAAACCCCAACAATTAGATTAAGCTATCGTTTTTTTTTTATGGCTGACAGTCTAGGTGTTTGACCACAACTCACCTGATGTTAAGTTGCGGTGTGGTCGAAGATGGTAAAGCACACCTAGCCTGGAATGGAACTGGCTCTCAAGTGAGGCTGCCGGAACACACCTTTAGATGCTTGGCGGCAGATTTTCAACTTGGTAGCTAGCCAGCCGAGTACTAGAAAGTACGCTACCACCACGCTATGGTTTCCTCACGATGTTTTCCTTCACCGGCAGCTCAAGCTCATAGTTGGGGTTTGAACCCACGCCTTTCGGCATGCGAACCTACCGCGCTAACCACTGAACCATCATCGCTACAAAAGAGTGACGCTTTGTTTTGTTGTTCAAAGTTCTGTGTATCGCTGAAATGGACATGCTTTATATCTTACCATCAGGAGAGCGTCTCGTTCGACTCATTGCTTTATGATTTTATTTGCAAAATATATTTCCCTTTTTGTCTAAGCATGCAAAAGACAATTATTTGTTCATGACAACAAGTACAAAGCACAAAACAGGTAAACATTATAAAAGTACATTTAAAAAAAGAAGTAAGGTTCACTGCTGTCATAAACTTATTTTAGCTATCTTGAAGCAGATATTCTATCACATGAGCTACAAGCGCATTCAATGTATTAATTTTTGCGTTTGTCTTCCAATCGTATTGTAGGTATCGTATTTTTTTGTAGCGATGATAGTTCAGTAGTTAGCGCGGTCGGTTCGCACGCCAAAGGGCGTGTGTTCAAACCCCAACAATGAGCTTGAGCTGCCGGTGAAGGAAAACATCGCGAGGAAACCATAGCGTGGTGGTAGGGTACTTTCTAGTACTCGGCTGGCTAGATACCACCTTCAAGTTGAAGCATCTAACGGTGTGTACCGGCAGCCTCACTTGAGAGCCAGTTATATTCCAGGCTAGGTGTGCTTTACCATCTTCGACCACACCGTCACTTAACATCTGGTGAGTTGTGGACACCTAGACTGACAGCGTTAAAAAAAAGGTACCCTTGTAACTATAATCTGTCTTCGTTTCTAAATTTCTCTTACACCCGGTATGTGATTGTGATACGTGATCAAGTATGTACTAACCATTTTCTTCGGCGAAAACTGAACAAATAAATATACAAAGAAGTAGCGCTGACCGCATTTTGATGACCGCAACTTTTGCCTTCGTCACACTACTGGTGTCGACCACTGATAGATAGATGAATAGATACCGATGTTGGGCACATAATGTAAAAATAATTGAGCAGTCAATTCAGATCAGCTATAATGAAATAATAAAATTTGAATGTTTGTTTTCATTTTCATAGATTTTTAAGGTCAGGTCTGATGTTTGTCTAAAGCTCTGTTTATTTTAAGTGATAGTATTATCGAAGCTTAAACACCTAACCTGAAATGGGAGCTGGCTATCTAGTGAGCGTGTAGCGATGGTAGCTCAGTGGTAGTGGTTCGCACGCCGAAGGGTGTGGGTTCAAACCCTAACAATGAGCTTGAGCTGTAGGCGAAGGAAAACATCGTGAGGAAACCATAGTACGGTGATAGGGTATTTTCTAGTACTCGGCTGGCTAATTACCACCATGAAGGTGAAAATCTGTCGCCAAACATTTAGCTGTGTGTTCCGGCAGCCTCACTTGAGAGCCAGTGCCATTAAAGGCTAGGCGTGTTTACCATCTGCGATCACACCATCACTTAACATCAGGTTAACGCTTAACGTGGTACGTGGTAGTTGGTTGCCGTGGTGGTGCCGGCGTAAGAATAGTACCCCACCCTCTCTACCCGTGGTTGCCGTAAGAGAAGGCTAAGGGATGTAATCCGGAAGATGGGCAGCAGCGTCTTCCTTGAACAATCACACCTAACCGCGCTCGCCAACCCGCCTGCCAAGCGTGGAGAGTATTGGCAAAACCTCCCCCAGGAGGAGACCTAAGTCCAGCAGTGGACGTCTTATGGCTGATGATGTGATATAATAAAAACAAAAATGTATCAAAACCACTTCAGTTTTCATAGTAAAATAAACTAAGTTCTTAGATGTTTATTAGATTAAAAATTATGCGAGACCTATCTCGTATAATTTCGATTTAATATAAGATGAAAAAGTAATTCACTTTATTACGCGGTAGATCTGCAGTAATTTAGATAGAGCAAGGGGCTAAAGCTAGACAATGTTATATTTAAAATAATTTTGCCATAATTTTAGCTGCGATCAGATAGCGGCGGATGTTCTGTTGCAATACTTTTGGTAGTTTGATAAATACGACAGATAAGATAAAACTTATTTGTATTAATAATTATTCACATTTTGTTTACTGATAAATTTGATGTATGTCCTGTATTGTTTTTTAGAGAAGTATCTACGATTTGTAGTTTTTTTTTTTGAAGTAACTTGCTCGCCTGTTTTTAAGCGTTTTTTTTTTTAACTCTGACAGGCTACGTGTTTGACCACAACTCACCTGATGTTAAGTGACGGTTTGGTCGAAGATGGTAAAGCACTCCTAGCCTGGAATAGAACTGGCTCTCAAGTGAGGCTGCCGGAACACATCGTTAGATGCTTGGCGGCAGATTTTCAACTTAAGGGTGGTAGCTAGTCAGTCGAGTACTAGAAAGTACTCTACCACCACGCTATGGTTTCCTCACGATGTTTTCCTTCATCGACAGCTCAGGCTCATTGTTGGGGTTTGAACCCACGCCCTTCGGCATGCGAACCGACCACGCTAACCACTGAGCTATCATCGCTATAATAGATATGAGATTAAGATAAAATAACTTATGACTTAGCTCATCTAGTCACATTAACCTAATTGAATATTAAGAGCGATTAGCAAGCGATTCGAGTCAGAATTATGTCACATCGTTTGGTGCTAAATCACATGCGGCTGCCAGCGATAAATTAATCACCCTGTATACGATTACTGTTAATATTCCGCGTCGAATGTCAGCCGTGCAATGTACACGATGAGGTTTAGTTTATACAGGATGCTGTTGAAAATAAAAATTTCGTGTCACACTGTTTGTCCGCGATGAACTCCTCTACAACTAAACCGATTTTAATCAAATCTTGAAACCTAACTTGAGATATAGGATAGTTTATTTCTCAATTTATAATGGCAATATTCTTTTATAGCAAATAAATAGTTTTATTATTATTATTTGTTTATTATACGACAAAGAGGTAAATCTGTGAGTTCCATAAAACTCTAATAGATGGCGGTGTAAGGTAATTTATTAACTGGATTGAGTAAGTATCCAATAGATGGCGCTACGTTAAAAGTCCAAACGTTAAAAAAAACAATGCGTGGTGGGATATTCCTCTGAAAGGTAGGTATATGGTATATACCTACCTTTTAAGGATAGCTTACTATACTCATTCTTACTACCTGTGCGAAGCCGGGCGGGTCGCTAGTCTATACTACTACATAGCATACTACTACACTATACTATATAGCATAGACTATTATAACGATAATTATATTATATAGTATAGAATATTATAAAGAGGAAAGATTTTAAAAGTCATATTATTTTTATTTTATTTTTTCAATACATAATGTAATTGTATATAATTTGAATATTTTTTTTGTTTATTTCGATAATAATAATTATTAAGATGACATTTTTAGATTGTAATTTTTAATTTATGTTGATATTTGATATTTGATTATTTTTATTATTATTATTATTTTTGACTTGTAACTTTGTTATCAATAAAATATGAATGAATGAATGAATGGTTTGGTTGTTTGTTAGCATTGAATAGGCTCTAAAACTACTGAACTGATTTCAAAAATTCTTTAGGCTAATTTTTATCCCGACATTCCCACGGGATCTGGACTAACGCGGGTGAAACCGCAGGACACAGCTAGTATATTATAAATCTGTGTTATATTGTATAGATATTATATAATATAATAAAGTCAAATGAGATGTGTCGTAACATTCAATATAAAAATAAATGTATGCTAATGTTACCGAGACAAAAAATATTTTTTGAAAATCTTACGGTTTGTTCCTGCACCCTCACTTGAGAGTCGGTTCCATAAGTTCCATTCCAGGCTAGGTGAGCGTAACATCTTAGACCACACCGTCACTTAACATCAGGCGAGCTGTAGTCAAACACTTAGCACAGACTTAAACACTTAGCCTGTTAACAACAAAACAAAATACACACAGAACACCCAGACATAGAACAAAACTCTATGTTTGTCACACAAATGTAAGCTTTAAATGGGAATCGAACCTATGACCTTCATACACTAGAAGTAAAACTAACCAAATAAGCACTGACACCAGTAACAGAAAACCAAACATAGACAAGATAAGAGATGATAATTCTTCTTCTGTAACCCGCTGTATAAGCATAATCAGTGATGTGGTCGACATTTATCGACATCATTACAGGGAATTCGACCATTCTGTGTAAACTGTAATAACTATACCGTCCATATTATTGTTAGTTGTAACAATGACCATATAACTCAAAATCAGATTACGTTTCCTATAATTTCTTTGATAATTACTACCTGCGATCTAGATCTCTATATGATCACATCATCAGCCATAGATCTTAAAATTATATTTAATATCTTAAAATGCCTTGCTGAGTTTCTTGCCGGAGTCTTCTCAGTTGAAGTGTAATTACGAGCCGGTGGTAGATTCAAACATGTAACTTAACGTTCATAAGTGCCTTACCAGGGCCTAAACTGAATAAATGACTTTTTGATTTGATTTGATTTGAGATAGTAAACTATTTGTGTGCCAAATTTCATACAAATCCGTTAAACTGTTGTTGCGTGATTGAGTAACAAACATCTAAACATTCAAACATACAAATTTTTATATGTGTAATATTATAGTAGTAGGTATTTATAGGGAGATATAGAGTTGCCTCAAGACTTGGGTCGTCCTATAAGTCAGTGGACGTTCTATGGCTGATGATGATGATGAAGTAAAATAGTGCAAGTTTCATGACTATAGCTTTTTAATTATACACATGTTTCATTTCTTTCTGAACCTTATTCTAAAGTTAACGCGGACGTAATCGTAAGTTAGTACAATAAAAATAATAATTGATCACTCGATACTATAGAATACCAATGGATTTTGTGATCAAAATGTTATTTTACATACATCTATCATCATCGTGTACATGTGTGTAAATATTTTAACAGCGATTTACCACCACTACACGGGTGCAGGCGACAAATCACTTTAATGCTTCAACCGTGATCAATATGCGAATATCAATTTCAAAAGCTACATGATTGAATATTGGGCGCACGATTTGTACTGCCCGATACCATATTTTATTTCAATTTGTGGCACTACCTTTTTTTGACAATTCCGATTACTGAGTTATTTTTTACACAATATTATTATGCGGTATGGAAAAGCAAGAATTAGCTCTTCTCTATAATTTCAGGTGTAAAAGTTGGTATCTTGGTAAAATGGGAATCACCACTCTTTTTCCTAGTTTCTGGTGCAATGACCAATCTTTACGTTGCATAGTACCAGCTTTGCGAAGTTTAAGGCTAGACGCCGCTGTGTGAAATGTCCTACGATATTTATTTATTTGCTTCTATCCAGGGTGGATAAGCAGGAATCATCACTCGTCGCACTAGTTTCGGGTGTAAAAGATGGCCATTGATATTTAGCTAAGAAGAGCGGTAATTACCCTGGTTTCTGTTGCAAAGGTAGGTCATTGTCATCCAGCTTGGAGAAGAGGGAATCAATACTGTTCTTTCTTGTTTCGGGTTCAAAGATTTGTCATTGATATGCAGCATAGAAGACTGGTAATCACCACTCTTCTTTCTAGTTTCTGTTGCAAAGGTTGGTCATTGCTATACAGCGTGGAAGAGTCGAAATCACTTTTCCTCTACCTAGTTTACATTGTAAATGGGAATCACCATTCTTCTCCCTGATTTCTGTTGTGAAGATTGGCCATCGTTTAAATCGGAGCAGAATTCATCACTGCTCAACAATGCTCCAACTTGCGAACCAATTTTTTTTCTAATTATTCTTAAAACATGCGCTAAAATCCCGTCTAAAAGCGTAGAATGTATTTAACATGACTTTGAGTATTGTATAACGTTATGACTTTATTTGATATATGATATAAAAGGCAAAGGTAAGAACGCAATAAACTCAGACAGCTATACAAGGGATATAAAAGTAAATAAGAAAGGAAATAAGTATGAGGGTTGTAAACAGTTCTTGCCTACCACTTACGATGTCTCATATCTCGCCTCCCATCGGGAAGTTTCCATATTATTTCGGGTTGAGGAAGTCCATTGGAACTAAAAGGATATTTACAAGGACTATCTTAACGTGGAAGTTAAAAACCAATGTACAAATATAAGATAAATAAAGAAAACGACTCCTATTCTCTATTTTTGGCGCTGCGTGTTATGCAATTTGCCAGTGTCAAATAGATTTAATATTTCAAGTGCCACAAAATAAAATATAGTAAAGTAAGTCTGAGTTATAGTCATTGTCAACAAATTGTAACTCACGGTCATGTCTTGTCTTGTCACAGTAAAAAAAACGAAAATGTATTCAATGCCATCTATTGGGGGAACGCTTAACTATTATGATGACGCCAACGTAAAGCTTAAAATACTCGACACTCATAGAGAGATGCGCCATCTAGAATTCTAGACCCTTATATGCCACTAGACTAGAAGAATAGTCCTATTTCCCCTTCCGGTTTTGTAACTAAGTAATATTTATTTGTGGTCGTATATTTATTTTTATCCCTTTGATAATATTTTTACAACTTAAATTTGGGTATTTTTATGTTTTTACAAACAAGTTTTTTTTAATGTAACAGTAAAGAGACGAACGAGACGCTCTCCTGATGTCAAGAGATAACGTTGCAGCCATTGCAGCGATACACAGAACTTTGAGTAGGAATACAAAGTCCAGGGTATCGCTGCCTTGGCGCTCATTACTTTGAGACTAGATGGTTAGTCTCAATAGCCCTGTAATTTCGCTAGCTGCCCTTCAAACCGGAACACAGTAATGTTTACACACTACTGCTTGGCGGCAGAATATTTGGTACTGCGGTGGTACCTACCTAGACGACCTCCTGCTAAGGAAATCTACCACCAAGTAAAACTAACTAAGATACTTTATCTTTATTATTATGTATTTAACACATGGTGTCAACTACCAAAAGTTGCATTAGCTAAGTTAGTTTTGACGTGTATTTTTGGTGTTATCAATAAAATATTTATATTTTACATATTTTGTAAAAATCATAGTTCAAGCGTGCAAGTGTCCTCGCAATATTTTCTTCAGCATTTAAAGCTAATGGCAACATCCACATAAAAATTACAGAAGTAGGATCTGAATCCAGGACCTCCAGATGTGCAGTCAGACAGTTTTCGAACAAGACTACCGTTGCTTCAAAATATTGCACTTAAACGCTGTTTGGCCATTGCTATTCATCGTAAAAGAGCGCTTAATCACCTATCTTTTCCCTGGTTTCTGTTGCCATGGTTATCCAGTGTAGAAAAAAGAATCACCACTCTTCTTCCTAGATTCTTGTTCAAAGATTGGTCATTGCAATCCAGGATGGAAGAGCGGAAATCACCACTCGTCTCTCTAGTTCCTGGTGCAAAAGTTGGCCAAACTGCTGTTGCTTCAAAATGTAGCACTTAAAAGCTTTTAGGTATAATAATACCTAACCTATATAGAGGTATGTCAACATAGACTAGTTCCACGCATACATATAAAGTATAATATCATGCATGCCCGTACTGGGCCGTTATTAATAGTGTAATTTATAACCTCCGGGGAAGCGGCGGTGACATATCGTAGAGAGCACGCCTCGCCCGCCTATAGATAGGTACGCCCGTTGATTTGTGATGTGGGTGAACGTCTAATTAGGAACATGTTAATTAGGCGCTTGGAACATAGGAAGTGATCGAGTTAAATGGGAAGACATAATTGGTTGGAATAAAAATAGATGGCGCAGACAGAACTTGCATTAGGGTTAAACTTGATCAGCGATAATAGCTCAGTGGTTTGCGTGGTCGGTTCACACGCCAAAGAGCGCGGGTTCAAATCTCAACAATTTTTGTTTTTTATAATAACAATGCTATGAAATAAAGTTTCAAAGAATTTTAAGAATTTTTGTAGCGATGATAGCTCAGTGACTAGCGCGGTCGGTGCACATGCCAATGGGCGTATGTTCTAACCCCAGCATGAAGGAAATATCGTGAGGAAACCATGGTGGTAGGGTACTTTCTTGTACTCGGCTGGCTAGCTACCACTTTTAAGATGAAAATCAATAACCTAGCGGTTCCGCTAAGAACCTAGCGGTTCCGCTAAGAACCTAGCGGTTCCGCTAAGAACCTAGCGGTGTGTTCTGGTAGTCTCTCTGGAAAGACATTTCCATTTCAGGCTAGGCATGTTTATCTCTGACCATATCGTTACTTAACATTAGGTGAGCTGTGGTCAAACACCTAGCCTGTGAAACATAATAAGCTCTTTAGAGGTTTGTTTTCTGGATTTGGAGCTCTAACTTTTATGAAATCCAAATTCACATTAATTTCAAATTTACAAACGATTTAAATAAAACAAATCAAATGCGTTCAATAACATTTCGTTAGTATTTGAATCCGAGTTTTGTTAATTTTTACCTATAACACTGACATTGTTAGGGAACTTGCTAGTTTGAAAGTTATTAATATTCTCGAGGATATGTAATATTTGCCAAAGGACACTTAGCTATCGCCCGGTATAGGGGAACTTTAAAAAAAAAACTGTTCCAGATTCGGAAATTCCAAGACGCACTGAACTAACTTATGATTGATAGGAATCAAGCGAATGAGTTGCTCGTTTAGCAACTTTCTTGTTTGAAAAAATATATAGTTAAGCCCAGTTAGGGCTTTAAGTTATTGCAAATACCAAACACTTCGCAGACAACGCAAGAAAACTTGCTCTAGCGACATTACACCAAACATTTAGAAGTTACATGCTAGACTAAGAACGCGATGTCGGACATCTGCCTCATTGGGTACCAACTAGAGACATAATACATTTAATGACGTACCCAACAGTCTACGTTAAACTCTGGTTGCCTCATCCTATTCTGGAGGTTTCGAAATTCAGCCAAGTTTTATTTTAAATTAAAAATAACGGAAATAAAACTCAGCGTATCAGAATAGGAACCATCGGAACCTCGTTTGTCGTGGTGGTGCCGGCGTAAGAATTGTACCCCACCCTCTCTACCCGTGGTTGCCGTAAAAGTCGGCTAAGGGATGTAATCCGGAAGATGGGCAGCAGCGTCTTCCTTGAACAATCACACCTAACTGTGCTCGCCAACCCACCTGCCAAGTGTGGCGAGTATTGGCAAAACCCCCCAAGAAGGAGGCCCTGTGTCCAGTAGTAGACGATTTACGGCTGATGATGTGTGTGTGGAACCTCGTTTAAGGTAACGATTTGATCGTTTAAAGTTAATAACGTGAAGTGAAGTCTAAAAAATAGGGTCCTTAAAGGTAGGCTACATACTGATAATGCCCATGGTATTGTAGATGTCTATAGGTGGTGAGGTGAGTACTTACCATCAAGTGATATTCACATAAAAAAGTGTCAAAAAACATTTAAAACTCGACTTGAAACAAAATGGTCAATTTTTAGGGCAGGCTGATATTTTCATTAATAAGCTCACGTGATTCTCACATAATATATTTATATTTCAGATAGTGGTTAGCCTATTGGTACCATAAATAAACTAAATCAACAAAAAAAACTAAACTGCCCTAAAATCAGACTGGATTCCAGCGAGGTAACCCTACTTTTAAACCCCTTTTTTGTACTACTCAATGACTACTAACGAATGTATGCATGGTGGTAGGGTATTGTCTACTACTAGGCTGGCTAGTAGGAGACAAACTACTTGAAAATCTGACGCCAAGCATCTAGCGGTGTGTTCCGACAGTCTTACTTGAGAGCTAGTTCCATGCCAGGCTATGTGTCCATCTTCGACCACACCGTAATTTAACATCAGGTGAGCTGTGGTTCAAACATAGGCAACAAACGTAGGCTGTCAAATATAAAATAAAATGTACTGCATCTACTTGGTACCCGATGCGTTATGGTTGTCCACATCACTCTCTCAGCTCTCAGTCTATCCCAACAAACAATACAGACAACAGAATAACAACGAAACTCGCCGCAAAGCACCAAACTAACTTCATCGCATAAATAACAACACTATAACTGCTCATAAGAATTCACAGTCAAACAAGCTTGGTTATTCAGTACGTAGTACTGTCGAGGCGAGAAGTGCTTACTACATTCTTGTAAAGTCGATGGCTGAGGTAGAGATGGAGTTTTGCTGGAAAAACGTAGACAGTTACTTGCCTTTAAAATAAACTAGCAAAAAGCTGAGCTTTGTGAGGTAGTTCTTCTAACGGGTACTAATTTTTAAGACAGTTGTTATTTTACAACCTGATTCTGGTGGTGTCATCTAGTATTAAGTAGATTAACTACGATATATTTGAGTATTGAGTTTAGTTCTGTTGCAGCGATGTTACCTCTTTGGTTTTCTAACAGATGGCGTTAGTAGTACAATAACATTCTATCCAATGAATACAAAATCGTTAATGTTCATTTTTTAATGCTTATAAAATTATTATTTTATTGGCAGGTAACACATATAGATATTAAGTTAAATTATTATGTTAAAGCACAAATCTATAGGTGTGATAGTTTTTCAGTAAAGTGTACCACAAAAATGCTCAGGTTGTGGAATAGTGTTAGTTTATAAAAAAAGAGATCATAATAGAATGTTAAAATAAACAAATTATAAATGAGTACTTCGTCTCGATTTGAATCCTCGCGACATACCAGATAAATAGATAAATAGTTAAATTGTTAGCTTCGTGGTAGATATTCCAAAAACTCGAACTAAACGGCTCTGTTCCGTTTTCATCGTACGAACCGCTAAAAGATGGAATTTGCTGCCTGAGTGGGTGTTCTCTGATAAATAAAAGGTGCCTTCAAGTCGCGAGTGAATCCGTTTCTTCTCGGTAAGCGTGCTCCATCATAGACCATATCTTTGTTTACCATCAGGCGGTCAAAAGTAAGCCTATCTGCAATATGTAAAAAAATTGCTTAAAGCATCTCTCTTTTGTCGATTACAAAATAAAGAGCATTCTCAACCCTTATACGCTGTTCATAGACCGTAAAAAGCGCCATCTATGAGATCTCGATGTAAAATTGTAATAATCAAGCTATCGTATATAGCGTTTTTAGCCAAAAAAAAGTAGTAGTCAAGTTCTAAATCAGCCCTACTTTATAACTATCCCACAGTTGGACGCGGGCCTCTTCTAATTGTGAGAAGGTAAGGTCATAGCCCACCACGCTGGCCAGAAGCGGGATGGCAGACTTTACACATCTTCTAGACTATTTTTGAAAGACCTCTGGGATATGTTGTTTCCATACGATGTTTTCCTCCACCATTTGAAGTTAACAATAACAACTCAACTAACAATACACAACTTTATATAACTTAGAAAAGAAAAAGCTGCGTTCGGCGGGGTTCGAACCAAAGACCTCGTTAAGACCAGTTTAAAACGTATTTATTTATGGTTGACAGGCTAGGTGACCACAGCTCACTTGAAGTGACAGCGTGGTCGAAGATGGTAAATCACTCCTAGCCTGGAATAGTACTGACTCTTAAAAGAGGCTGCCGGAACACACCGAACTTTTTGAACTTAAAGGTGGTAGCTAGCCAGCCGAGTACTAGAGAGTACCCTACCACCATGCTATGGTTTCCTCACAATCTTTTCCTTCACCGGCAGCTCATTGTTGGGGTTTGAACCCACGCCTATCGGTATGCGAACCGACCGCGCTAACCACTGAGCTATTATCGCTTCAAGCAATCAATCAATATCAATATTTTCAAAGATTTTATAAAGCAGAGGTTAATTGACAAAGCCTACTATAAGGTGGCTCATTACGTGGAAGACAGGAATATATGGTTGTAGTAGCTTCTCTCGGCACTTCCATCCCCCTGGCTAAGTGACAATTGTAGTAAGCATAATGTATTAATATTTATAATTGTAAACTGTAACCTCATATGAAAAGAAAGATCCACAAAAAAAGGCCTTGCTGAGTTTCTTGCCGGAGCTTCGCAGTTGAAGTGTAATTACGAGCCGGTGGTAGATTCAAACATGTAACTTAACGTTCATAAGTGCCTTACCAGGGCCTAAACTGAATAAATGACTTTTTGGTTTTTGGTCATACACTTGAGCTCAGAATAGCCACCGAAAAGCGTTGGTGGATTTCCACCCTAAAAGCTAAAATAATCTCCACTAACAATACATCAATGATAAATACTGATCATCGTTCTGTACACCTTGGTAACTGTCGTCCACAGCATTCAGGAAGACACTTTTGTCATCCATTGTACTTTTGTAGCAATCTGGCGCGAGCTTTTTGTTCCGGAGACAATACAACGACTTGACTTTTGTGAGGAACAGTCTCGTTTGGATGTGTGTTGCGTTGAAAATGACACAAGACATCCGATCATACAAAATCTACATTACAGGTCTAAAAAATGTATATTAAATAGAAAAGTCACAAAAAAGTCAAAACCGCACACTATTGTGCCAAAAAACAAGATTAATATTTTTTCTTGCTTTTTTTACTTGGTGGTAGATTAACAGGAGGTCGTCTAGGTAGGTACCACTGTAGTACCAGATATTCTGCCGCAAAGTAGTAGTGTGTAAACGTTACTGTTTTCCGGTTTGAAGGGTAGCGAATTTACTGGGCTGTTGAGCCTTAACCATCGAAAGTCTCAAAGTAATGAGCGCTAAAGCAGCGACGCCCTGGACTTTGTTTTGTTACTCATAGTTCTGTCTATTGAATGGTTTACCATCAGGCGAATGTACACATGCTGATGTGTGCCTCTTACATTTTTTTTATTTTTTTTTTGAAAGGCTAGTTGTTTGACCTCAGCTCATCTGATGTTAAGTGAGGTAAAAGCACCTAGCTATCAATTTAGGCTACCGAAACTCACTGTTTGCTACTTGATACAATGATCCTGATGATTCAATTCGACAAAACAAAATCAAATTGTGTATAGCAATTGTTATTTTTCAAAATAATGTGGATATTGTTTTTTCTAGTTGTATATGTTCGTAGAACAATATTCTTGAGGTATCGTATTATCGTCTTTATTATTCATGTTATACCTAACGCTAGAATTTTTCACGTGACGTCACAGTACATTAATTTTGTATCACCTGGTGTTGAAAACCTCTCCGTCGGAACCATTAGTCTTGCAAAGTGAGATTTTGTGGATAATAACGGGCGTTTGGATGCAAAATGTCGCGTTCGCAAAACATCATATTCTCAAAATGTCCTGTTCTTAAAATGTGGATAAAAACATATTGGAACATTCACGTCAATCTTGAAAATAATATTGGAGTTTTTGCGAGGGTGTGAAAAGTCGTGTCTTTGAATTGTATTGTTTTCTACAACCTTTATCTTTCCTAGTGTTTATGTATTAAAACTCAAGTATGAATAATCATGGTGGATATTCCCCACGTACGGACTAAACGCTTCAATTCCACATTCTTAATAAGCACAGCGAGGATATGGAACTCTCTACCGGCGTCTGTTTTTCCTGCGAAGTACTTACTTAGATGTTGTATAATTTTTATTTAAATTTGGACATGTAACCACGGAGTTATCAATGAATTATTGTATTGTATTGTCTTTAAATCCAGAGTAAACAGTTTTTATTTCTAGGTAAGCGTGGCCAAATGCAAACCTATTTTGTATTTAAAAAAAAAGTAAAATAAAGTCCAGGGCATCGCTTGTTTGGCGCTCATTACTTTGAGATTATGAAATATGCGATTAATTCATAAAAAAACTTTATAAAGATATCTATACTTGTTTTTTAGGGATGACGTTTATTGACATCGGTAATCGTATTAGGTTACGAATCTTAGTCAACGTTAAGTCACTCAAAAGGTAGATATTCTTAGCAGACGGTCGTCTAGCTGCCACCAAGCAGTAGTGTAAAAAAAATGCTGTGTTTTTATGGTTGACAGGCTAGGTGTTGGCCACAGCTCACCTGATGTTTAGTCATGGTGTGATCGAACATGGTAAACACACTTAGTCTGGGTTGGAACTGGCTCTCACATGAGGCTGCTGGAATACAGTGTTAGGTGCTTGGCGACAGATTTTCAATTTGAGGTAGCTCAGCCAGTCGAGTACCATTAAGTACCCTATGCAAGCTTATTGTTGGTATTTGAACCCACGCCCTTCGGTGTTCAAGTTTGAAGGGTATTGCAGAGGCCACTTGATACTAACCATCGAATGCCTCAAAGTAACGAGCGCCAAAGTAGCGTTGTCCTGAACTTTGTTTTGTTACTGAATGTTCTACGTACTGGAATTATTACCATGCGGGAGAGTTTCGTTCGCCTCATTATGAGTACAAAATAAAATCTATACTTAAGCAAAAAATAATGCCATCAAACGAAAAATCTTATAATAAAAGCACAAATCGTATTGTGGCAGAATTCTGTCGGCGCGCAGGAAATTAGACGACGTGATTCGTGTTGCGTAAGTGTACATGTGAACCGAGGGAAATGTCAAGTCATATTTACTATCATATTATGGGGTTAGGCGGAAAGGTATTATGAAGCTGAGAGGTCATTAAACATATACTCATCATTAAAAATATATGGTTTGTTTTAAAATAATGATGTGCATAAACAAGCTTAGTTAAAAAAAACGAATACACAAAAGTAAAAAACTTTTTTGCAAATAAGCCAGTGTTACTTGAGATGATAGATGGATTTTAATGATTCCTTACACATCAAAATCTGTTTAAGCATTACAAAGTTATGATGGACACCGCTTCAAGTTCGATATCCATTTCCATTTTTCCATTTCACATCCATATTTAGGGTTGTCTGGAAGAAATAGCTCTAGGCGATAAGGCCGCCCTTGTACACCATTTATTTGTTATTTCTATGTTGTATTTTTGTTTTGTTACTTTCTTTCTCTTTTTTTATGTTTTATCGTTTTTTGATAATCCCACCGGAACCTAATATTTTTGTAATATAAAAGTATTCTATATGTTAATCCAGGTAATAAGCTCTATGTGAATACTAATAATAAATAATTTTAGAATATATAAAAGTAGCAATGTTTTTTTTATCTAATAGTAATGAGATGAATTAGACGTTCTCCTGATCTGTCCATGACAATTGCAGCGATACATAGAACTTTGAGTAATAAAACAAAGTCCAGGGTATCGCTGATTTGGCATGATTATTATGATGACCCCTTATGCTATGGGCTTTGTAGGTACACCTCGAGTGTATAACCCGATATGGAATACACTTAGCTCCTTTCGGCTTATGTCTACCAATCTGTTAGCTCCTGTCAGCAATATTTGAGTAAGTAAGAACACATTTATACAATCACAAAAAACTAAAAAGAAGAATCGTCATAAATTTGAGCCGAACTGTGACACTGCTAAAAATTTCCTATAGCATATTTTCCTCTCAATTTCCCCACAGCCTCACAGTATTTCAAGATAAAGGTAAAGTTCTAAATTAAACATCAACTGAGTCTATAGACCAGACGCTCTGAAACATTTCGCGACAAAACTCTTTTGAAACAAAAATAATTATCGAGTTTTTTATATGATGAATAGGTTTGCGTTTGATTACCATCTCACCTGATGTTAAGTGACGGTGTGGTCGAAGATAGTACAGCACACCTAGCCTGGAATGGTACTGGCTCCCAAGTGAGGCTGCCGGAACACACGGTTAGATGCTTGGCGGCAGATTTTTCAACTAGAGAGTGGTAGCTAGCCAGCCGAGTACTAGAAAGTACCCTACCACCATGCTATGGTTTTCTCACGATGTTTTTCCTTCACCTGCAGCTCAAGCTCATTGTTGGGGTTTGAACTCATGCCCTTCGGCATGCGAACCGACCGCGCTAACCACCGAGCTATCATCGCTACAAAATGATGTTAAGTGAAGATACAATCTATCATACGAGTATATGTATATATGTCTATATGTATGCATAGGCTTGCGTTTGACCGCCTAATGTTGAGTACTAATGCGGTCTAAGATAAAGCACTCTTCTTAAATGCACCCAGATCTTATCCATCAGGGAACACGCACTCAAGCAATGTATGCCACTATTTAGCGGTCCGCACAATGAAAGTGGAATCAAAACTTTTTATTCAAGTTTATTTGTATAGAGTATATATTATTACTAGAATGTATGTGTTCGTTAAAGTTATGTATTCCCTCATATTTATTCGCCCTGTCTTTATCTTCCTTGAATCATTTCTTCTATAAGGTTATCTGGAACGTTAGAGAAATCTTTGAGCAAAAAGGTCACCAATTGTTACGCTTGTTATTTGAGTTTATTTTTCTACTGTATTTAATGCATCTGGGTACAAGTCAAGTCGCGAGTTTGGTTAACATCAGGTGAGATGGCGGTCTAATGCAAGCCTATATATATATATATATATATAATTATATTTATGGTGTAATCTAAACAACCATATCACCGAACATTCATTATTATTTATATAACATTTCATATGGAACAATGTGTCAGACTTCCCGTTTGTTCTGAGATCAAAAGCTCTGTCCTTGTTATTTTGAATCCATTGCAAAAAGCTTTTCACTCGTATGATGTATTTTTACGTTGTACAATGAACCAGCAATTGGCGGAGTCGTTAAGCTTCGAGCGCAGTTTTATTCAAAGCTTTTAACTACGTGGTTAACTTAAAAAATGTTGTTCTTTTAAATGTAAAATGTAATGAGACAAACGAGGTGCTCTCCTGATGGTAATAGATAACGCCTGTCCATGACCATTGCAGCGATACACAGAAGTCTGAGTAGTAAAACAAAGTACAAAGCATCGCTGCTTTGGCGCTCATTATTTTGAGACTTTCGATGGTTAGTCTCAACGGCCACGTAATTTCATTAGCTGAAGAACCATTCAAACTAGAATGCAGTAATGTTCACACACTACTGCCTGGCGGCAGAATATCTAGTACTGCGGTGGTACCTACCTAGACGACCTCCTGCTAAGGAAATCTACCACCAAGTGTATTATTGTGTAAATTTATGTATGTATTTTGCCGTGGTGGTGCTGGCGTAAGAATAGTACCCCACCCTTACTACCCATGGTTGCCGTAAGAGTCGGCTAAGAGATGTAATCCGGAAGATAGGCAGCAGCGTCTTCCTTGAACAATCATACCTAACTGCGCTCGCCAACCCGCCTACCAAGCGTGGCGAGTATTGGCAAAACCCCTCCCCAGGAGGAGGCCTATGTCCAGCAGTGGACATCATATGGCTGATGATGAATGTATGTATTATACATTTTTAAGTGACGATGTGGTCGAAGTTGGTATGTGGTTCGCTACGCAAGCATAGTGATCTAGGATGTAGTCCATCACGCCGGCCAAGTGTAAGTTGGCAGACTTCAACATATCTCTTGGACGTGTAAGTGTCGTTGCGATGTTTTCCTTCACCATTTGAAGTACGTACATACCTATGAAATTGCAGAGGTGCATGCCGTGGGATTCGATTCCAGAACCTTCAGATTAGAAGACAGAAGATCTCCTAACAAAGTTGCCAAAGCTTCTAGAAATACAAAACATTTAGACACACACAGAACAGTCGTTTAAGTTCATTCATTTTATAAATGTTTGTTCTGAGTAGGAATTGAATCCACAGCTTATACAGCTCTACAGCTTATAAAGCAAAGTTACTTTACCAAAACAGGGCAGAGAGATATCAGTCAATTTTATATATTTGGAATTTGGTAATCAAGCTATTTCTTTTGATATTAAAAACGACAAGTTTGGTTCGAAATTCTATAAAGTGCAAAGGAAGTCCAATACACTAAAAATATATCTCTTGAATACTCAAAATGAACTTCCGCAAAGAAACGCCTGAATCAATCAAAATATTTTGTATTTGGTCATGAACGCCGAAGCAGCGATGTCCTGGATTTCGTTTTGCTACTCAAAGTTATATGTATTGCTGCAATGATCATGGCGAGGTGTTTTCTCTTATCATCAGGTGAGAGACTCGTTCGCCCCATAACCTATACATAAAAAAAAAAAATATAGACTGGCGTTCTCTTTTACCATCAGGAGAGCGCTTTGTTTACGTTATTACTTTTATATGAAAAAAAAATAGAATATTATATCTTTGTAACTTTTTTGTGATGTTATTTCTTCAAATAGAAAACATAATGAGATGGAAATATTCGTAGTGGCATATCCTTGCATTTATGGTTATGGTTGCATATATTAATTTGAGAGAGAAAACACAATCAACTCGTGCTAACTTTGCTTATTAATTTTACGTACAACAGACTCAAAGCGATTTATTCTTGGGTCATTCACCCCCTTTCAGTTCACGAAGGTGTGTTCGTTGAAATTTATTTATACATATATATATGTTATAATGTAGATCAGTCTTTCTCAAAGTGGGCGTTAACGTCTTTTTGTGGGCGCTGGATGCCTTGAATGCACAGGTGAGGTAAATTGGTGAGGGACACAGAAACGATTGGGGGGTGTGGAAGTGGTTTAGGGGGGCGATGACTGATTTGTAATTTCATCAACTTAATATTTTAAAAGTACTATTAATATTATAAAGTTGCATTTTAATTGCTCTCACTGGTAAAAAAAGATTCGTTTAGAATGTAAGTTTAAAACTCCAGACAAGACTAATATAGCACACTATATTTAATTAATTTAACTAATTTAAAAAAACGAGGGGGCGCTAAAAATATTTGATTTTTATTGTGGGCGGCAGATGTAATAAGTTTGAGAACCTCTGATGTAGATCAAAATGGTGTTTATTCAGTTCTATTTTTGTTTTGTGAACTATCTCATTTCCGCCGTGAAGTTTTCACAGATTGATTTTAGGTTTGTATTGTATGCAATAGGAAGACAATTTCACCAAACAGTCTCAAACTTAGCAAAGCTTAAATATTATTTCTTTCAGTTAATACATGTAAAATGTTACTTTACCACAAGTTTAAATTTACATTTAAACAATCTGAAATTATTATTTTTTGTTTTGTTTTGTTTTGGCGGGTTGGCAAGCACAGTTACGTGTGCTTGTTCAAGGAAGACGATGCTGCCCATCTTCCGGATTACATCCCTTAGCCGACTCTTACGGCAACCACGGGTAGAGAGGGTTGGGGTACTATTCTTACGCCGGCATCACCACGGCACAATTCAATTCAATATGAAGAAAATTAAATTATGCTATCAGAGTTTAAAAACTAAAGTTGTTAGCATTATTATGGAGAGCTCTCTGACTATAAAGAGGTGCCCATGAATTATACTCCGATCTACTTTTGGCCTAACGCCATCGCAGTATCGATTGCCACTTTGGATATTTTAGAGCTGAATTATGACGCCAGAATTTAGAGATACTGCAACAGTTTAGCTGAAAGGGGTTTGTTTGCTAACCCTGCGCTTGTAATAAAGGAATTGCTTCATGCGTTATTTTGTGGAAGTTGAGTAAAGAACATACAGAGGCGAATAGTGAAAAGATAATAGAAACTCTTTATTGTACACACCTAAAATAGAAAAAAAAAACAATAAACAAAATAATATCATAAGCTAGTGTCACAAGTGGCGGCCTTAACGCTAAGAGCGATCTCTTACAGGAAACTAAGGATGGAAAACACGATACAGATTAAGAATAAACAGCACAACACAGAATATGCTTCTGTATCATTTTGCGAGATGTACGTACTTCGTAAAAGATAGATAAATGTATGTTTTTTTTTAATGATGGAAACTGACGTGTCTTGATATCGTCTTGCTTCAAGACAAAACAAAAACGATTTTTTTTTAATGGTCGACAGGCTATGTGTTTGACCACAGCTCACCTGATGTTAAGTGACAGTGTAACCGAAAATAGTTAACACATTTAGCCTGGAATGTAATTGGCACTCAAGCGAGGCTGCTAGAACACAATGTTGTGATGGTGGCAGATTTTCAACTTAAGGGTGGTAGCTAACCCGGCGAGTACTAGAAAATACCCTACCACCAAACCCATGTAAATGGGGACAGCGTCTCTGGCGGGAGTAAATGGAAACTTTTTTATACATATAACTGTAGCTTACGTCCTACAACATCACAAATTAATATACTAGAGGCTTAGTGAGAAGTTTCGGTAGTCTAGTTGGGAGACCGTCTGGAATTTGTAAGTTCTGGGTTCGAATCCCACCGCACGCACCTCTGTCTTTTCCAAGTTATGCGCTGACTTGAAACTGTAAAGAAAAACATCGTGAATCGTACATGTCCGAGAGAGTCCATAAAAAAAGTAAGTATAAAAAATACGTTTATAAAACACGGAGGCCCAAGAATTTGTTACATAAAATTATGTTTATCACCGGGTCGCGCACAAAATACTATGAAAATAGTTTTATTTATTAACCTTGATGTTACACACATTACACACATTATCAGCCATAGGACGTCTACTGCTGGACATAGGCCTCCTCCTGGGGGGGATTTTGCCAATACTCGCCACGCTTGGCGGGTTGGCGAGCGCAGTTAGGTGTGATTGTTCAAGGAAGACGCTGCTGCCTATCTTCCGGATTACATCCCTTAGCCGACTCTTACGGCAACCACGGGTAGAGGGTGGGGCACTATTCTTACGCCGGCACCACCACGGCAAACTTGATGTTACATAACTTATAAAATCACTATTCTAATAGCTTATTTAGTAATAAAAGCTAGTTTAGTAGTAGCTTCAAGAGCTGTAGGGTGTAAGTTCGATTCCCACCAGGAAAATAATTTAATTGATGATAAATTATTTATTTATTTGTTTCCACATATTTTCCTGTGTTATTATGTACATTACTTAGGTTATTATTTTATATAAGCTTCAAAAGTTGTAGGGAGTGAATTCGATTCCCACCCAGGACAAAAATGTTCGTGTTCTGTATCTGGGTGTTCTGTATGAATTAAAAAAAAACTGGTACCCACCATAATACAAGCTTTGCTTAGTTTGGGGTTCAATGACATTGTGTGACGTAACATATTAGATGAAATTCCTACAATATTTTTATTGTATTTATTTAAATATTTCAACAGACCCACACAGTAAGCTGCAATGTACCTATATATGTACAGTTTCAAAATGTTTGATACGTGCCTGATGTTTGCATCACAATGTTTCGATATCAACCGCAAAACGTATTAGCAAACATTGAAACCGTATCAAACTTGTTAAACAAACATTGAAACGTATTCAAGGGGTGTAGGAACGGGCGAGAGTTATTATTGTTCAGTAAAAGGATAAAGTAAGGAATAAGTATGTTTTTTTTTTATATCTGACTGGCTACGTGTTTGACCACAACTCACCTGATGTTTAGTGACGGTGTGATCGAAGATGGTAAAGCACACCTAGCCAGGAGTGGAACTGGCTCTCAAGTGAGGCTACCGGAACACACTGTTAGATGCTTGGCGGCAGATTTTCAACTTGAAGGTGGTAGCTAGCCAGCCGAGTACCTACTAGAAAGTACCCAACCACCATGCTATGGTTTCCTCACGATGTTTTCCTTCACAGGCAACTCGAGCTTATTGTTGGGGTTTGAACCCACGCCCTTCGGCATGCGAACCGATCGCGCTAACCACTGCGCTATCATCGCTACAAAATGTATGTTACAAAAACATTTAATGTTAGAATATTAAATTAATATCGTTCTGCGAGGTTCTTCACAAAAGCGTTTTAATAACTCTCTTTTTATTCTTCTTTGTTTTAACTTGGTGGTAGATTTCCATAATAGGGTGTTATGCAGGTAGGTACCACCACATATACTCAGCCGCTAAGCAGTAGTAGATTGTTAAGCATGGCTGTGTTGCGATTTCAATGGTATTGTAACTACTTATAGCATTACCAAAGTAATCACGGATCGCCCGCGGAATGAGGAGGTAGGTGGGGCAGCGTGACGTTCAGATATTGCGGGGTCGACAAGCGCGGGCGGGGGGCAGGGCACCGCTGTCCCATTTGGTAGAATTAGTAGTTCGCTCGCGGCTCTCGCGGCGAACAGGCGACTAATTCCGGACGCTTTGAAGGAAGATACACACGACAAGCTCAAACAAACGATCGATCCCAAGATGATTCGTTCTAAAATTTTCGGGAATAATTTTGGCAGCTACGCAAAACAAATAGCTTACAATGTTTATTCCTTTTTAATGGTCGAAGTTCTTCAGAGTATAAAGAAAACATTAATACATCTTGTTTGTTACCTCATAATTCTATAATTTTAATCTTCTAAATATATATAACTCAAAGGTGACTGACTGACTGACTGACTGACATAGTGATCTATCAACGCACAGCCCAAACCACTGGACGGATCGGGCTGAAATTTGGCATGCAGGTAGATGTTATGACGTAGGCATCCGCTAGGAAAGGATTTTGATTAATTCTACCCCCAAAGGGGATAAAATAGGGGATGAAAGTTTGTATGAAACTTTATCAATTTTAAACCGATCGGGCTGAGATTTTGCATGCATAAAGCTACTATGACGTAGGTATCTAGCGCGGGTGAAACCGCGGGGCACAGCTAGTTATCTATATGATTTTAAAAACCAATAGTTTTTTATATCAGCAGTTCATAGATGCAAAACCATTAAGTCAACGCAAATCTATTACGTCAATCGATGATTATCTCACGACATATCTCGTGTGTACTAATCACGTGTGGGTCCTTGAGCCCGCCTCCACCTACCTCCTCCTACCGCGGGCGATCTGTGATAACTTTGGCAGTGCTATAGCGAAATAACAGGGCTGTTGAGAGAAACCATCAAATGTCTCAAAGTAATGAGCACCAAAGCAGCGATGCCCTGAATCCTGTTTTACTATTCAAAGTTCTGTGTACCGCTGGAACAGACATGGACAGGTGTTATCTCTTACCATCAGGAGAGCGCCTCGTACATCTCATTACTTTTACATTAAATTATTTACAAGAAATAAAGATAAAATTGTGACACCTAGCTTCAGGTTATCTAAAACTAATAAGTCTTTTCTCGGAAATTGCGTTAGATTCTATAATAAAATCCCACTTGAGGTAACTAAAATGTCCTATAATAAATTCAAAGATTTTATAAAGCAGAGGTTAATTGACAAAGCCACTATAAGGTGGCTCATTACGTGGAAGACAGGAATATATGGTTGTTGTAGCTGTCTCTTCTCTCTTGCACTTGCATCCCCCTGGCTAAGTGACAATTGTAGTAAGCATAATGTATTAATATATATAACTGTAAACTGCTGTAACCTAATATGAAAAGAAAGATCCACAAAAAAAATGCCTTGCTGAGTTTCTTGCCGGAGTCTTCTCAGTTGAAGTGTAATTACAAGCCGGTGGTAGATTCAAACATGTAACTTAACGTTCATAAGTGCCTTACCAAGGCCTAAACTGAATAAATGACAATTTGATGTTGATTTTGATTAAAAAAACAATGTTATCTAATTTCACGTACACTAAGCTTAGCTTATTTTCGTCAGTGTTGAACCGACCGCTTACCCACTGCCTACTGCTAGAAAGGCAGGTAATCCCCCCTCTGCCCGTACCTGGCTACGCGCTTAAACGTATTTAGCCACAGACAACAAAACGCTATCAGAAAATGAGGTTTGACTGGCGATGACCGTTGGATTGACGGTGCATGGAATGCCATGATAAACGACCATTATCCTTCACGAATTCATGCTCAAACATGCCGTTAATTCACATGATATTATCGCGTTTGATATTAAAGAATTAGGCAGACCTGGGGTCGCACCGTGATCTCGAGTTGCTCGCAATTGCGATGCTTATTGCGCAAGTATACGATTGTGGTCACGTAGCTGTTTCGTAAACGCTGTATTTGGATGGCAATAAGAGCTCACGGTACTACGCTTAGTCGCTTACGCAATATGTACATATACTTCTACTATACTACTTTCTAGTATTTGGCTGGCTAACTACCGTCTCGAAGTTGAAAATCTGCCGCCAAACACCCAACGGTGTGTTCCGGGAGTTCCATTCTAGACCAGGTGTGTTTATTATATTGGACCAAGCAGTCACATAAGATCAGGTGAGATGTGGTTAAACACCTAGCCTTTCAAACAAAAATTATAATACTTTCCTAACAAATGTAAATTGAGACGAGGATAATTCAAAGCGCTTAATATGTAATTACATAAGCAATTATTCCTTCAATGCCTAGATATACTCATTACTCGTATCACTTCTCTTAATCACTTAGCCTCTCTTAGTTCACTTTGAAGTATAAAGAGGCAGCTACATTTACTACTGTCAAAATTTAAAACCATTTATTAATTGACTAGCGACCCGCCTGGGTTTCGCACGGGTGCAATTTAGATACTAATGTGGTGCATATGCATGCATTTTACATACAAATCTTCCTCTTGAATCACTCTGTCTATTGATGGAAACCGCATTGAAATCCATTGCGTAGTTTAAAAGATCCAAGCGTACAGACGGCGGGAAGCGACTTTGCTTTATACTATGTAGAGGTATCTCAAACTTTTGGTGTAATTTTCAACCTTATTTTGTAGGTTATTTGATGATGGCTGGACCGCACCTTAACTTCCACTTCCTTTAAAATTTAAGACGTAATCAGCCCCATCAATTCCGCATGTTACTTCACTCCACAAAACACGCCATTAAAGCGGTAATTTCACTTTTACAACAACATTTCAAAGCAGAAAACTCTTTTGATATTCAAAAACCAGTCATATATAATTTGAGGTCAACGGTATCCTATCGCAGAATTCGTTTTAATGGCCCCCACACAGAAACGTAAAAATGAAATGTTTATGCTATAGCAGTATGAACTCTAACGCCTCATGTAAAGGGTGTTTGCAATGTTGACATGATGGGTGATGGATTGATGGGTGTTGACAGCCCTGTTGGCTCATTGGGAATATGTCTGCCTGAGCTGTAGGGCGTGGGTTCGATTCCCGCCAAGGACGAATGTTTGTTTGGTATAAACAAATGTTTGTTCTGTGTCTGGGTGTTCTTTATGTATTAAAAGTATGTATTTAAAAAATAAAAAGTATTTAAGTATCCTATCAGATATCTGACTTCCATCAAACAAGCTCTGCTTAATTTGGGGTCAGATGGCGCTGTGTGTAATGTGTCCTACAATATTTATTATATTTATTTAATGTCTGATTTTTTTAAAACTATTGACGGAGTGAGATTGTAAACATTACTGTTCATAATATAATTGTTTGAAAGGTACTACAGCTAGTAAAATTGCAGGGGTGTTGAGACTAAATATGTAATGACTCAAAGTAATGAACGCCAAAGCAACGATGCTCTTACACTTGATGAACGAGCAACGACTTTGTTTTGCTATTCAAAGTTCTATGTATCGCTGCAATGGTCATGGGCATACATTATATTTCAGGAGAGCATCTCATTCTTAATATTACATTAACAAAAAATAAGTCACACTTCTCTGAAGCCGGAGTAGATGGTAAAAAAAAACTGTCTGTAAAATTTAAGCCATGTATTTAATTACATACTGTATACCAGCCGCATTCTGTAGCAAGTTGGTTAACTCACTAAAATTTGTATTGTTATGACAAAAATGTATACAGGCGCACTTGAGGTTGTTATGAAAGGCATAAAAATTGTAGGGTGGGGGACAGTAAAGACTGTTTTACGTGCAAAAACACACAAAAAGCGAAAGGCCTTAAGCAGGTATATTCATAAATTGCCGCGTGATTAGTTATGCAGCTATATTGGTTAGAATACGAAGTCGACTATAGGAAATAAGGTATTCTAGACTGTTTTATCCTATCTTATCCTATTAATATTATAAATGTGATAGTTTATGGGGATATATGGATGTTTGTTACTACAAAACGGATTTGGATGTTTTGCATACATACAGTTTCTGGCCTGGATTAACATACAGGATTTTTTATATTAACTAAACGAACTTTTTGTCAAATTCTAGGCGGTCAATTTTTTTTTAGTTGTTTGACACAGCCTGTCAGCTATTTAAAAAAAATACCCAATAGGTGCGCACACGACTTAATACACCGCGGGAACGCGCTGAATGCGAGATGCTTACAACCAATCTTTATGGAAATCAATGAGAAATGCCTATGTCTAGTAGTGGATATCCTACTGCTGAGTTGTTGATGATGAATACCTAATGTGGCCATTCGTCCCGTTTTGAACGAGACGAATTATTATTATTACGCACAGAGAGGCCAATAATGATATCAAAATCCATAAAAGACAAGCGAATTAGTGACAGACTGAAATAATATAATCAACACTTTTGGATTCATCAATCAATCATCGGTCGGTTCGATCAATCGTTCGGTTGTTCAATACTTCTGTGCAAAGCAACATGAAACATTTAAAAAAAAATTGCATTTTGATATACGAGTACATAGGTACCTATAGTATTTGTGTAGCACAAGATATGTGCAACTATAAAAAATAAAACCAGCCAAGTGCGAGTCGGACTCATGCACGAAGGGTTCCATACCATTATCAATAAAAATGGCAAAAACCACGTTTGTTGTACGGCATGGAGCCCCCTTAAATATTCATTTTATTCTACTTTTTAGTATTTTTTGTTATAGCGGCAACAGAAATACATCATCTATGAAAATTTCAACTGTCTAACTATTACGGTTCATGAGATACAGCCTGGTGACAGACGGACAGACAGACAGACGGACGGACAGCGGAGTCTTAGTAATAGGGTCCCGTTTTACCCTTTGGGTACGGAGCCCTAATAAGGGGTAAAATCTTATTCATTAATAAATTGTAAACATCTGAAAAATCCGTCCTCAATTCTATGTTAATAATGAAAGTGAAGATTATCGATAAAATTATCCGTTTGGAACAATAATTAAAAATAATTAAAATGGTCGTCACATTATGAATACCACATAAATAAATAAATAAATATAAATATAAATAAATATTGTAGGACACATTACACACAGCGCCATCTGACCCCAAACTAAGCAGAGCTTGTGTGATGGAAGTCAGATAACTGATAGAATACATAAATATATTTTTTTAAATACATACTTATAATACATATAGACCCAGACACAGAACAAACATTTGTTTATACCAAACAAACATTTGTTCTTGGCGGGAATCGAACCCACGCCACACAGCTCAGGCAGGCATACTCCCAATGAGCCAACAGGGCTGTCAAAAATAAAAAGTTTAATAGGAAATTTTAAAAACTATTACCCCCCTTTCTATAAGTCACGGGGCTTACATACGATGTCATGTTGTCGGAACAACCGCGCAGGTACCAAGTGAGTTCGGTAAAATATTTTCTCTCGGATGTTGTTTTCCTCGAGCTCTTACAAAGTTAATATCCTGCTATGAGCCTTGTACCTCGTAAAATTGCTTGGCAGTTGTCAAAGTGACTACAGATTGAGCTTGAGTAGAATTTATAACCCACTTTCTGCTTTGGTAAGGTTAAAGTGCGGAAATGTGCAGGTTTTGTGCAGGTAGAATTGAAAATCTTATTTTAAAGCAATGTCTTAAAGGAAGGAGGAAATTTTCTACTTAAGTTTTTATTTTTTTGTGTACGAAGGCCGTTTTGTTTTGTTTTACCTACAGGTTGTTTTTCTATTATATAGGGTCATAAGATCCTGGGTGTAAAGCAAAAACCGGTCAAGTGCGAGTCGGACTCGCGCACGAAGGGTTCCGTACCCTTATCTATAAAAACGACAAAAATATCAAGTGTATATAGTATAGTATAGTGTGTAATATGGGAGCCTCCTTAAATATTGTATTCCGGCTTCACTTGAGAGCCACTACTATTCCAGGCTAGGTGTGCTTTACCATCTTCGACCACACCGTCACTTAACATCAGGTGTGCTATGGTCAAACACCTAGCTAGACAACCAAAAAAAAACAGGTGAGATGGCGATCAAAGGCCTAAAGGCCTAGTCATCTTAAAAGAACAGCCCTTTTCAGATTAATACATTACAAGCTGTTTAGAACAAGCTCTCAAAGGGTTGCGCAATGTTAATTAGCAGATTCATGTGCGAATGGTAAGAATAATTTTGTTTGGATGCCTACTAATTTAAATTCAATTATGGGTATGTTTCGCCAATGTATTTAACGTTTAATCTTTTGTGACTTTTAAAATAATTTGACATCACAAATTTCGTAGTCTTTCATTGACTGATCAAACCTTATTAAAATTTAAGTCATCGACCAACAAAACTGTTACAAAAAAATTCATAATTAAGTCAGCTTAAATTCATCAATTGAAATCTTTAAAATTGGTTTTAATGTCATAGTTTTATTACAACTGCCTATATGAGTAACTATTCCATAAAATACATCTACATAATTTTGTTCTATTAAATGTATTGTGACGTAACAAGACTACGTCCTATCCTAATAAAAAAAATTTGACGTCATGACTACTTCCTATCATATTAAATTTATTGTGACGTCATGACTATGTCGTATCCTATTTCGTCCATCTATCTGTTATTAGACTAATTTACTAGATCTCATATTTTCAACTCAAATTCGTGAGCAATATATAAACACAACCCCATTTGGCGTAAAAACATTTCATGACCTTGGAACCCGACCTTTTGCATTAGAGTACATCCGTCGCAGCCACTCTACCATCGCTCGACAAATATTGATATGGTTAATACACAAGAATGGCAGGCACCTATTTGTATGAGATGTTTCCTGTAACAAGACAGAGATGGAGGATTCTGCAGATATTGTCTTGATTTAAGATAGACTTTTGTAGCGATGTGAGCATCCCAATGGCCCGTATGACTTAAGTGTAAGCAAGTTAAACTCAAATAAATTTTAGTGTAAAGTTTTTAGAAAGCAGGTAAATTTCAAATTAATTTTAGTGTAAAGTTTTCAGGAAGCAGGTAAAACTTAAATTAATTTTAGTGTAAAGTATTCAGTAAGCAGGTAAATCTTAAATTAATTTTAGTGTAAAGTTTTCAGTAAGCAGGTAAATCTCAAATTAATTTAGGGCAAAGTTTTCAGTAAGCAGGTAAAACTTAAATTAATTTTAGTGTAAAGTATTCAGTAAGCAGGTAAAACTTAAATTAATTTTAGTGTAAAGTATTCAGTAAGCAGGTAAAACTTAAATTAATTTTAGTGTAAAGTTTTCAGTAAGCAGGTAAAACTTAAATTAATTTTAGTGTAAAGTACTCAGTAAGCAGGTAAAACTCAAATTAATTTTAGTGTAAAGTTTTTATACACTTTAAGTTTCTAACTTGTGTGTGGTATTTGTTTTATTATTCCTCTGATTTTTAAACAAATGTTTTTTAAGTTAGGCCGGATACTCTGATTATGGTTCCGGCCACATTCGGTGACCTTTTTCGAGGAGTCAAAAGAGAATATGACATAAGCACAGTAGCGTCTTTCTACGCACGGAAGTCCTCTAAAACTGACCCAAATACGCAATAGACGGAGGTAAATATAATATAAGTATGTCTGCATTGTTTTTTAAATTTTGATTTGATACTGGCAAAAGCTCGAAGCTATTAAGACGAACCTTCTAATGTCTCTAAGCAATGAGCACTAAAGCGATTGTCTAAGAATTTAGTTGGACAGGCGTTATCTCTTATTATTAGATTTTTGTTTTATTGCTTGTTGGGTGTGTTAATCCTCATTTTTTACATTGGTCTAACGTTCTTTAATTGAAATTATTATCTTGTTGTGCCTACATTTAAATTCTGTCCATCTGAGTTAGTGACGACGATGACAAAAAATATTCTTATCAACACTGTACCTACAGAAGTGATCTATAATTTATGGTATACAAGAATAATTTTACAAAAAACAACAGCTTCATGTGGTTTTCTCATGGAGGCCATTGTCAGAACTGGACCAAATTGAAATGGGACCACACGGTAAGCATCAGCTTTCAAATAAAATAAAAAAAGAATTATCGAAATCGGTTCACCCAGTCGAAAGTTCTGAGGAAACAAAACATTTAAAAAAACTGTCAAATTGAGGACCTCCTCCTTTTTTGAAGTCAGTTATAAATAGCGACATAGTTTGTTTTAACGCGCTAACATTTGGAAGTCTGATTTGAAAAATTATTTTTATATTTTGTATAGTATCAATTTTTTGATAAAGGTTTTAGCCTATTTAACATTACGATACGACCCTTACATGCCGATAGCAGGTAAAACTGCTGGGCACAGTTAGCGTCGTAATATACTTTACTTGTAGTGATGCACACGCCGATGGGCGTGGATTCAAACCCCAACAATGAGCTTGAGCTGTCGTTGAAGGAAAACATCGTTAAGAAAAAATAGCAACATAGGGTATTTTCTAATACTCGGCTGGCTAGCTACCAACCTCAAGTAGAAAGTTTGCCGCCATGCCTCTAACAGTGTCTTGCGGCAGTCTCTCTTGAGAGCCAATTCCATTCCAGACTTGGTGTGACCACACCGTCACTTCACATAAGATGAGCTGTGGTCAAAAACCTAGCTTTTCAACCATAAAATAAAACAAAAAATAACCCATTTTGGCTTTGTCGTATTCGTGTTAAAATGACTCAAGTTTGGTTTTTAACTTTGATATTTTATGTTAATAAAATATTCAACTTTAACTTCTAGAAACTCTGTCACTGTCAGAGCATGTTCCCAAGACTCGCGACCCATTCGTAGCAAAATCAATATATTCTGGCACACCGCCAGCCGGCCAGGGAAATATGTTTACTGTAACGCAGCCTATGTTCTGATCATTGTTTTTGTACTAAATTAAAGGGAGCATATGGGCCAGTTGGGTTCGAAAACAGTTTAGCCCCGGTCTGTATTGGAGATAGTCTGTAATTGAGGGTAACTCGGGAAAGTTTGAGAGAGGAATAGTATACCTACTGATATCTACTAATGTTTGCGTTGGAAGGTTTCGCTGTTCCAACAATTCTCTGTTTAAAGTATTGCGGGTTTTGGGCGTATTGGATCATGATAGTAGATAGCAGAGTCGTATTCAATAATGGAAAGGGATTTTAATGAATTAGATTAGGAATATAAGAGGTAGATTTGGATTTTAATCAGGTAAGTCAATAACATTCGAGTAGTTTCCTGCTGGGATTAATACGAAGAGATATTTTGCTGCGGGAGCTTGGGTATCCTCTTAGAGCGCCTCTCAACTGGCTTCAGTTCATCAACTACTTGGCAAAGCCTTCTTTCTTCTTCAAACACACGCGTTAAAATTGACACTATGTTTTAGTTTACCGAATTTTCTAAATATGCACTTTCAAATACAAGAAGAATCAGTAGAATTCAAAGAATAGTATCAGAATAGTGTAAGAATAGTGTACTGCTCGCACCTATGGGACGGCTCTGCCAAGTATCAACTTGAGGCATTGGAGTCGATCGAGAGGCGCGCCAGGAGACTAATTGGCAACGACACTTTACTGGAGTCTCGGCTTCAAAGCCTTGAGCATCGACGTAGAGTTGCTAGCTTGTCGGTTTTTTACCGAATACATTTCGGAGAGTGTGCACTTGAATTGCACAATTTGGTTCCCCCTGCACCATTCTATTACCGGACGGCCAGACAAACGCGACCAAAACGTCATCCATACATGGTGGATGTTCCCCATGTACGCACAAAGCGTTTTGATTCCACATTTTTTATTCGCACAGCGAGGTTGTGGAACTCTTTGCCGGAGTCTGTGTTCCCTGTTAGGTACAATATGGGTGTCTTCAAATCTAGAGTAAATAGGTTTCTTCTAGGTAAGCGTGCTCCATCTTAGACCGCATTACTGCTTAACATCAGGCAGAGTGTGGTCAAACGCGAACCTATTTTGAATAAAAAAAAAAAAAAAAAAAGAATTAAAGATACAATTCTGAGGCTTCTCATGTTTTTAGAATATGAATACGATTTTTTTTTAATTGTTCACACTCTATGTTTTGTCTATAGCTCATCTGATATTAAGTGACGGTGTAGTAGGAGATGGTAAGCACGTCTAGTCTGGAATGGAACTGGTTCTCAAGTGAGGCTGCCGGAATACACCGTTAGGTGCTTGGAAACAGATTTTCAATTTAGGGGTGGTAGCTAGCCAGTCGAATAGAAAGTACCACCACTATATACTATACCACTACGCTGTGGTTTCCAAACGATGATTTCTTTGGCGATGGAGATAAGAATGGGATAACACCTTTTAATACAAACAAACATGGCAGTTTGGCATGGTTCTGCCAAGCACCAGATAGAAGCTTTGGATTCCATTGAAATGAGGGCTAAGAGGCTTATAAATGACGATTCGATGGTGAATTTGAAGCTTCAGAGCACGTCGGCATGAAGTGGATAGTCTGTCAGTTTTTTATCGTATACACTACGGTGAGTGTGCCTACGAACTACATGACCTAATCTTACCATCGCTGTTTTACAAGAACACGGCCCACGACACGACACTTAATTCCCTATAAAAGAACAAAACGTTGCCAGACCACGTTTCTTGTAAGAACTGCTGATGTGTGGAACTGGTTTCCAACTAAGTACAACTCGAGGTTGTTCAAGAAAACGTGAATAGGTATTTCCTAGGCAAGCGTGCTCCATCTTCGGCCATATCGTCGCTTATCATCCGGTGAGATTGGGGCCAAATGCATGCCTAGTCCGTTGTAAAAAATCATACATAATATCAAAACATCAAAATTTTTATGTTATTTTGAGCAATTTCAAAGCTTACAAATGAACTAAAGAATGCCAACTACGTAATAACGTAGAAGTAATTCAGTACTTTCTCACCTTGGTACTATGGTACCTTGCCCATTGTAAAATGAACTGGTCTCAGGTGCAGTTTTCGTAGAAACAGAGGTCTAGAACTTTGTTTGCCACCACGATTTCCATAACGAAGGATTAATATCTTGGCACCTTACTTTAACGCAAGTAATTGGCAAATGAGAAAAGAATTATTTTGTTTATTTTCCAAACGCTTTTGTTTTCCTAAATGAAAATATGGTACCGTTGTTAATGACGGGGAACTTGCTGCAAAGGAAAAGATTATTAAGAAGACAAAGCAGTCAGTTTTTTGGTAAACATCAAAGTAAATGGAAAATATACAATTACTTCTAATTAAACGCTTAGTGAATCGGCGTCTGTTTCTGATAAATTATACATTTGAAATGGGGAATGTATTTTGGATAATAATAAGATAAGTACCTTGATTCGGGTAATGAGATAACCGCCATGTGGGATGTTGATTTTACGATCATTGTCCCGATAGTCGTCACGGTGAACGACCTTAGAGCGAAAAGTCTCGACCACCATCTCAAAAGACTCTCGCTGGACGGTTGAGTCAAGGGTCAGAAGCAAATATATATCCTTATGCTTGACACGGCGCACATTGTTAAGTGATTCCTCACTCTACAGCCATAATTACCAGCACCTTGAGCCCTTCCGCGCTGCCATGGCAATTTTTAAATTATATTCATATTTTTTTAAATATTTAATCTCAAATAACTCAAAGCATGGAAGAAAGCATCGCGTTCTTGCTTCACTTGGTCACTGAAATTCTTTTTCCAACACGTGATCTCCAATCAAGAAGTCATCTACCCTAACTTATAAGACTTGAAAGCATAAACGCTATGATTTACTAAAGTGCTTATTCCATAATGGTTCGATTTCCCGACTCCTACTTAACTCATAAACACACGCGTCTTGAGACACTCAACGCATCAATTCCCGAATGACGGTAAGGCAGTCATGGCGTAAAGGCTCGGAGACAGCGTCTATATCGCCCGACGGGACCCTGTGACGGCTTTCCGTACGCTATAGATCGAAAAACTCCGATCACGGTGGAATTTTAGTCGGTAGGGAATCTTTTTGGTGTAAACAAACGTCAGTGCTAGATGAAAAGGTACAAAAGATTATAATTAAATTAAAAATTTAATAAACTCGTACGCTATTAACCAAACAGCTAAGAACCACCGCAACGAAACTGGCTTTCAAATGATAAAAGACCGCATCGAAATCGGTCCATCCGTTTCAGAGCTACGATGCCACAGACAGATGGTGGTAAGGTACTTTATAATACTCGGCTGGTTGGCTACCTCAAGTTTAAAATCTGTCGCCAAGGATTTAACTACTATGTTCTAGCAGCGTCACTTGAGAGTCAATTCCATTCCAGGCTAGTTGTGTTTTCCATCTTCGACCAAACCGTCGCTTATTGTCAAGTGAACTGTGGCCAAAAACCTAGCCTGACTACTATTAAAAAAAAAATACAAAGTTCGCGAAGATTTAAAGCAGCGAGCTGCCAGCTTTGTTCCTGAGAGATATAATCTGGATCTATTAAAAGTCAGTTTGAATAGATATCATCTAAGATTACGTGCTTCATCTTTAACCACATCATCGCTTACCATCAGGCGAGTTAGTGGACAAACCTAGCCTGTAAACCATAAAAAAAATCAT
The DNA here is from genome assembly GCA_950106695.1 of Biston stratarius. Taxonomy (NCBI): domain Eukaryota; kingdom Metazoa; phylum Arthropoda; class Insecta; order Lepidoptera; family Geometridae; genus Biston; species Biston stratarius. The sequence goes on along the minus strand of OX467114.1, from coordinate 1,878,748 downwards.
ATTAATAATCTATTTAAATGTATAAATAATACCTGAATAAGTGTATTATACGGCGGTATACACTTTAAGTCTTTTTTTTTGTCTGACAGGCTAGGTATTTGACCGCAACTCAGCTGATGTTAAGTGACGGTGTGATCGAAGATGGTAAAGCACACCTAGCCTGGAATGAAACTGGCTCTCAAGTGAGGCTGCTGGAACACACCGTTAGATGCTTGGCGGCAGATTTTCAACTTGAGGGTGGTAGCTAGCAAGCCGAGCACTAAAAACTACCCTACCACCACGCTATGGTTTCCTCACGATGTTTTCCTTCACCGGTAGCTCAAGCTCATTGTTGGGGTCTGAACCCACGCCTTCGGCATGCGAACCGACCGCGCTAACCACTGAGCTATCATCGGTACAAAGTCTAAACATCTACTACTGCAATATACTGACCTCACATCCACATGCAGAACAAACAAACTTAATTTTGCCATCACTACGTGAATTTATGTCCAATTTTTAACCTTATCATTTTAACCTTAAGACATGTTATTGGTTGTCACAATAAAATCTCTAAAAAGCCCAGAAAACTCATTTACAAATTGCATTCGTAACATTGGCGCTATTGGAGCGGCACGAATTTAGTTTTGTAACAGAGAATTATATGCGTTTATGTGAGAGAAGCCGTTTTAATCTGACTTGAAGTACTTGTCTCCTGAGTGCTAATTTATTATTTAAGGGGTTTAAACGCAAACATCGTGTGTTTGCATGTCACAGTAAGTTTTTACTATACACTTTTTATATGTTAATTCATAATACATTTAATGTTTTTTTTATTACTTGGCTTGTGTTTGACCGTCATCTCGCCTGATGTTAATTGAAGATGCGGTCTACGGTGGCGCACGCTCGCCTAGAAGAAGCCGATTCCCTCGCGACTTGAAGGCACCCAGATTGTATCTATCAGGGAACACCCACTGCTGCGGCAAATTCCATTGCTTAGCGGTTCGCACAATGAAGGTGGACTTGACCGATCAGTTCGAGTTTTTGGAATATCGATCATGAAGTGGTGTCGCTTCTCGAAGCTCCTGGATGTCCGATAGTAGAATAGGCAAGATGGAATCGATGATAGCTCAGTGGTTAGCGTGGTTGGTTTACACGCCGAAGGGCATGGGTTCAAACAATGAGCTTGAGCTGCCGGTGAAGGAAAACATCGTGAGGAAACCATAGCATGGTGGTAGGACCGAGTCTCAAGTTGAAAATCTGCCGCCAAGCATCTAACGGTGTGTTCCAGCAGCCTCACTTTGGAGCCACTTCCATTCCAGGCCAGGTGTACCATCTTCGGCCACACCGTCACTTAACATCAGGTGAGCTGTAGCCAAACATCCAGCCAGTAAACCATTAAAAAAATATATATTAATAATTTATTTAAATGGATAATAATATCTGAATAAGTGTATGAAAATTAATTGCCGTGCAGTTTAATTTTTTTTTGTTTGACCAATTGTTTGTCCACAGCTCACCTGACGTTAAGTGAAATGACTAGATCGATTATTATTTTTTATAGACAGGCGTTAGGCTCTTACTATTAGGACAGAGTTTAGTTCGTCTCATTACTTTTACATAAAAACAAAAGAGACAAGAGATATTTACTTGGTGGTAGATCTCCTTAACAGGAGGTCGTCTATGTAGGTACCACCGCAGTACCAGATAGTCTGTCGCCTAAGGTACCTTAGAGGGTATTGCAGCTAGTACAATTACAGGGCTGTTGAGACGAACCATCAAAAGTCTCAAAATAATGAGTTTCAAAGCAACGATGATTTAGACTTTGTTTTGTTACTCAAAGTTTTATGTAGCGCTGCAATGATCGTGGAAATGCGTTATCTCTTACCATCAGAAGAGCGTTACTTTCATCTCATTACTTTCACATTAAAAAACATAATATTTAATGGACCGAGATGAGGTATTATTTAAATCGGGTATCCCCCGAAAGCTCTCAAGAAACGCTGCTTACTTGAGTCGGAATGAAATGGAGACTCATGACATTGACAGTTGAGTGAAGTCATTTCACCGGTCGTTCACTCACCGAGGTTACTTCAGCTCGTCGGTCCGTTCTATCATCTCATTGCATTCTGGGAAGGTGAGCGGTATAGACCGCTGTGTGCAAACCCGTTACTTTAAATCTACGTGATTAAGGAGTAATTTTGTAACGAATTATCAAGCAGAATATTAAATTCAGTTCTTTTGATTATTTGATGTGTTCATTTCAGATTCAGATTCAGATTATTTATTCGCCTTATAAAAGAGTATCGTTATGCTAGGTAAGTCAATTCAATACAATTTATAAAAATAAATAAAAAAGCTAAAAATAAGTAAAATAAAATTTAAATGTCATACAATATCATGTGAATGTCATATTGGGTCAATTAATTAATTGAATAATAAATTAAGAAATACATTACAAATTACATTATTCAACATCATGTGATGCAAACGATCGTTTATTCCAATTAATTTTCAAGTCATTAAGTTTTTAAAATGCGTTCCGGGGGAAAAGCTTTTAATTTTTCGATTGAAGTCAGGCATTGGTAAATTTCTTAAATTAACTGGCAACTTATTGAACATGAGTATTTTATTAAATACACCTTGCTTTTGTGTTCTCGTTTTGTAGCGTAGTCCTCAACTTACCATCTATATCAAAAATCAAAATCAAAAAGTCATTTATTCAGTTTAGGCCCTGGTAAGGCTCTTATGAACGTTAAGTTACATGTTTGAATCTACCACCGGCTCGTAATTACACTTCGACTGAGAAGACTCCGGCAAGAAACTCGGCAAGGTATTTTTTTGTGGATCTTTCTTTTCATATTTGGTTACAGTTTACAGTTATAAATATTAATACATACATTATGCTTACTACAATTGTCACTTAGCCAGGGGGATGCAAGTGCAGAGAGATGCTACAACAACCATATATTCCTGAAATATATTCGACGAAACATAGTCTATAATGACGAGCGTTATACTGGTCCTCCCGTCATATTTATAATTTTGCAAATCTCAATGGTACAGCACTTACCTACAAGTATTAAACGTCAAGAAACTTCAAGACAATAGCAAGTAAGTACGTTACTGATAGAGCTCTTCTAGAAGCGCTCATCTTCTAAGCAATTAAACTGTAGTTTGAATTAATTTGCGTCGTAAACTACAGATTTACTTAGAGTTAGGCAGGTAAATAATGCAGGTAAGTAAATAGTTTGTGCATCAAATAAACCTACTAGGTAATATTATATATGTGAAAGTTTGTATGTTTGGATGTTTATTACTCAATCACACTAAAACGGTTGAACGGATTTACATACTTTATTACTTGGATTAACATAAAGGATACTTTTTATCTTGAGAAGATGTTGGATTGTTTTGTATAGATGTGTCTTATGGAACACATTTGGTATAGATGTGTCTTTTCAAGAGTTGTAGGGCGTGGGTGCGGTTCTCACCAGAATAATCATTTATGTTATTTATTTATCTGCTTTGTTACTTTCCACCCGAAGGTTGTCTGGAAGAAATCGATCTAGGCGATAAGATCAAGATACACTTTTTTGTTATTTTCTCTTTTTTAAGTTTTGTGTGTATTGTGTGACGATAAATGCTTGTTTCGTGTCTGGGTGTTCTGTATAAGTATGTATTTATAGAAAAAAAGGTATATGTATAAGAATTCTACCAGTTATCTGATTCCCATAGTACTACCTTGGTTTAGTTTGAAGCTAGATGGCGTTGTGTGAAACCTCCTACGATATTTATTTATTTAGATGCTTAGCGACAGATTTTAACTTGACGGTGGTAGCTGGGCCAGCTGAGTATTAGCGAGTATTTCCTTCACCGGCAGCTTAAGTTCATTGTTGGGGTTTGATCCCACGCCATTCGGCGTGCGAACCGCCCGCGCTGCCATCAAGTTTAAATCGCTACAAATTGGACTTACCTCGACGTTATACATAATCGCAAATCGGGAAATCGCAAAAAAATCTTTAGAAAAAATAGGAGGTCAGGGATTTTTTTTGGCCAACTTGTATTCTCCAAATGGGTCCCCGACCACACCCATTCGGTTTGTCTAACCCTCTACCAATCACCCGGTATATCATATCCACATGCTATCCTATAAACGTATAAATAAATATATGTATCTCATCAAGTAGAAGAGTATATTGGTATACCTATCCTTTTTGTGTAACCGGGTAAAAATGTAATAGCATTTCCGTATCCAAACTCATACGGTCTTGTATTATTTATTCGTCTCGACTAGACCAAAAAAAGTACAGATAAAGGAGTCAAAATCACCGCGAGGCGTTTGGTAAGATTTCGTGCCAACTGACAACTTCTGTGTATTTTGCGCTACATGTATTCTTATTATGAGGTTGCCAGCTTTAAATTTTTCCATATTTTAATGGCAGTCGAAACAAACATGTAAGCAAACAAAACCATTTGACAAAGTAAAAGAAAATTAATTTAAAATATGGTATGAAACGGCGGTCAAAAGCAAACTTTTTTTGGTGGTAGGAATCGTTTAGGTAGGTGCCACCGCAGTATCAAATATTCTGCCGCCAAGCAGTAGTGTGTAAACATTACTGTCCAGTTTGAAGGGTAGCGAAATTACTGGTCTATTGAGACTAACTATCTAATGTCTCAAAGTAAGGAGCGCCAAATCAGCGATGCCCTGGACTTTGTTATACGTCTCAAAGTTCTATGAATCGCTGCAATGGTCATGGACAGGCATTACCTCAATCAGGAGAGCGTCGGTTTATGTCATTACTATTACACTAGCCAAAAGCTAAGCTTTGTGAGGGTTCGTGTAATTTTTCTAACGGGTAATAATTTTTAAGACAGTTTTTTTTTAAATTGAATTTAGTTCTGTTTCAGCGATGTTAACTGTTTGGTTTTCTAACAGATGGCGTTAGTACAATGACATTATATCCGATGAATACAAAATTGTTTATGTAATTTTTTTTTGACAGATAACTCGTCTAGATATGAAATTAAATTACTGTGTTGAAGCACAAATCTATAGGCGTGATAGTTTTTCAGTAAAGTGTACCACAAAAATGCTCAGGTTGTGGAATAGTGATAGGACTCGCTTCGCTCGCCCTGATAAAAAAACCTTAAAGATCAGGTTAGTCAAGTTACCTTACACCAAATGCAGATTTCAGAAAAATATTTTCACGTGTTTTCTCTAAGCCCATAAAGTACTTCGTGCATTAGCTTTTGTGACCTTTTAAACAGGTCGTCACTTCACCTGGACGCTAGATGTCCTATAATACGCCCGCTACTTATAATAGCTTGCTAATTTGCTTTAATTTCAATTATGTGTACACAAAAGTCCTAATCTGGTATCCCAGTCCCCAAATACTGGCACGCTTAGTATTCCGTCTCCGCTCGGCGTAGATAACGCAGTCAAGGACGGGTTGTGTTACATTTCCACCTTATTTGTTTTTAAACGATGGTAAATAAGGGAACGGATCGTGTCTTGACAAACAAAGGTGCTTGGGTGCAGATGCGTGTTTATGTTGGGCACTTTCTTTTCAGCGGCGATACCCATCTAAGAAACATGGATAATATGACATGTGTGAACTGTCACTATAGCAAAGATAGTAAAATGTATAAGAGTGAGCAGTTTGAATGGCTCATTGTTTTATATGTATACTGTCGTTCTTGACGAGTTCGTCAACGGTGAACCGTATGCGCAAGAATATGGCTAATGAAAAAGAATTTACCCTTAAAGGTCCTATTGTAAGACGAACAGAACCAAAATAATTGTTAAAAATCCTAACACAAGACGAATAATTATAATCAACTCTTAAAAAAAAAAAAAAAAAAAGTAAGGAAAAAAATATTTTTTGTGATATCTTTGATTTAAATTTATATGGAGTCAGTCTTAAAGGTTCTATTACAAGACGAATATAATCAAATTTAGTAAAGTAAACTCGCAAACATTTATTTTATGAGCCGGATACAAATAAAAAATCCGATTATTATTATTTTTTGAACTAATGAGATCTACCACCAAGTAAAGCGTGTAGCGGTGGTTTCTCAGTGGTTAGCGCGGTCGGTTCGCATGACGAAGGGCGAAGGTTCAAACCCCAATAATGAGCTTGAGGTGACGGTGAAGAAAAACATCGTGAGGAAACCATAGCATGGTGGTAGGGTGTTGTTATAGTACTCGGTTGGCTAGCTACCACCCTCAAGTTGAGATTCTGCCGCCAAGCATCTAACGGTGTATTCCGGCAGCCTCACTTGAGAGCCAGTACCATTCTAGACTAGGTGTGCTTTACCATCTTCAACCACACCGTCACTTAACATCAGGTGAGTTGTGATCAAAACAACTAGCCTGTCAACCATAAAAATAGATGAATTTGATTTCTTAGTTTTTTATTAAAAGCGTTAACATTTACAAAATAGGTCAAACGAATAACTCAACAAACCGGTTCGTTTTTGCTTTTGCCGCACAATAAATATTCAGAAAGCTAAATAGAAATTCTGAAAGATTTAAGCGACCCATAAAATTATTTGTGCATAGCTTTAAATTATTTCTGGACAATTTGGTTCCTCCAGCGAATTCCGTTTAAATGATACATGAGTGAAATATTTATTTTACTTGGTGGTAGATCTCAGGAGGTCGTCTTGGTAGGTAGGTACCGCCGTAGTACCAAATATTCTGCCGCCAGGCAGTAGTGTGTAAACATTACTGTGTTCCGTTTTAAAGCCTACTGCAGCTAGCGCAATTACAGGGAGAGTAACCATCTATCTCAAAGTAATGAGCGCCAAAACAGCGATGCCAAGGACTTTGTTGTACTACTTAAAGTTCTGTGTATCGCTGCAGTGGTCATGGACAGGCGTTATGTCTTACCATCAGAAGAGCGTTTCGTTCGTCTCATTACTAAGATATATTTAAAAAAAGCACACGTTACGCATCGATTAAATGTTTATAAGTAATATCGTTTTTTTAAATAATTCATCAGCAAATGGATAGGACGTCCTTGATGCCTAATCTTGATATGCACTTCAGATTTTGCCATTTATGTCCAACATATTTAGTTATAGTCAAAGTCCAGTCTTGGTATAGTCAAGTCCGGGCTGGTCGAGTTATGTCTCGTGTCTTAGTAAATTAATAACCTCATAATTATTTATATAGATAATGTTTATATTTAGTACATTTATTTGTTTGTCTTCATATTATTTTGCGTATATATATGAATAAATATTTTTCTTTCTTTCTTTTTGTTTTTTTGTTTAATTTTTTTAAATCTTTGTTTGTTATTACTATTTGTATACCTATATTGTTAATTTATTAAAGTTTTGTTTTATGTCATGATTAAAGTGTTGTCTATTGTCTATTGGAGAACTATGTTCGATATAGTTTTGGAAGCAACACAAAAGTTGTGTTACTTCCAAAACTTTATTGAACTGCATTATTTTATATCACTTTTCAACACTTATGCCTGTAAACCTAACGCCCCTACTATACTATTACCTTTATATACTAGTTTTATACATAAACACAAGTTTTGTAAAAAAAAAAATATCATCTTTGACCACACTCACTAACCATCAGGTAAATTGTGGTCAAACAACTAGCTTGTCAACTATTAAAAAAAAACAGAACACCCGGACACAAAACCTGGGTGCGAATCGAACACCACTACAGGTCTTAAAATACTACCAATGAACCAACAGGGTTGTCAAGATAACCTTTGTGTTCGCAGTTGTACCCAAATACTTACAAAATACTTACTTCATGTCCTTGCACTGATTTCCAATATTGCGTGGACCGCTACAGGAAACTCCAAGCAGGGCGACAACATTCCAATACAAATGCCGTGCAAGAAATTCTGGGAAACGTTATATAGCTATGTATATTATAACATCTGGATGTTGGTAATATTGGAACCAAGTGCAAATATTTTTCCTGCGTTGTTTTGCGGCGGTTTTTATCAATGGATAAGTGTCATTTAAACGAATATAAGAAACCTGAACATTTTAGATCATTCTATGCTTAGATCTATTAATATATGCATGTATCTAGTATGTATTTTTAATCGTTGTTTTCTGCATTTTTTTTAAACTACCAGCCTTAATAGCTTTGCCGTCATTACTATCCATCGAAAGCTTGTCTGGATGAAATCGCTCTAGGTGATAAGACCGCCGTTGTACTACCTTATATTATATTATTAGTCAATGTTGTTTTTATTTTGTTATTATCCTTATCTCTTTTTTAAATTTTGTTATAATGTATGTATGTTTCGTGTACAATAAAATTTTATTCTATTATAAATTGTAAAGTGATCAAAATAAAGTTTGTTAAGTAATAAAGAAAATTTTGAAAATTTTAGTTGTTCAATAGTAGTGTAAAAATTAATTTGACGAAAAAAAAATTTACTTTCCATAGGCAAATTTCAAACTCAAAAATAAATCTACATTCCTATTGGATTTGGTCCCTTCCTAAAATAGGTTACTGAAAAATATTCTGGCTACATTTTAGCCTAAAAGTCACATCAGACCTTTATATGGATACATCCCAGCTGACGGGAAGTGATAACGTTCAAATGAGACCTACTTAGTATAAAGCTTGTCCTAAAACGTTTTTTCACTGAATAGCCAACGATGATGGGCGTCCATTATTTATCTCGTTCCCAAAACATTACGACAATCTCATGACTAAACCCATAAACTATGAAATTACTCAAGCAGTATTCATAAATATCAAAAGTACCCTAATAGTTACTTCTCATAATCATAGTTCACTAATTAAACTTATCAACTGTACGATACATTAGGAGCGACTTAAGTTAATTACTCTCAGGAATAACTTACAGTAAGTGCTTCTTACACTTGCTGCTGTAACTTAATTTTCGTGCATTCTCCAAAGCAATATAGAGAGCACTTAAGCAGAGAAATATAAAAGGTCATAAAAACTATCACGATGAAGCTTGAGCTAATAAAACGTCCGAATTTTACGTGATCGGTTTATTTTCCTTTACATTAGATATTTTCGCTTTGAAAGAAATTCTTTAGAAGCTATTGTTTGACACTAAATGGAGTATAGCATTACGTACAAGATTAAAGGTTAGTAAGAGACAAAACAAGACAAAAGGGTCAGTCTTATGTTTGGGAAGTTGTATAATAAACAATATTTACAAAAGTTAGGAAGACACATACTCGAAAAGACGTGAAAGGAATAACTAGGAAAAGAAACTGTTAATCGCACTCACTTCTGTATCCCAACATATCAACAAGTTCTCCTTAAATGCAATAATTTAATTTAATTTATTTTGATAACAACCTTACGAATGTAAATCTCACGGATGTCACACATCGTCCACTCTTTAAATATTTACACATTAAAATTATTATAATCACGTCAAATTATCGTAAATGTAATAAAATTGGGGATTAGTCTAATTGACTCTGATTCGATGGGTACCAGGTCACCTCAGCGTGGAGGCGTCCAGTACCAATGGCCTGGGCTAAAGGGAGACAAACTCTGGCGGTGGTGGTGGCAGCGTCAATACTGGTGTCTCTGATGAATCTACGTTCTCAGAACTGGCTCCTGGTAGTGACCAAGTGGAGCTTCCCGTTGCAGTTACTCTGGGGCCCATGTTATCGTATGCTGGAACTGCACAACACGTTTTGTTCCGTCTTGGTAAAGTCGCTCCTCCACTCAGCAGATCAGGATATCTGCCAGGCTCACCTCTTCCTGCTACTTGGACAGATATGAAAATGTTTCCGTACGGAACTGGAACGGCGAACTCTGCTGGTGGAGGAGGGAATGCCCCCGGCGTACCCTCAATAGTTATGTGAACAGGATCAAACGCGCACCCTCTTGGTTGATCGTCATTTGATCTCTCTGTCAATTCAAAATCACATGGTGATGCCATATTTCCTATAGATCTGTCGCAGCTCACCACCACAGACGCATCTATTAGGCGTTTTTCTTGATCTAAAAAACTTCGGCTCGACGGTACAGTCCTTCTTCTCAAATGCCAGCATGCCACTGCTGCTATGAAGCCCATACTAGCCAAAATACCTAGAGCTCCGAATACTACTCCTAACAATTGAGGGATCCCTGGAGCAGTTCTGGCAGTAGCTGTTTGTGATCTTGGTAAGACGAGACTGATGATTGCTCGAGCTTCGCCAGCCACACTCTTCGCAACACACGACCATTCCCCAGCTGCACTCGATGTGACGTTTAACAACGTGATATTTACCCACCTTACACTTCCAGGCACTCTGTCTTCTGAGTCATCATCAATGGTCGTTTCATTTTCTTCCATATCACAATCAACTGTACTATTGTGGACATCAATACCGTCAAACAGCCACGTCACATTAGGTTTTGGGACGCCGTGCACCCAGCAACCAAATGATGTCGCTACACCAACTTCTGCTCTAACTACTAAAGTACTCGACCGCACTTCTGGGGGGCACGACATACTCTCACTAGGAACGTTGCGCCACTTGTTGCCAGCTTGTGTCGAAGGTTCTACACAGAGTAAGTCTTCCGTCCCCAGTTTACTCTCCAAGAACCAATCCTTAAACTCACGTAATCTACAGTCACATTGCCACGGATTCCCGGACAAGGAAACAGTCTTCAAAGCTGGCAGCGAAAAAGTTATCAAACGGAGGAATGTAAGCTGGTTTCTACGTAAATCTATTGTTTCTACAGACTTCAAATTTCGCAAAGCGTTGGTGTGTATCGTCCTTAATCTGCAGCCGTCTAATAAAAGCATTCGTAAATGCGGAAGCGGTGGGAACTGGTCCGCAATTAGAGCAGTTAGTGGATTGTTGCTCAACACGACCAGTCGCAGTCTTTCGTTGCCTCTAAATATGTCTCTTGGTAGATGCGAAAGGTCGTTGTCACCTAAGTCGACTTCTATTAAAATTCTTAATTCTAAAAATGCATCAGCGTTTATCGACCTGAGATTTGTCGCTCGTAAATTGATCCGCTGTAGATTGACTAGTCCAATATTGGAAAAGACTTCTTTAGGTAGATTTCGTAACGGGTTGTCGTGGAGGTCTAGGACCTGTATATCAGATGAGAGAGATGGCGGGCGGCGCAGGTCACCGGAGGCGCACGAGGCTGTCTTCTTGCCGGAAGACCACTTGCAGCGGCAGGTGGCGATGTGGGAGCAGTCGAGCCAGTCGCTGGCGGTCCTCGCTGCACACGTGGTCAGTATCACAATCCAGTACCATCTGGCCCACGCCACGCGCATACTCATCTCATTTCGGCTCCGTGTTTACATCGGCCGACTGCCTGAAACAACAAAGCTCGCGTTAATCAAACCAGATTAGGCAAACAATGCTGCTGAAATATAGCCGCGGTTATCGGTTCTGTTTTCAATGGTCTCCCTAAATCATATTTCGTTTGAAACAGGTGGTTGGTTTACGTAAACGGTTTTTTGTTCGTATGCCGGTCAAGGCTGTTCGTTCTTGGAGTTTTATTTATATTCGACCGCCTTACCCCTTGGCATAGTAATGGTTTATTGAAAACCGCTGCTTTGTTTATGTATTGCACTATACGGGTCAAGAGGATCCAGCAGCCGGATCAAAATATTACAAACATTGTTAGGAAATTTAATCCAAATCAGGTTCTCTTTAGATATATGTGCAGGAAGTAATTTTGTGACGGAAATTAAAAGGATTAGTTCATTTTAGAGACATCAAATTAGATGTTACGAGATGACAACGGTAGAGAGTATTATGTTACATAGCTGTATTCTAGGAAGTCGGTCAACCATTTTCCATTGAGCGAGCATGGGATCTAATTAGGAAGATGTGCCTTTAGCAAGTTTTGTGACGTTTATTATCAAAGGGGTAAAGGGTAAAGTCAGTCAGGCTATACTCGATAGCTATATCTGTCTTTGCGACTTTACGAACAAAAGTCATAACTCATGGATTAGATGCGAGAATATTTTGCGTAAATATCATACGGAAAGTAGGTAAAACTTGTCGTAAAATAAAACCCGTGTGGATAACGTGACTATGTAAAGCGTTGTTTTACACTAAATAGTACTATATCTACGACGACAGTAAGTTGATAGTAAAAGCCACTTCTGCCTATAAATATAGTGTTTTATAGAATGGCAACACAAATTAAAGAACAGATACGGATTCAAAATGAAATCATTTATATGTGACTTTACTTTAGATTTGATGGTGGATGTTGGTGGTAGTAAGTGGGTAGTTGTATAATTTAATTTAAATCGTATGTAGGTACTGTAATTTTTTTACTTTAACACTTAATTAATTATTAATATATATAACTATTAATTTTCAACACTGTAGCCTATGTGTTAATCCTGTGTGTCAGCTACCTCCATATCAAATTTCGTCAAAATTGTTTAATTAATAATTATGTAAAAAAAAATGTATTATCAACTTTAATGTTTTTTATGGCTGGGTGTTTGACCACAGCTCACACGTGACGGTGTGGTCGAATGTTCGAAGATGGTAAACACACCTAGACTAGAATGAAACTGGCTCTCAAGTGAGATGCCGGAAGACACCGTTACATGCTTGGCGGCTGATTTTCACCTTGAGGGTGGTAAGCCAATTACCCTACCAAGCTATGGTTTCCTCACAATGTTTTCCTTCACCAGCAGCTCAAGGAAAACTCTTTTATTGCCTACTCTCCAATAATTTCAATTATTTGTCGTTCTAGAAAGTTACTTTACAATTTGTTTACAAATTTGATGAAGTGGAGAGAAATTAAATTAATGAAAGCCTAAATTTGTACTACAAAATATAGTGTAGGAACCAACGGACAATCATTGAAAGAGCACATCGACGTAATAACTAAAAAATGATCATTTATAAATATGCTTATTATCAGCAAGCCTCGAGTGAATTACAAACAGAACTCTGGCCATATTGTCACAATTGTTGAGCTTAATAATTAAAAAATATTAATTGTACATACATGTTGATAAGGGTATTGATATTCTGCCGTTAAGCAGTAGTGTATAAACATTATTGTGTTCCAGTTCGAAGGGATTGTTGAAACAAACCATCAAAAGTCTCAAAGTAATGAGCGCTAAAGCAGCGATGCCCTGGACTTTGTTTTGCTACTCAAAGTTCTATGTATCGCAATGGTCATATATAAACTTTATCTCTTACCATCGCTAGAACGTCTCGTTCGTCTCATTATATTTATATTAAAAAAAATAAGACATGGATAAATAATGTTTTTCAGACTTCATGTTTTCCCCTGTACTTTGAACCATAAATGTTATTTAAATTATTGTGGATAGATTATAATGCAGGTGTTATAATTAGTAACGTAGAGTAATTATGTGACCAATCTCACTTTTAATGTTGTCTCACCAATTTTATAAATGTAAAAGTTTTTTCTTTACTATTGCAAGTTCGATGTTTGTCCACAGTTCACCTGATATTAAGTGATAGTATGGTCGAAGATTGAACACACTTATGAAAACAAACGTGATTTTGACATATTTTTCTTATACTTTCCGAGAGTAATCCCGCATAAATAAAACGAAATACACACTTAGTCTAGAATGGAACTAATCTCAAGTGAGGATGCAGGAACACATCATTAGGTGCTTGGCGACAGATTTACAACTCGCAGATGGTAGCTAGCCAGACAAATAGGTACTAGAAAATACCCTACCACCTGGCTATGGTTTCCTATGTTTTCCTTCATCGGTTGCTCAAGCTCATTGTTGGGGTTTAAGTCCACGCCTTCACGTGTCATGCAACCGCGCTAACCACAAAGCTATCGTTGCTACAAATTTTATTTTTGTTAATAAAAAACATTTTTTAAACGATGAAGTGTATCTTAATGAAATTAACCAATGGCTCTTGAACTAAAATTTATATTCCAGTAACCTTTGTCTCGTTTCGTTTGTAAAGGCAACTCTACAGTTTGGATGTATCTTACGAATCTACTTTAATTGGCATTTTGTATAATTAAGCGTTAGTTAATGGATTTATTGTGTTGTACTGTGTACTAATTAATTCAATAAAAGTTACGGGAGTTCGTGTTTAAAGGAATTGGTGGAAATTGCTAATTGGTTTCAATAGATTTATAAACAAGAAAATATATTGAGCCATTATCTAATTTTAATTCGTTAGTTTTTAACTAAAGCCTTTTCTAGAAAATGTATACCGGGCATTCCTTCCTTTCACTAAAGATAAAAAAGATTGATGCTATTAGTTTATAGGTCAAGTGCCGTCAAGTGGGATTTCACAAAAAGTCTAGCCAGAATGGAAGAAAAATTACCGTGCCATGTTTTAAAACTTACACGTAAGTATTAATGTACGAATATTTCAATTTCAAACGATATAAAAAAGTATTAAAAAATATATAAATGTAAATATTTACATTATTCACATCACACGTACGATGTGAATAATGTAAATTACACATACAAAAATAAATTATATATACATTATAACATTAAAAAAAAACTTAAAAAAGATAATAACTAAACAAAAACAACATCAACTAATATAAGGTAGTGCAACGGCGACCTTATGACCTTATCGCCTAGAGCCATTTCTTTCAGACAACCTTTGAATGGATAGTAATAATGGCACCGCTATTAAGGTTGGCGGTGTAAAATATACAGAAAAAATTATGATGATTGATGATTAAAACGGGGGATATGCTGATGTCAGGTGACAGTATAATCAAAGGTAGATAAGTAACTAGCTTTGAAGTGAACTGGCTCTCAAGATCACACCGTTAGGTTCCTGCCAGCAGATATTCAGCTTGAGAATGGTAGCTAGCTAGCCGAGCACTAGAGAATACCCCACCAATATGCTATGGTTTCCTCACAATGTTTTTATGAACATGGTAAAGCACACCTAGTTAATATAACAATCCTGGAATGGAACTGTCTCTCAAGTAAGGCTGTCCGAACACACCGTTAGGTTAGTCAATGTTACTTATTAATTGGTATTTTTATACTTTCACGATGTTTTCCTTCAGCTACAGACTTCCAACCCACGCCGTTACGCGTGTGAACCGTCCACGCTAAACACTGAACTATCATTGCTTGCAATAAGTTATTCTTGGCTTGGTAATGCCTTCTGGTTAACATTATATAATAAATGGTACTACGTAATAATATTTGGCGTTATTTTCCCTCAGTTTTGATATATTTGCTTGGCAGTGCGCTGGAGGCCCCTGGGGTAGTCTGTCAAGATCAGAAGGATTTATGTTGAGATAGAGGCGTTTATCTTGTCCGAGCTTGGCCGGTAAGTGGCCGTCCAGCACTACTCAACGTGAAATTGTATTTAAATTTTAAATCTGGTTTACACGTGGTTAAAACATCTGTACATAGTGTAAAGAAAAGCCGCTTTCCACCGTCTGTACGCTTAGATCCTTTTTAATGCGATTTCCATCAATAGACAGAGTGGTTTAAGAGGGAGGTTTATATGTATAATAAATGCATATTCGCTATAATAGTATCTACATTGTACCCGTGCGAAGCCGGAGCGGGTCGCCAGTATCTCTACTAATTATAAAAGAAAGTCGCTTCCCGCCGTCTGTACGCTTAGATCCTTTAAACTACGCAACGGATTTTAATGCGATTTCCATCAATAGACAGAGTGATTCAAGAGAAAGGTTTATATGTATAATACATGCATATGCGCCATAATAGTATCTACATTGCACGCGTGCGAAGCCGGGGCGGGTCGCTAGTATATCTACATATTATAAAACAAAGTCGCTTCCCACCGTCTTTACGCTTAGATCTTTTAAACTACGCAACGGATTTTAATGCGATTTCCATCAATAGATAGAGTGATTCAAGAGAAAGGTTTATATGTATAATACATGCATATGCGCCACAATATTATCTACATTGCACCCGTGCGAAGCCGGGGCGGGTCGCTAGTATATCTACATATTATAAAACAAAGTCGCTTCCCACCGTCTTTACGCTTAGATCTTTTAAACTACGCAACGGATTTTAATGCGATTTCCATCAATAGACAGAGTGATTCAAGAGAAAGGTTTATATGTATAATACATGCATATGCGCCATAATAGTATCTACATTGCACGCGTGCGAAGCCGGGGCGGGTCGCTAGTATCTCTACATATTATAAAACAAAGTCGCTTCCCACCGTCTTTACGCTTAGATCTTTTAAACTACGCAACGGATTTTAATGCGATTTCCATCAATAGATAGAGTGATTCAAGAGAAAGGTTTATATGTATAATACATGCATATGCGCCACAATATTATCTACATTGCACCCGTGCGAAGCCGGGGCGGGTCGCTAGTATATCTACATATTATAAAACAAAGTCGCTTCCCGCCGTCTGTACGCTTAGATCCTTTAAACTACGCGACGGATTATAATGCGATTTCCATCAATAGACAGAGTGATTCAAGAGGAAGGTTTATATGTATAATTACATGCATATGCGCCATAATAGTATCTACATTGCACCCGTGCGAAGCCGGGGCGGGTCGCTAGTATTAGTTTAAAATATGTAGGTCTCTACATATTATGAACTAATCCCATAAACTAATGGCGTCAACCTTTTTTCTACTTGGTCTTCGCCTTTTCGCTTCACTCTACCGCCAGTTATCCTACGTACATATATTGTCACTCGATCGATGTCAGTCTCAGGGCGTCCTGCGCTACGTTTGCCAATTTGCAATAAATGATTATACGTGAAAATATTTAAGTAATTGTCACTGGCAAGAAGCACAAATCCAAAAAACAAAGAAGTAGAAAAAATCTATAGGTACAAGGTATATGCGTAGGTAGGTATTTTCCTGTTAATTTTCAGATACGTCTGGAGGTCGTATTTTATGACCCACGGAGCGCTACGTGGGGAAGATTTAATAATAGTTTATGGGCAATCGTTTGGTCGCGTATCAATGTGTTGTCAAGGCAGCGTTTGTGACGAGTCTCAAATTATAGTATCAACTGGAAGCGGATAAATATTGGATGGGTGACCGTCATTAAGCATCTGTAAATTCAACTTAGGCGCATGGAAGCTTTGATTTGGGAAAAAAAATGTTCAAAATCGAATGGATACTTTTAATTTAAAAAAAACAAACAAAATGTTACATTTTTAGCTTCAAATTTGATCTCAATGCTATTGTAATTCCACTATAGTAAGGTAAAAATCTCAATCAGAATAATCAAATCAGAAAAAAATCTCATCTCATCTCTTTTGTTAAAATGAATACGTTCTAACTTATTGGCTTGAACAAAGTTTCTTGCGAGTGTTTTTTGCATTATTTACTTTTATAAAAGGACTGAAATTAGTTGGAATTGAAACGTGATAAACCGGTATTTCGTTTATTTTTAAGAGTAAATGTCAGCGTTTTATCACCAACTCCCTGATGGTAAGTGATGATGTGGTCGAAGTTGAAATACGCAGACTTGAGAGATATCGATTATTTCTGATCCTGAAAATATCCTGCTTTTAGATCTCAAAAACCAAAGGAAGCGGGCACCTTGTTCCATTATATGGCTGTAGGGATGAAAAACGTAGTCAAAGCGTTGGGTATGTATCCAAGGAAATTCCAGAATGTATAGGTAGTAGTAGGCCGTCATTTTATTTGTTCTGTAATAAAAAGGTGAAAGAAGTACACGGTCGTATAGCTCTGTAGCACATTCTCCGAAATATATCCTGTAAAAAATTGCCCAATTTGCTACGTTTCGGTGTTCAAAGCTTAACAATACAACAAACAAATTTATTTTGATTTGTTTCTGCAAACGTTTTCATATCATAATTTTTTTAAACATAACCGGGTTTAATATTCTTTAAATAATCATAATACTGTGTTATTAGTTATTTTATTAAACTATATTTATAAAAAAATAAATGAAATAAGAATTATAAGTAAATAATTATCCCATAATAGACAGCGGAACAAAAAGAAACCTGCTTACGATGTCTTCAGTTCGAGCTACTTTTAATTCAATTCAAAGTACCTACTTGGAAGTATTGATTTTAATTGTGCAATATTATCTTTAGTTTGTTTTTTGTTATAGAGATCTCTAGAATGAAAGCTGCATTTTATTGAAAATTCTATAAATCCTAAGATTTGCACAATCTAGCAGCAATCCTGAGAAGAGTTCAAAAATCCTGGAATCTCAGGACAAATACTGAGATATGGTAACCCTAATTGTGGGCAAACCGTTTCTTAAAAACATTTCCATTATTTTATCCTGTTCTCCTTTTCTTTATACCGTTTTTAGGTTATTCGGTCCCTACACACCAGCACTTTTGCACCATTTACTTGCAGCAAATGTTCCGTGCAGTTATTGTTTTATTCATCCAGTTGGCTCAGCATTTCTGTTTTTGCAATTTATCTAAAAGTAGACTGTCCTAAGTATTGATTCGTTCAAAACTTTACCGGGGTTTTACGCCATATTTCATTTCCTTTCGGATTTCAAACGGATAAAGCCACGCTTCGTTGGACAGAGGTTGAGAGTTAATGGTTTAAAATCGCTTCGAATTTTGATTTACCGGTTTAAGATTTGTTCACAAATAAATAATGATTTGTTTTCTATTGTTTGATATCGCTTTTGTCTGACAAAAAACAGTCCTGCGAATTATATTTCTAAGGCAAACTTTGCTGTCCCTAACAAATTTATAGAATGTCACCTAAAGGAATAGAGCGCTACCTTTGAACGTAGTTCTGCTGGCTCGACAACGGAAACGGAACTACATTTTGTGGAATACAGAAGTTAACTGAATTTTTGCGCGTTCAACTTTGTGCTTGGCAGGCGTGCTGTGATTTCTCAAGCGGATTGTGTACTATTTTACTATTCCGAAAAGGTCAACTGTTTGTTGCTTTTTTTGGTTTCTTTGGTCCTATTTCAGTGTTACCGTCTTCGACTACCTACTAAATGCTGTGAAAAAAACTATACAATTACATTAATAAGTACTTACACGATGTTTTCAATTATAATATTTCAGTGGTTACCATAAGTTAACATTTGTATAACCTTAAACAAACCTTTTTTAACCTTTTTTTTACATTTATATGTATACTAGCTTTTGCCCGCGACTTCGTCCGCATAGTGGTCGACATTAGACATCTTAGAGTACCTATAACTTTCTAATAATTATTGTTTTTGATAGAGAATATAATTAATGAAAGTTTGAGATGGACAAGTTAAAAAAAATTGTTCCCCAAACAAACTTGAACTTTATAAGGGAAGTTTAATTATACTTATTTTTTTAATTTAATTATAATATTTACTGTGAGTTTGGAAACGCACAAAAATAACGAAGTTTCCTATAAATTTCCAACCCCTATTTTGCTTGGGTTGGAATTTAAAAAATGCTTTCTTAGTTTACATAAACGTTACCTAAGGAGGATTTGTGCAAAATTTCATGCTTCTAGACCCAGTGGTTTCAGCTGTGCGTTGATGACCAATTTTGATGAAATTTGGTATGGAGGTAGCTGTCACCTTGGATATAGGCTACTTTTTATCTTGAAAAAATATAGAGGGTAAAACTGTGGGACGCAGCTACTTGATTACAATTGTCGTTTTTTTTATCTCAATAGAGAAATTTCATTTAATTTGTCAAAATCAAAAAGTCATTTATTCAGTTTAGGCCCTGGTAAGGCACTTATGAACGTTAAGTTACATGTTTGAATCTACCACCGGCTCGTAATTACACTTCAACTGAGAAGACTCCGGCAAGAAACTCAGCAAGGCATTTTGTCGGGATGCTTTTTGGCTAGCATATGTACATATTTCAAAAGTAGCACACATTGATGGTAAATCAACTCTCTCTAGTGTTCCACTGTGTTCCTGAAACACAATATTTAAGAAATTAATTTATTTATTTTCTAATAGCCGCTAGAACTCTACTATAAGAAGTTAAAGCCTTGTCGTCTCTAGGAAACATGAAGGCAAACTACCTCTAGTAGAAGATAAAAAGAGACATACGATTCCTCTTTAACCTACTTAGGTGAGAGGGGGCACAAATCTGCCACATTTATTAAAGCGGCTTAGTACCGGTATGGTTTGTTTTTGCAAGGAAAGGTCACCTAACGATCCTTGCCTATCTCGCAGTATAATTTGAAACAGTGAATAATCTTCGCCGCTATCTTGCCTGATATGAAACGAAGATTTTGTTTGCCTCTTTATCCTTCGTAGAGTCGAGTTTTTCATGTCTTATGGGCATGATCCTTCTAGGAGCGTTCACGGAAGATGTTACACCATCTTCCTCTATCATTGACGCACTGACGTCATAAGCTGTCGAATCTGGTGCGAAAGTGATCGGACCAAAACATCGGACTGCAGCCATGCCACAGACTATCCCTGTTTTGTACCTCAAAAGGAAAAAAACGAAACCCTTATAGGATCCCTTTGTTGTCCGTCTGTCTGTCTGTCAAGACCCTTTTTCTCAAGAGCGCGTCTAGGTATCAAGCTAAAATTCATATCAAATACTCAAGTCTACTGTCCCTTGGAGCTGTAAAAAAATCAAACTTCTAAGCCAACGCAATCAAAAGATACAGCCGTTTATGCTGCAAATTTTTGACACTCGCAAGGGAATCAAAACTTATAGGGCACTTCCTGTGAACTCAGAATCTTGAGATTTGGTACGTAGCAACGTCTTATAGCACAGATAAAATAAAAAGCATAAATTACCATTAAAAAAAACATTACTTTTACTTATATACCTACAGGTTTGAACGGAACCATCGGTGCGCGAGTCCGACTCGCACATGGCCGGTTTTTATTACATCGCATTAGGCATACTTTTGGCCACGACCTGACGTGATAGAAAGTGACAATATGACTGAAGATGGAACACCTTGGTAATATCTATTCACGTTTTCCTTGAATCACTACCTAAATTCACTGTCTTCTGTCAAGGAAAATACAAAGAGTGTTTCAGAGATTTTTTGCTCAATCTTTAATCGAAACTATCGAACTTCTCTTACTGTTCGAACTAGCACTAACACTGTGCTTACAACTTTTGTAGAAATACATTTCGGGGTAATTAATGACCAGCCCTGTGCCGTGACGGATGTGGCATTTGAAGCATTAAATTGCAATTAGTGGGCCCGCAGATATTTTTGGAGTTAGTTGGGGCTTTGCGGGAAGTTTTTCGTCTTTTAACCGGCAAAAATTAGGCATCGCGGGAAGTTTTAAAACATTCAAAATGAAGAGAGTTTCGCTATTCTATAAGGATTCTTGAGCTGCCGGTGAAGGAAAACATCGTGAAGAAATCATAGAATGATGGTGAGGCATTTTCTAGCTATCACCCTCAAAATGAAAATCTACCACCACACACCTAACAGTGTGTTTCCGGCAGCCTCACTTGAGAGCCAGTTTCATTTCAGGCTTTTATATTTTTGTACTGTTTTATGTATACCATAGAATATACTGTTTTATTTGGTATCCGATGAGGCATAATCATTATCTATCACTGCTGGACTAAGGTCTCTCTCAAGACACGCCAGTCAGACGTACTTCAGCTTTTAGCTTCGTCTCTCCTAGTCTTATGATATTAGCTGATTTGCGGCCTCCATTCTAGTACACATCTGGTCCAGCGGTTGTCAGTTCTGCGGCTAATATGGTTAGCCCACTGTCACTGTAGCGAGGTCCTAATGCACCGAGCTATGTCGGTGACTTTAGTTCTCTGGTAAATTACTTCGTTCCGGACGCGATACCTCACAGAAAAACCGAGCATAGTCTTTTCCGTAGCTAACTTAGCGCCTTTAAATTTATTAACCATTTTAGCTGCTTTTATAATTACTGTCTCACTATTGGGTACGGGCTACTTCATGTTGTGAGAAGGGAAGGTTGTTGCCAATACTCGCCACGCTTGGCAGGCGGGTCGGCGAGCGCAGTTAGGTGTGATCGTTCAAGGTTGATTGGCAGTGGGCAGAGCACATAGCACGCAGAACCGATGGCCGATGGGGCTGCAAAGTTCTAGAGTGGCAAGCGCAGCGTAGGACGTCCGCCCACAAGGTGGACAGACAACCTAATAAAGACCGCAGAAACGCGCTGGATGCGAGCCGCTTCCAACCGGTCTTTATGGAAATCAATGGGAGAGAGAGGCCTATGTCCAGCAGTGGACGTCATGGGGCTGATGATGACGACGATGATGATGATGATGATGATGATTATAATTATGATGGTGATGATGATGATGATGATGATGATGATGATGATGTTCAAGGAAGAAGCTGCTGCCCATCTTCCGGATTACATCCCTTAGCCGACTCTTACGGCAACCATGGGTAGAGAGGGTGGGGTACTATTCTTACGCCGGCACCACCACGGCTATTTATAATAATCATAATCAGACTAAAAATTAAAGAGCTATTTACAATGCCAAGCTGCGTTATAAAGTTAGTGCTATTGAACCGTTTGGCATTGCATGTTCCTCGTTCTCAACATAAGTTCGACCAATATCTTCACCACAGAATAGACACAGTATCTCCGTAACGAACACAATGCCTTTTGTATAGGATAGTACAAACTGCAAGTCGAATTGTCGAAGTTTGCAGCTATTTGTTGGCAAGTTGCTTGAACGCATTGTAATGTACACTGAATTAGTTTGGCTGATAAATACTGGTAAACTGTAAACGAGTAATTGTAATTTACACTAAATTAGTTGCTATCTGTTAATCATACAAAAAATAGTATGTCCACATATTTTTAAGTTCTGATTCGAAATTTATGTAATAGTGAATCTATCATCAGCCATAGGACGTCCACTGCTGAACATAGGCCTCCTCCTAGGGGGGTTTTGCCAATACTCGCCACGCTTGGCAGGTGGGTTGGCGAGCGCAGTTAGGTGTGATTGTTCAAGGAAGACGCTGCTGCCCATCTTCCGGATCACATCCCTTAGCCGACTCTTACGGCAACCGTACCGTTAAGCCCCAACAATGAGCTTGAGCTGCCGTAAAGGAAAACATTGAGAGGATACCATAGAATGTTGGTAGGGTACTTTCTAGTACTCGGCTGGCTAGCTACCACCCAAGTTTAAAATCTGCCGCCAAAAATCTAACGGTGCATTCCGGCAGCCTAACTTGAGAGCCAGTTCCATTCCTAGCTGTTTGTTTACCATCATCGATCACATTGTCACTGAACATCAGGTGAGCTAAAGTCAAACACCTAGCTTGTTAACCATAAAAAAAGAAAAGACTTCACTGCTTATCGTGTCCACTTCACAGGGGTAGGTGTAGCAGTAATTTTAGTCATGCCTATTTTAGTGACAACGACGAGTCGCGTTTGTCTGGGGCAGGCTTTAATGTGTTCCATAGTAAAGCACATTCTTTACCTATTTATACTCCATTCCGCAACAATCAAGCGAACGCTAGGTTTTCGTGACAACACAGAAAAACCATACCACATTTTATAATTACCAACCAAGCAGTAGTGTGTAAACATTACTGTGTTCCGATTTAAAGAAAAAAACCTTAGAGTAACGAACGCT
The DNA here is from genome assembly GCA_950106695.1 of Biston stratarius. Lineage (NCBI taxonomy): Eukaryota > Metazoa > Arthropoda > Insecta > Lepidoptera > Geometridae > Biston > Biston stratarius. The sequence continues at coordinate 1,855,311 of OX467114.1, read as the reverse complement.
AAAGCGGCAATGCTCTGGACTTTGAGTTCTGTGCACCACTGCAATGGTCATGGACATGCTATCTCTTACCATCAGGAGAACATCTCTATCGTCTCATTACTTTTATATAAAAAAAGAAGATAAAGAAATAGTTAACCCCCTACCCGAGCAAGACGCTGTTAATCAGAGTTGACAATATCGACGTCCACCAGATATTTGGTCGTTTAATTAATCACGATCAACATAAAGACACGTTCGAGACTAATCCGCGGGTTTACTGTGGCACTATCGGCCCAAATCCGAAGTCAATTACTAGTCCAGATTTATAGACCATAAAAGATTCACCCCAGTTTCGGCTATGGGAATGTCGATTCTAATTGGGTACAGCACGTTTGGTACCACTGTGGTTTGAGTTGAGAGAGTGTGGATATTTTGCGGGTTTGAAGGCCCTATATTTCGACGTTCCAAGTACTTTTGTTATTGAAGTCGATAAATTAGTCCAATGCTGTGCCGGATATGGTTAAATTAAGCAGAACAATAATACTAACAATCTTGATATAATTATATAAATTCTAGCAGACCCTGCCACACGTTGCTGTGGCCAAATTGAACACACGCGTGTAACGTGAAATAAATTGTAGCGCATATGAAACGTTTGTACTTTTAACGTAGCGCCATCTATTGGATATATAATCAACCCAGTTATAAATTACCTTACACCGCCATCTATTAGAATTTTATGGAACTCTATACGATAATTATACCTCTTTGTCGTATAATAAACAAATAATTTGCAAAAAAAAAATATTGCGATCATAAATTGAGATATAAACTATCATATCTCTCAAGTTGAATCAAACTGTACACAGTGTGCAAGATTTGGTTGACATCGGTTCAGTAGTTGAGGAGTTCATCACGGAAGAACAACGTGACACCAAATTTTTATGTATAAAGATATTGGTATCCGTGTCTCATTTACCGTTAGGATGACTGGTGTATAATCAACATAATGTTGATTATATATGTATAAAATGCAACTTTAAATTAATGTTTTATATATCTACTAGCTGCGCCCCGCGGTTTTACCCGCGTGGTGATGGATGATGACGAAGATGATGAAAAGTATCCTATGTTTTATTCCAGGACCTAAAGTATCTACATGCAAAATTTCATCCAGATCCGTTCAGCCGTTCTGGCGTGATTGAGTAACAAACATCCATCCATCCATCCAAACTTTCATATTTATAATATTAGTGGGATATGTATGTATCTACATATATTTATATGTACACATACATATATTAATAAATACCTATAGTATCTAACTTTTCTTTTAAGCATCGGGTGATAAAATATAATTGTACTGATTTACTGATTAGGGATTAGGAAAACCATAAACATAGTTTGGTATGTAAGAAAACTCAAGTTGATCTAAGTAAGACCGAGGTCTAACTTCAAGGAACTAACTCGAAGTTACGTTTAGCGAACTAAACCAACAGAGTCGTGTAAGCTATATTAACTTAATAATCTTTGAACTATTGTAGATATCAAAGCATGATCTTAATTAAATCAAGATGTAGGGCATGGCTGGCGTTTCCATGTGGTACAATTTATAAGCTAAGCGATTTATAATTTTTTTTTTTTACATGTGAAGTGCTCACAGCTCACCTGATTTTAAGTAATGGTGTAGTCGAAGATGGAACACATACTTAGCCTGGAATGGAACTGGCTCTTACGTAAGGCTTCCGGAACACTCCGTTAGGTGCTTGGCGATAGATTTTCAACTTGAGGATGGTAGCTAGCCTGTCGAGTACTAGAAAGTACCCTGCCACCATGCTATGGATTCCTCACGATGTTTTCGTTCACCGGTAGCTCAACCTTATTGTTGGGTATTGAACCAACGTCTTTCGGCGTGTGAACCGACTACGCTAAACACTGAGCTATCATCGCTACATCGCTAAATGTAATCTTAATGGTATTTTCTAAAAACTTAAAAGATTTCCTATTAAAGACATATATTAAGTTAGCAAAATCTGTGATTTAAGGATGTTACTTTATCTAAAAATAATGAAATAAACATAAAATAAATATAGTACATACAATAAAAATATTAAAAATACGTACATAGTTATGGAAAAACTAAAAATATAGTACATTATATGTATGTAAAGGTGTTTAAAATGTTCTAACATTATCAAAAACACGTAAATAAATACAGTTCATTGGACATTACACACAGCACAATTTTACTTAGTAAGCAAAGCTTGTACTATGAAAGTCACATAACTGATAGAATACTTAAATACCTTTTTTTGTTATTACATACTTATAATACTACATACTTACTTACAACCTTACATATAGAACACCCAGAAATAGAACAAACATTGGATTATACACAAAATGTGTGTCCTGGGAATCAAACCCAGGCTATACTAGAATTAAATCGATTATTGTAGAAATTCATCAGCAATCAAAATCAAAATCAAAAGTCATTTATTCAGTTTAGGCCCTGGTAAGGCACTTATGAACGTTAAGTTACATGTTTGAATATACCACCGGCTCGTAATTACACTTCAACTGAGAAGACTCCGGCAAGAAACTCAGCAAGGCATTTTTTTGTGGATCTTTCTTTTCATATTAGGTTACAATTTACAGTTATAAATATTAATACATACATTATGCCTACTACAATTGTCATTTAACCAGGGAGAGGCAAGTGCAGAGAGAAGCTACAACAACCATATATTCCTGTCTTCCACGTAATGAGCCACCTTATAGTAAGGCTTTGTCAATGACTCTCTTGTTCGGAAAAGGCTCCAAAACCTTGAACACCGTCGTAAAGTTGCATGTTTATCGGATTTCTACCGGATTCAAATTATTAATGAGCATAAAGATTTATAGTAAGATTCCAAACAATTCATGAATACAAAATGTTTAATTTAAAAATAGTATAAGCCGATCGCTAATTGAAAAATGTTTCTATAATATAAATTATTTATTTAATTGTGATTGTAAGTATGACATGGGATGCTAATTGACATTATTATAATTAAAATTGACAACTAATATTATTTGGGCATTTTCTTTTGACATTCATTATAGTAATTCGTTTGACATTTAATTTATTTAAACATTCCATTTAGTAAAGATTTATATTATAATATTCATACGCCTGCAATGGCAAGTTTTGGAAAAGGTTACGAAATTATTACCCAACCATCTCGATGTACCTGAAACTCATGAATAAATCAACTTTGACTTCAATATTTTAATAGTTAATTTTTAATAGACGGTTTACAATGCCTTTGTATTTTTTATTTATTTGATTTGAAATTACATTTTTTTTGAAAGGATATACTTTCAGTTTGTTCATAGATATTTCAGGAAAATCAGTTCAGTAGTTTAATTCTGAAACTAAAATACTTAAACTTAGGGGCATAGAGCGTTTTTTTCTTAATTTGGTTTTAACAGACACAGAATACCAATATTTTATTGATTACACACACCAACCTTACAAATTAATAACTTAATTCATCCTTGTGTTTTTTCTCGCTTGAACTTTTTACTTGAACCACCTTACATGTTATATCGACAGCTCGCTCGAGTAAATTAACTCCAAGATTTTTAATCGAGGTCTAGGGAACTCATTAGTGAATTCAATTACGTGTGAATTGAGTTACTGCCTATTGCATGTACGTAGCAAGAATATTTTCACAGCCGATTATGTTTTTTTTTTTAGTAAAGAGAAATTATATTTAATGTTGTCTTAAAAAGTTTTAACGAGATAGTGAACGCACATTAAACAGATAATATGAAGAAATGTGTTCTCAAGACATTTTACTTTTTTTTTTGTTTTTGGTATATATCACTATGTGGATTTTGTCAGAATCAAGTATTTCTTAATTTTTAAGTACACAAATCAAGTGAAACCCATTTTAAAGTACACCTAATGACGTGCGCAAGTCTGGGTAAGTGATTCAATGTGGTGAAACAAGACTTCATTTTTACTACTTTGTCTGGACTCGGTCTTGCCCTATTTTGTGTGACTTTAACTTGTATCACTTGATTAATCGTAGTATATGAAAAAATAAAAAAAATAATCTTGGCAAATGCAATAAGTGCGTGGTCAAAAATAAGAAAAGGAAAAGTTTTCTTTTTAAGTAAATGAAATCAGATCAATGAGCCACTCTTCTGATGGTAAGAGATATAACGTATGTCTTGTCTATGACCATTGCAGCGATACACAGAAATTTGAATTAACAAAGTCCAGGGCATCGCTGCTTTGGTGCTCATTACTTTGAGACTTTCGATGGTTAGTCTCAACAGCCCAGTAATGTCACTAGCAGAGCTGTAGTACTTCAAAGCTTCAAACACGAAAACCAGATATTCTCCTAATCTATCTGGTATATAATATCTGGTGCTTCATTATTACCTATCTAGACAACCTCATGCTAAGGAGATTAAAAAAATAACTTAGTGTAACAATCAATAAGTATATATCTGTCGTCAATATGTATACAATAATTAACTAGAGATACTTAATATTTATGTTTTAAAACAAAATAATAATTTCGAGCCTGTTATAAAAGTTATAAAAGCTCTTAACAAGATTTTCTTTTTCGCAATTTCCTTCCAAAAATTAAGCAAAGTTCAGTTTTCCTCATCCACTTGAAGACAGCAATTATTGTGAAAAGAAAATGTAAATTAAGAAAAGTGAATACAAAGGTGAGGCCGTGACTTGTACGACATCTTATTTTGTGGTTACGAGAAGATTATCCTGGTTGGAATAAATTCGAGTGTTCGTGCAGGATTACTCACGCTTAGTCAAGACAAGGCCGCGCGTGCGTTAATCTCTGCTTTGTCTCCTCAAAGAAGGGCACCGGATAAGGCGGTAACTATAGTCGGATGTGATTAATACCACAAAAGTAAAACATAAATGTATCAAAACGTCAGTTTTCATAGTGAATCTAATCGTGTGTATTCTGCTACTTTTTCAATTTCAATTCTAAAGTTGCTTAAGTTCTAAACGATATGGCTGTATTTTCCCCTATTTTATTTGTGTGAACAATAAAGGGGTATTCTATCTGTTCTTTTATCAGGGCGAGCGAAGCGAGCCCTTACACTATTCCACAGCCTGAGCATTTTTGTGGTACACTTTACTGAAAAACTATCACGTCTATACATTTGTGCTTTGACATAGTAATTTAACTTCATATCTTGACGAGTTATCTGTCAAAAAAAATTATAACCATTAAAAAAATGAACATTAACAATTTTGTATTCATAGGATATAATTATATTGTACTACTAACGCCATCTGTTAGAAAACCAAAGAAGTAACATCGCTGCAACAGAAATAAACTTAATACTCAAACACATTGTAGCTATTTGATACTAAGTAGATGTTGTAAATATGTAACAACTGTCTTAAAAATGATTATCCGATAGAAAAACTACGCGAGCCCTCACAAAGCTCTGCTTTTTGCTAGTTTATTTATAGCTCACCTGATGTTAAGTGATGGTGTGGTTCAAGATGGTAAATACATCTTGCCTGGAATGGAACTGGCTCTCAAGTGAGGCTGAAAACACTGTTGGATGTTTGGCGACTTGAGGGCGGTAGCTAGCCAGCCGAGTACTAGAAAGTACCTTATCACCACGCTATGGTTTTCTAACGATGTTTTTTATTTCTAGGCAGCTTAAGTTTATTGTTGGGGTTTGAACCGACCGCGCTAACCACTGAGCTATAATCGCTACAAAAATAGTAGTGACATACAGCAGGATTCACGAATGGATAGAACTTAAAAATACAAGTTTCATAAGAGTCTTAAAAGTCATTAGTGAATTTTAAAAGTACGATGTTTTAAAAGCGTATAAAACGTACGCTCCAGCACGTTAGGTATAAAGTTATCTCTCGAATCACTAACTGCCTCTCAGTGCCAGAGGCTCTTGGCATATTTCCACACGACGTAACAAGGCCCTATCTGCAGCCCATTTTACCCTTTTACAGCCAGTTTTAAACTTAATTAGAACAACGTTTAGTGTTTATTTTAGGTTAAGAATTATTCGCTCACTGAATTTTAACTTGCAACTGAAAATATAAATAGACTTATATACGGGGTGACGCAGAACGGCACTACTACTAATCCGCATCCGCCCTGTTTTTATAAGCATTCCCACTGCTGGGCGCGAACTTCTTCTTAATGTGAGAAGGATACGGCCGTAGTCTACCACGCTGGCCGAGTGCGGATTGAAAGACTTCGCATATCTAAGAAAACTCGAAGGAAATCTCGGTATTCTGTATATTATTATATGATATATATATATATAAATATAATATAAGGTATATTCAAAAATGTAACTTAACGTTTATAAGTGCCGCCAGGGCCTAAACTGAATAAATGACTTTTTGATTTTGATTCATTGCTGCTTTTGCGCTCATTACTTTGATACTTTCTATGGTTAGTCTCAACAGCCCTGTTATTTTCCTGGCTACAGTACCCTTCAAACCGGAATACAGTATTGTCAACACACTACTGCTTGACGGCAGAATATCTGGTACTGCAGTGGTACCAACCTAGACGACCTCCTTCTAAGGTGATCAACCAAGTAAATACCATAAAGATAAATAATTTAAAAAAAAATGCAACGTTATTCAGTCCACTGTTGAGCAAATCTTATTTATTCCGCCTACAAACTCAAACAAACGGAGACAGTCAGATGGACCAACTTTTATCTGATCCTACTAATTTGCCTTAAGTGCGATCCACCTCTACGTGATCCAATCAACCAATTAATTTGGGTGGCTGGATGTGAAGCCACAGTTACCTTATAAACAGTAACTCAACTTACGAGAAATAAAAAAACTAACTTTAGTAAAAATATTTTCCGATTTATGTACCGATTTTATGCAACTTTATTTATCTTTGGCTTTATTAGGATATGTATAATTTTTTATTCTGTATACCAAAAAAATATATAAATTTGTACTTTATCAACAAGTGCTCATTAAGTTGCTGGTGGTAAAGTCTATCCAGGCTATCATGGTTTCGACTAAAATATATACTATGAAATATATTTCATCAAATCGATTAATAAATACTACCCGATAATAGTAGTATAAATATAACACACATATAAATATACATAATACACTATATTTTGGCGTCAGTATGCAAACCAATCGAGTACAATACATAAATAAAAACAATGACAGCTCCTGTTTAGCGCGGACGCTTCATACGCCGAAGGGCGTGGGTTCGAACTCCAACAATGAACTTCAGCTGTAGGTGAAGGTAAATATTCTGAGCAAACCATAGCATGATTGTAGGGTACCCTCAAGTTGAAAATCTGCCCCTAAACACCCAACGGTATGTTCCGGCAGTTCTTATTTTAACTTATTTTATACCAGATTTATCATTCCTTACCACTGAATTCATTCATGTTAGTTAATTTTAGTAGACTGTACAAAGAGTCCATACTGTTTTATTTGGTTTTGCTGTATCGGTAAATTTCGACCGGGTCTGGCAAATGACTTAATTGCAGCTAGTACACTATTAGGCGCCTATTTTGTAGGTATTTTAAACTGATTTCGAATGCTAGCGTTGGAACGCTTTGGACCTTTTTTGAAACAACCTCCTTTTGAATGAATTTCGATGCGGTTGACTTTTTTTTACGCAATAGTAATGAGGCGAACGAAGCATTATCTTAATGATATTATTTATATATTATTATTGTTTGTTATTATTACAGCGGTACCCAGACTTTGAGTAACAAAACAAAACCCAAGGCATCAATGTTTAGTACGCATTTACTTAGTACTTTGAGATATTGGATGATTAGACTTAAACAGTAATTTCAATTTCTTTGCGTTTTTATGTCAATAAATAAATAATTTGAATTTAATTTGAATCTGTTACCATAAGAATAGCGTCTCGTTCATTCAACTGTCTGACTATTACGGTACACCAGATACAGTCTGGTGACAGACCGACAGACAGACGGACGGTCAGCGGAGTCTTAGTAATAGGGTCCCGTTTCACCCTTTGAGTACGGAACCCTAAAAAATGCATGACCTTTCCAAAGGCACCCATAACTATAGCACTCAAATAACACACCAAAGTCCACATCCCTAAATCGGCGCTTATTACTTTGTAACGTATAATGTTGGGTGTCATTAGTTAAGTTTGTACTACTTATTGGCATCAGAATGTCTAATCAATATAACATAACGGCAATTTTGCACACTTTGACCTTGCGCAAGCAGCATTTTCTCTCTTTCGCTCTTGTTACTAACCCTTGCCGGTGCGGACGGCTCGGAACAATTCCGCAAGTCTGCTAACACTTAAGTTTTAAGGGCATTCTGTAGGTATAGTATCTAACGATTATTGTTCTAGAGACTATACAAGGATCTAGCCGAGTCCAGGTCACGCTCTTTATTAAATGCTTCTCACGATGTCTTGCCCAAAATCTGATCAGGTTCAAGTTTAATACCTTCAGTAATCTGCTAAAGAATCACGGGGTCGTTTCGAGGAAGCAAGGAGTAGGCGTTAAAATAGCACGGAATAATCAAGTTTCACGTTTCGTTGGACGCCCTTCGGGCACGGAATCTTAAAGTGTAAAATATTATCTAAAAATTACTCTTCAAAACAATTATATTAACGTAGTCTTAAATAAAAGATCATTAATATTATTTATGGTGCCTATAGTGGTCTTGACGAGTGTCACTTTCGCAAAATGTTTTCATTTTTGCATTGTTTTTTCGTACAAAGTCGCTTCACAAAACGTTTTGAGAAAGAGACTGTGCAAAAATTAAGTTTTGATACTGGAACATTTTGCAAAAGTGACGTTCTGCATCAATACTCTCGCTAGTATAACAGATAGGCACAAAGCGATCATAGATCAGTGGTCAGTGCGGTCGGTTCACACGCTGAAGGGCGTGGGTTTAAACCCCAACAGTGAGCTTGAGCTGCCGGTGAAGGATCGTTAGGAAAGCATAGCGTGGTGGTAGGGTACTCTCTAGTACTCGACTGGCTAGCTTCCACCCTCAAGTTGAAAATCGCCAAGCACCTAACGGTCAGTTCCGGCAGCGTCACTTTAGAGCTAGTTCCATTTCAGGCTAGGTATATTTATCATTTTCGACCCCACCGTCACTTAACATCAAGTGTGCTGTGGTCAAGCAATGAATCATAAAAAAAGCAACGACGGTAAGTGCTTGGAATTCCATTCCATTATTTTATCACCTTTGGCATAAAAAACAACAAATAAATCAAAAATCCCCTTTCTAACGGTATCAGTTAAAGTCATGCGAAAATCAAAAGAAACTTATCTACAAAGTATTGGAAAGCTGAACAATCGGGGAATAAATCCAACAAAGAGATAGTGAAAGCGATCAGAACAAGGGAAAAGTACGGCTAGACGCTTGACCGAGCCTAATGCCTTTGATCTGGTATTTCTTTGGAAAAGGGTGAAACCTTGAACGAATAAGCTCAGAGAGGTATGAAAACATTAAGAAATAAATGGAATTAAAGTTAATTAATTTTTACGGTTTGCGAGGAATTGTACCTATTTATTATACAGAATTATTTATCTGCATGCTAATATATATTTGTATTTTATATGTTTAGGTATATTTATTGTATGTATTTTCAATTTATAGTATGTTTTTATGTATGTACTATATATATTAAAATATTTTTTATTCTCCTTTTTTTCTCAGTCATTTTATATAATTATTATTATTTATTTTACACCAACGGTCGGCTTTTAGCGCGGTCTTCTTTTGCCGAAAGGCGTGGGTTCAAACCCCAACAATGAGCTTGAGCTGCCGGTGAAGGATAACATCGTGAGGAAACCATAGCGTGGTGGTAGGGTACTTTCTAGTACTCGACTGGCTAGCTACCATCCTCAAGTTGAATATCTGCCGCCAAGCATCTAACGGTGTATTCCGGTAGCCTCACTTGAGAGTCAGTACCAATCCAGGCGTGCTTTACCATATTCGATTACACCGTCACTTAACATCAGGTGAGCTGTGGCCAAACACCTAGCCTGTCAAAATAAAAAATAAAAAAACAAATTCGACCTGTGTCAGTTATAATTTTTACATGTCAACGACATATAAAAATCAGCATTACCAACAACCTCGACAAATACGTATATTTATGGTCGCTCTTTTATGTTTGAAGATTTCTTTTGGACATTCCGTTGTTTTCGCCAAGTTGAGACCTAACGGACCGATCGCGTGCTCCAAATATATGTTGTTTGCTCTGAGTTTTTGGGCTGGAGCCATGCAGGGTCGGCTGGAGTTGTGAAGTATTGGAATATTGGAAATGGTGAAACGATTTTTCGCAAACCAAAGTTATAAATAAAAAGTTATGAAATTTCAACAATTTGAGCTGCTAGTTTTGGTTACAATAGTGACAAGAACTTAATTTAAAATTTATTTAATTTGACGACAATTTTTAAAATACACATACATATATAGTTTTTTTTAATGTAACAGTACTACCTAATGAGACGAACGAGACGCTCTCCTGATGTTAAGAGATAACGCCTGTCCATGACTATTGCAGCGATACACAGAACTTTGAGTAGTAAAACAAAGTCCAGGGCATCGCTGCTTTGGCGCTCATTACTTTGAGACTAGATGGTTAGTCTCAATGGCCCTGTAATTTCGCTAGCTGCAGTACCCTTCAAACCGGAACACAGTAATGTTAACACACTACTGCTTAGCGGCAGAATATCTGGTACTGCGGTGGTACCTATTTAAACGACCTCCTGCTAAGGAAATCTACCACCAAGTAAAACTAGTGAAGTCTTTATAATATCCTTTTCTCGCTGTAGTAACCAGTTGCTAAGACTATTGTAACCAAAACTATTTTTAAGCGGAAGTACCTACACTAAAAATATATAGGTACATTAAATACTCAAAATGAACTTTCGCAAAGTAACGCCTGAATCAAACAATCTGAAGATTTGTGATGTTAAATCCTTAATAATTTTCATCTAAATTTAAATTAATTAAAATTGTTATGTAAATGAGTAATGGAACGAAAAACACTCGGACTTCGCGCTTTTCTTCGCAAGTTTTGTGCGCTTTCATTGTATCATCATCATCATCATCAGCCATAGAACGTCCACTGCTGGACATAGGCCTCCTCCTGGGAGGGTTTTGTCAATACTCGCCACGCTTGGCAGGCGGGTTGGCGAGCGCAGTCAGGTGTGATTGTTCAAGGAAGACGCTGCTGCCCATCTTCCGGATTACATCCCTTAGCCGACTCTTACGGCAACCACGGGTAGAGAGGGTGGGGTACTATTCTTACGCCGGCACCACCACGGCACATTCATTGTACACTTGTACATTGTACATTGTGTCATTCACGGCACAATACACATTCATTGTATGCGCTGGCTAAACCTTAAGAGATAGATCAAAATAATGGACTGCGTTAGTATCTACATGCACCCGTGTGAAACCGGGGCGGGTCGCTAGTTTCCTTATAGCATAAATATATCCAAAATACTTATTTGAAGAAGGACCCTTATCTCCATCAGTTTAAAGAAGTATTTCTAATTAAAGTTAGTTGAACTAACGCTCTTGGGGACAAGAGTTACCGTAGTTTTATAAGTTTTAAACTAGACCCCGAGTCGAATCCCTTTACATTGCACAGGTAAAAGATAAATCTTGGAAAAATGAGATAATATTGAAGTTTGAAAGGTTTACGAACTTATTCTATTCGGGGGAGCCGAAATAAATTGGGGTGGCAAAAGGAGTAACGAATATAACTTTTTCTTTGCTAGGCTTATCCTACTTTTACTCAATTTAAAGTCATACATTACAAATACATAAATATTTCACATACTAACTATAAGTATTACGTATACTAACTATAAGTGTAAGTATACTAACTATAAGTTTAAGTTTGCTAACTATAAGTATACTAATTGTAAGTATTACCATAAGAATAACTATATACGTTAAATATTCGCTTTCTTAAAATGAAAGACCTAGTATTGCTAGCGCATCGGCAACCCGCACTTGGCCAGCATGGTGGACTATGATGTTACCCTTCTCAAAATAAGAAAAGGCCCGCGCCCAGCAGTGCACAATTTTACAAAAACAGGGCAGAATCGGGGAATCTCGTATAAGTAAAACAATAAGACTCTCTAATCAGAATGTACAACAACAACGTTATCACTACATATTATAAAACAAAGTCATCCGCCGCGTCTGTCTATCTATCTGTTCGCGATAAACTTAAAAACTGCTGAACAGATTATCAAACGAGTTTCTCCAATAGACAGAATGATTCAAGAGGAGAATTAGGTATATAATTTACCAACGTTTTGTGTAAATCGGTTGAAATATGATGATAATTGTTGTAAGTGTCGGAAGAAGACAAGCCACCTGGGAGCTTTCATCGAAGTCTTTTTGAGATATAACAAAACAATGGGATATTCCTCTTTTATAGATCTACAAAAAAGTCCGCGGTGGCATATACTATACCCATTCTTACTACCCGTGCGAAGCCAGGGCGGGTCACTAGTCATAAATATGTTAAGGTCAATATTTCAGCAGTATCCTTGTAAAATAATTATTAGTCAAGGGCCTATTAAGGTCCGTTCCCGGCGTGCCCCCGTACGCTGCCGTATCGATAACCCCACTACGCCTTTGGGATTACTCCAGATTGCTCATGGGAATCTTCCCGTGACTTTATGGTCATCGATTCCGTAAATGTAACTCGTAAATAAACCGCTCTTGGAAATTAGTTTCCGGCTTCGAAATACTTGTATTTCATTATGTAATAGTTTATAGCATGTGGTAGTATTATGAGCATGCACAGAGTTCCGAAATAGATTTCTCCGAATGTGTATAACTCGAAATGTTTTCCGAGAGTTTCAGCCTAGAGATGTTGCAGTGTTCAATTTTGATTCGTCTAGTGAATGCAATATTTGAATGGAACTTAAATTTGTAGCGGTGGGATGATGATTAGTGAGTCTTAGTTATGGCGCTTGAATCACACGCCGAGTAGCGTGAGTTCAAATACCAACAATTTGAGCTGCTGGCATGGTGGTAGGATAATTGTAGTTTTTTTTTTTAATTAGAAATAGGCTTACGTTTAACCGCCATCTCACCAGATGATGCGGTCTAAGATGGAGCACGCTTGACTAGAAGATACCGATTTACTCTCGACTTGAAGACACCCAGATTATATACAACGGGGAACACCCATTAAGACAGCGCACCCCACAGTCTAGCAGTCCACACAATGAACGAGGATTCAAATCGTTTCGTTCGAGTTTTTAGAACATTTACCGTGAAACGATGTCGCTTTTTGAGCTTCTGGCTGTCCGATAGAAAAATGGGCATGGGGGAATCAGACCATGTAGTTCTGAAGCACACTCTCCGAAATGAATCCGATAAAAATCGACAAACTAGCAACTTTGCGACGATGTTCTAGGCTTTGTCTAAATGTAATGAGACGAACGAGATGCTCTCCTGATGGTAAGAGTTAACGCTTGCCCATGACCATGGCAGCGATACACAGAACTTTGAGTAGCAAAACAAAATCCAGGGTATTGCTACTTTGGCGATCAGAGATTAGATGGTTAGTCTCAACAGCCCTGTAATTTGGCTAGCTGCAGTACCCTTCAAACCGGAGCACAGTAATGTTTACTAGTGTTTGTCGGCAGAATATCTAGAAGTGCTGTGGTACCTACCTAGACGACCTCCTGCTAAGGAAATCTACCACCAAGTCTAGTGGTCAAGGCGTCAGGTTACCACGTTGAAAATCTGCCGTCAAGCGCTTTAAAATGTGTACAACTCATTATCCAGTTCAAAGTTGTTTTATGTTTGGTGTTTATGTTTGTTTTTTTTTATGCTTGTGTTTTTACACAAGCTAGGTGTTTGACCACAGCTTACCTGATATTATGTGACGGTGTGTTTGAAGATGATAAACACACTTAGCCTGGAATAAAACTGGCTCTAATGTGAGGCTGTCGGAACACACAGTTAAGTGCGATTGTATTGTTTTGTAACGATGATAGCTCAGTGGTTAGCGCGGTCGGTTCGCATGCCGAAGGGCGTGGATTCAAACCCCAACAATGAGCTTGAGCTGCCGGTGAAGGAAAACATCGTGAGGAAACCATAGCGTGGTGGTAGGGTACTTTCTAGTACTCGGCTGGCTAGCTACCACCTTCAAGTTTAAAATCTGCCGCCAAGCATCTAACGGTGTGTTCCGGCAGCCTCACTTGAGAGCCAGTTCAATTCCGGGCTAGGTGTGTTTTACCATCTTCGACCACACCGTCACTTAACATCAGGTGAGTTGTGGTCAAACACATAGCCTGTAAGACATAAAAAATAAAAAACGTCAATGTACGGAACTTCTATTTGTCTTTCACAACATAAATAATTATGTTTCTTTTAAAAGTCTCACAAAGTCAAATAAGAATATCAATTCATTGCTTTTAAAACTTACTTTTTTCTTCGTTTCTTTCTTCTATAATAAGGCTTTATCAACATTAATAAGCAACTCAGTGAAAAGTTGATAAGCAACTGTGACTTTCCTCGTTCATTGAATGGAATCCTCGGTGAATGAACGAAAAATATAATAAAGTAAAGGAAGTAACCGGATTTTCATTATTGAAATGAGGCAATGTAACGGTAAATAAAGGAATCTAATATTATTTGAATATCATTCTCACTTTTATTGTGTCTTTAATATTTGGGTTTTAGATTGTTTTATTTAACTCTTTAACGGGATTTCTGGTTTCGTAATAAAGTTATTAAGATTAAATTTAAACTCGTGAAAAGGTGGTAAATAGCTCACAGACAGGTACACGCGATTTTATGAGATTTTTTTACCCGACTGCTAAGGAAGGGTTATGTTTTATAAAATATATATACATATATACAAGAATTGCTCGCTTAAAGGTATTAGATTAGATAGATTAGTACATGTGCAGTTCTATAGAGATATTGCAGAATCAAGTGTTTTGGGTCTAACCTAAATACTTATATCAGCTTTTTTGTACGTAGATGTCATGTTTCCTGCCTCTCACCCAACTAGCCAAGTAACCTAGCGTCTTTGTAAAATTTTGCAGCTTACTCCGCCCGGCCATATATCTAAGTTATGAGGGCCTAGGGACACGAGCTTGCGATCACTACTTTATTTGATTACATCCCTCGGAGACCCTGTTGAAATATCTACCTGAATATGATAACAAGGTTTTATATTTCATAGGATCTCTTGAATATTTATGAGTGTTCAGATTGGTGATAGAGTGTCCAGACGAAAGATTTAAGACGAGTAGGTTGATGTTATAGTTACGTAGTATAGAAGTTTTGAAGTGTTTCTTGATTGTATTCTAGAGTAACATTTTTAGTGTATTTCTTTTTTTAGGGTTCCGCACCCAAAGGGTAAAAACGGGACCCTATTACTAAGACTTCGCTGTCTGTCCGTCCGTCTGTCTGTCACCTGTTGAAATTTTCACAAATTATGTATTTCTGTTGCCGCTTAATATAAATACTAAAAACTAAATAAAATAAATATTTAGGCTCCCATACAACAAACGCGATTTTTTTGCCTTTTTCATAGATAATGGTACGGAACCCTTCGTGCGCGAGTCCAACAACGATTAAAACCAGCCAAGTGCGGGCTGGTTTTAATTTACTAGTGTTTACGTGTAACGGTTAATGTGATATTTGTGTTTGAACTTCAGAAGCAAGTTTTTTCAAATTCCACTTGTACAGAGGTGTAACGAGTTTTCCAGATTTTTATCGGACTCTTGTACGGCATTTCGACTAATTAGTCTTCATTATCGAGAAAAACTGTTCGCATTTGTATGTACTTCTAAAAACGCAAACAATTCTTCTCGTGAACGCTCTCAGTTGTTCTCTTCTTCACGCGAAATACAAAATCTCTCACGGGCTGGATCAAAAGCCGAGGAGGGCCGGATCCGGCCCGCGGGCCGGTTGTTGCCCATATATGATCTAAAGTGTATCTGGTAGAAAACTGACAGACAAGCAACTTTGCGACGATGTGTAAGGCTTTCGAGCCTTTTCAGAAAAAGCGAGCTGGTGAGTTCCTTAGAACGTTTATCGATAGACTACAATGCCTTAAATTTCTGCTGTACATAATTACGAGTTTCTATTTATAACAAGCAAATTATACAATTATACCGACTGGCATTATAAGATACCTTAGTTTACAAATTACTGTCTCAAATTTTATGTTTTCCAAATTTAGCAATTGAATCCTCAGAACAAAACGCCATAATGGGCACCTTTCCAAATTAATCATTCAAAAAGCCAAACTTTTCAGGGACTCGTACCAAAATCGAGGACAATTTGACTGCTATTGTCTCCAGGTCGTTATAAAAACTTATTGTTTTCGAGGTAAGACTGATTGGAGTAAAGAGGTCGATGCCCGGAATAGCCGTCGAGATGGCGGCTTGCCAACGAGATTCCAACTGTAGTAGTCTAGCTGTACAGAACAATTAATGAAAACTGACGCCTTCACAGCGAACGCATTCTGAGATAGTGTTAGTTATGTAATAGCTCAGTGGTTAGTGCTGTCGGTATACACGCTGAAAGGCGTGGATTCAAACCCCGACAATAAGCTTGAGCTGCCGGTGAAGGAAACCTCGTGAGGAAACTATATCATGGCGGTAGGGTACTTTTATTCGTCTGGCTACCCTCAAGTTGTAATTTTTTTTTTCTGATTCAAAACAAAATAACTAGAAAGAATATAAGTAAAAGAAATTCCGTATTCTACTTTCCTGTGACTTTTCAGTGAAGTTAACGGTAACTAGAAAAGTCCGAATGAAATGCCTTCCTTCCGGCTTCATCATCAGATGACGACAACGCAAGTCGGTATCTTTTAGTAAAAAATATGATTTATGGAATAATAGTTTGAAACTGGTAACATTTAGTTTATTATTTGATTTTTAAACCAAAATATCTAAAAGCCTGCAGTGTTTGGAAATGCAGGCGGTTTTTTTAATTGCTAATTTAAAAAAAAATATTGCCTAGAAAAAAGTTAGACCTTGTATAAAACAAAGTCACTTCCCGCCGTCTGTACACTTAGATCATTTAAATTACGCGACGAATTTTAATTCGGTTTTCATCAATAGACAGAGTGATTCAAGAGGGAGATTTATGTGTATAATACATGCATGTGAACTACATTAGTGCCTACATTGCACCCATGCGAAGCCGGGGCGGGTTGTTAGTAACGCAATAAAGTAAACAATCAAGCTGAACATGTCATCTTTATTTCAATTTCGCACTTGAAGCGCTGCTCTCACCTCCGCCCAGCGGAAGCTGTGTAGATTATAATTGGAGAAGATGATGAAGTTCTGGATTTTGGTAGAAAAATAAGAAGTCCAAATGCACTTACACTACAGTCCAAAAATTTAAACTGTGAAGCAGTACATAGGACAGGCGGTTTTTTTTTATGGCTGACTGGCTAGGTGTTTGACCACAACTCACCTGATGTTAAATGACGGTGTGGTCGAAGTAAAGTACACCTAGCCTGGAATAGAACTAGCTCTCAAGAGAGGCTGCCGGAAGATGCTTACACCGTTAGATGCTTGGCGGCAGATTTTCAGCTTGAGGGTGGTAGCTAGCCAGCCGAGTATTAGAAAGTACTCTACCACCACGCAAAAAATGGCTGGCAAACTCAAGCATCATCATCGGCCTTTTGGAAGTCCACTGCTGGACATAGGCCTCTCCCAAGGCCACTCTTTGATCTTATGCTTTTCGCTTCTATCCATAGCATCCTTCCATCCTATTCTATTAACTTGGTGGTAGATTTCCTTAGTCGCCTAGATAGGTCCGCAGTACCAGATATTCTGCCGCAAAGTAGTAATGTATAAACATTACTGTGTTCCGGTTTGAAGGGTACTACAGCTAGTGAAATTACTGGGGTGTTGAGACTAACCGTCAAGTCTCAAAGTAATGAGCGCCAAAGCAGCGATGCCCTGGACTTTGTTTTGCTACTCAAAGTTCTGTGTACTGCTGTCATCTTACCATCAGGAGAGCGTATCGTTCACGTCATTACTATTACATACTTTTTTATCGTTGACAGGCTAGATGCTTGACCACAACTCACCTGATGTTAAGTGATAGTGTGGTTGAAGATGGTAAAACACACCTCGCCTGGAATGGTACTGGCTCTCAAGTAGGCTTCCGGAACACACCGTTAGATGCATGGCGGCAGGTTTTCAACTTGAGGGTGGTAGTTAGCTAGCCGAGTACTAGAAAATACCCTACCACCACGCTATGGTTTCCTTACGATGTTTTTACTTCACCGGCAGCTCAAGTTCATTATTGGGGTTTGAACCCACGCCCTTCGGCATGCAAACCGCGCTTACCACTAAGCTATCATTGCTACAAACTCAACCTCCAGCTATCTTAAGTATATTGTCACTCCATCGAGTTTCAAGGTAACCTATGCTACAAAAGATGTGTATCTAGAAATTTTTAATCTGTGCCAGCATCGTACTCGAGCCACATGAATTATATTTAGTTAGGTGTCGGTGGTAAAGCCTACGTAAGTCTTGAAGAGCTTGGGAGGCATTTACACCCTACAGGATGGGAAGTTAAAATAAGAGGTATTGCGCACATATTTTTTTTAACCTGTTTATGATCAATGGCGCCGTAACAGCTCACGGTTCATAAATTTAGAGACGCTCAACGGGCTATGGAAAGACCTGTGCTCGATTTTTCTAAGGGATCATATCCGGAACGAAGTTATTCGCCAGAGAAATGAAATCACTACATCGGTGATTTCAATTCACTGACAATAACTATCTTCTTTTACAAAATTTCGCAATTATAGTATAGTTTTGCTAGCCTATGTGTTAATCCAAGGTGTCAGCTATTTCCATACCAAATTTCATCAAAATTGGTCCAGTCGTTTGGGCGTGAAGAAGTAACAAACACAAACACACTCACAAACTTTTGCCTTTATTAGTGTGGCTAGCGTTTCATTATTTTAACCATCTTTTCCAAGAAAACGTAGCCTATGTGTTAATCCAGGTTTAAAGCTATCTAAATTTCATCATAATCTGTTCTGCATTTTCAGCGTGAAAAGTAACAAACATACATACGAACTTTTATGCTGCAGCTGGTTTGTAATAATTTTGTAATTTTTATTATTATTATAAATAGACTGTAAGTAGACATATAATAAATCTATGTCTGTAAGGGTAGAAACTAGAGCACTAAATTAATTGTAATAGGTATATACCCGTTTCATAGACAAATCATTCCTTCAAATAATCGATTGGCCGATCATTCCCGGCCGAGCGCTCGAAGAGTCAACACGTCCTGAGGATTCCTCCTGTAGTGGCGACACACGTGCCGGCAACTAGTTACTACAGCGAAAAGATATACAGTTTTGTAACCAAAACGACTTTTAGGCGAAAATACACTAAAAATATTCATTCAGCGTAGCGATGATAGCTCAGTGGTTAGCGCGGTCGGTTCGCATGCCGAAAGGCGTGGGTTCAAACCCCAACAATGAGCTTGAGCTGCCGGTGAAGGAAAACATCGTGAGGAAATCATAGCGTGGTGGTAGGGTTTTTTCTAATACTCGGCTGGCTAGCTACCACCCTCAAGTTGAAAATCTGCCGCAAAGCATCTAACGGTGTGTTCCGGCAGCCTCACTTGAGAGCCAG
Organism: Biston stratarius; assembly: GCA_950106695.1. Lineage (NCBI taxonomy): Eukaryota > Metazoa > Arthropoda > Insecta > Lepidoptera > Geometridae > Biston > Biston stratarius. Next base: position 1,835,649 of record OX467114.1, on the reverse strand, counting down.
TTCCATTTCAGGCTAGGTGTGCTTTACCATCTTCGACCACACCGTCACTTAACATCAGGTGATTTGTGGTCAAACACCTAGCCTGCCAGCCATAAAAAAAAACTTACAAATAAGTCATTGATTTTGAATTGATTGCTTTGAAACACGTAAATAGTAATATAATTAGTACTGTTAGTGAGATTTGTAACAAAAAGTTAAATATAATTTTCAATAGTAATAAAACACGGCACATTGTAAAAGTACCTTATGCCAGGTGTAGGGTTTCTAAGCCAAGGGCGGCACGTCAACCTTTTAATATATGGTTTGTACAAAACTTTTCGTAACACGTAATTTTTCCCTCTGAATTTTTTACCATGTTACATTTATTTTTTCGAAAAAGTTTCTAATTAACACATCATCATCATCAGCCTTTTGTAATCCACTGCTGGACATATGCCTCTCCTAAGACACGCCACTCAGCCCGATCCTCGGTTTTTCTATCCACTGCCAGCTGTTCCACGTATATCGTCACTCCATCGAGTCTCAGGGCCTCCTACACTACGTTTGCCAATTCGCGGTCTCCACTCCAGAACACGTCTACCCCAGCGGTCATCGGTCCTGCGACAGATATGTCCAGCCCATTGCCACTTCAGCTTGCTAATACACTGAGCTATGTCTGTGACCTTAGTTCTCAGGCGAATTACTTCGTTCCGGTACTCCGTTCTATACAATCCCTTAGAGAAATGCCAAGCATAGCTCTTTCCATAGCTCGCTGAGCGATTTGAACACAATCCGTGTTCAATTAAACTTAGAATAATAAAATGTAATATAACTTAATTGTATATCTATAATTGTATCATCATAATTATAACATCTTGTTTGTTACCTAACTCCTAAACGGCTGGACCGATTTGGATGAAATTTTGAGTGTATTTTTGAGTGTCCTAGGTTCCTGTTTTGTTTGTATGTTTGAGAATACAATTAGTAGGTGGCGCTGCTGTCGATATGTCATTGTATAAGGTCGCCGGGTCTAGTACGAGTACATATCTAAAAATAAAAGAAAAACAGCATCACGATTAACTTGCGATAACAAAACGGCGGCCTTATCACCTAGGGCGATTTCTTCCAGACCACAGAACAGAAGGAACAGCTATTACGGTTAGCAGTGTAATAAAAACAGGAAAAAAGGAGAATTTGTTTAATAAACGTACATACCAAAAAAAAACCAGCGCCATCTAACCCTAAACTATGCAAATTGTACTATAAGAGGGGTTTTTTTTGCAAATTCGTATTTGTTCTGGTGGGAATCGAACCCACGTCCAACAGCTCCTTAAGCAGATATTCTACCAAAGGAGCTAACAGGGCAATCTTGTAGGTTAACTTGAAGGTAGTAGCTAGCCAGCCGGGTACTAGAAAGTACGCTACCACCACACTATGGTTTCCTCACGGTGTTTTCCTTCACCGGCAGCTCAAGCTCATTGATGAAATTTGAACTTACGCTCTACGAACTACATTAGCACTTTTTTTAATAACACTGACATATATATGTTTCTTCTTCACGATGTTTTTTTTCATCGTTTTACTAACTTTTATTTGTTTTTGTTAAAATAACATTTAATAAGAAAAAAACAGTTTTAACAAAAAAAAACCGACTTCCTATGGTTTTCTCATGGATGCCGTTGTCAGAACTGGACTAAATTGAAATAGGACCACACAAGAAGCACCAGTTTTGAAATAAAAAAAGAATCATTAAAATCGGTTCACCCAGTCGAAAGTTCTGAGATAACAAACATAAAAAAATACAGTCGAATTGAAAACTCTTCTATTTTTGAAGTCGGTTAATAATACAGTGGTGTGTGCCGTACGATTCGAACTCAGGACCTCCAAATTGGAAGCCAGATGGTCTTCCAACTAGACAACCGAAACTTTTTTTTTAATATGAAACTATCTTTTGAGAAACTACTAAGATATTTTTAATGGCAACCATCATCTTATTGTTAGACCATTGTTCCCTTCAACTTTGACCCTATTTCCTGATGGCCTAGATTGAGCCCTGTCGGAAGCACCTCGGGGGTCGCTCATTGCATATTCTGCAGGTGTATAGCAGATTGCGGAAAAAGGGTGTGCGGTGTTTCCACAAATCTTCCAGTGTTAGTAGATGAGCTTTTTGCGATGAAAGGTGAAGAAAAACGACAGTTTTCTTTTTAAATTTTACCAAGTCCTAAAGCTTAGCGTTGTTTTTAGTGTTCATATTTCAAAATACGTTGGTATACGTAACTGGACTGGTGTATCACATCACACATCGTCAGCCATAAGTCATCCACTCCTGGACACAGGCCTCCTCCTGGGGGGTTTTGCCAATACTTGCCACGCTTGGCAGACAGGTTGGCGAGCGCAGTTAGGTGTGATTTTTCAAGGAAGACACTGCTGCCTATATTCCGGATTACATCCCTTAGCCGACTCTTACGGCAACCACGGGTAGAGAGGGTGGGGTACTATTCTTACGCCGGCACCACCACGGCTGGTGTATATAACTAGTGATATGTGTAAAATGTGAAGTAATTTTATTTAATACTAGCTGAATGTCTGGTAGTCGGTATCCGGCAGTAGACAGCCTTTGCATTTGAATATACACCTCATTCGAAGAATCAAGAGCCAACAATGAGCTTGAGCTGCCGTCAACAACAAGGAAAACGTCGTGAGGAAACTTTAGCGTAGCTGCCGGTGAAGGAAAACGTCGTGAAGAAACTATAGCGTAGCTGCCGGTGAAGGAAAACGTCGTGAGAAAACTATAGCGTAGCTGCCGGTGAAGGAAAACGTCGTGAAGAAACTATAGCGTAGCTGCAGGTGAAGGAAAACGTCGTGAGGAAACTATAGCGTAGCTTCCGGTGAAGGAAAACGTCGTAAGGAAACTATAGCGTAGCTGCCGGTGAAGGAAAACGTCGTGAAGAAACTATAGCGTAGCTGCCGGTGAAGGAAAACGTCGTGTGGTAACTATAGCGTGGTGGTAGGGTACTTTTTAGTCCTCGAGTGGCTAGCTACGAAAGTAAGTAAGTAGTCCTTTAAGTCGAAAATCTGTCGCCAAGCATCCAATAGTGTTCCCTTACACCTACAGCCTCACTTGAAAGTCAGTTCCATTCCAAGCTAGGTTAGTTTACCATCTTCGACTACACCGTCACTTAACATCAGGTGAGCAGTGGTCAAACACCTAGCCTATCAACGATAGTTATTGAATTAATTTTGATAAATCTAATAAATATAAAAAGTAATTTAAAAAATTCTATATTCTTTTACACAAACAATCGAAAACATAAGTATTGAAAATTAATGTGACAAAATTTTAAATATTTATAGTAGATTAACATTTCACTATTATTATTCTAGTTTAACAACAAATTTAATCCTTCTCCACTTTAGGCGTTGCTTCTTTAAAGGCTACGTTATTTATCTAACTAAAGCCCTAAGTTTCTAAGTAAACCAAAATGTTTACCTTCTCACAAAACCTAACTTAGAACTGTTACGATTATGTTGCTTGTTTTCTTCACCGTCCGACAACTCACGTTTATCAGTCTGCATTGTAGTTTGATCTCAAATAGGTACTTATTGAAATTGTGGTAGAGATTCTCTTGACGTTTGTATTGGGTCTGTTAGACTACTAAAGTTTGCTTTCTCGAATCTATTTGTATAAATTGGCGTTTTTATTTGTGTATTTACTTGTTTGTATGTTTAGGGTTATCAGTTAGAATGTACTAAGTTCAAGCAGGTTTGGGGTTCCGTACCTTGAAAGGAAAAGAACGGAACCCTTATAGGATCAATTTGTTGTCCGTCTGTCAAGACCTGCTATCTTAGGAATGCGCAAAGGTATCGAGTTGAAATTAAAACCGTGTACAATCTGTAGTTCCTTGCAGCTGTGCCGCAAAAAACAGCTTATTTCGACATTTACAAGTGAATGAAACATATAAGGTACTTCCCGTTAACAATCATCATCAGCCATCATTTAAGACGTCTACTGCTGGACATAGGCCTCCTCCTGGGTGGGTTTTGCCAATACTCGCCACGCTTGGCAGGCGGGTTGGCGAGCGCAGTTAGATGTCATTGTTCAAGCAAGACGCTGCTGCCCATCTTCCGGATGACATCCATTAGCCGACTCTTACGTCAACCACGGGTAGAGAGGGTAGGGTACTATTCTTACGCCGGTACCACCACGGCAAAACCAAAACTAAGGAATAGTTATTCATTATGTTAATTATAAGTATATTGCCATTTTATAGATAATGGTACGGAACCCTTCGTGCGAGAGTCCGACTCGCACTTGGCTGGTTTTTTTATAATATATACGTTTGTCTACGTTGATCTACGTTTGGACACCAACTCGTCTGGTGGAAAACGACGGTGCGGCAGAGTTCGGAAAACGCTGATTTTGAAGAAATCATTCATTCTAGCCTTAAAAACGTCCAAATTATAGTTTATAGGAAACAGAGAAGCCGGTAATGAATTCCACTCAACCATTATAACCATAATAAATAATAAATATCGTAGGACAGCGCCTAACTATTGTTTATTGATATTATTGGCCTTATAACAAATTCAGTTACACTAGGCAAGTCATAATTACAACAAAAAAAAACATATCAATATAATATCCAATAATAATAATAATAACAAGCTTATCACAGAAAAAACACCTTATTACAAATATAAGCCTGAACCGGTTCTTGAAAACAGCAACTACAGACTCTATTGGGACCGTACTATAATTACCGACAAGACCGTTCACTACAACAGACCAGATATAACCATTTTAGACAAAGCTAACAAATTTGCTTTCCTGATAGACGTTGCCATATGTAACACCCATAATCTGCAATCTGCGTACACCGAAAAAATAGCCAAATATACTGATTTAGCCATAGAAATTAAGACCCAATGGCAGGTAACCACGACAAGAACCATCCCTATAGTTTTATCCACCACAGGAGTCATACCAGAAACACTAGTAGCTAGCCTGGAAGCACTCAACATCCAAGCAACAACATTTAAATTACTCCAAAAAGCTGTTATTCTCGACACATGTAGAATTGTTAGAAAATTTTTATCACTCTCTTAAGCACTTGGCCTCGGCCCGTGCCAAAATGTACCTCCTCAGTGGAGAGTAAACAAATGTTTAAAATAAAAATAATAATAATAATTGCTCATAAAATAAATCTAAATAATTATGTCAGTTTAAATTATAATGTCAATACGTACACAAATCACAAATTACAATGTACTAACATCAAGTCACTTCATGCGAGAAAGAAGATTCTACAAGTTGCAATCTCATAAATTCGTTTAATGAATAAAAGGGATTAATTTCGCAGAACTTCTTAATCTTCCTTTTAAATTCATTTGCAGGTAAACTCCTTATGCTGCATAGCAAATTATTAAACATGCAAATTTTATTAAGAATACCTAACTAAGCAAAGTTTGTAGTATGAGAACCAGATAACTATAGGTATTAACTACACTTATATACTTTTCGAGATCCTCGTAAAAGACTTCAAACCAAACGTTTTCTGGCTATTAAGTTCAAATGCTTCAACGAAACTCATTTCACGACGAAATTTGGCAACTTCAAGCAGTTAGCGGATATTCATGTATTGTCCTCTCACGCTTTGATCACAACTATGTACTTAGTGAATGTTTTCCTTCTACTTTTATGCTTGATACGTCTGTTAAATTTCTAGGTAAGGTACTTACTATGTTACTATGGAAACTGGTGTAGTTTTGAAAATATATTTTTACAAAATTACTATTTTTATTTTTAGTTAGTTATGTGCTCACGTCCTAACATCATATTATTTATATAGAAGAATTTATATTACTTTTATTTATTTGTGTGTTGTAAGACCAGCACCGGCTGGCTGCAGTCGGCATTATGCTCTGTTGATGCCGGTTTTCGACATAAAATTAATTTATTTCTTTTTGTTTTTGTTTAATTTATCTTTTGGTTATTTTTTATTTCTTTTTAACCGACTTCAAAAAAATAGGAGGTTATATGTTCGACTATTTGTATTTTTTTAAATGTATGTTCATCGATATTTCCCCTATTTGTGGAACGATTCTGAAAATTCTTTTTTTTTTTTATTGTATACTCCGGAGATGGTCCCATTGGCATCAATTCAGGATCTGATGACGGAATCCCATGGAAATCGAGGGTAACCCTCAAATGTTATAGATATTAACAAAGTTTATCATATATTTTCTAAAGCAATTGAGACATTTGCGTATGGTCATCATCAGCTCATGACGCTGAGCTGATGAAGGAAGGTACAACTCTTTAACGATTAGAAATTAAGTGATTTCTTGTTCTAGAATAATGTATAGAGACTTGTCGATATCGTTAATTGATTTCTCTGAAGACAAGTATTATATGTATTAGGTACAACTATATATTAAATAAAAACATATAAACATATGTATTGTATCAGGATATAATATAATTGTGTTTCATCTTGTCCTCAATCTTTGTATCAATCCACCCCTTGACTGGGAAGCATTGATGCCATTTTAGTAGTTATTGTCACTCCTTACACTTTCTCATTTTATAATTGCAATCAAAATTAGATTCATAAATGGTTTGACACCTAAAAAGGGCATGTTCCTAAAATTTTATCAATCCTCCCCAACTCCCCCTAAGCCACAAGCTTTGCTTAGTCCGGAACTAGATGTCGTTGTATGAAAGTCTCACTATAATCAATACTAAATTTAATTTATTATCAAATTCAAATTCAAACATTTATTTTACAATAAATGGGTTACAATTTTCATTGCGACAATGTTTTTAGTGTAAGGTTATCGTGTGGAATAATGCATGAATGAATGGTTACTACACATTTGAAAGCTGCACCTCTGTAGAATTTTCTACTCACAGCAGTCAGTTGAGATGAGAATAAAATATGACGCTATAAAAACGGATTTATAGTAAGCCAGTGTTTGTGCAGACATGATGTTTTACGCTGGCGCATTAGCGTAAATGTGTATGTAATGATTATAAATAACTGTAGGTATACACGGCGTGATTCATACCAGACTTGATACGTGTCTTTGATTCGTTGATTTCGTGGGATAGCTTACGTTAGTCTCAATAAATCGGCAGCTTCGTGGCTCAGTCAAATTAACATCACCTAGCCTTTTTTTAAATATGATGAATAGGCTAGCGTTTGATCGCCATCTCACCTGATTTTAAGCGAAAATGCGATATTCGATGGCGCACGCTTATCGAGAAGATACTGATTCACTCTCGACTTGAAAACACCGAGGTTGTATCTGTCAGGGAACATCCAATCAGGTAACGTATTCTACGCTTTAGCCGTTCGAATAATGAAAGTGGATTCAAGTCGTTTCGTACGGGTTTTTGGAACGTCTACGATCAAACGATGTAAGTTTTCCGAGCTTCTGTCTGTCTGATAAAAAAATGGGCATGGAGGAATCTGACATGCAGATCTGAAGCACACTTTCCGAAATGTAACCGATAAAAAACTGATAAACTAGCAACTTTGTCTGGAATGAAACTAGCTCTCAAGTGAGATTTTCAACTCGGGGGTGGTTGCTATGGTTTCCTCACAATGTTTTCCTACACCGGCAGCTCAAGCTCATTGTTGAGGTTATGTGAACCCACGCCATTCGGCATGCGAACCGACCACACTAACCACTGAGCTACTACTACATGCTAATATAAAAAGCGTGTAAATAAACAAGTACAGCGATAACAACGACAAACTGTGCAAAATACAAACATTAAAACCTTATTTCTTGGAGTACAGAGTCCAATTTCAAAGTCGATTGTTAGAAATCCCACCTCTGAGTTTCCTTTTTACATAGTATCTGCAAAATAAATAAAAAAACGTAGCACGGGGAACCTGCAGACAAGATTCGTAATTAAATATTTTTCCTCTACACGAAAACTTTGCCTAAGTATTTTCTTAACAAGATTACAGAAATTTCAGCGCTTGAAACGTATAATTGGAATATTTTTACAGCGCCGACTCTTACATATTTTTTGCAGAATCCAAGTAGGGAACTTGAATTCTTAAAAGCGAGTGTAAATCAAATCAGGTTAGATATTCTAGATAGTTCTTGATTCGTTCTTTTATTACTAACTAGCTATTACCCGCGACTTTGTCCGCATGGAATTGAGACTGACAGACAGACAGACAGACGCGGCAGACAACTTTGTTTTATACTATGTAGAGATAAGGATCAATTTGTTATTACCAAATGTGTGTTAGAAATAAATTAACAATTTTTATTGTATTTATGGTTCACTATTTTGGCGATAATTGCTTACACATCAAAGATAGATATATGCTGTCGCGGGCTTTTTTGTAGGACTGTTTAGGATAAATATTTCCATTGTACATTATATACGTGTAACTCCAACGGTTTTTGCGGCGCACGCTAGAATAGCTCGCAGATGGCAGATTTTTTTCCTACTTACTTGACGTTTATCGTTATATTTTGGATAATTCACACTATATCTTTATAATTTATAGCCCATGTGTTATTCTGATGTGTAAGCTATATTATTGTAAAGTTTCATCAAAACCATTCAGTAGTTTTTGCGTGAAAAAGTAACAAATATACATCCATACATCCATACATTCTTACAAACTTTCGCGTTTATAATATTGGTTAGGATATGGTTGCGTTTGACCGCTAACTCGCCTGATGTTAAGCGAAGATGTAGTGTACTATGGAGTACGCTTACCTACAAGAAACAGATTCACTCGCGACTTGTTCCAAAGCATCCTCTATAACTTTTAATCGTTTTCAATTTGACATACAAATCATTTCTTTAACTCAAAAAAAAATATGCACACTTACAAACATTAATTCACAATGAAATATTTACTTAGTGGAGCGACTGGCAACTTTATCACGGCGATATCTTCCAGGCAACCTTAGAATATAGAAAGTTTTTTACAGAATAAGTCTACAGATAATCAGACAAAGTTTTCTACAGAATAAGTCTACGGAGTACAACTCCATCCAAATCCAGATTAAACAGGATTTTTCTAGGTAAGCGTGCTTCATCTTTGACTACATCTTGCTTAACATCAGGCAGAGCGTAGACAAACGCAAACCTATTAAGTATTTTTTATTTTAATTCTACCCAGTTAAGGACTGGTGTTCTGTCAAGAGAAAATACATAATATACATTTTTGGTTTATTAATAAATTTGACAGTGTGTTCTGACTGCATCGCTTAAAGGTCAGTTCCCACTCCAGGTGTGATTACCATAATCAACCACACTGTCACTTGAAGCATCCAGTATACCTAATTAGTACTACAATAAACTGAACTATAATTAGGTGCTTATTCTTGATTTAACCACTGATTTAAATAGAATAGAAGGTCTCATAATAACTTAAAGTTAACCATTAACGCACAATAATCAACAAAAATGTTAATTAAGAGTGATACAACTTCTCAAAGTAACGAAATCATCTGTATTATATATCATAATGAAAATCACGCAACCTTCCAACTCAAACCTCAAACTTTCTTGCAAAATTACATAGCCTGTCATATCTGGGGAAAATTTCCACAAGCCAACCGAAAATAATTACCATGAGATGTCAGGATGACATTCATACAGACCATAGAGAAACAGACAGAGTAATGACAGTACAGACTTTGTTTTCTCTTTATTTTTGGCAACGCGCTTTATGCTAGATATTATTTTTACCTCGTGATTGTTACTTGACTATGACTATGACTTACATATATTTGCTTAGCTAGATATTTTTCATAATATAGCTATATTCTGATAATATCTTGTTAAACAAATATAAGTCACAGTAATAATCCCGGCAAGTCCAAGTCATGTTTTCCTGATTTTAAAATGCTTTTTTTTTGAGGACAACACAAAAAGGCACTTTTCATCACGTATCGAATCCTGAATAAGGAATATACCAAACTGCATTTGAAGTAACTATTAATATTAATCATAATTATTATATTTCTTTATTTCAGACCATGTCTATAAAATTAAAATACAAACGAATAAATTATAAAATTAAAATTATATGTAAAATAAAAAAATAAAATAAATAGTATTTACTTTATTTTTTTTATCTAAGAGTACTTTAAGTAACAAAACAAAGTCCAAGGCATCGTTGCTTTGGCGCTCATTACATTGAGACATTCAATAGTATCAATAACCCCGCTAGCTGCAGTACCGTTCAAACTTTTATTCATTTCTTATTTGTTACTCAAGTCAACGTGGACGAAATCGCGGGCGCAAGCTAGTATGTAATACGTTTACATGAAAACTTTGACGTATTTCAAAGTCATTGACACTGGCAAACGCAAAAACTGTGCGACGCCATAATTCTTTAAGAATGAAAAAAGAAAACTCTTCTATTTTTAATAAGCGTGCTGAATTCGCGTATAATGCCGTACTGCGTACAATTAATACTTCTCAGTGTTACTGCGACCCCGTCAACATTCATAAACTTCAGCAATTAATCACGAACACCCACGGAAATGTGTATTTTATTACGTTACTTTATTCGCGCGTAAAACGGGATACCGCGCGACCTTTTACATCACACGACACGATTAGCTGACAATGTTGTAAATTTTGTTACGATAAAATAAATAAATAATTTATTCCAGTACCAAAATTAACAACATACATATGTATATTACTTATTTCTAAGTTAAAATTGAATTTTATCACATGTGTTTTATGCAAAATATTAGGGTACCACAAAAACTAGAACCGCACGAAGGATTTGTGGGATTTGTTTGTGACTTGAGAGTCTGAAAGTGTTTACCATCTTTGACCATAGCGTTACTTAATATCAGATCTTGTGCTCAAAATATCTAGCCTGTCAACTATAAAAACGTTTGTTTAGAAACATTCAATCTGTCTCTTGCCGTGTTAGATCGGTGAAGGAAAACATCTAAGTTTAGAATTCTAAAAAAAGTTCCCGAAGATGTGCGAAGTCTACCGCACTTGGCCAGTGTAGCCTTATCCTTCTTACGATAAGAAAAGAGCCGCGGCCAGCAGTGGGCTAATTTCTGAAAACAGAACTCGGAATCTTGTTTATGTTCACACCCCTAGTTGTTTTAGTTTCTACTTCTTCACCCTGAGTTTGCCTGGAAGAGGTCAAGTTTGCTTATAAGGCCGTCAGTTGATAACTAAGCTTTTAAGTTTTTAAAATTATTTCCCATTATGCACGCAACCTTTTTTAAATTAATTTTTTGTTTAATATTAATGAGATGGACTAGGCGCTCTCCTGATGGTAAGAGATAGCGCCTGTCCATGACCATTGCAGCGATACACAGAACTAAGAGTAGCAGAACACTCATTACTTTGAGACAATAGATGGTTAGTCTCAACAGCCTAGTAATTTCGCTAGCTGCAGTACCCTTCAAACCGGAACACAGTAATGTTTACACACTACTGCTTGGCGACAGAATATCTGGTACTGCGGTATACCTACCTAGACGACCTCCTGCTAAAGAGATCTAGTAAAACTTTTAGGGCGGACAATAAATTATATCTCTCTGTAGCAACCGTGTCGTGTCGTAAATTATAAATTCCCTTACACTGCGGTAAATTTGACGCGGCAAGTGGGCTCTATGTGGCATAAATTCCAGGCTTAATAATATACCAATTGTCACGCACGGGTTAAAATAGTGGCATTTAAATATTGCCATTAATAATTAAAATGGTATTTAATTTTCGTGGTGAACTTTGCATGCGATGGGAAATGCGTGTTTTTGTAAACAAGTTTTCATATGTGTTTCCGTTTTGTTGTTATTTTTGGAACAAAATTGTTTTTTGGCGATAATGGGAAATTAATTAATATTGTTACTGTTTGAGGCCGTGATAAATGTGGTAATTTTTTTACTGTTGACTAGTTAGTTTTTTATTTTTTTATGGCTGACAGGCTAGATTTTTGACCACAGCTCACCTGATGTTAAGTGATGGTGTGGTCGAAGATGGTAAAGCACACCTAGCCTGGAATGGAACTGGCTCTCAAGTGAGGCTGCCTGAACACACTGTTAGATGCTTGGCGGCAGATTTTCAACTTGAAGGTGGTAGCTAGCCAGCCGAGTATTAGAAAGTACCCTATAAATGTAGTTGTTTTCCTTCACCAGCAGCTCAAGCTCATTGTTGGGGTTTGAACCCACGCCCTTCGGCATGCGAACCTATCGCACTAACCACTGAGCCATCATCGCTACAAAATCGTTTTCAAATCGTTTTTTGACCATGCCTGATGTTAAGTAACGGTGTGGTCAAAGATAGTAAAGCACACCTAACCTGGAATGCAACTGGCTCTCAAGCAAAGCTACCGAAACACACAGGTGCTTGGTGGTAGATTTTCTTATTAAGGGTAGTAGTTAGCCAGCTGAGTATTAGAAAATATCTTACCACCACGCTATGGTTTCCTCACGATGTTTTTCTTTCACCAGCATCTTAAGCTCATTGTTGGGGTTTGAACCTAACGCCTTTTGTTGTGTTATCCAACCCCACTTACTACTGAGCTATCATCGCTGCAAAACATTACCTTTAAGCATGTTCTTAAGCTTTACCATTGTGTTGTATGAATAAGACAACGTTGGAGATTATGTAATACAATTTAAATACCTATTTGAACATTAAAATCCCTTATCAATTTACGTCATAAATACCCTTCAAGAAACTTATGGAACCATAGACACCACATCCTTACACAAGAAACTTGATACACCTCAACTCCAATACCAGGGGCCTACTATTTAAACTCGTAATTTCAATAAACTATCAGTGTTTGAAAAGTTTTTAATTTTTTTTTAATAAACGCAACAGTGACTTGACAACAACAGTGAGTTGTGTGCGTGCGTCAAGTATTCGTGCTCACCATCGAAGGCTCCTTCTTGCGGCGGCGTCGTGTGTCGGGTCGCTCTCTTCCCTCAGATATGGTCGAGGAGGGCGATGGCTGGCACATGCGTCATACTCGTGATCGGGTGCTGCTTGCGGGTCGCTGGTCTGCTCAATACACACAAACTAGTACCTACTTTTAACCTTAGATTAAGATTATTTTAACGTGCATTCCCCTTATACAGATTAAAAAACAAAAAAAAGGTTGACACGGACCTCGGTGTCGGTGGAGTGAATATATTAAATATAAAAAAACATTGTTTTTTTTTGTGGCTAGCTATTACGTAAGCTACCAAACATATTGGGCCTATTGAATGCCCTTAGTAATTTATTTATTTATTTAATCCAATTAGAACCGCATACATTGCGTATTAAACTAATGATAAAATTGAATATAAAATTTAACTATAAACTAACAAACTAATTATTACATTAAATATAAAAATAAAAATAAAAGCCTTAATTAAAAAAATTAAAGTAATGAGCGCCAAAGTAGCGATCTCTTGGACTTTATTTTATTAACTCAATATGTTTGGTACCGCTGGAATGGTCATGGGCAAGCGTTACTTTTGCCTTCAAGATTGAGACTCGTTCCTTTAAATAAATTTTATCAATAAATAAAGTGACTATAGTAGGCCCCTAGTTGACTTAGCAAAATTTCCCCAAATCGGGTCAAGTATACCTAAATAAATGTACCATTAATTTTATTTAATTTACAACAAAGAATTGGGTCTGTTACAAAGCATTGTCGGATTTGTATGAAGTATTATCGTAATTTCATGTGAATGGAAATCCCTTTTTATGTTCCCAATTCGGTTCGCCGTTTCTTTGAGATTTACCTTCGTTACCTTTGTTTGCGCTGTTATAGAGATTGAAATATTTGTTTGTGTTTGTTTGTTATAGGCTATTTAGAGCTGACAATGGTATTCTGAGTGTTTTTCATTTATTTTATCTATTCTTTATTATGTTAAGGTACATCGGAACAACAATCATAAAACTAATAGAGTTGAATAGGACATGTTGTCAGGCTGAGTAATGACAAGTGGGCCAAAGTTTTGACGGATTGATGACCCCCAAACGGAAAACGAAGCGTCGCGGGCGCTCACCAGCTAGTTGGGTCAACATCGTAAAGATCGCGGGTTGAACCTGGACAAGGTTAGCACAGGATCGGGATGAGCATACAAGAAGAGAGGTCTATGCTCAGCTGTGGGAGATTATGAGCTGAAGTGGGCACTTGAGTGGGTGTTCCTTGATAGATACAATCTGGGTGCCTTTTTTGGCTGACAGGCTAGGTGTTTGACCACAGCTCACCTGATGTTAAGTGACGTTGTGATCGAAGATGGTAAAGCACACCTAGCCTGGAATGGAACTGGAGTGAGGCTGCCGGAACACACCGTTATATGCTTGGCGGCAGATTTTCAACTTGAGGGTGGTAGCTAGCCAGCCGAGTACTAGAAAGTACTCTACCACCATGCTATGGTTTCCTCACGATGTTTTCCCTCATTGTTGGGGTTTGAACACACGCCCTTCGGCATCCGAACCTACCACGCTAACCATTGAACCATCATCGCTACAAAAGTCGCCTTCAAGTCGCGAGTGAATCGGTTTCTTTTAGGTGAGCGTGCTCCATCGTAGACCGCATCTTCGCTTAACACCAGACGAGATAGTGGTGAAACACAAGCCTACCTATATGTTATATAAGAAAACAAGACGTTTGCCAAATTTAAGAAAAAAATTGTACTCGTAGAAAAATACCAATCACGTGAAACGTTAGTACGAGAATTCGTTATTTTCTTGAATTTAACAAACAAGGTTATAAGTTACTAGCGATACGACCCAGCTTAATCTTTTGGTTACTTTTTGCTGACCTAATACTAATCTTTTTGGGTAAAAATAATTTTGAGAGTGAGGTCAAAAGAAGAATTCGGCTTGGCTAGGCAGTATTCAGTAAATTACGTTGAGTCTTCTCGTCACTCTTTCAGCAGAATTTAAGATGAAAGTCTTTGACCAATGCGTACTAACAGTCTTGGCCTACGGCGTCGAAACATGGATATTCATGGTCGGATCAGTTCACAGGTCCAAAGATGCTCAGTGAGCTATGGAAAGAGCTATAACTTAACTAAACTTAATGTTTGTCAAACGGAATGTATCCGCAACGAAGTAATTCGCCAGAGAACTAAAGTCACAGACATAGCTCAGCGTATTAGCAAGCTGAATCGGCAGTGGGCAGGATATATCTGTTGTAGAATGTCTGTCTGTCGTACTGTCGTACCGGTGAACGTTGCGTAGGATGCGAGACTCGGTGGAGTGACGATATACGTAAGGCAGTGGGCAGTGATTGAAAGTAAAACGCCGAAGATTAGTCTAGGTGGCGTGCATTAGGAGAGGCCTATGTCCAGCATTAGACTGAGGTAGACTGATGCTGGTGATGATGAATATCTCTACTTAAAAAGTTACTATACCAAATTATTGTGAAAATAGTATTAAAATCCGTTGGTTGTTTTAGAAATAGTAAAGCGGAGAATTTGTTTGAATCAAAATCTGAACATTTAGCCCACGTTGACCATGTTTGACCACAACTCATCTGATGTTAAGTGACGGTGAAGATGGTAAAGCACACCTAGCCTGGAATGGAATTGGCTCTTAAGTGAGGCTGCCGGAACACACCGTCAGATGCTTAGCGGCAGATTTTTTACTCGGTGGTAGCTAGCAATGTGGTGCTATGGTTTCCTCGCGATGTATTCCTTCACCGGCACCTCAAGCCCACTGTTAGTCTTTGAACCTACGCCCTTCGTGTGAACTAACCGCACTAACCACTGAGCTATCATCGTTACTAAATCATAAAGTGTTATTTTTAAACTTAAGCAACTTGAACACGTAATTAGGTTTATCACCAGGTCTTAATCGCGCACAAACTACTATGAACTTAGTTTTTTGTTTTATTTTTGTACGCGATAAAAACCTTGTTATAAACATAATTATAAACCATCAAGTTTGCAACCCCTTGATGAATCAGTCTGACATAAAAAGTAATTACATATGTATAGATTTACTGATAGCTAAAGCTAACCAATTTTAAAACAGTAATTAAGTCTTAACGATTGCTTAAATTGCATTTATAATTATGGTGTTAAATAAACCACAAAATTACACTCTTTAATATTAACACGGTTCAAAATGAAGCAGCTACGTCGCCTTCAGCAAAATAACAAATCATATTTTATGTATTCAGCAAATTATGCTCCGCTACTCCGTGTTCTCGAGCAGTTTCCATAACGGCCCGGGCCAATAAGAACATGATTACTTGGCGAAATATAAATAAAGCTTTATAATAATCCTAGATAAAATATGGCTAAAGCTAAATTTTTATGGTGTTACCTCACTTAGGTCTAATAAAAAAAAAAAAAAATTTACAAATATTAATCAGGGCGAACGAAGCGAGCCCTATCACTATTCTTCAACCTGAGCATTTTTGTGGTACACTTTACTGAAAAACTATCATGCCTATAGATTTGCGCTTTGACATAGCAATTTAACTTCATATTTAGGTGTGTTATCTGTCAAAAAAAATTATAACCATAAAAAAATTAACATTAACAACTTTGTATTCATTGGATAGAATGTCATTGCACTACTAACGCCATCTGTTAGAAAACCAAAGAGTTAACAACGTTGCTACAGAACTTAACTCAATTTAAAAAAAAAACTGTCTTAAAAATTATTACCCGTTAGAAAAACTACGCGAGCCCTCACTGAGCTCAGCTTTTGGCTAGTAATATTTTTATTTTACTATAGACACTGGCGTGGTTTTGACACAATCTTGTTTTACTCACGTTTAATTTTATCGGAAACTCCCGACTATAGTTCCGGCCAGATCCGGTGGCTTTCATCATGGAGACAAAGCTGAGATCGACGCGCGCGCGGCCTCGTCTTACTTCGCACAGCGAGCCGCAACGCACCTCGCACGTGAAGATAGCGGTTGATGCGTGTTGGTCTCAGCTTTGTCAGCTTGTTTGTTTGCTCAGTTTTGCAAATTAAACGTGAGTAATCCCGCACAAGTAAAATAAAAATAATTTTGATTTACTTACTTGCGTTTTGATGTACGAGGCTAGACGAGGCCGCGCACGCGTTGTACTTAACTTTGTCTCCATGATGAAGGCCACCGGATGTGACCGAAACTATAGTCGGAGTTTCCGATAAAATTAAACGTGAGTAATCCCGCATAAATAAAACAAAAACGTATCAAAACCACGTCAGTTTCTATAGTAAAATAATAACAATAATTATATCTGCCATGTTAGCTCTATTAGTAGAATATCTGTTTCAATAGCTGTAGGGCTGTGTTCGATTCCCACCAGAATAAACATTTGTGTGACGATAAATGTTTGTTTGTTGTGTAATTTTTTTTTTTTTGACTGTTGGCAAGTTACGTTTTTGACCACACCTAATCTTAAGTGACGGTGTGATCAAAGATGGTAAAGCACACCTAGCCTGGAATGGTACTGGCTCTCATGTGAGGCTGCCGGAACACACTGTTAGATGCTTGGCGGCAGATTATCAACTTGAGGGTGGTAGCTAGCCAGCCGAGTACTAGAAAGTACCCTACCTCGTTGGGGTTTCAATCCACGCGTTTCGGCGTGTGAACCGACATTGTTAACCACTGAGCTATCGTTACTACAAAATAATAAATTATTTACAAATGAATATTTATAAATAAATAACAAACCATTATAAGGCAATATTTTTCTAACTTTTAGCAATTTGGTATATACAGTGCAACCTCTATATAACAAAGATAAACAAAGGAAATAAGAAAATATTTGTTATACCAAGTTACAATGAGGTTTCTTATATAGAGGTAATGTTAATCTGAGATTGTTTTATTAAGGTAAGAAAACTTGTTTATTTACCTCATCGTTACATATTATTCTACTTACCAAATAGCGAATACGATATTTAAAGGTTGTAAGTGGACAAAAATAGTCAATAATAGGTAAAAATTATACTTTCTGTTTATATTCTGCAATTATTGAAAGTTCGTTGGAAAGATGGGTTTTTGACAAGGAGTATTCGAAATATAAAGATATATTTTGAATTAACTACCCAGAAGAATTTGTTTAATCGAGGAAATCGTTATTCTGAGGTTCGTCATATTAAAGTTATACTATATAGCGCATAAAGCTATACAGTTTTTAAATGAGCTAACAGGGTTTTTTATATTTGACCACAGCACACCTGATGTTAGTAACGATGTGGTCAAAGATGGTAAACACATCTAGCCTGGAATGGAAGTTGCTCCCAAATGAGGCTACCGAAACACACCGTTAGATGCTTGGCGGCAGATTTTCAACTTGAGGGTGGTAGCTAGCCAGCCGAGTACTAGAGAGTACCCTATCACCATGCTATGATTTCCTCACATTTTCCTTTACTAGCAGCTCAAACTCATTGTTGGGGTTTGAACCCACGCCCTTTGACATGCAAACCGATCACGCTAAGCGCTGAGCTATCATCGCTACAAAAAGGTAGTCAATGACATAGCAAGGCTAACAGCAAACGTAGCGTAGAACGCCCCGAGACTTGATAGAGTGACGGTATAGGTAGGACAGCTAGCGGACTTAGAAATCCAATGATCAGGCAGAATGTCATCTCTTAAGAGACGTATATGTCATGTGGACTACGTGAGGCTAATGATGATGATGATTAGTAGAACTTGTCAAACTTTTAACATATATTATTTTCTTTAAAAAATATCAGGTTTATAGTCAACATTGTAACCTAACATTTGTTTGCGTAAAATTTCTAAAGCCTGGTGGAGTTTTACCTTAATTGAGTTTGTTTTAATCCGTGAAAAAACATAACATCTTAACAGAATTTTACGAAGCGCTGAAAAGGAAAATGGAAGTCTTACAAGACAAACAGTATACTGAATAAGACATATTTATAGCGATGATGGCTAGGCGGTTAGCGTGGTCAGATTTACACAACGTTATTGAACGTCCTAACATTATTAAAATGTAAGTAATTATAATTTTTTTATTAACATTCGATCAGATTTTTCAAACATTTATTGCCACATAAATGTGCCCCGGATGGAATTGAAGCCATACCCCACAGCTCTTGAAGCAGATATTCTAACAAATAGGCTAACAGGGCAGTCATCTGTAATGAGTGAATTGAATAATCTCATATAAATAAAACAAATAGCGATGATAGCTAACGTGGTTAACGTGGTCGGTTTGCGTGCCGAAGGGCGTGGGTTCAAACCCCAACAATGAGCTTGAGCTGTCGGTGAAGGAAAACTTCGTAAGGAAACCATAGCGTGGTGGTAGAGTACTTTCACCACCTTTCTAGTACTCGGCTGGCTAGCTACCACCCTCAAGTTGAAAAATCTGACGCCAAGCATCTAACGGTGTGTTCCGGCAGCCTCACTTGTGAGCCAGTCCCATTCCAGGCTAGGTGTGCTTTACCATCTTCGACCACACCGTCACTTAACATCAGGTGAGTTGTGGTCAAACACCAAGCCTGACAGATATAAAAAAAAAACATTGAACTCTTATTTACTCTTATATATATATATATATATATTTACTCTTATGGGGTTGTTTTCATAAATTTACTAGCTTACCCCCGTGACGTCGTACGTTGAGTAAAGAATTGTCCCTAATCACCTAGCGGTATGAAATATACTTTACGACCTGCTCTCATACCTACCAAACATTCATAAAAAAATTCATAAAAATTGGTCGAGCCGTTTTGGAGGAGTGCGACCACAATGATTAAAAGACTGACACTGAGGTCAGATGAGGTGAAAGTTAAATGACATTGTAAGGATATTCCATAAAATATTCAGAAATATGTAAAAAGTCGTAAAAAATGGCATAAATATTAAAGTGTCCTTACTGTTAATATAGTTTACTTCAATAGTAATCGTAATTTTACCCAGAGAAGCCTTTTTGAACCATTATTCTGGGAATGAATTTTTTTGTGGAAACTTTTACGGTGTCTGGTAAGTTGTAAATGATCTTTTCAAGTTAATTATATTAATTAACTGAAGTAGCTTTACTAGAATTATTAAAAGAGCTCTACTTGAATATATAATTCTATATTTTTTGTATTTTTAAAGTAAAAAAAAAAGTTTATCTTAATAGTCAAAAGACTTAATAACTCTTGTTCAAAAAAAAAAGTATTACTCTTATGTTATTTAATAGTTTTGGCAGAAACACGGAAAAGACATATTTGCTATACTATGTTGTAGCGATGATAGTTCAGTGGTTAGCACGGTCAGTTCACACGACGAAAAGCGTGGGTTCAAACCCCAACATTGAACTTAAATTTCTAGTGAAGGAAAACATCGTGACGTAACCATAGCATGGTGGTAGTGTATTTTTTTGCACTCGGCTCGCTAGCTACCACCTACCACAAGTTTAAAATCTGTCGTCAAGCAAATGGCGGTGAGATTGAGTAACCAACATCCAAACATATAAACGTTCATCTTTATAACACAACTAGCTGCGCCCCGCGGTTTCACCCACGTGGTGATGAATGATGGTGATGATGAAAGTATCCTATGTCTTATTCCAGGGCCTAAAGTACATGCAAAATTTCACCCAGATCTGTCGAGTAAACTCACATTCCCGTTTATAATATTCGTTTGGATTACAGTAGGGTGTTAATTTTCAAATTTTATCGATCACCGTTATTTATCTGCAACACTATAATTTAAAAACACCTGTTTTCGCAATAAATAAACACAATCTAAGCTTTTGACAGCTTCGTAAAACTTTCCCAATTCGGAGCATTAATTTTCGTACTTATCAAAAGGCCTGTATTTTTAAACGAGAAGTTCTAGAACAAACTAGAACAATAACTCAAGAACGATTCTGTCGGGAACTGGAAAAGTTTACTTTGCGGCTGACTAATTTTATTTGTACATTTGTCCAAATTGAGCACTAAATATTTTTGAGGGGCTTTGCTTAGAAATGTGATTGTGGCGCTACTCTTAAGTTTATACATAAATTGGTTGGATCATAGAGGGTGGCCCTGAAAACACTCAGGGGACATCTTTTCAACTTTAGAATAGACTTGGGGCTTTTGGGAATAAAAACTTTTTTAGTATTTATGTTCTCCGTGTTTATTGTTTTTTAGGTTTTAGGAAGAAAAAGTGTAGAAGCAATGTTTTACTTTTATTTTGAATAGGTTTGTGTTTCGTTGTCATTTCACCTGATCCTGACCTTTGACCTGACCTGATGATAAATAAATAAATATTGTAGGACATTACGCACAACGCCATCTGACCCCAAACTAAGCAGAGCTTGTGTGATGGAAGTCAACTGATAGAATACATAAATACTTTTTTGTTTGTAAATAAAGGGGCAAAAGGGGCAGTTCTAGAATGAATCTGGTGATGATGATGATGAATATGATTTAGGTTGTGCACCATTGTATTAATAATAAAATAACTAAAAGTCGATGGTTTCGCATAACTGTGTTCAGATCCTTTAGCTCAGACGTATTCATTGAGGTACTTGACATCAACTATCGATTCCGAGTTCTATAAGAATAATAATCGTTAATCGAATAGGTTCATTAACGATAATACTATACCACATCCCTAGTATGAGCTGTCATAATTATAAAGTTATATTTGACAAACCATAGGTCATGCATATTACCCGTAAAAACGGGTAACTCATTTCATTACTGTATTTTTACACTAAGCAATAAATATATTCGTATAACTCTGTATTAATCTTCTCAGTGGAATATCATCTTAAACCAGTAAATTTAATATTTCCTGCTCGCACTCAAAACGTTTTATCTCAGCATTACATTCGAAGCGGAAATCTGTTTATTTGGGTTATGATTATGGGCCGCTCCACTATTCTGTACGGAATTAATATTGCTTCTTAGATTTCCACGTCGTGGATGTAAGCGTGTGCTCTTAATCATGTCTACATAAATAATTTTCTTATTATCGCACGGATTAGTATAAAGTACAGATTTAATATTGCGTATAAAGACTATTCGGCTCTACATCTTTTATATGGTTGACTGGCTAGGTTTTGGATCACAGCTTACCTGATGTTAAGTGACGGTGTGGTCGAAGACGGTAAAGCACAACTAGAAATGGAACTGGCTTTCAAGTGAGGCTGCCGGAACACACCATTAGATGCTTGGCGGCAGAACTATTGTTAACCACTGAACTATCTAGTGCTTGGCGGCAAGTACTAGATAGTTCAGTGGTTAGCACGGTCGATTCACATGGCGAAGGGCGTGGGTTCAAACCCCAACAATGAGCTTGAGCTGCCGGTGAACGAAAACATCGTGAGGAAATCATAACATGGTGGTAGGGTACTTTCTAGTACTCGGCTGGCTAGATACCACCCTCAAGTTGAAAACCTGCCGCCAAGCACCTGACGGTGTGTAACGGCAGCTTCGCTTGAGACCTCAGTTCCATTTCAGGCTAGCTGTGATTTAGCGTCTTCGACACGTCACTTATCATCATGTGGTCAAACACCTAACTTATCGAACACAAAAAATAATTAACTGTAAAATAGACGTAATAATATAGTCTTCACATTATTTCCGTTATTTTAAAAACATATTTGTCCACAACTTACATAATAATCAAGAGGTTACGGTGTGGTCGAAGAAGGTATCACACCTAGCTTGGAATGTCTTTAAATGATTCCAGAATATGTATTTTACGAACAGGAGCACAGAAATTTAATCAACGTTTAAGCATTATGTATGCTTAAACGTTGAAAAATTTAACCTATAAAAGTACATACGCTGAAAAATGTAGACTTTTTTTTAAAATTTCGGAGGTTTGTTTTTCTGTCTTTTTTATCATTCAACTTTTATCAAGAGTAGTAAATCGCTAAATGCTATAAAGCAGCTGTTCAACATTTGAGTTAAACCATGACCTTGTAGTAAATCACGTGTAAAACTAACAGCTAGTACCACTAACCATCAGGCAAAAGAAATATCACATTTCATTGTAAATATACTTACTGGAGTATTTCCCTGGCTCTAGAATTTATACAAAAAATATATAGCCAAGATACGAAGCTTATTTTCCTTTGTAATCACTCAACTTTGAAGAATATCTTCTAGTGGGTAATTGAAAATGTTACAAAAAGTAACTGCGAAAACTTACCGATTAAGAATTACCTTATTCAAAGAAGTTAAACGTTAATTTATGAACTAATTTTGCTCTCTTTGTAGAATTTATAATTATTTTAATAATTAGATAATTTTTTTTTATTATTAAACTTAGAAATTTTAGCCTTTATATTGAAATCAAATTAGATGTGTACATGATAAAAATATTTATTTTAATTTAATAGTAAATCTATGGCATCTTCATAATATCTTTCGTATTCATATGAAAGCGACTATACGAAAGCAACCATTTTATTATTTACCATCATATTTTAATTTTTTAAATTAAACGTTTTATTATTTATCTTCAAATTTTCATTTTTTTTACTAAGCATCATATTTTTTTTAATTAACCATTTAATTTTTTTTTGGAATTATTTAATTGCTTTTTTAATTTTTTTTATTAAAACTTTATTAATACAGGACAGTTGAGTCATTTCACATTTCGATTTCTATTCACTCAAAAATGAACAATAAATGAATATGCGAACAAATCCTGAATTAACACAGACCACGTGAAAATATATAAATCAGATTTTCTTAAGTGATATATTGTTTATTACGATCATACGAGTGTATAATTTTTTTTTATAACAATGTCAACACTATCAAATTTAAATCAGACTATATCCTTAAAAAGTAACACCCGCAGAAAACCGTTGAAAATTTAATCAACACAACGCCCTCTCAGCTTCAGTTTCAAGAATGTAACAATCATCAAAAGGGAAACCTTCGGTTTTATTGAACATCCGACCTTGCCCATACATATAACAACTCCCCTGAAACCAGACCGATAACCGGGCGTTTACGCAAATAAAATTACAAATACACACGTAAGATGAACCACATGTCGCTAACACAAAAATAAAACTTACCTTATGAGGTCTAAACGACACCACACCAGCGCAATCCCATTTTCAATTAACACACACAAGCACGCACAGAACAGCACTTTTCGAATTTCGAATCGCGCGGTTCGTAGTTCGAAAATCGGCGAGCACGTGCGCTCCCATCGGCGGCTGAAGAGCTTATGAAAGCGCGTTTGCGTATAACCAGCTCCCCCCCCCACACTCCTGTCTGTGATACCATAATTTAAGTCAATCTAAACCATAAAAATATTTATCTCTCGTCCGTATTGCGCCATGCATAGACGGGACATGCAAGTAAATGTCTAAGCATTTGTGTCTAATGGAAAGATTAACTTTTTACCGCATTAGCGTTTCCTCTGAAACGATCCGAAAGCTTTTGGAGATGATCAAAGAAATGTGCGCGACAGACAGTAATCTACTTTAGCTATTTTTTGATAGAGCTTGTCTCAGTCGTGTTTAGCTTGAGGCTAGTCGAGACCTTTATTTTTCTTAATATTTTTTTGTAGGTAGGTACGCGATCGTCGAATTTCGTTAAAATATTAATTTTGTTATGTTTAATTACTTACACTAAAGATGAGTAGCAAAAAATGTGTTTTTTCTAATTTGTTGAACAATTTGCGAGTTTTAATTTTATGATTAACAGATTAGATGCTTAATCGCAACTCAAATTCGATGTCATTGAACGTCGTTTTTTTTTTAAATACAATTAGGCTTGCGTTCGCCCGCCATCTCGCCTGATGTGAAGCAAAGATGCGGTCTACAACGGAGTACGCCTAGAAGAAACCGATTCACTCGCGATTAGAAGGCACCCAATCTATCAGGTTCGTACAATGAAAGTAGAATCGAACCGTTTAGTTCGAGTTTTTGGAATATTTACCATGAAGCGGTGCCGCTTTTTATAGCTCCTGGCTGTCCAATAAAAGAATGATGAAGGTGGAATTAGACCATGCAAATCTGAACCGCATTTTCCAAAGTGTATCCAGTAGAAAACTGATAGACATACGACTTTGCGTCGATGTTGAAGGCTTTGGAGTCTTTTCCGAAGCCTAAATTGGATAGAATGGAATGGGCTCTCAAGTGGGGCTGCCAAAGTACACCGTTAGTGCTTGGCGATGGATTTACAACTTGGGCTCTGGTAGCCAGTTGAGGAGTAGAAAGTACCGCGCTATGGTTTCCTTACGATGTTTTCCTTCATCAGCTCATTGTTGGGCGTGTGAACCGACCACGCTAACCACTGAGCTATCATCGCCACAAAATTTAAAATCCTTACCTGGAAACTGTTTGATTTTAACAGTTTCAAAGCGCCGTGGCATATGACAGGTGCAAAAGCTGTCACTCACATTAGTTTGCATTATTTAGTTCCTCTTTGTCGAATCACTAGAGATTTGAGGCGCGGTTTCCGACGGAGAACGCCGAATTCTATTTCAATAGTTCGTGACAGATTTTAATGTTTAATTTATTTTCTTTACCTTACTGTCTATATCATTATACATTACTACGTCATTGATCTTCTATTTTTAAGCAGTTTTGCTATATGGGTAGTCTAGTCCGACTTGGGTTGCGATTAATCAATAGTGTGTAAATATATTATTATATTACTCTGTTCCGGTTTGAAGGGTACTGCAGCTAGCGTAATTACATTGAAACTATCAAAGTAAAGCGCCAAAGCAGCGATGCCTTGAACTTTGTTTTGTTACTCAAAGTTCTGTCTATCTTACTATCTAGAGAGCGTCTCGTTCATGTCACTATTTGTACATTAAAAAAAACTTTTTTAAATATATAATCACTAACTGCGCCCCACGATTTTGCTTGATGATCCCACGTGATCACCATTTTACGGAATATTTTTTTTTTGTGTTAATACAGAGTGTCAGCTACTTCCATACCAAATTTCATCAAAAATTGGTCCAGCCGTCTGAGCGTGAAGAAGTAACAAACACACTCACAAACTTTCTCCCTTATAATATTACTAGCTGCGCGCTAAAACCGCGGTTTTAGCCGCGTGGTGATGAATGATGATAATGAAAAAATTCAAACAAATTGTCAAAAATATCCTATGTAAAAAGGCTTACTACAAAATATCAGATTATCTAGACGATAAAAAAGCTTGGGACGAGTTTTGCTCCAACTCGAAAACTAACAATCTAACAAGGTAAAGGTTTCTTGTTCGCTTCTTTACTTTACCTCAAAAAGATTGAAGTGAACGAAAGATCAAAGTGATCACTTTATTTCCTAGTTTTAAGTATGTTTATAATTTGTGACGTGTGACGTGTCCAAGAGTCCTGTAAGGTCTAAAGGAAATAAAGCACTTTGAGTTTTGAGTTTTGAAAAGTATCCTATGTTTTATTCTAGGACCTAAAGTTATCTACATGGAAAATTTCATTCAGATCCGTTGAGCCGTTCTGGCGTGATTGAGTAACAAACATGGATGGAGCTACATCCATTCATCCATCCAAACTTTCACATTTATAATATTAGTGGGATATTGTGTGATTGTATGTATATAGAGACCCACCCAAACACAAAACAATCATATACCTATCATAAAAATTAGGAATAAAAAAAAAATAAGCATATACACGAACAATATCACCCGTGATTGTATTACGGCTCCTCATTCAACTCATTTTTGTAGAAAAACTTCAAAGCAAATTTAAAATCAAGACAAATCGCTTTCAACAACTTTATGCATCCGAAACACAGCCGAGCCGTTGACATTTTAAAAAGATCACCTTGTGGACAGCCAATACGACTAACTAAAAGTTTATTTAGTAATTTACAACGTTATAAACTATACTAAACCCGTGTTAGTTAAAAAAATTCAACGAGCAGTTAATTGTTAGTTATTTCGAGTTTAAACGCGTTGATAGCTATTTCGGTAGTGGCTCAGAACAAAATGCGGTCAGTGAGAAAATAGAGGTGATTGTTATGTTATTTTTTTAGGGTTCCGTGAGAAATATTAAAAAAAAAGGCATTTTCTTTCAAAAAAGTTTTGCGTTCGACTAAAGCCTGCATTATGTTTCGTTAAATACGACATAGTTTCCCAGATAATCGTTTTTACCGGTTAGAATGCTTAGCTTTCTAAGTAAGCGTATTTTACCTTTCTCGAATGCTTACCTTAATAAGTAAGCGTGCTTTACCTTTCTAGAATTTCTTTCATTTCTAGGTAAGCATGCCTTACTTTTCTAGAACACTTAACTTTCTAGGTAAGCGTGCTTAACGTTCCTAGAATGCTTACCATTCTAGAATATGTACTATACTAGGTAAGCGTGTTTGACCTTTCTAGAAAGCTCAAATTTCTAGTTAATCTTGCTTTACTTTTTTGCAATACTTAACTTTCTAGGTAACTGCACTTAACTTTCTAGAATGCTTACCGTTCTAGAACGTGTACTTTTGTACTTTTGTGCTTACCTAATAAGGTAATAATAGAATTATTAAGCATGTTTACCTTTCTACAATTACTTACATTTCTAAGTAAGCATGCTTTTCTTTTCTAGAATGCCTACATTTCCAGGTAAGGGACTACTCAAAGACTTCTGTTTGACAGGTTGTTGTTATGCTATCTTTAGGTGGGACTATTTAATTTGACACCTAACGCACGATAGCGCTTAGCTATAAATGCCACTCGCGGTCACAACTATTTAAGTTTGCCACAAACGCTAATGTTTTAAAAGAACTAAATAGGACATGTTCTATTATAGCACCTAGTTCTTAAAAAAACTGAACTGAGTTTACTTACTTTACACCAAAATTCTTTACTGATATCAAACAAATAAAAACAATTGAAAAAACCCTTGCCTGAATCGGATGTTAATTAAGTATGGTATTTTACTAACCAGCAATCTCTACCAAACCGCCTTTTAGATAGAAGATTGCATGAAAACGACACTTCCAATTCGATCTGAATGAAGGTAACGTCTCATAAACATAAAATGAACGTAGATTGAACTTAGCATCACGACGGACGTAGAATTGAACAAGGGTTGCTATTTTTGTGTTCTACGATATAATATTGCACTCAAAAATATTGTTAAAAATAAAAATGATTTTCAAGATACGATTGAAACACAAAATGAGAAATATAACATGGATATAGAACCTTTTTAATCACAGAGCGAGAATGTGGAACTTTTTGCTAGATTCTGTTTCCCGAAAAATACAAGTCTTATATTTTAGAACTTCACATCAAGAGTATATCAATTCCTTCTAGGTAAGCGTGCTCTAAGCTTAATATCAGAAAGGATGTATTTTGCCACCGACTTTGAGACCTTGTCTTCATGGAGCTCGTGAGAATGGCCGTGTTTCTGAAGACGTCGCGGTGAGCTCTGTGTGTTGGAATATTCCTGACATCGTAGACGAGGACTCCGGTGAGGAAGAGTTCCAGAGCGCGCCGTCACATCCCGGTACACTACCCGCCCCCACCCCCGCGCCCGTGCATCAATACCCGCTACCTTCACATGCGAGGCGCGCGGCGGCCCGCAGTGCGAAGCAATACGAGGCCGCGCGCGCGTTGTCTCAGCGTTGTCCCCATGATGAAGGCCACCGGATGTGGTAGAAATTAAACGTGAGTAATCCCTCATAAATAAAACAAAAATGTGTCAAGACCACGTCAGTTTCCACAATAAAAAAGGATGTAGTCAAACGCATCAAATTGTCAAATTAGTTTTGTACTTGTTTTTTAAAATTCAAAATAGGTTCGCGTTTGACGCACTCTCCCTTATGTTAGGCAGTAGCGTAGTCTAAGATGGTGCACGCTACCTATAATGAACCTATTTACTCTAGATTTGAAGACCCATATTGTATCGAACAGGAAACACAGACTCCGGCAGAGAGTTCCACAACCTCGCTGTGCGAATAAAAAATGTGGAATTAAAACGTGCGTACATGGGGAACATCCATCATGTACGGATGACGTTTTGGTCGCGTTTGTTCATCATAACAAGATATCATGACCCACAACAGGAAATAGGCCACTCCCAAGATACGTTACACGGCTCGATCTTCAGCTTACACCTCGCCCATTTTTATTTTGGCTACTGTCAGTGATATTGATAAAGACAAGTTCAAGACTTTTAATTGTCTTCTAATTAATAAAACCATTTTAATACTAAAACGTCAAGTCTTATGCATGCGGAAGTAATTTGAAATATCAGAAAATAAATCATCATCATCATCATTTCAGCCGTAGGACGTCCACTGCTGGACATAGGCTCCCCTATTGACTTCCATAAAGACCTGTTGGAAGCGGCTCGCATCCAGCGCGTTCCTGCGGTTCTTACGAGGTCGTCTGCCCACCTTGTGGGTGGACGTCCTACGCTGTACTTGCCGGTCCGTGGTCTCCACTCCAGAACTTTGCAGCCCCATCGGCCATCAGTTCTGCGTGCTATGTGCCCTACCCATTGCCACTTCAACTTACTAATCCGCTGGGCTACGTCGGTAACTTTGGTTCGTCTACGGATCTCCTTATTTCTGATTCGATCTCGTAGGGAAACTCCGAGCATAGCCCTCTCCATAGCTCATTGTGCGACTTTGAGCTTATCAAGAAGGCACATATAAGGCACAGAAAATAAATGGTGAGCATTATAACTGACAAAAACAGTGTTCAAAACTTCTCGATGACTAGTGAGAACAAGTGAGAAGAGAAACTTAACAGTATCGAGTGATGCGAAAATATTTTTTTCAAATATCACTCAGCAAGAGAATAGTACCCCAGATCACGGATTGAGGAAATTCGAAAATAACGTAGAATGCGAATTAATTAGAGAAATCGTCGCGTAAAGGGCTCGGAGTGGAGCGCGCACGGAATTCTAATCTGATGATGTCGCAACGCTTTTTGAGATTTACGTTTGCACGTGAACTGGCGGGAAAAGAACCGTGAGAGAGAATAATAGCAAGCGTAGAAGAAAGAACTAAATTAACTAAAACCGATACGGCGCTGTTAATAAAATAAAAATTGTTCAACAACATTTTCTCTTTTTCGAAATTTTTATACAACTTGCATTTTACATGCAAATGCGTTCTAACTGTGTGCGTTCATTACCAGTTAGCCTAGTACACCTAGCACGTTGGGTCTACGCAATAAAAAGAAAGATCAACTAGTAACGCTGTCGCAGCGGTTCGTCTACTCAGAGAGGTCGGTGTACATTCTGGGGCCTGCGGTCTACAACTGCGTACCCGCTTCCGTTCGTCCGTCTTCATCGTTGTTTCAACAGACCTTGTTTTATGACTGACGATTATTAAAAAAAGAGATTATTGGATTACTGGTAAGTAAATAAATAATTAGTACCTGGTTGACCGAGCATTGCTCGGCTGAAAACATGGATAAAACGACGTTTTCTAAAAATGAAACCTAGCTAGATCGATTTTTCGTCCCCGAAACCCCCTGGATACAAAATTTCATGAAAATCGTTAGAGCCGATTCCGAGATTCAGAATATATATATATATATATACAAGAATTGCTCGTTTAAAGATATAGATAGATTAGATTAATATTATTCCATATTTGACATTTTCATTATATTGACATACGAGTGTGTTATGATTTTGAAATTTTTAATGTTATTTTTGAATATGAATGGAAAAATGACCTGTAACTTTGGTGTTATTAATAAAATATTCGTATTTGTGGTGGTAGGGTACTTTCTAATACTCAACTGGCTAGCTACCACACTCAACTTGAAAATCTGTCGCCAAGCACCTAATGGTATGTTCTGGCAGCCTCACTTGAGAGTCAGTTCCATTCCAGGCTAGGTGTGTTTACCATCTTCCACCACACCGTCTAAACCTATTAGTCTACCGCAGCCATCAAATCAAACTTTTTATGATTTCTTTTCAAACCTGTGATTGATTTTGATACCAGTTTTATTTTTATCCTGTACGCTAATTAAGTTATGTTTTGAATCAGTATTGTTAGTTGTGATGAAAAAAGCTACAAGTGAGATTTTTGCGAGTCTTACACTTATTCGGGGCTTGAATCCACACCTTGCAGCGTATAAGCCTAACGCGCTAACCACTGCGCTACAAAAAAGGATCGATCAAACTACACAACAATCAGCCTTTAGTAATACTATTGATAGGACAGATGTTTAGGCTCATATTCTAACACGCTGTTTTTTTTTTTTTAATTATAGATAGG
Organism: Biston stratarius; assembly: GCA_950106695.1. Lineage (NCBI taxonomy): Eukaryota > Metazoa > Arthropoda > Insecta > Lepidoptera > Geometridae > Biston > Biston stratarius. The sequence continues at coordinate 1,804,581 of OX467114.1, read as the reverse complement.
CTTACGTTTGGCCGCCATCTCACCTGATGTTAAGTGATGATGCGGTCTAAGATGGAGCACGCTTGCCTAGAAGATACCGATTCACTCTCGACTTAAAGACACCCAGATTATAAGCATCGGGGAACACCCACTCAGGCAGCGCATTCCACTGTCTAGCAGTCCGCACAATGAACGTGGAATCAAATCGTTTCGTTCGAGTTTTTGGAACATCTACCATGAAACGATGTCGCTTTTTTGCGTTTCTGGCTTGTCTTTCACCCCTAACCCCAAACTAAGTAATTCTTGTACTACGGAAACCAAATAACTGATAGAATACTTATATGGAAATATATACTTATAAATTACTACCGGATAAATGTTGAGAATTGTGCATTTAAGTTGCACTATTTGGTTTCAATTACATTTTAAAAAGAAACGTTTTTTACCTGTCAGTCATACCCGGCAAAAATGTCATCTGTACATGGCGGACATTCCTCAAGGGTGCGTTTGCACTATAATTTTTTAATTGGCAAGGACGTAGTCAGTGTTTCCCGAAAAGTGTAATGTCTTTAACTCCAGCGTGAACAGAGTCCTTCAAGGCAAGCGTGCTTCATCCTAAATCGCATCGTTGCTTAACATCAGAAAGCATATGGTCAAACGTAAACCTATTGAGAATAAAACACAATACATAGAGAAAACCCAGACTTAATCACTTAAGTGTTTCGGTTTATATGGGAATCGAATTCACGTTTTTTTAATGGTTGACAAGCTATGGGTTTGACCACAGCTCAACTGATGTTAAGTGACGGTGTGGTCGAAGATGGTAAGCACACCTAGCCTGGAATGGAACTGGCTCTCAAGTGAGGCTGCCGGAACACACCGTTAGATGCTTGGCGGCAGATTTTCAACTTGAGGGTGGTAGCTAGCCAGCCGAGTACTAAAAAGTACCCTACCACCACGCTATGGTTTCCTCACGATGTTTTCCTTCACTGACAGCTCAAGCTCATTGTTGGGGTTTGAACCCACGCCCTTCGGCATGTGAACTGACCGCGCTAACTACTGAGCTATCATCGCCACAAAATTCAAATCCTTATTTTGTTCTGACAGGCTCGATGTTTGTTATAGATCTTGATTCGATCTTTATGAAATTTTGTAGTCAAGTAAATCGATCAAATACAATTATTATAAGTTTAATTAAAAATCAAGTAGATAGTACTGGCCACAGTTTGGGTGGAACAGCTAGTATAAAACACTTGGTGATTCCTTAACCAGGAAGTCAATTAGGTAGGTACCACGGTAGGAGGACATCTAATACTGTACCAAGCAGTAGTGTGTAAAAACTACTGCGTTTTTGTTTCAAGAGTACCGCAGCTAGGAAAATTAATATAGGGCTATTAAGACCAACCGTCGTATGTCTCAAAGAAACAAACGCTAAAGCAGCGATGCCCTGAACTTTGTTTTGTTACTGAACATTCTGAAATGGTCATGGAAAGGCGTTATCTCTTACTAGGACTTACTCTAAACAGGCGTTATCTCTTTCGTTCTTACTACAAAAAAAAAGCAGATGGAGGTGCACATGTCTAAAAAGATAGAAAAACAGCCACATTAAAACGACGCGGCAGAAAGCGCAGTTTCCAAAGCGATATAATAAATGACATTCGTTTCCAAATGACAAAGAATAATATAACAATTGAATAGAAGTGCCCATTTAATTTAAAGTTATTTAAGTACTAAAATAAAAAAAATGATAATTGAAAAAAAATTGAGAATAAAAACAAATTAATCCAGTTACATTTAACTCACAATAATCTAAAAATTCCTGCGTTTCCGTATGCGTATGCGTATGCGTATGCGTATGCGTATGCGTATGGGTATGCGTATGCGTATGCGTATGCGTATGCGTATGCGTATGCGTATGCGTGTGCGTATGCATGTGTGTGAACAAGCAATGGCTAACTGTTTATCATTTCGGATACTTAGATAACTGATATAATATAAATTATTATTTGAAATAATAACGTCCCAAACATTTGGTCAAACAAGTTAATAAATAGAATGTATTATTATTTATTCTTTATTGGTTCCCCTGTAGTATGTATGTTTGACAAGGTAGTAAATATAATACGTTGTTAAAAAGTTAATATAATCGTGAATATAAAATCTCAAGTTCCTTCTATATTTTACAATTAAATAATCTTTGCCAACACGCTAGAAACGTACAATTATAGCCCTCTATTAAAGGAGATATTTCTGTGGCACCGTCGCAGCTTAGAAGTTATGTTCGTGAATTGGAAAACTGCCAATTACGCTTCGATTGTTACGCAATAGAGTTTATTTTCGGTCGGCAGTTTCTTTAATATCGTTTGTCTAATCTATTGTGCATAATCTATGGGTGTCGAGAAACGAAATAGTCGGATTTTATTGACATTTATGTGGAATACAATAAAATAAATTCCGTTGTTTGGAAATCCGAAATCTCGTCACAAAAATTTATGTTCTGAATGGGGATCGAACCCCCGCCCTACAGCTCTTGAAGCTACCAAATGAGGTAACAGTTAAAGTTACCAAATTATATTTATTATTATAGCAACTTTTGACGAGGATTGAAATTGAATTGTCGTCCGCTGCGTCTGTCTCTCTGTTCGCGATAAACATAAAAGCTACTTAACGGTTTTTGATGCGGTTTCCATCAATAGACAGAGTGATTCAAGAGGAAGATTTATATGTATAATACAAGCATATGCAACACATTAATGTATATATTACACCCGTGCGAAGCTGGGGCGGATCGACATTCTCTACTTAGTATAAAACAAAGTCGCTTCCCACCGTCTGCACGCTTAGATCTTTTAAACTACGCAACGGATTTTAATGCGATTTCCAACAATAGACAGAGTGACTCAAAAGGAAGACTTATATGTATAATACATGCATATGCACCACATTGGTGTCTACATAGCACCCGTGCGAAGCCGGGGCGGGTCGCTAGTCGGATATATATAAAAATTTCCTATAAAACTGTGCGTATTTTTTTATGATATCCGAATTGGTTTCATAGTAAAAGTACGTAATGAAGAGTTTAATGTCCCCCTTTCAGTTTGCTACCGTTACAAGTAACCGCTTGCAAATAAACTTCCAAACGCACACTTCAGTAATATCAAAGTTCGTTGAACTGAAAAAAACATTAAGATTCCGTTCTCAAAGCTAATGACATGAGAAGCATTATTTCCCATCCATGAATACAGATGTAAGAACGCCTAGAAGTCTCTTATACGTTTATTTTGCTTGAAATGGCCTCTTTCAATGGATAATATGTAAATATGATAAGTCTCGTTTTTTTTATCGCTATAGTTATTTTCATAAAATGTGATTCAGGTCTCTTTTCATTGAAAGAAAGGTAAAGCTATATAGTTCATCACGCTGGCGAAGTGTGGGTTCGAAACACATCTTCGAAAACGTCTTTTTTAAGGTTCCGTACTCAAAGAGTAGAACGGGACCCTATTACTAAGACTCCGCTGTCCGTCCGTCTGTCTGTCTGTCCGTCTGTCACCAGACTGCATCTCATGAACCGCGATAGTTGAAATTTTCACATATGATGTATTTCTTTTGCCGCTATAACAACAAATACTGAAAAACAGAATAAAATAAATATTTAAGGAGGCTCCCATACAACAGACATGATTTTTTTGCCTTTTTTATAGATTGGTACGTAACCCTTCGCGAGTCCGACTCGCACTTGACCAGTTTTTTTAAGATCTTTACGATGTTTTCCTTCATCGTTTGATGTTATCAGCTATATGTACATCATTTAGAAAAGACAGAAGTGCGTGCCGTAGCATTTGAACCTAGGACCTCCAGTTGCAAGCCAGTCCCTCAACTAGACTGTCTTAACTTAGTAATTCGTCAAAGAGCCAAAATTACCAACATATGTTTATTAGCAAGTTGAAGTGGGCTGTCCATGTCTGTCGTAAAACCGATAACAACTGGGATAGACGTATTCTCTGGAGTGCAGACCACGAATCGGCAAACTTAATGTAGGATAGACTGAGAGTTGATGGAGTGACGATATACGTAGCTGGTTTTAGCTTGAAGGTTATACTTGGTGGTAGATCTCCTTAGTAAAAAGTCGTCTAAGCACTACCGCAGTACCAGATATTCTGCCGCCAAGCAGTAGTGTGTAAACATTACTGTGTTCCGGTTTGAAGGGTACTGCAGCTAGCGAAATTACAGGGCTGTTGAGACTAACCATCGAATGTCTCAAAGTAATGAGCGCAAAGCAGCGATGCCCTGGACTTTGTTTTGTTACTCAAAGTTATGTATATCGCTGCAATGGTCATGGACAGACGTTATTTCCTACCATAAGGAGAACGTCTAATTCGTCTCATTACTAATACATTGAAAAAAAAAGCGAAGAACTAAAGTTTGAGCTGAGTGGTGTTTCTTGGGAGAGACCTATGTCCAGCAGTGGACTATCATAGGCTAATTATGAAGATGAAACAAATGAAGTAAAAAAACACGAGTTATGAATATTAGCCCAAACCTGTCCATAGCACCTTTCAACAAAATAAGTCATCCAAAACCTCTACGGTTCACATTTCACATGATTTATGTTCCACTATCGCAAAGGAAAACCTATCGTTGGCATTAAAACTGCTGCCTTTTCTTTTTCGTTCACGAAATAACGAAACACGTGTGTCATCATAAAGGAGTCTTGTAGACATTTCTGATTCGTAATGTTTTTTTACCACATTTTGTTTTGTTGTAAAGATATCTCGCGAAAACTTTTGCTTTATCTATTTGCAAAGAAGTTTTGCGAAGTTGCTGATATAAAATTTATTAAGACAAGCATTTCAAAACGGAACACAGTAATGTAGCGATGATAGCTCAGTGGTTAGCGCGGTCGGTTCGCATGCCGAAGGACGTGGGTTCAAACTCCTATAATGAGCTTGAGCTGCCAGTGAAGGAAAACATCGTGAGGAAACCATAGCGTGGTGATAGGGTACTTTCTAGTACTCCGCTGGCTAGCTACCACTTTCAATTTAAAAAAACTGCTGCCAAGTTAACGGTGTGTTCCGGCAGCCTCACTTGAGAGCCAGTTCCATTCCAGGCTAGGTGTGCTTTATCATCTTCGAGCACACCGTTACTTAACATCAGGTAAGTTGTGGTCAAACACATAGCCTGTCAGCCATAAAAAAAAAGTTTTCACACTACTGCTTGGTAAAATATCTGGTACTACAGTATTACCTAGACAACCTCCTGCTAAGATGATCTACCACCAAATAAAAACGCTGTAAACCAAGTAAAGACTGGATACTTTGTTATAATTAATCTCTACATAGTATAAAACAAAGTAGCTTCCCGCCGTCTGTACGCTTAGATCTTTTAAACTACGCAACCGATTTTAATGCAATTTCCATCAATAGACAGAGTAATTCAAGAAGAAGGTTTTTATGTATAATACATGCTTATACACCACATTAGTATTATGCTACATTGCACCCGTGCGAAGCCGGGGCGGGTCGTTAGTTTTATACATATAATAAAATCTGCTCAGTTGGTATAAAGTTATGTAAGTGAAGACGTAACCTAAATAACAAAAAAAAAAATATGTCACCCAAGTAAATTAAATTGTATATTTAGATTTCCTGTGACTTTTCAATAATGTTTACGGTCATAAGAATAGTTTCAATGAACTATCTAACTACCGGTTTCATCATCAGATGATGAACCCAGAAGGTATGCGCCGGAATTGCGTAGCCGTGTTGATCGACTGTTTTTTTTTTAATGGTTGACTGTCTAGGTGTTTGACCACAGCCCACATGATGTTAAGTGACGGTGTGATCGCAGATGGTAAACACACCTAGTCTAGAATGGTACTGGCTCTCAAGTGAGGCTGCCGGAACACACTGTTAGATGCTTGGCGGCAGATTTTCAACTTGAGGGTGGTAGCTAGCCAGCCGAGTACTAGAAAATACCCTACCACCATGCTATGGTTTCCTCACGATGTTTTCCTTCACTGGTAGTTCAAGCTCATTATTAGGGTTTGAACCCAAGCCCTACGGCATACGAACCGACCACGTTAACTACTGAGCTAACATCGCTATTGATTGATTCATTCATTTTTTTATTAAATTTTTTGGTGTGTTTAGGCTTTTCGCTAAGTTGATTTTTGTTTTTTTGGAATAAATATTATTTTCAATCTTGTTTTTGGAAGCAATCTTATCTCAAAGACTTCTTTGAAACAATAATCGTCTTCAAACTTGAACTAATTCGAATCGCTCACACAACAGCTCCGACCAATTAGTATCTTAAATTAATGTATCCCCGTAGTCGCGCGACGACAGTTGCTCAACTGTAGAGCAACTTATTAATTGCCGACAAACTTGTTGCCTGGAGGAGTGCTTAGGTAAGTTTCTTTGAATGCAAATTGGTGTGGAGTTATGTGGAGTTATCTTAACCAAAAGGTGTTATTGGAAGGAAATCAGTAGTAAAATATCGCCCATAGATATCGTAAAGTATATTTTCAAAGTTATGAGTTTTTTTTTTTAAATAGTTGAATGGCTTGGTGTTTGACCACAGCTCATATGATGTTAAGTGACGTTGTGGTCTAAGATGATGGTAAAGCCTAGCCTGGAATGGAACTGGCTCTCAAGTGAAGCTGCCGGAACAATTTAGGTGCTTGTCGACAGTTTTTTAACTTCAGGGTGGTAGCTAACTACCCGAGTACTACAAAGTACCCTACCACCATGCTATGGTTTCCTCACGATGTTTTCCTTTACCGGTAGCTCAAATTCATTGTTGGGGTTTGAACCTACGCTCTTCGGCGTGTGAACTGATCGCGCTGACCACCGAGCTATCATTGCTTCAAATATCTAGTAGCCTGTAGTGTACCTAGCCTGTGCCGGCGTACTAGATATTCTACCACCAAACAGTTGTGAGTAAACATTACTGTATTCCGATTTGAAGTGAACCGATAAATAATGAATAATCAATAAAACAATGTGTGCTGGATATTTGAAGCAATGATAGCTCGGTGGTTAGCGCGAGGTAGGTACGGTGGTACCTACCGTACCAGGCCAGGTAGGTACCACCGTACCTACCTAGCCTGTGCCGGCGTAAGAACAGTATACCCCACCCTCTCTACGCGTGGTTGCCGTAAGAGTCGGCTAAGGGATGTAATCCGGAAGATGGGCAGCAGCGTCTTCCTTGAACAATCACACCTAACTGCGCTCGCCCACCCGCCTGCCAAGCGTGGCGAGTATTGGCAAACCCCCCAGGAGGAGGCATACGTCCAGCAGTGGACGTCTTAAACGGCTGATGATGATGATGACCTACCTAGACGACCTCCAGGTGATGTGACGTGATCCGCCAAGGAGATTTTCCATCAAGTGGAGAAATATCTGTGTCTCTCTAGGTGATATTGGTCCACCGTCGCTAACAATACAAGCTAATAAATGTCAGTGAATTCATAGTTTAAATAAACAAATGTGTCTACAAAGTTTTCAAAGACACGGGGTTACGCGGTAGGTATTTGTAATTTAACCAAAAGTTTAAAGATTGTCGTATCTAATGAAAGATCCTTGTGAGAAAAGTTTTGTGAGCCGCAAGTTTTGGAAGTATGTTCGGATAAAGCTGTAGGTTTTACATAAGCGCAAGCGGATAAATAACTAATATTTATGTTCAACTTCCGACACGAAAAGAGAGGTTTATAATACGTGGTTTATGTACAGCTAAACCATGTTTTTTTATATTTTGTTTATTAAGCTATTAACAATTAAATTCCATTAAAAGATAAAAATATTCTGCCGCTTAGCAGATGTGTAAACATTACTGTGTTCCGATTTAAAGGGTTGCAGTACCTTTATCTAGCGAATTCACAAGACTCTCTTCAAGAAGAGATCGGAAGTCTCAAAGTAGTGAGCACCAAAGCAGCGATGCCCTAGACTTTGTTTTGTTACTAAAAGTTCTGTTTATCGCTGTAATGGACAGTCGTTTGTTACCACAAAGAGAGCGTCTCGATCGTCTCATTACTTTTGCATAAAAAATTACTATACATTTTTTTTATTTGAAAGGTGATTTGATCAAGAATGTTCAGCTATGAATTAAGAATATCTGCTCAGCTTTTTTCTATTCAGTTTGAAGATTATCAGCTCCATTTAGAACATCTTCTACAGGTCTGATCGAGTCGCGTGTAATGTTAATGGTGTTTTTAAATTTAAAATTTATATTTGTTACTCTCATTGTTATATTTTATTATAGACTTGGAGGACTCGAGACAAACAGTCATACAGAGAAATTGATAATTATTTGATATTGATTTGGGAAAAGATTGGAGAATAAATCGATTACTAATTGTTTTAAATCAGTATAGGTTCGGCTTTGACCACACTCAGCCTGGTGTTAAGCAGTAGCGTGGTCTAAAATGATATCTAACAAGTATGAATACGAACATAATACTTGTTAATAATTTACTAAAAAATAATTTCATGTTTCCAACTAAGTACCTTCTGATAGTGATTACTAGGTAACATTTTCCATAGATATAACTTTTGAAAAATTCTATTAATAAAATGTGTGGATTTTAACACGAATATGACTCAAACTAAAATAATAATGAAATCTTTTTTATTATTAATTTGCTGGAAAAAAAGTATAATAACTAGTAAAAACGTATTAAAAAACTAGCTGCGCCCCGCGAATTTACTCGCTACATTATTTCAAGATAAAGTATAATACTTTACGACCTATACCTACCTACCAAATAAACATACAATTTTCATAAAATGCGGTTTTGGAGGGGTACGATCACAAACACCATGATACGAGATTTTTATGAATAGGTACGCATAGATATACAAAAAGAAGTATTTAATAGAAATATTTTTTATAAAAATATATTTGAAAACTTATTTTCAAATCGCTCTCGCCTTTCACCTTGTTTCATCTTTAAGAATTTACGCAAGAATCTAATCAAAAGTATCGATACTTAGTAGTAAGTAGTTGTAAGTACATACAATTGTACTTGTTATTTAGTTCTCTGTCCCCACATGTATGAGTGAAACTTCGAGGGTAGTTTGGGAAGTTATTTCAGTTTGTCCCAAAAATAAACGTCAAACTTGTAGGGTTTGATTGAGTACTGGTCAATATACTTAATACACTAACATTACGTGTGAACACCATTTAGTTACAGCGTTTGGTCAATGCTTGTGTACAGAATAGGGCGCAATGAGACAATTGCAAACTTGATGGTATGGTATTATTTAGTACCCTTAAGTTGAAAAATCTGTTGTCAAGCACCGTGTGAGGCTGAACAAGTGAGGCTGCCGGAACACACCGTTAGATGCTTGGCGGCAGATTTTCAACTTGAGAGTGGTAGCTAGCCAGCCGAGTACTAGAAAGTACCCTACCACCACGCTATGGTTTGCTCACGATGTTTTCCTTCAACGGCAGCTCAAGCTCATTGTTGGGGTTTGAACCCACGCCCTTCGGCATACGAACCGACCGCGCTAACCACTGAGCTATCATCACTACTAAATGACTGAATGAATGAAGAACTGAAATGCTTTTCCAGACTGTGTGATTTACCATTTCGACCATACCGTCACTTAAAATCAAACCACTTTGTCAACAAAAACGTAAAACAATTTGCAACCTATTCTCAAATTGTGTGCTTAAGGGGAATTCTAGCGTAGAATTAGTTTTACCATCTTTCAGACTGGTTGTAAAGGATGTAACCGACAACAACTAAACTGGCCGCAGTTAAACGGCAGAAGTTTCTGGAACCTTGTTAAATGGCGCCAGGCGAGCGTCTGAAAACGTCTGATTTGTAACTTTGGGAAATTGGGCCGAAGATCGGGAATTAATTGTCTTTAGGCCTCGACTTGGGATTCTATTGGAGGTATTACGGTAATTGGTTCTTTTTTATGTCTTTTAACAGGCCAGTTACGATTACGTTCTTTTAGAGGAAAATAAATGAACAAAGTTTTAGTAGCATAGTTGGGAGACCGTCTGATTTCCAATCTGGAGGTCCTAGGTTCGAATCCCACGGTATGCACCTCTGTTTTTTCTAAGTTATATGCGTATTGCCGATAACTTAGCAGGAGGTTGTCTAGATAGGTACCACCACAATGACAAATATTCTGCCGTAAATCAGTAGTGTGTACACATTACTGCGTTCTGATACTGCAGCTTGCGAAATTACAGAGCTGTTGAGACTAAATACCGAATGTCTCAAAGTAATGAGCGTCAAAGCAATGATGCCCTGGATTTTGCTTTGCTACTTAAAGTTGTGTATCGCTGCAATGGTCATAGTCAGGCGTTATCTCTTACCATCAGGAGAGCGTCTCGTTCGTGTCATTATTCTACATAAAATAAATCCTCTTTTTTCTTCTAAAATGAACAACAAAGAAAATTTCAATATTAGCTACTCTAATAACTACTTAATAAAGCTATCACGATACAATTCAAGAGTTATGCTCTTTTAAAAATTTAAAAGCCATTTTCTGTAAAATTATGTTTTTTGAGATGTTACACTGTTGTCGCAAATGGACGATATAATATAAAGATGAGCAAAATGTAAACTATGTATATAGTATACCTATTTGGAAATAAAATTATTTGTATTTGAATTATTTATGCATTCCTATACAAATAATATCATTCAGAAGTACTTATCTACTGTTATATCTTAATTTGTTGAATTGTAAAATACTTGTAAATGTACAAACAAAAATGTTAAGACGTTTACAAGATTACGTAAGAAAAAGCTTACGAAATACCTCCAGCAAAGCGCCTACAGGAGTTCTCCCGACTGTACGCTGATATTCCCTTCAATTTTCACGCGCCTGTACATTATACAGGGGATAAGGCAGAGCTGTGGAAAATAAAACAGTACTCTAACTCCAAATCACCTTAATATTTGAGTATAAATTTATTTCAGAGCAAATCCATATCAATTAGTAATAATTAAATACTCTATAATATTTTTTATAAGACATAAAAATTAAAAAAAAAAACTTGTTAGAAAAATTACAAAAATGTCAAGTTAAGCCGTTTATAAAACCTATATAATTACCGACTGTAAAAAAAACCATAAGCGACATAGTATTATGGTTGACGTTCCAAAAACTCGACCGAAACGATTTGATTCCATTTTTATAAACTTTATTTCTATTTGTCAGGTTAGATGTTTGACCGCAGCTCACCTGATATTAAGTGATGGCGTGGTCGAAGATGGTAATCACACCTAGCCTGGAATGGAACTGACTCTCAAGTGAGAATGCCAAAACACACTGTTACGTACTTGGCAATAGATTTTTTAACTTGATGTTGCTTGGTGGTAGCAAGCCAGTCCAGTACCCTTCCACTATATACCCTTCATGCTATAGTTTCCTCACGATGTTTTCCTTTACCAGTAGCTTAAGTTTATTGTTGGGGTTCAAACCCATGCCCTTCGGCGTGTGAAGTGACTGAGCTAACCACTGAGCTATTATCTTTTTTTTTTTTTTAATTTTTTTTTTTTTTTTTTTTTTTTATTTACAAGCTATTTATTAGATATTTATTTTATCGCTACAAAAGTATGCAAAAGATGTATAAATGTTAATTATAAACGAATACATCCAAATCTGTTCCGGCATTTAAGTTATTGTGGAATAAAGAAACTCACATACTTACGTATACATGCACCTTGAAAACATTACTCTCCTTTTTTGGACAGTCAGTTAAAAACATAAGTTTTGGAAAATAATGCGCCGAAACAACTTTTCCGCGTTCCTGCCAAAACACCAATTCTACGAAAATACTCCCTACGGTTCCTTTTTTAAATACTGTTTTCCAGTGTAGCCTTGAGGCTGAATACCACTAACCAAACTCATTTGTTTTCGATATCGCTTCGATATCGGTACGAATACATTTTCTTCACTTCATTCCCACGACGGGAAAATGGTTTTGCGTTTCGATGTTACGTGGCAAAGAGGTGAGATTAGATCTATGTATTCAGATGTGTGATCAGTTAATCGGAGGTTGACTTATTTACCTACAACTCTTCATTGCAACGCTGAGGCTATCTCTATCCCTCTATTCTATTATTATCTATCTCTATATATATTAATTGCCCAGAATAGGAGTGTTATGTTTTTAGGGTTTATGTATGTGACTTTCTTTATTCCATCATAACTTTTGAAGCCCCGTTGGCTCATTGGTAGTATATCTGCTTAAAGAGCTAAAGGACGTGGGTTCAATTCCCACATAAGACAAAAATTGTGTGGTATAAACAAATGTTTTTTCTGTGTCTGGGTCTTCTGTATGTATTATAAGTATGTATATACAAAAAAAGTATTTATATTCTGTCTTTCATAGTACAAGCTTTGCTTAGTTTGGGGTCAGATGGTGCTGCGTGTAATGTCTTACGATATTTACTTATTTAGTTTTTAAATGCCTGAACAAATTTTGATGTATGGGGTATAAAAAGGACTATAAATTTAAAAAAATGTGATCTTTCGGAGCCCGAGTATTTGCGAACGTAGCTTAGTAACTATACTACAGCTAGCGAAGTCACAGAGCTATTGAGACTTGATGGTAGGTCTTAAATTAATGAGCACCAAAACAGCGATATTCTAGACTTTGTTTTGTTACTTAAAACTCTATTGCTATTTTGCTGCAATGGTCATGGACATACGTTATCTCTTACCATCAGCACGGCGTCTTATTCGATTAATTACTTTTACATAAAATCATACATACAAACACTAATTTGTAGACAATACCTTCGCTTAAATATATTAGTCAACACAACAATACTGTTGAACTAATTATGAAAAATTCGAAAAATAGCGATTGAAATATTGTTCAATAACACTAACAAATTTTATCGGGACCAAAACGAAGGCAAACATATAAAATAAACAAAGTGGCCATTCTGTTTTTTTTTTTAATACGAGTTACTTAGTCTTTGGTATTTCAGTGCGTTATCAAATTGACACGTAACGCAGAGTTCCGGAACGTCGCTCCCGATGCCTGTAACACTGTATGTCTATCAGTATTTATATCTAGAGATGGGCGCTACGAAAGGACTTTTTCGAATAAAAAATATTCGAATAGCAGCGCTCTGCGATTAAACTTTATTCGTTTGAGTTTTCATTGCTTGGCTTTTTGATAAATTAGGAGAAATGGAGGAAGGTAATATAACTATAATACATATTTAATCAGTTTCTTTGTATTTTGGAGTGTTCTGTAATTGTCTTTACTGAACTTTTATAAGGAAATAATACAAATTATGTTTAACACCGAGTCTTAAGGGTCATATCACAAATCATAGTATTTGTGCGCGATTAGGACCCCTTAATAAGCATTATTATGTGTTCAAGTCAGGAAAGTTTAAAAATTACAAAATGGTACTAACATTCGGATCTGCCTTGTTTATATAAGCTATCCCACTGCTGGGCGTGGGCCTTCTCTCATTTTGAGAAGGGTAAGGTCATGGTTGCCGTGGTGGTGCCGGCGTAAGAATAGAGCCCACCCTCTCTACCCGTGGTTGCCGTAAGAGTCGGCTAAAGCATGTAATCCGGAAGATGAGCAGCAGCGTCATCCTTGAATAATCGCACTCAACTGCGCTCGCCAACCCGCCTGCCAAGCGTGGCGAGTATTGGCAAAACCCCCCCAGGAGGAGGCCTATGTCCAGCAGTGGACGTCCTATGGCCGATGATCTGAAGGTCATAGTACACCACGCTGGCCAAGTATGTGGCCAATTGCGTGATCAGCAATTAATAATACACGCTATACGCGGTCAGACTTGGTGGATTGACAATATACGTAAGGCAGTGAGCAGTGGCTGGAAGGAGAAAACCGAAGATGTGCCTATGTCCAGCGTTGGACTATATAGTGGGCTGAAGATTACTTAAAGTTTTGCCAGTCATTCTACACGTGCAGCCTATGGGTCAAATATACAAAAAAGTCGTACACCGCCCTGCGAACCCAATACAATAATGCTTTCAGGGCGTTGATGGGGCTGCCCCCGTACTGTAGTGCTTCGGGGATGTTTGCGGAATCGCATATCGATGGCTTTGCAGCAATCATGCGCAAGCGAGTTGCGCCCCTTATGCGCCGTGTCCGGGGCAGTCCCAACAGTTACCTGCAACTGTTTGCTTCCAGAATGGACTTTGACTGCCCTATAATGAAGCATTGGTCCAAAGTCCACACGGAAAAGACAGTTTTTAAACCACAGTTTAGATTAAGGTGATTTGAAATATTATTTGACTTTGACATTTATATTATTTGACGTATTTTTGACATTTTTATTATTTGACATGTTTTTGCTATACCTTTAATTTTTATTTAGAAAATGTTTGTTGTAATTGTTCTTTAGAAAATGTTTGTGTTTAGCTACATTTATTATTATTACTATTAAGAATTTAACATAACATTTAATTATTACTAATCACTATGGATTTGTTCTGAAATAAAATTATATTATTATTATTATTATTAAAGCAGATAAAGTTGATTTCCTACACAGATGTTTAAATAGGAAGTTAGGGGGTCTTCCAACAAGATTACCTCCCATATCAACATAGTTTGCAAATTATCACAAACAACGTCCTAGATTTCGCTAATGGATCCACTCTTATATTAATATTTCAAATGTCGAATTAACCCAGTTTTTTTGGTGTTCACTTGATATGGTAAACACACCTAAAATGAGAGAAATTTCATTTAGAAAAAAATAAGAATTTGATTCAAGTTCGTTCACCGTTTCATGTAAAAGTAATAAGACGAACTAGGCGCTCTCCTGATGGTAAGATACAACGTCTGTCCATGACCACTGCAACCGTACCCAGAACTTTGGGTAACAAAACAAAATCCAGGGCATCGCTGCTATGGCGATCATTACTTTGATTCGATATTTAATCTCAACAGCCCTGTAATTTTGCTTGCAAAGGTACCCTTCTAACTGGAACACAGTAATGCTTACACACTACTGCTTGACAGTAGGACATTTGCTACTACAGTGGTACATACCTAGACGATTTTTCGCTAAAGAGATCTACCAATATGTAGTAGTAATTTGTATTAAAAAAATCTGTTAAAATATTTTAATTGGATTTGAATCTTCCTCACAAATCGAATAATTGTCGGTTAAGTTTGAAAGATATCCTTCCTCTATACTAGTCTTTACGAATAATGTAGACAAGTAAGTATTTACATAATAACCTGGATTTGAATGAGCTCGCAGTAGCTGCAGAGACTCGACGAATAGCTATAAGTTCGTGCTGATGGGAAGGAAAACTGGAAGTTTTCCTGATAGCTATTTATTAGACATACTGCAGTAACTTAAGCTGAAATTATTGGCAATATGTTAGGGATAAAGAAACCTGATTCCACAGTAAGAGATATACATATATACAAAGCTGTACCGTATATCGTAACTTTTTTAGGTGATGTTATTAGGGTCATAATGTAAAAAATAGTAGAATAACAATTTTAATATATTTTTTCCATGCCATTTTGTTTTATGCTTGACAAGCTAGGTGTTTGACCACAGCTCACCTGATGTTAAGTGGCGGTGTGGTCGAAGATGGTAAACACACCTAGTCTGGAATGGTACTGGCTCTCAAGTGAGGCTGCCGGAACACACCGTTAGATGCTTGGCGGCAGATTTTCATGCCATGGTTTCCTCGCGATATTTTCGTCTTCCTTGAATAATCACACCTAACTGCGCTCGCCAACCCGCCTGCCAAGCGTGGCGAGTATTGGCAAAACCCCCCCAGGAGGAGGCCTATGTCCAGCAGTGGACGTCATATGGATGATGATGATGTGATTAGCCAGGCAAGATAACGCCTTGGTTACTTAAGCACGGCACTAAACCGTGATACAACCGAGTATAACTCTCGGAGCGCGTAGGCAGTGAAAGTTGCGGTGATTTATCAAACAACGCCATAACCACGTGTAGCCATTATGTCGGTTACCATAGTTCCATCGGTGCTGTCTGTGTCACAAGCGGTAGCGTGCCCTGAAAATATACCTGTAGGAAGGTGAAGGAAATCGTTAGGAAACCTTAGCGTGGTGGTAGGGTACTTTCTAGTACTCGGCTGCCTAACTACCACCCTCAAGTTGAAAATCTGCCGCAAAGCATCTAACGGTGTGTTCTATTCCAGGCTAGGTGTGCTTTACCATCTTCGATCACACCGTCACTTAACATCAGGTGAGTGGTGGTCAAACAACTAGCCTGTAAGCCATAAAAAAAAAGTTTATAGTTATAAGGTGAAAACTTCTTTAGCCGCGTTGAGCGACTTTTTGGTAAAACTTATGGGTCGCGTCACCGACATGCTAATGTGGCCTATTTTAAGTTTTCACTTTTGTCTTTCTAGGGTTCCGTACCCAAAAGGTTAAAACGGGACCCTATTACTAAGACTTCACTGTCTGTCTGTCCGTCCGTCTGTCTGTCAACAGGCTGTGTCTTAAGAACCGCGATAGCTAAACAGTTGAAATTTTCACAAATTACGTATTTCTGTTGCCGCTATAACAACAAATACTAAAAACAAAATAAAATAAATATTTAAGGGGGGGCTCCCATACAACAAACGCGATTTTTTGCCTTTTTCATAGATAATGATACGGAACCCTTCGTGCGCGAGTGCGTCTTGCACTTGCCCGGTTTTTTATATAACAAGTAATGAGACAAACAAGACACTCTCTTGATGGTAAGAGATAACGCCTGTCCATGACCATTACAGCGATACACAGAACTTTAAGTAGCAAAAAAAAATCCAGGGCATCGCTGCTTTGGCGCTAATTTCTTTGAGACTTGATAGTTAGTCTAGTTAGTTAGTAGCGTTTTCGATGAAAGCTCCCAGGTGGCTTGACTTTTTCTGACACTTCCAACAATTATCATCATATATTTATATATCCAAAAAACTCATTTACCAGGGTGCACTGTATGTATAAGTATGTATTTAGAAGATAAAAGTATTTATGTATTCTATCAGTTATCTAACTGCCATATTTGCTTAGCTTGGGGTCAAATGGTTCGGTTTATACGATACTACGATATATATATATATATATCATATATATTATATCAAAACGTAAATTCCTTTTCTCAAAAAACGCTGTAGCTTATGAACTAGACCGTTTCCTCACTAGGTCATCGGTTCAGCGGTTAGCGGCTTCTATAATTCAAATCCTCGCGCGTGCTGATTAGGCCTCATATATTATCTTACCAACTTGGATAGTTTCATACGGATAGATAAAAAGTTTTCATACTGTTGTTTTGTGTGTTTAGAACGGTCCTAGATTTTATGAGAGTTTTGTGAGCGAAGGCTGAAACAAGCTCTTGTTGAATAAAAGGAATGAATGAGAATATATGTAGCCCGGGTGGGGTTTTTTTTAGTTACAAAAGTTTTTTAGAGTTCCGTACACAAAAGGAAGCACAGGAACCCTATTATAGACAAATAAAATTGTTAATTCGGGTATAGGTTAACTCGTAAATTAGGGTATATTCCAACTAGCTGGTGCACGTTAGAGAATTCAAGTACGAAACTGTTTTTTTTTTTATCGCTGATAGTCTAGGTGTTTGACCACAACTCACCTGATGTTAAGTGACGGTGTGAAGATGGTAAAGCACATCTAGCTTGGAATAGAACTGGCTCTCAAGTGAGACTTCCGGAACACACCGTTAGATGCTTGGCGGCAGATTTTCAACTTGAGGGTGGTAGCTAGCCAGCCGAATACTAGAAAGTACCCTACCACCACGCGAACACTTTATTTTTTTTAAAGATTATAAGACAAATTTAAATTATAGTAAAAATATACAACTAGTAAAATTACTTTTGTATCATTTTGCAATATATTTATTTATAAAGTTCTTTATTGATTTTGATTTTATTGTATTTAAAACATTAAAGTAAAGAAAAATATTATAGGACATTTCACACAGCGCCATCTAGCCCCAAACTAATCAAAGCTTGTACCATGGGAACTAGATAACTAATAGAATACTTATATAGCTTCTGTTTAGGAAATAAATACTTATAATACATACAGAACACCCGAATATATAAATATATGTAATAAATACATATCAAAAATTTATGCAAACTACATAAATGGTTATCCTGGGTGAGAATTGAATCCACACTCTACAACTCTTGAAGCAAACCGTTACAAATGAGCTAACAGGTAAATTAAAAAAAAACATAAATGCTAAAATAAACCCCGGAAAACCGTCTAAAAACCTTTCTCAGCTGCACGGAATGAATTAACTAAACAATCATGTCCGAGATTCCGGGATTCAAGGGCAAAAACATCCCAACAAATGTCCCATTACCGGAACAAAGCCATGGGACGGCAGTCAGCCCGCAAAGCGCCAAATTTGCTCGTTCCACTGGCACACCATTGAATACTCTGCGATAACGGTATCACGTTTTTTGCCTTAACTAAAAACAACACAATAGGTTTTGCGATTCAGTTTCGTGTTAAGTTTTGTCGTTATTATCATCAGCTACCTTATTGTACTACCAGAAACTATAGACTTTAAGTACAGTAAATTAGAATCTTCTAAATTCAAATTATTTCTACATACCTACCTTATAAATTTAAATTTAATTTAAAATTCTAATAATAAATATATCGATTTAGATTAATTTTGTTATTGATTTGATTATTATTAATAACTAGCTGTTACCCGTAACTTCCCCCGCGTGGAATTTAAATAAATGTTTGTTGAGCTCGTAGGACCAGGTGTCAAGTCATAAGTGGAATAAGCATTATTATTGTGTATATGGTCGACGACGTCTAGTGGTGGGTTGTGATAGTGCCTTTGAACAGTTTTGGTAATCCTACAGGAATCTACCATTTTTCTAATATGAAATGTATTCCATATGTTAATTCAGGCGTATATGTGTTCCAAATTTCATTCAAATCCATTTAGCCGTTTTTGCTTTGTAGCAAAACATCCAAACATTCAAACTTTTACATTTATAATATTAGTAGGGTTCAAACTTCCTTGCTTATTTAGGAATAGCTTTACCACGTGTGCATCTGGGTTTGTGTGTGTGGGGTGATGAGGGTTGTATAAATGTATTGTTTATATGATTGAGGGTTGTATATCTTGTGTATTTTTTCCACTCTATTTGTCTGTATAGCTGTTATTTGGCCCTAACAACCCTCTTGGTAGCATATGTGCTTCAAGAACTGTAGGGCGTGGATTCCATTCCTATCTAGGACAAACATTTTATAGTAAAAACAAATGTATGTTCTGGATGTGGGTGTTTTGTATGTATTTTAAAAATAAATAAATAAGCATCGTACGACATCACACACTGTGCCATCTGATCCTAATGGGAACCAGATAACTTAAATACTTATGTACTTTAGTTTTTTGTAAATATATACTTATGATACATACAGAACACCCAGACAAAGAACAATCATTTATCATCACATAAAAGTTTGTCTTGGTAGGAATCGAACCCACGCCGTACAGCTATAGAAGCAGATATTGTACCAAATGAGTCAAGGCAGTCAAGTTATTATTTATAAAAAAGTATTCAAGGATTGTATTAGTTATCTGACTTCTATAGTACAATGCTTAGTTTGGCGTCAGATGGTGCTGTGTATGCCTTACGATATTTATTTAATTTACATAAGATGACCATATGACCCTGAAGACAATTACTTTTCTAGAAAGGCTTGACAAAGATAGTCAGATATTTTATATTATTTGAATTTAATTTATATTAATTGATTTCAATTTTGTATTATTTAACTTGACTTAAAAATGAACTTGACATATTTATTAATTTTGTGACATTTCCAAATTTTATCTCAATTTGAATTTAAAATGATATAATATAATTTTAAAATTTTAATTTTGTTATTTCATATTGTTTAATTTTAATTTAATATTTTATTATATGTACAGATTATTTAGTTAAGACTTTTTAAAATTAACTTGACATTTATGTATAATATTGGCATTTCGTTTTTTTATTTTTTATTTAATTAATTGTTAACATAATTTTATGCATGTTGTCGTCACCTGTAATTGCTATAACATCTAGTTTTCTTTTTTTTTATGTTGTTGATCTATTTAAATGTTGTGATGTATATAGTGTTGGTGATCTAAATAAATAAATAAATAACTAGTAAAACATAATCAACTTGCTAAAAGGTTGCTAAAATGTTTTACATTTTTATACAAAAGTTATGTGCGGTTGTAAAGCCTTAAGGTTTATGGTACCTCGTTTCTGTACTGAAGCCTAAGTTTTTTATGAAACTTAAAAAAAAAGAAGTAAAATATGATTAACCTATTAATGCGATTTTACAAGCTAAATTTTAGATGGTTTTTATTTTACCGCGTTTCCGTGATGGCATTTAATTTGACATACATATTAAAATGGCGTTAATTAATCTGAATAATAATTAAATTAGACATAATGTAAAACCCCTAAAAACATCATGATAATACTAAATAGATATTATGAACTTGCAAATTAAACCATAAAAGTTTTCACAGTTAAATTATATGCAGTAGAATTGGAAGCGCGTGGAATTTCAGCAAATTCTCTCTATGATGTAATAAAAAACCTCGGTCTGCAAAGAACATCTATAAATTAATTGCTGGAAAGAATATCTAAAGCAGCTTTGATAGTGGTATATCAAATTTGAACTAGCAGGGATGGGAACACGGCCAGTAAAAATGAAAGTTTATTTAATATTTATATATGGTTGACAGAACAAGAGTTTTATCACAGCTCAGCTGATGTTGTGACAGTGTGATCGAAGATGATAAACCCACCTAGCCTGGAATGGAACTGGCTCACAAGTGAGGCTACCGTAAAACAGGTAGTAGCACCTAATAGCAGTAGTAGCAGCGTAAAGCACCGTAGGTGCTTGGCGACAGAAGAAAGAAGAAAGTACCCAACCAGCACGCTATGGTTTCCTTATGATCATTTCCTTCACTGGCAGCTCAAACTCATTGTTGGGGCTTGCACTCCTTTGGAGTATTAATCAATCGCGCTAACCACTAATCTATCACCGCTTTACTCTGGAGGACAGTTATCCAAAACATCTAAATAGAGCTGTATAGATTGTCAGTCAGGCACTGCAGTATGCTAATATTCGATCTCCTTATCTTGTCCCAAAAAGATGCTGTACGAGATCGAATAATTGCAAAGAAGTCAGAAACCCGCGCATCGGAAAATATGCCCGACGCGCTGCAGAATCTGGTCTTTCCAACACACAGAACTCACCTTGACGTGTTCAGATCCCGAGCACTCTTATGAGCACCATCAAGACAAGGTTTCCAAGTCAGTAGTAGATTCTACCTTCCATTTCTATTAAAATATAACCGTAACTATAGTCCGAGTTTCCGATGTGTCAAAACTACGTCAGTTTCCATAGTAAAAGATTTAAGTTATCTCTTACCATCAGAATTAATTTTGTTCGTCTCATTACTTTTACATAAAAAAGTTAAAAAAATGTAGTATTGTTTCCCTAACGTCACTAGTTTTCATATACGTATGAATAAAGATATCGCGTTTCAGAACATAAAATGGCATTACGCTCTCTACTTGGTGTTAAATGAAGCACGGTACATATTCATGGGGTTGTGTTTACGCAAAGCTTTTTATTTGGACGGTTTGCGAGCGGATAGCGACCTATTTAGGTTTTGTTTTTATAGTTCTAGCATAGCTATAATTTAGATATGGAACTGTCTCACAAGTGATGCTGTCGTTAAGCACCGTTAAGTGCTTGGCGACAGATTTTCAAGTTGAGTTAGAAATTAATCAGTCAAATTCTAGAAAGCTCTGAGCTCATTGTTGCAGTTTGAACGACGACCTTAACATGTGAAGCGACTGCGCTAACCACTGAACTATCATGGCTACAAAAAGTTGAAATACTATTAACATTTTCAACAGTTATGTGATTATATACGGGATATAGTTTCGTGGTGACTAGTTCCCACCTAGAAGAAAATTTTATGTGATTGATATGAGATTTGATGCTGTCAGTGTTAAACTGAGCTATCATCACTGTATGATGTACAATGTACCATCATGTATAATGTACAAATCATCCACTTGTGACGACAGTGTGACATCTCAAAAACCATAATTTTACAGAAAACGTATTTTAAACTTTTAAATGAGCATAACTCTTAAATTGTTTTCAATATAGCTTTATTATGTGTGAAGTGATTAGTGTATATCTAATATTGAAATGTAATATCAAAAAGTAAAAGCACATTTGGAAGTAAATTAACTTCATTATAGAGTTTGAAAATAAAAGGAAAACTTATCACGTTATTCCAAAAAAAGTAAGTTAAGTTTAATTATCACATTAATGTGGAAATTGACATTTAATACGTGGTATTCTTATGATGTCAAGTTTTTTCATGAAAAGCGAGAGCACTTCACACCTCGAAGTTTTAGGTGTCAACTGAACTGTCGCTGTGTTGAAGCCAATTGATCACCAAACGAGACAGCGCTATATCGTGATTTTTTGTATTTTCTTTGTCGTTTATATACGAGAGATCGCGATTCAAAATATCAGTAAAACAAAATATTGTAGAATTCGAGATGTCACCCTGTCGTCAAGTGGACAAAATAATATTGTATACCTATTATTATTAAGGTATCAGAAGGCGTTTATTCTTAAGGTTTGGTTTAACGGCTAATAGAGTAATAAAAATCGCCAATCGCTCTTACTCTGCCACCACTGCAGAAGCCGCGTCAAATGTACCGAGACATTGGGGCGGGGCGAAGATAGCGCAACCGACATTGTGGTATTAAGCGACACGATTCACCAACCTGTGCGGCCTTGCGGTCAAGCGACTGACTTTGTATATACTGAAACCCCTAGTACAGATACAGATTTGGTTGGGCTGGACCACGATAAACAAAAAAGAGAAAAAAAAAAAAGAAAATTCTTTTTTCTCTCGACTATTGAACCAAATCAACGAAATTAATTAGACTAACATTCCTCTACCCATATTGAAAAAAAAAATATGTAATTCAAAGTTGACAAAGGTCACGGACCCCAGTGTCTGTGGAGAGTAATTTTAAATAAAAAAAATAAATAAAAGAAACCAAATCAACGATTCTTTTAGAAGTAATAAAAATACATGTCGAAAGTGAATCGGTATGTTCTAGGCATGCTTCATCTAAGACCGCGCCATTACGATGAGATGGAGGATAAACGCGAGGCTATCCTAATAATAAAAATGTGAATGTTTGTATGTTTGGATGTTTGTTACTCAACCACGCAACAACGGCTGGAACGGCGGCTTTTCGTTTGTTTCATTGTTTTTACATAAAACAAGCTAAAAAGTATAAAAAACGACAATTCAACTAGGGACAAAACAACCAAAAATAGAAAGGAAAATGTATGTAATCTGGAGCATCATAACGAATCAATTAAATTTTTCATGACTAAAATTAAATGTGTTGCAACATCTACCGTCTGTTCTTAGAGACTGTTGCTGTGGTGGTGCCGGCGTAAGAATATTACCCTAATAGTACCCTACCCTCTCTACCCGTGGTTGCCGTAAGAGTCGGCTAAGGGATGTAATCCGGAAGATGGGCAGCAGCGTCTTCCTTGAACAATCACACCTAACTGCGCTCGCCAACCCGCCTGCCGAGCGTAGCGAGTATTGGGTATTGGCAAAACCCCCCCAGGAGGAGGCCTATGTCCAGCAGTGGATGTCCTATGGCTGATGATGTGTGTGTTCTTAGAGAGTAACGTGTTTTCAATTCTTGGTTGCCTGGAAGAGATCGCTTTTAGCGTTAAAGTTGTCACTTGTGGCAATAACTTAAGTTCTTTTGATTTCTGGTGTACGTAATAAAGAGTTTATATTCTATACATCGAATAATGGGTAGTTTAAGCATTTCATTGCAACATTTTTATTTATATTTAAATTAATGACACGAACGAGACGCTCTCCTGATGGTAAGAGATGGCGATGACCATTACAGCAATACACAGAACTTTGAGTAACAGACATAGTCCAGGGCATCGCTGCATTGGCGCTCATTGAGACTGTCGATGGTTAGTCTCAATAGCCCTGTAAACATACATAAACTGCTAAAAATTCTACCCTCCCTTTTGGTTTTGCAGTAGTACACAACAGTCATTACACTTGATACACTTCTATGATAAATTAGGGTAAGTTTTCGTTATTTTCCAAGTGTCCTTGACATGGCCTTTTGGGATATAACCTTGACCATAATTTATGTTTATACTAACTTATGTATCCAACGTGAAATCATGTTTATATACCGGTCGCACCCTAAACTAATATTTGAATACCGGTGTACTGTTAAGCATACTGTTATAACTATTTATGTACTACAGGCCCGTCTTCGCACGGGTGGAATTAAGATAAGATGACATGAGATGAGACGAGACGAGACGAGACGAGACGAGACGAGACAAGACGAGACAAGACAAAACGAGACGAGACGAGACGAGACGAGACGAGACGAGACGAGACGAGACGAGACGAGACGAGACGAGACGTCACATCTTACATCTCTTAAATCTGAGATACTGCCAAATGAGTTAACGGGCCAATTTTATTTAAATTAACAAATTGATACGGGAATAAAGTACTTGTAATACAAATTTTACACGCTTACAGCAAAAAATTGAGCCGTCCCGAAATATCAAACATACATTAGGATTTAGTAATATATCATTAGGTATCCCAAAGTATAAAGGACATGATGAGGGTATACGAGATTTTACTGGTAATATGACTACCAATATCTGTAATACGATCATCCGACGTAACTTATTTGGGTACGAATAATACCGGTGTAATTAAAAGCGGTACTCGGTAATTAAATTTGCGGTACTAATACCGGTATTTGTTGGGCTTTTGTGTGCGAATTTGGAGCGAGATATTAACATGTGAGAAAGTAAGCTGGTGGAATAATGCCGATTTAGGTGTCGTCAAGCGATGTTGTTTACATTCATAAAAGTAAATAAGTTAAGCTGAGTGGGCAGCCTTAGTTTTAGAGTAATTAGGCCATTGATGTGTGATTACAATTATTTGTGTATCAAGCAGAAATCCGAGAACATTCTAAATAAAATGCGGATTAAAACAAATTTAATAAAAACGTCATCAAACATCCCACTTAACTCACTGGATCTACTGTGCCAGCGCCCCAGTGCCTCGCTCCGATACTTCAAGGAGCTAAATTGGCACAAAACACCCCAAGCGGGGCGTTAGTGCTGGACTTATCGCCCCAACTTTGAATAAGAATAAAAATAAGAAGAAAAAAGTATTTATTATACAATACAAAAATTTATCTTAAATGTAGTCAAACACTTAACCAGGCAAGAGTCAAAACAACCGGCACACACTTATATTCACACACTACTGCTTTGTGGCAGAATATCTAAATATACTTAATCAATACAATCAAATCATTCACTTGATAAAATATATCCGTGGCAGCTCGGCTAGGTTGATAGCCCCGCAATGCCAGATATTCTACCGTTAAGCATTAGTGTGCAAACATTATTGTGTTCCGGTTCGAAGGGTACTGCAGCTAGCGAAATCACAGAGCTGTTGAGACTAACCATCAAAAGGCTCAAAGTAATGAGTGCCAAAGCAGGCATGCACTGCACTTTATTTTCTACACAAAGTTCCATATATCGCTGCAATGGTCATGGCCATCCGATATCTCCGTCTTGTTCGTCCCATTACTTTTAAATTATAATAAAAAAATGGAAATCTACAATAAAATATTTTTTCTTATCGCCATCTGTGGCCATTTACAGTTCCATTTCCAGATAATTTGTGTATAATAATATTTTTTTTACCAAAAACCAGCGTCCTGTTTTCAGTTTTGCCAATAACGTCACGTGGGATTTGCAGCGTCATGTTGGATTTTGTGGCTTTTCCTGCTTTATAACCAGCTTTTATTGGTAAAGGTGACTTTGTTTATCTGGTATTGGAAAGAGATTCGCGTGTGTTTCAATAATACAAGTTAGGAACAGAAAATGTCATCTAAACTTGTTATTCTTTTAATTCTTTTCTTTTTATGTCTTACAGGCTAGGTGTTTGACCACAGCTCACCTGATGTTAAGTGACGGTGTGGTCGAAGGTGGTAAACCACACCTAGCCTGGAATGTAACTGGCTTTCAAGTGAGGCTGCCGGAACACACCGTTAGATGCTTGGCGGCAGATTTTCAATTTGAGGGTGGTAGCTAGCCAGTCGAGTACTAGAAAGTACCCTACCACCACGCTATGGTTTCCTCACGATGTTTTCCTTCATCGGCAGCTCAAGCTCATTGTTGGGGTTTGAACCCACGCCCTTCGGCATGCGAACCTACCACTCTAACCACTGAGCCATCTTCGCTACAAAATTATTCGTTATTATCGTTACAACTTGCAGAACGATGACTTGGTGGTAGATCTAAGCAGGAGATCGTCTAGTTAGGTACCACTGCAGTACCAGACATTCTGCTACCAAGCAGTAGTGTGTAAATATTACTGTGATCCGGTTTAAAGGGAAAGCGAAATTACAGGGCTATTAAGACTAACCATCGAAAGTTTCAAATTATAACCGCCAATGCAGCGATGCCGTGGACTTTGTTTGTTACTCAAAGCTCTGTGTAACGCTGTGATGGTCATCGACATGCGCTATCTCTTACCATCAGGTTAGCGTCTTGTTAGTCTCATTACTTTTAAATAAAAAAAAAAAAAGAAAATTTCTGAGCTGTTTCAAACTTGCTTTAGTTATAGCTTTGTTTTTGTGATATATAAAATAAAGTTTTTTTTAAAACACGTAACACGAAACTTGTTACCACAAGATAAAATAATTAAATAATAATAAAACTAAATAAACCTCAAAAACATGTTAAAGCTTCTAACAATATTTCTATTTTCGTCTTTATGTTACTTCGCTTACTTCTATTTATTTTATTTTCCATAAAAACTTAAAACTTACAGTTGTATACTAAAACGCTTTAGAGTCAAAAATATAATATAGGTACAGAACAATAATTATACAAAACACAAATACTAATTACTTTAATATTACTACTTACATATATGAATAAATTGCCGTGGTGGTGCCGGCGTAAGAATAGTACCCCACCCTCTCTACCCGTGGTTGCCGTAAGAGTCGGCTAAGGGATGTAATCCGGAAGATGGGCAGCAGCGTCTTCCTTGAACAATCACACCTAACTGCGCTCGCCAACCCGCCTGCCAAGCGTGGCGAGTATTGGCACAACCCCCCCAGGAGGAGGCCTTTGTCCAGCAGTGGACGTCATAATATGGCTGATGATGTGATGTGATGTAAAATTTGGTAGATGTTCTAAACAGACGCAATATTATGTCTAAATCATGCAACGGATTCTGATACGGGTTTAGCTGTCATTTAATTATTTTTACATCAATCTCGATCAAGCGCTCGTTGCATATGGCTACGTGTTAGTTTGATTATTTTATTGTAAGTTGTGGTCATCATAAATTTCGTACTTTACAATAGACTAACACGATGAAATCGTAAGTCATAATTATTACAAATTTTTAACATTTGTACAAAATAAGAAGATTGAAGATAAGTAAAGATTTAGGCTTGATATACCTATCTAGTTAGGACCCATTTAAGTAAAGTCTAAAGGATCGTATGCGGAATGAAGTACCTAATTAGTTAGAGAACCAAAGTCACCGAAGTAGGTCGACGTATTAGCAAGTTTGAGTGGCAGTGGGCTGGCCATATCTGACGCGGAACTGATAACCGCTCAGGTAGACGTGTTCTAGAGTAGAGACATAGTGTAGGAGCCTTGAAACTCGAAGGAGTGATGACATAATAATTCTGGAAGTGTCTGGCAGCGAAAAACCGAAGATTGGGCGTGTGACGTGTCTTGGGAGAAACATATATATGTCCACGTATGTATTTGCCGCTGAAGAGGGCAAAAGCGTGCTCGCAGCCTCGAAACAAGGCACAGAGGTGGAAAATTCCATTGGTATCCTCAAAGGACTTTCTCTGGACAAAAAAGCCTATGCCCAACAGTGGCATGTCAGACTGATTATTTTGATGGCGATACGTAGAGATGTTCAATGTTTTGTAAATAAAGTGTATATAAGCTCCTTTAGATTCAGTGCTGCCGTTTCACGTAACCCTGTAAAACAAAAATCACGGGCTACCTATCCACTACCAAACTTTTTTCTTCGTCCGCTTACACGGTTTATCTATATTACGTTTCCAAGTAATTTACCCCATTTACCCGACCGAACAGATAGGCGAAATGAAATCATTCATTCGAATAACTCGATTTTGAAAATTATTCGATTGCACGACAAGATTACGAATTTTTTTAAAATGCTAAATTAATAAGACGATTTCCTCTTCTGGTGATAAGAGGTAACGCCTGTCCATGACCATTGCAGCAATACACAGAACTTTGAGTCGCAAAACAAAGTCCAGGGCATTGCTGCTTTGGCGCTCATTACTTTGAGTCTTTCGATGGTAAGTCCCAACGGCCCTGTAATTTTGGCAATACTCGCCACGCCTTGGCAGGCGGGTTGGCCAGCGCAGTTAGGTGTGATTGTTCAAGGAAGACGCTGCTGCCCATCTTCCGAATTACATCCCTTAGCCGACTCTTACGGCAACCACCGGTAGAGAGGGTGGGGTACTATTCTTACGTCGGCACCACCACGGCAAATTACCACAGCATATTCGAATAAGTAAATCGAATTAAAGGTATAATGTTTCAACCCATTCCTACCACGAAGCAATCGTAACGGCGTACGTGAAAAAACACGAATGTGCTCTTACCTTACTTACGGGTATTATGAAGTTAGGATGTCACACTATTTGCGGGAATCACCCGGTTTTCCGGATTTAAGGTTCATTTGTTTTTGTGCGAAAACTTTTCATTTATGGAAAGGTATTTCATAGAAGGTACTGTAGGGTTATGAAGCGTCTAGCTATCCCATATAAATTTCCTTGGCATTCACCTTACCCTTGGATACATAAGGTAACTCTTTATTGTTCACACCAGAAATAAAATATTGATAGCAGAAACGGCTTGACAATTGTACAACTACTGAACTGAACAGAACTTTACTTGGTGGTACATCTTAGCAGGAGGTCGTCTAGGTAGGTACAAAATCAAAATCAAAAACTCATTTATTCAGTTTAGGCCCTGGTAAGGCACTTATGATCGTTAAGTTACATGTTTGAATCTACCACCGGCTCGTAATTACACTTCAACTGAGAAGACTCCGGCAAGAAACTCTGCAAGGTATTTTTTTTTTGTGGATCTTTCTTTTCATATTAGGTTACAGTTTATTTATTATAACAGGTCTGTTACAGCAAAAAAAATCTTACATTTCTGACATTTTTACAATTTTATTGATTATTTATTAATTTATTTTTTATTGACAAATCCCCTATATAGCTAACTCTCAATAAGTGTACAAAATCTAACGAGTCCACGACAATAAAGATTATTCTATCCTAGATACATTTCTTCTAATACTTGTATTACAATCTAAATAGTCACTAAATTTACATTGCAATCTAAATCGTCACAAACATTTATTTTGCAATCTAAGCCGTTTTTACACTATACTACAATATTAACAATAAGCCGTAAAGGTTCGCTATACGCAAGAAAACAATAAGTTTCTTACAAATGAAACAAATTTCAATTTCAATCGGTAACAATTCCTAATCCGATGGTAAAATAAACAGAGATCGGTCCGATCTGAATTTCAAATGCAAAAACTTGGCACGCGGGCCGAATATATACCTTTTAAAACGGGGAGTCACGAAATGTTGAATGGCCCTTTTTGATTTACAAATGGAATTTAATACCTTTGGAATCTGCATAAAAATTTGAGAATCGCTGTCGTTTTCTTACATTATACAAACCTAGCTACGTTTTATATCGTCTTATTTAACCAAATAAAGTATTTTCCTTTTCTGTTGCTCTTATTTATGAAATATACGAAACCTATATAAGCATTTCACAATGGCAACTGACTTGGTTTTTAATTTTTGTTTTATTTATGCGGGATTACAAAGATCGGTTACTTTACTACGCTTTATAATTCGAGAAATATATTTAATTTGTAGCGATGATAGCTTAAAGGTTAGCGCAGTCGGTTAATACGTCGAAGGGCGTAGGTTCAACAATGAGCTTGAGCAATGAGGAAAACATCGTGAGGAAACCATAGCGTGGTGGTAGGATACCTTCTAGTACTCGGCTGGCTAGCTACCACTCTCAAGTTGAAAATCTGTCGCCAAGCATCTAAAGGTGTGTTCCGGCAGCCTAAAAAAAAAAAGATAACATGAGAACCGCAGGGCGTAGTATAAGTACCCCGTTAAAATATTTTACCTGCTCCACATAAGTTTGATTTTCCGCCTTCCATGTCGGTTTCCACCTGGCCACTGCGTAAGGAATGCAAAATTAAATCAATTGCAGTCAAGTTCAAGAAGTGGGATGAATAAAGATATTCAAGAAAGGGAAGTTTTCATGGAATTTTCTTTGAATTCCTTCAACAAAATGGAATGTTTGGATGATAGGGGTACGTCCATTGAATACAAATTAGATCATTTTGAAAGCGGTGTTTTAGGCTGAATTTCATTTCTGTGTTTTTGTATGTTTGAACGATGCTGCGAAGGCTTGTCGGACGTAAAATGGAATTATAATTTTATACTGGATCACCGTAACTGTAATCGAGATTCTATGTAGAATTTGTAAAGTTTATAAGCCGACATTTTGATTGGAAATTTATAGGATAGCGTGTCCACAGTTTTTGTTTTTAATTGGATAAATGTTTACTGGCCAGAAATAATTATATGCATCTGTCGGCGCTTGGATATTTTTAAAGTGACAAGTAACGGAACTGACAGTGACGGTTGGCAGCAGATGGCTGACAGCTGACATTTCTCCACTCTGACACAACTTTGGGCGCTAGTGACAATAACGTGCGGTGCGATGGAAGTGATCGGGTGATCGGATTGATGAGTGTGACACATATGAGTGTGTTTGCAATAAAATGCGAATATACCATTGTCAATATCATTAATGGTAGTTTTAATCCTCCTCGCCCGTTTATCCACGTCTACCATCGACGTTTCACATGAACCCGGACTTCTATGATTCGGGCCACGTGCCTTCACATCTATGAACCACAGACTTTGTACAATAAATAAATATTGTAGGACATTACACACAGCGTCATCTAACCCCAAACTAAGCAAAGCTTATACGGTGAAAATCAGATAACTGATTTAATACTTTAATACTTTTTTATTATTAAAGAATCTCACAATGGTACACAGTACGTACTCAAAAAAAAAAGCAATTATAGATCTCCGATTACCGAATTTCGTAAAGCAATAAACAACTCCACCTCCAAAACAAATTAATTTCCCGTTAGCTTTAATAATTTTATGTAACGTTCCCGTCGTGATAGAAAACGTTCATCGCTTAATAAAGACAATTAAGTTAATTGGCGACGGTCCTCAAGTTGGGCGGAATTCTGTGCCACTTGAGCTTTGAATGGAGAGTATAACGTAACGCTGGCATAGAAGCGCGAGCACACACTTGCGATCTTCAGTCGCTCATGATAGAGCAACTTTAATCGTCGTGTAGAGTTAACGAAAGAGCCATCTCTTAAAAGCATTGTTTCTAGTTAAAAGCAAGCCAACAAATTTCACGTTCGCCCCGCACATACGCTATTCCGTAATTATAAAGGAATTAGGTTTTTTTTTAAATGTAAAAGTAATGAGAAGGACGAGACGCTCTCCTGATGTTAAGAGATAACGCATGTCCATGACCATTGCAACGATACACATAACTTTGAGTAACCAAACAAAGTCCAGGGCATCGCTGCTTTGGCGCTCATTACTTTGAGACATTCGATGGCTAGTCTTGACAGCCCTATAATTTCGCTAGCTGCAGTACCCTTCAAACTAATATATAAAAACAAAATAAAAAAACGAAATACTACAAAAAAATAACTATACTTATAAATGAATTCTCTAGTGACCTTTTAAATATGTAATTATAATACACCTAGAAACACATAGTTTCGAAATGTTATATAGATCTGAAAATGTGAATTGAATTGAAATTAATATTATTACATTCTGTTTTGTGTGTTATCACATCACATCAGCCATAAGACGTCCACTGCTGGACACAGGCCTCCTCCTGGGGGGGTTTTGCCAATACTCGCCACGCTTGGCAGGCGGGTTGGCGAGCGCAGTTAGGTGTGATTGTTTAAGGAAGACGCTGCTGCCCATTTTCCGGATTACATCCCCTACCCTAGCCGACTCTTACGGCCACCACGGGTAGAGAGGGTGGGGTACCATTCTTACGCCGGCACCACCACGGCAGTGTTATGAAATCAATAAAATAAATAAACTGGAACACAGTAATTCTTACACACTACTGCTTGGTGGCAAAATATCTGGTACTGTCGTGGTACTTACCTCTTACTTAGGAGATCTACCACTAAGTAAAATGGAATCTATATTTGACCGTATTGTTGGAATTACACAAACATAACTCGCAAATCTAATAAAATTTAAGAGTAAACTAATTGATCTACTACAATGTTTTCTTATAAACGGATAATGAATGGTATGTTCGTTTCATGACTATTTATTAAATTCATGTAACTTATATATTATATTTACGAAAAAAGCTAAATTATCTGAAAAAGAAATCTGTTCTGTATCGTGTTTTTCACTTTATCAATTTTCGTCAACAGACAGAAAAAGGTTTCTAAATTGTTACACAATAAATATAAAATATATGGGAGATTTAAAAGTTTGATTTTAAATACAACATAAAGAAATTTTTTTGGTTCTCTGTGCTGTGGCAGCGATTGTACAAGCTGACTAATTAGGTCCCCGAGTGTGCGGCGGACCTGCCATGTAATACCATCATAAAGCGTCTCTCTTTATAGCTGAATTTCCATTAGGGACATTTCGCGTAGGCGTCCAACGTAGACAATGTGTTGCCTTTGACTTAGGCGCCGTCATCACAAGCGATTTCACTTCAAACGATACCTGTATCACATATTTTAAACAACGTTGCAATCTTAGAATATAGAAATAAGTTTCAATATTAGATAAAACAATCGTCTTTTGTTTTTTTATTCTCATTTCATTATTATTTATGTCATCGTCATGTTTATTTCTATTCACGTGTTCAACCATCGCAGCTACGACGCAGCACGGGGCTTCTAAATGAAATAGTAGTTAACGTCAGTCAGTTGCGAGACCTTCTAAAAAAGGACTCTACAACACTTGCGAGTGAAACGCTGTGCTAGCCGCGCCGCTATTGCACCCACTCCGACCCCCACTTACTGAGCACAAAATCACAAAATGCTGACAGTTCCAGGCGGAGCTTCAAGCGCCATCTTGAAAAAAAGTTTTTGGCCGATGTCTCAGAAACTATGCACTTTAGGGCAAAAGTTATTGAGACAATTTTTAAAGTGACAAGTAACGGAACTGACAGTGACGGTTGGCAGCAGATGGCTGACAGCTGACATTTCTCCACTCTGACACAACTTTGGGCGCTAGTGACAATAACGTGCGGTGCGATGGAAGTGATCGGGTGATCGGATTGATGAGTGTGACACATATGAGTGTGTTTGCAATAAAATGCGAATATACCATTGTCAATATCATTAATGGTAGTTTTAATCCTCCTCGCCCGTTTATCCACGTCTACCATCGACGTTTCACATGAACCCGGACTTCTATGATTCGGGCCACGTGCCTTCACATCTATGAACCACAGACTTTGTACAATAAATAAATATTGTAGGACATTACACACAGCGTCATCTAACCCCAAACTAAGCAAAGCTTATACGGTGAAAATCAGATAACTGATTTAATACTTTAATACTTTTTTATTATTAAAGAATCTCACAATGGTACACAGTACGTACTCAAAAAAAAAAGCAATTATAGATCTCCGATTACCGAATTTCGTAAAGCAATAAACAACTCCACCTCCAAAACAAATTAATTTCCCGTTAGCTTTAATAATTTTATGTAACGTTCCCGTCGTGATAGAAAACGTTCATCGCTTAATAAAGACAATTAAGTTAATTGGCGACGGTCCTCAAGTTGGGCGGAATTCTGTGCCACTTGAGCTTTGAATGGAGAGTATAACGTAACGCTGGCATAGAAGCGCGAGCACACACTTGCGATCTTCAGTCGCTCATGATAGAGCAACTTTAATCGTCGTGTAGAGTTAACGAAAGAGCCATCTCTTAAAAGCATTGTTTCTAGTTAAAAGCAAGCCAACAAATTTCACGTTCGCCCCGCACATACGCTATTCCGTAATTATAAAGGAATTAGGTTTTTTTTTAAATGTAAAAGTAATGAGAAGGACGAGACGCTCTCCTGATGTTAAGAGATAACGCATGTCCATGACCATTGCAACGATACACATAACTTTGAGTAACCAAACAAAGTCCAGGGCATCGCTGCTTTGGCGCTCATTACTTTGAGACATTCGATGGCTAGTCTTGACAGCCCTATAATTTCGCTAGCTGCAGTACCCTTCAAACTAATATATAAAAACAAAATAAAAAAACGAAATACTACAAAAAAATAACTATACTTATAAATGAATTCTCTAGTGACCTTTTAAATATGTAATTATAATACACCTAGAAACACATAGTTTCGAAATGTTATATAGATCTGAAAATGTGAATTGAATTGAAATTAATATTATTACATTCTGTTTTGTGTGTTATCACATCACATCAGCCATAAGACGTCCACTGCTGGACACAGGCCTCCTCCTGGGGGGGTTTTGCCAATACTCGCCACGCTTGGCAGGCGGGTTGGCGAGCGCAGTTAGGTGTGATTGTTTAAGGAAGACGCTGCTGCCCATTTTCCGGATTACATCCCCTACCCTAGCCGACTCTTACGGCCACCACGGGTAGAGAGGGTGGGGTACCATTCTTACGCCGGCACCACCACGGCAGTGTTATGAAATCAATAAAATAAATAAACTGGAACACAGTAATTCTTACACACTACTGCTTGGTGGCAAAATATCTGGTACTGTCGTGGTACTTACCTCTTACTTAGGAGATCTACCACTAAGTAAAATGGAATCTATATTTGACCGTATTGTTGGAATTACACAAACATAACTCGCAAATCTAATAAAATTTAAGAGTAAACTAATTGATCTACTACAATGTTTTCTTATAAACGGATAATGAATGGTATGTTCGTTTCATGACTATTTATTAAATTCATGTAACTTATATATTATATTTACGAAAAAAGCTAAATTATCTGAAAAAGAAATCTGTTCTGTATCGTGTTTTTCACTTTATCAATTTTCGTCAACAGACAGAAAAAGGTTTCTAAATTGTTACACAATAAATATAAAATATATGGGAGATTTAAAAGTTTGATTTTAAATACAACATAAAGAAATTTTTTTGGTTCTCTGTGCTGTGGCAGCGATTGTACAAGCTGACTAATTAGGTCCCCGAGTGTGCGGCGGACCTGCCATGTAATACCATCATAAAGCGTCTCTCTTTATAGCTGAATTTCCATTAGGGACATTTCGCGTAGGCGTCCAACGTAGACAATGTGTTGCCTTTGACTTAGGCGCCGTCATCACAAGCGATTTCACTTCAAACGATACCTGTATCACATATTTTAAACAACGTTGCAATCTTAGAATATAGAAATAAGTTTCAATATTAGATAAAACAATCGTCTTTTGTTTTTTTATTCTCATTTCATTATTATTTATGTCATCGTCATGTTTATTTCTATTCACGTGTTCAACCATCGCAGCTACGACGCAGCACGGGGCTTCTAAATGAAATAGTAGTTAACGTCAGTCAGTTGCGAGACCTTCTAAAAAAGGACTCTACAACACTTGCGAGTGAAACGCTGTGCTAGCCGCGCCGCTATTGCACCCACTCCGACCCCCACTTACTGAGCACAAAATCACAAAATGCTGACAGTTCCAGGCGGAGCTTCAAGCGCCATCTTGAAAAAAAGTTTTTGGCCGATGTCTCAGAAACTATGCACTTTAGGGCAAAAGTTATTGAGACAATTATTATAGAGAATAAAAGCCCGCACTTTTTATTGCCTGTAAACTTTTTTGTAAAACTTACCGTTTACGATTTATAGCCCATTTAATGAACCAGTTTTTCTAATATTTCAAGAGTTATTGGCCGAGGTAGAAAAACCATATCAGAATATATATATATTATAGGTAATTTAGTGCGAGGTTGACCAAAAAAAACGCCTATTTTACTGGGCTAGTTTTAATATTTTGTGCGTAGCTTAAGTTTATTTAAAGTTAAAGAGAAAATGTGTTAAGTTGACAAAGCTCACGGACCCCGATGTTTGTGGAGCCGAAATAAAAAAAATCCTTTGTGTAAGTTTTTATAGGAAATGTACACAAAGAACACCCTAAATCAATCTTGTTCATTCGTAACAACGTTTCTGTTTTTATTCCATCGTATATCGTTTTCCTCGTTTCTCCAAGATAATTCCTCTGTAATGACTGTACGGATTTACAACGGATCTTGATATCTTTCTTACGACGCAATAGAAACTTATTATATGACTATTATATGACTGTTAAATGACTTCTGAAAACACGGAACAACTGCTATATTTGCAGATTGCAATGCGTGTTGGGGTTTTCTTTCATTTGCTTTGTTTTTGGGTGGTATAAGGTTAATCATTATTGATTTTTCTTTGTTTTCGCATCTCACTTAGTACATATGCCAGTAAATTGATACTTTCATGATAAGTCAAGTAAGTCTAAGTCACAGTCACAAAAAATAAGCCTAAGTCGAATCCGGTCATACCCTAGTAAAGTGTGATAAATTTAGTACAATGATAGATAAGTAATAGAATTGTATAATAGTAATGGCAATTGTATAAAAGTAATGGTAATTGTATAATAGTAATGGAAATTGTATAATAGTAATTGAAATGGTAAGTGGTAATGGTAATTTAGTTTAGTAGAATGGAATGAATCTAAAAAATCGTTTTTTTTTTTTCATGTAAAAGTTATGAGACGAACGAGACTTTCCTGATGATAAGACATTAGCGCCTATCCATGACCATTGCAGCCGTACACAGAACGTTGATTAGCAATACGCAGTCCAGGGAATCGCTACTTTGGCGCTCATTACTTTGAGAATTTCGATGGTTAGTTACAATAGCTCTGTAATTTCGCTAGCTGCAGTACATTTCAAATCGGAACACA
This sequence comes from Biston stratarius, assembly GCA_950106695.1. Taxonomy (NCBI): domain Eukaryota; kingdom Metazoa; phylum Arthropoda; class Insecta; order Lepidoptera; family Geometridae; genus Biston; species Biston stratarius. The sequence goes on along the minus strand of OX467114.1, from coordinate 1,767,345 downwards.
GCAACAAATAGAATAATTATAAATATCATAGATACACATCTGACACCAAACTAAGCAAAACTTGTGCAATGAATAACTTATAGAATACTTTAATACTTTATTTTTGTAAACACATACTAAAATGTAATGTAAATGTAACTAATGTTTAAACACTACTGCTTGGCGGCAGAATATCCGGTACTGCGGTGGTACCTACCCAGACGACTTCCTGCTAAGGAGATCTACCACCAAGTCAGAAATGACTACTGACGTCACACATACATCCAAACGCAGTGCGTTTATCTCTTGTATTTCCTTTATTTTTATACGATCGCTTGTTTCCCTTTCGGCCCGGATTATGCTAGCGCCAGTAATTGACTGTAGGGATCAGCCGCCGATCGCAATATCCCTGTTATAACACAATATCACGAAACAGTATGCAGTATATGAATAATACGCTTACAGAAAGTTTGGAGAGATATAAATGATACTTCATCATCTTCCAGATCCTTCTTTATCTGCTGGATATAGGCCTTTCTATTTATCTCAGTCCTGTGTCAATCTGGTCTAGGTTCAACCCGCGACGATGACAATATCGTCGACCCATCTTGCGGCTGGACGGCCAACGCTCTGTTGCAACCTTACTCCGCCTGTCATCACTTCACCTAGCAACGTGTTCTGTCCAGCTCTACTTGAAGTTCATAACAGCGATAGCAACGTCTCGAACTTACATTCTTTGCATCCCCCTGGCTAAGTGACAATTGTAGTAAGCATAATGTATTAATATCTATAACTGTAAACTGTAACCTAATATAAAAAAAGAAAGATCCACAAAAAAAAATGCCTTGCCGAGTTTCTTGCCGGAGTCTTCTCAGTTAAAGTGTAATTACGAGCCGGTGGTAGATTCAAACATGTAACTTAACGTTCATAAGTGCCTTACCAGGGCCTAAACTGGATAATTAAATGACTTTTTAATTGATTTTGAATACCGGTTATAATTTTGAAAAAAAAAACGACTTTGATATTGGCTGAGCTGTATTTAGTATTGTAATAGACTGCGAGTGCGAAATTCTTAATTTAGAAATCAAGTCGTAATTACAAGACTCGACTGATATAGGTATTATATATTATTATATGACAGCCCTGTTGGCTCATTGGGAGTATGTCTGCCTGAGCTGTGGGGCGTGGGTTCGATTCTCGCTAAGGACAAATGTTTGTTTGGTATAAACAAATGTTTGTTCTGTGTCTGGGTGTTCTGTATGTATTATAAGTATGTATTTACAAAAAAAAAAGTATTTATGTATTCTATCAGTTATCTGACTTCCATCACACAAGCTCTGCTTAGTTTGGGGTCAGATGGCGCTGTGTGTAATGTGTCCTACAATATTTATTTATATTTATTTACAATATATATACTCCACTTCTCGATATATTACGAATCTATCGAGTTGCGACCTCAAACTCAAGTCAGATGTGTACTCGAGTCTGCTTCAGTAACAAGTTGTATTCGAGTCTGGTAAGCAGTACTATGATTTACTACTAAGCAGTATTATGTTTGGTGATTGAGCGGTATAGTTTTTATTTTTATTTTATGGCTTGACAGGCTTGGTATTTGACCACAACTCACCTGATGTTAAGTGACGATGTGGTCGAAGATGGTAAAGCACACCTAGCCTGGAATGGAACTGGCTCTTAAGTGCCGGCTGCCGGAACACACCGTTAGATGCTTGGCGGCAGATTTTCAACTTGAGGGTGGTTGCTAACCAGGAGAGTACTTACTAGAAAGTACTCTACCACTATGTTATGGTTTCCTCACGATGTTTTCCTTTACCGGCAGCTCAAGCTCATTGCTGGGGTTTGAATCCACGCGCTTTGGCATGCGAACCGACCGCGCTAACCACTGAGCTATCATCATTACATCGCTTGCTCTGATGACGATGATGAAAGGTGCCTTGTGTCCTTCTTTGTAGCTCTGACGACGTGTATGTAGAATTTCGTCATGAAAGCATAACAAATTCCAGTTCGAAGAGGACTGGAGCTAGCGAAATTTCAGGGCTGTTCAGACTAACCATCGAAAGTCTCAAAGTAATGAGTGCCAAAGCAGCGATGCCCTGGTCTTTGTTCAGCTACTCAAATTTATGTGTATCGCTGCAATGGAGATGGACAGGCATTATCTCTTACCATCAAGAGAACGTCTCCTTCGTCTAATTACTTTTACCTTTAAAAAAAAACAGATTGTATATTTTTTGTCTCCAAATAATTTATCAGCTTTAATCTCACGCTCCTCTGCGAGAATATCACTCCTTATTTGCTAGGCATTACATAATTGAATAGAGTCTGTGAAACCATAAAATATTTACCTTTTCATTCAGAAGTAGGCACTATTTTCATAAAAATATTCAGATCCAATAAAAACTTGGCCAGAAACTCTCTCGAGGCTTGAATTTCATATTTACCTCATGGTTTTAGGGTTCCGTGCTTATATTAATCTTATTTTGTTCATTAGACAATATTTGTTCAGTTATCAATTTTTTTTTTGTTAAAATTTTTTCCTTTATATTTAACGCAGCACGATCGTTTTTTTACACAAAAACCGGCCAAGTGCGAGTCAGACTCGCGCATCGAGGTTTCCGTACAAACCTGTAGGTATATAAGTAATAGTTATGGTATTTTTTTAAATTTATTTTTCCTTCATCTGTGCTATAAGACGTTCCTTCGTACCAAATTTCAAGTTCACGGGAAGTACCCTGTAGGTTTTGATTCCCTTGCGAGTGTCGAAAATTTGGAGCATAAACGGCTGTATCTTTTGATTGCGTTAACTTAGAAGTTTGATTTTTTCACAGCTCCAAGGGACAGTGGACGTCTTACGGCTGATGATAATGATGAAGGGACAGTAGACCTGAGTATTTGTTATGAATTTCAGCTTTCTCCTTCAGTTTTCACCATTAATATAACTTAAATAAAACAGAACACTGAGCCATAATAAATACGCACTTTTCTTTTTTTTTACGAATTTATATATTTTTTTGCTCTTCACTCCATTCATTGCGTTCAATGATTGGTAAAGCAGTAAATCGCGATTTGATTCGGCTTTGCTTCACTTAAATTGATATTGGATTTTCATGGGAATTAAACAGCAAGTGGTCCTAGCAAGTTCTTTTGTGAAACAAATTAAAATAAATCTCTAAAAAGAATTTATGTAGTGCGTTTTAACGGTCGGTTTAAGATTACTTAAGATACGACAAAAAATTAAGATATTTTGAACACACATGCGAAATGACAGACATTCTACCTAGTGAAGCGTGCTTCATCCCAGACCAAATACCTATACGAGTATGCTTAAGGCGGTCCCAGTCAGTTAAGAAGTCCATCTATCTTACCGCACATTTTTTTATTTATGGTTGACAGGCTAGGTGTTTTGATTACAGTTCACCTGATGTTAAGCGACGGTGTGGCCGAAGATGGTAAAGCACACCTAGCCTGGAATGCTACTGGCTCTCAAGTGAGACTGTCGGAACACACCGTTAGATGCTTGGCGGCAGATTTTCAACTTGAGGGTACCTAGCCAGCCGCGTACTTGAAAGTACCCTACCACCATGCTTTGGTTTCCTCACGATGTTTTCCTTCACCGGCAGCTCAGGCTCATTGTTGGGGTTTGAACCCACGTCCTTCAGCATGCGAACCGACCGCGCTAACCACTGAGCTATCATCGCTACAATACACAGTCACATTTCGCTGAGCAAAAATATGGAAGTTACGCGTTAACGATGTTTCGTATGACTTAAAAAAAAACTTGTTAAACAAATACAAACCATAAAATAAAGTATTGGGCTCAACCCTTGTTATTTAATATGTCTTAATATAAAATTAACACAATGTTCTTTAGTATTATTTGGAGGTTATTTTGATCTTTAAATTATAAATAACTAGCTTTTACCCCCGACTTCGACCGCGTGGAATTTATCAAATAAACTCTGAAAATTTTCACACTTCAACTCGTTAGTCTTTTACGCCTTAACTTGGGGGAGGTTCTAAATCCACTGCTGGACATAACCATCCCCTGATGATTTCCTTAAAGACTTATTGGAAGCGGCTCGCATACAGCACGTTCCTGTGGTCTTTATTAAAACCTGTTCTAAATTTAAAAACAAAAGAACGTCGAGAGGAAATCTCAAAAACACTATACAGAAAATAATTTTACATAAAATAGTACAGACACATTTTTATCCGAGATATATTACTTCGAATAACTCAGAGAAAAGCCACAAAATTTAATCTTCTCCTATGCCGTGAATTTCAACGTTATTTCGTAGAGCATTGAATTGTGGTTTTTATCTAAATATTAAATTTTCTCAACTAAATAAGACCCTTACATCACGATTATAATTTAATTCTATAGCTAATAAATATATTAAATTTACATTTATTTGGTGCCGTGGTTGCCGTAAGAGTCGGCTAAGGGATGTAATCCGGAAGATGGGCAGCAGCGTCTTCCTTGAACAATCATACCTAACTGCGCTCGCCAACTCGCCTGCCAAGCGTGGCGAGTATTAGCTAGCAATTCATTATATTAGTGTGATATACATATATATAAGGTTACATGAAACGGTGCTACTTTTCCGAAAAATGGATATTATATTTATCATTTCTTTTATCTTATCATTCTTAACAGCTCTATTGGCTCATTGGTAGTATAGAGTTAAGAGTTGTAGGGCGTGGATTCGATTTACACCCAGGACAAAGATTTTGTGGTAAAAACAAATGTTTTTTATGTGTCTGGGTGTTTTGTATGTATTATAAATATGTATTTACAATAAAACAGTGTTTAAGTATTCTATCAGTTATCTGCCTTCCATAGTACAAGCTTTGATACGAAGCTACGATATATACTTATTTTATTTTAACATGATATTTATAAAACAGACACAATTAATGTCATTTAAATACATTCTCGACTAGAAATGGAACCCGAAACCTCTGACACCTATTGTGCTTTCACTGAGCCATAGAAGTCATTGATTTTGATTTTGTAGCTATGATAGCTTAGTGGTTAGCGCGGTCGGTTCACATGCCGAAGGGCGTGGGTTCAAACCCCACAATGAGCTTGAGCTGCCGGTGAAGGAAAACATCGTGAGGAAACCATAGCGTGGTGGTAGGGTACTTTCTAGTACTCGGCTGGCTAGCTACCACCTTCAAGTTGAAAATCTGCCGCCAAGAATCTAATGATGTGTTCCGGCAGCCTCACTTGAGAGCCAGTTCCATTCCAGGCTAGGTGTGCTTTACTATCTTCGACCACACCGTCAGTTAACATCAGGTGAGTTGTGGTCAAACACCTAGCCTGTCAGCTATAAATAAAAAAAAAAAAAAAATTATACACCTAATGTCCGAGAAAAATATATTGCAGAGTTCATACTTTTTATTTGCCATTTTCTTGACACTTGACCTGTTTTTTTGTCACAAAGGTTTGACAGGTACTCAGTGGACATTTACAACCGTGTCAAGGGTGAAGTGATAGTGCTGTTAAGTTTTATGAGGAAGACGCTTTAGTGTGACACACTGTGTAGTGAATCGCATCCTTATAGAGCTAGTGCTCTTGAAGCACTACCAAGTGAGTTAATAGACAGTCAAAAAGCTATTTGTATTCAGTGACTGATTATGAAACAGATTCGATAACTTCCATATACGACTTATCTAATAATGAAGTATCCGAAACTCCATCACAGAACAAAAGGAAAACAAACCAAATGATGATTTAATGGACGAAGTCCTCCGTAAATAATAAATAAAAAACTTTGTCTCCCAGCGCCAACACGTTAAATCTTAATTTTAATTTTGTAACTTTCAACCGAATTTCTGTCCAACTCGTCCTTTTTGATGTAGATTACTTTTAACTTTCTGGCGTTTTCATTAAGAATTGTGAATAAATGTTGCAGCCGTTTTGTGGTTATTCTTTGATTAGAAATTGCTGCGTTATTATATGATATAGGAGTTTTGTTTTATTGTTAAGGGTCTTGCGAGCTTTTACAGATCTTTGGCTTTTTATTGTCCGAGTATCTCACACAGAAGTTCATACCAGCAAGCGTGGAATGCGTTACCTGAGTGGGTGTTCCCTGATGGATACAATCTGGGTGTCTTCAAGTCGAGAGTGGCCGACTCTCTCGCCAAATGTGGCCGACTCTCTCGCCAAGGAGGGTGCGGAAAAGCAGGTAAGTGACGACGTTGTGGCTCTATGCAAACCATCAGCGATGGAAGTGCGGGAGCTACTGCGCCGTCACACCGAGAAAGAACAACAAAACTTGTGGGATAAGAAAGACGACTGTAAACATGGTAAGACCGCCTTTCCAATTCTTAACAGGAAGATTACTAACAATCTATTGAAGTTGCAACGACAGGACCTTCGTCTCTTAGTAGGCCTCATAACCGGTCATTGCAACTTGAATAGTCACCTCTTTAAACTAGGAGCCACGGATAGTCCGCTATGCCGTGGCTGCTTGCAAGAAAATGAAACTGTAGAGCATGTGCTTTTCCATTGCAAAGCCACAGAAGCCACTAGAATTACTACTAGGCTGCATGAAGCTGCTTCGCTATCAATCATGTCGCCGCAACACCTCGCTTGTTTCTCGTCATCAACGCCATCAAACTTTCCATCTAACTCACTGGAGCTACTATGCCAGCGTCCTAGAGCCTCGCTCCGATACTTCAAGGAGCTGGGTTGGCTCGGGTAGATGCTGGTAGGGGGAAATGCACAATACACCCCAAGCGGGACGTCAGTGCAGGACTTATCGCCCCCACTTTGAATAAGAATAAGAATAAGTCGAGAGTGAATCGATATCTTCTAGGTGAGCGTGCTCCATCGTAGATCACATATAGATCGCGACCTTTGATCCACCTCGCTTCAAACAAAGGGTTAATACTGAATAGGCAACGCACTGACAATGCCCCTGGTATTGTAGGTGTCCATAGGTAGCGGTGACCACTTACAGGAGACCCGTCGCTTGTTTGACACTTTTTCAGAAAAAAAAAAATTGTCTTAGCGAGATTGTATTCATCCGGGAACACCAACTTTGGCAGCAAATCCCATTGTTTAGCGGTTTACTTCGGTTATTCATAATCTCTGTGTTTTATATCGGTAAAGTATAGTAAAATTATGAATACTTATGAATAACAAGCAAGTATAAAAATATTTTAATACTTATGTGAATGAATACTTCTAAATAGCAAGCGAGTACTAAAACATTTTTAATATTTATGTGAATGAATAGCAAGCAAGTATTAAAATATTTTTAAATAACTCACAACATACCCTTAACAGTATCGAAAGGTTCTGTTACAAAAAAGTTTTGCCTAATAACTGCTGAGTGCTAATTAATAAAAATGAAAGTTGAACATCAGAGAGCTTACGAATATTGTTCTAGATTAATTATTGAAATACTTTTAGACTTACTTTAGACATTATAAGAGTTTTTTTTTGGATTTTTGTTCTAAATTAGCTATTTATTTTGTACATAATTCAGAAATCATTCGCGTAGATTTTTTTATGGTTGATAGGCTATGTGTTTAACCTAATGTGTTAAGTGACGGTATAGTCGAAGATGGTAAACACACATAGCCTGCAATGGAATAAGCTCTCAAGTGAGGCTGCCGGAATACACCGTTATATGCTTGTCGGCAGATTTTCAACTTGAGGGTGGTAGCTAGCCAGCCGCGTACTAGAAAGTACCCTACCACCACGCTATGGTTTCCTCACGATGTTTTCCTGCACCAGCATTTCAAGCTCATTGTTTGGGTTTGAACCCACGCCCTTCAGCGTGCAAACCGTCCGCGCTAAGCACTGATATCGCCACGGAGAAGTACACGTTTGTATATTTTTTTATGTACTAACTACTACTACTCAACCTACTGGTTGAAACTGTATCTGCTAATCAAGACAAAGTGAAGGTAAAAATAGATAAGTTCACCTGATGTTAAGTAACGGTGTGGTCGAAGATGGTAGACATCAATTTTGCTCGATATGATATCAATAGATAATGTAATCTTTCGCTTACAGCAATGTGGTTTTAGTGGATATATTACGAAAATTGTATTTATTGAAAGAAATCATTTTTTTATACAATTTCTACATTCACCGTATGTCGCTGTAAGGCTAATATTATACGAACTTGAAATATGTAGCATTTTTTTTTATTGCTGACAGGCTAGGTGTTTGTCCACAACTCACCTGATGTTAAGTGACGGTGTGGTCGGAGATAGTAAAGCACACCTAGCCTGGAATGGAACTGGCTCTCAAGTGAGGCTGCCGGAACACACCGTTAGATGCTTGGCGGCAGAAGAAGTCAAGTTGCAAGTTGCACTCGACTGCGTTAGCCACAAAAAAACGTAAAAAATAAGAACCACGTATAAACATGTTTTTAATATTACGTAGTTGAATTTAAGGCGATATAAATATTTTAATATAAAATTAAAATAAACAAAATGAAGGAAAATTTGTGTTACAATTTATATAGTGTTAAATTTGTTTGCAACTTATTGCCCGTGCAGAAAATTTGCCCACTCGACTAATGTGTAGCGGTGTCTACGCCGTAGAGGGAACATCTACGGCGTAGCATCGTAGCTTGGTATTAAGCAGACCGTAGGTAGTAATGGTAAAATTCCAGCATAAGCTACCATAAAGATACCAACTACCAAAATGGCGTCAACTAGTCACAATTATGCGGAAAGATTGAATACTACTAAAAAACATTTTTTTTTTTATGTTAGTGTAATGAGTCGTACGAAACGCTTTCACGATGGCGAAAGTCAAGCCGCATATTTTTTATTTATTTATAGTTACAGTTGTATATATCTTTTTGATTTCTAGCTATACTTTGTACAAATGTAAAATTGTTTGTGTTAATTTAAATGTAGTCTTTATTTCCAAAGCGTACCGTGGTTTCACTCGCAATTTTTGGGATTAATAATAGCCAAGATTTATTTATTATTTACTAGCGACCCGCCTCGGCTTTGCATATGTGCAATGAAGATATTTATGTGGTGCATATGCATGTATTATACATATAAACCTTCCTGTTGAATCACGCTATCTATTGGTAAAATTCGCATTATAATCCGTTCAGTAGTTTTAAGTTTATCGCTAACAGACAAACAGACTCGGCGGACGACTTTGTTTTATAATATATAGTAATTTACTACATACATTACACAATTATTTTTTGTATTGTTTCATTGTTTCAGTGTATTGTCTATCTGCTTTCCAAATTTCATCTAAATCTTTTAAACCGTTAAGGAGTGAATAAATAACATACATACAAATTGTCAAAATTATAAATTAATAAATAAATGAGGAAACCGTAGTATGATGGCAACACAGTGGGCTCTCAAGTGAATTGCTTGGTTCCGTTAGATGCTTGGGGGTAAATTTTTAACTTGAGGGTTAGCCAGCAAAATAATAGAAAGTATAGAACTCGGTTAAAGTAAACGTTTGTAGTTCAAAAGATTAAATCTTGTAGTATCTTCATCGTGTGCGACAGGCTTTAGTAGAAATAAGGTACCTGCACACGATGTGCGGCCCGCTAGGTCAGACGGAGCGCCGACCGCGACTCGGGCCGCGTGTACTGCAATCCACTTTGGCAGCGTAAGCGGTTTTACCGTTCTCATTTCCATGGAATTGAGCTAAAATTGTAGAGAGAAACGGTAAAATGTTAATATCGCAACTATTGTGCTAATTGTAGCTCTTACATGCTTTTGACTGCCTTTGACGTTAGCTTATTTGCTTCCTGGGCTTTCAAATACAAGATATTTTAATGATTACTCTAAAGGTACAAGTTATATTTCGAATATATCTAAAAATAATATTAAAATCATGAAACATGAAAACATAATAATAAGAAAATTATGTCAATATAAATTAATAGAATATGTTCTTCAAGAGCTGTAGGTTCGATTCCAACCAAAGCAAACATTTATATGACAAATGATAAAATGTTTGTTCCGTGTCTTGGTGTTTTGTTTATATGGCATTGACAAAAAAAAAAACCAGATTCATTATTCATATTTTCGTTTTCTATTCATTCGTTATACTAATTTGTATATAAGTACAAGCTTTGCTTAGTTTAAAACTAGACGGTGTTGTGTGAAATGTCTTACAATATTTATTTATTTTAATATTTAAATGATCGTCAAAAGCATAAAATAGGGATTCTTAAAAGCAAGATCTTGGCTTGGTGGGCTCGGGTTTTATAGCAAAAATCTTCGAGACTCGATCCCGTGAATGGTTTCACATACGAGTACAAGTATTTAAGATAATCTAAGCGCTTATGCGTCACACTCGTAGCGAACCTATAATTTTTTTATTATAATGAAATCGTCACGCTTGTGACGTTTTCTCTAACTATAGAAGACCCGCCTGATTTAACAACAATTTCCGAACAACAAAATAATAAGAGTGAACAAGACGTTTTGCTGGCGGTACGGCATGACGCATGTCCATGCACAGAATTTTGAGTAACAAATACACAGCCCAGGGCATCGCTGTTTTGGCGCTCATTTCTTTAAGACTTTGTAGCGATGATAGCTCAGTGGTTAACGTGGTCGGTTTGCATGCCGAAGGGCGTGGGTTCAAACCCCGACAATGAGCTTCAGCTGTCGGTGAAGGAAAACATCGTGAGGAAACCATAGCGTGGTGGTAGGGTACTTTCTAGTACTCGGCTGGCTAGCTACTCTCAAGTTGAAAATCTGCCGCCAAAACATCTAACGCTGTATTCCGGCAGCTCACTTAAGAGCACGCCATCACTTAATCAGGTGAGCTGTGGCCAAACACTTAATCTGTCTCTAACAAAAATAAAACCCAAACTTCTTCATAGAAACTTAGAAACCAGATAAAGGAACATTTACATAGATATCCTCCTTGCAGTTCTTTATTCACGCCCGTGCCGTAATATAAAGTATAAGAAATTTCCAATATTACCCACGGACGTGAGAACTGAACGCGATCGTTTTCTGTACACTGCATGGTAAGTGAAATGGCCGCTTTGTTTCGATATTGTATTGAATGGCACAATAAAAGAGTTGTAATGAACTTACTCGTTACACTATATTTTATACTAGTGAGACGGGTAGTAAGAATGGGTATAGTCAGCTATCCTTAAAAGGTAGGTATAATATGCCACCGCGGACTTTTTAGAAGATCTATAAAGGAGGAATATCCCACCATGCATTGTTTTGTTCTATCTACGTTTATACTTTTAACGTAGCGCCATCTATTGGATGCTTACTCAATCCAGTTAATAAATCACCTTACACCGCCATCTATTTGAATTTTATGGAACTCACAGAGGTACGCCTTACTGGTTAAGAATATTATGAATTACTATGATATGATTTCGTCACAATTTTTTTCATTGAAACCTCTTGTATATTGCAGGGTATCAATCTCACGGTGTCGGCATGTTATCCGACGCGCTAACTACTGAACTGTCATCTCTACGAAAATAAATAAATTACTGTAATTGAGGAGTGTGCAATAGCTCGGCTGCAACTATACAACTTAGATTATTTCACCTCAAAATCAAACGATATTCATAAAGATCATCGCGCGGGCTACCTTTGAAATTAGTACCCTTTCGGCACATGTATACTTTCCTAAATTCACCCGTATTTTCCGTTATATAGGCCATAAAGGCCACTAGATATTGACAAGATAAATAATAATATAAATATCTCTTTATAGTTTACAAAAATTATAGCAATTGTAACAGTTTAAATACTTAACAATAGTATTTTTTGACAAGATAGGTGTTCGACCACAACTCCTACCTGTGTTAAGTGATTATGTGGTCGAAGATGGTAAATACGCTTAGCCTAGAATGAAATCTGCTGTCAAGGCTGCCGGAACACGTCGTTAGATTCTTGGTTAGAATTTTCAATTTGAGGGTGGTAGCTAGCCAGCCGAGTATTAGACAGTACCCTATCACCATGCTATGGTTTCCTCGCGATGTTTTCCTTCACTGGCAGCTCAAGCCCATTGCTAGGGCTTGAACCCACGCCTTTCAGCGTGCGAACCGACCGCGCTAACTACTGTTAAATTGATAATTGATGAATGGAAATTACAATTAAGATCGAAAAAATGAGGATTTGAAGACACCCAGATTGTATGCACCTACTCGGCCCCCAGCCGTTCGAACAATGAAAGTGGATTCAAATCGTTTCGTACGGGTTCTTTGAATGTCAACCATAAAACGATGTCACTTTTTCGAGCTTCTGGCCGCTCGATAGAAAAATGGGATGGGGGGGAATTAGAGCATGCAGACCTGAAGCACACTCTCCAAAATGTATCCGATAGATCAATTCGACTAAGTTTCCTCTTTCTATATTGTAAAAAAAACCGGCCAAGTGCGAGTCGGACTCGCGCACGAACGGTTTCTTACCATTATCTATTAAAAAGGCAAATCGCGTTTGTTGTATGGGAGCCCCCCTTAAATATTTATTTTATTTTGTTTTTAGTATTTGTTGTTATAGCGGCAACAGAAATACATTATTTGTGAAACTTTCAACTGTCTAGCTATCGCGGTTCTTGAGATGCAGCCTGGTGTCAGACAGACAGTAGAAGTCTTAGTAGAAGTCCCGTTTTTACCCTTTGGGTACGGAACCCTAAAAAAGAAAAGTAATTCAAAGTTGTCAAAGGTCACGGACCCCAGAGTCTGTGGAGCGCAATTTTAAATTAAAAAAATAAATCCGATAAGATACCGATAAACTAGCAACTTTGCGACGAAGTTCAAGGCTATGAAGATTAGTTTGAACGAGGGAGAAGAAGTAATTACGAAACAGAGATGATTTCAATTAATTTGTCGAAAAAATTTCTTTATTTTTATTTCAAAACACCGTATATACCTTCACGGAACAAGTGAATTCCAATTCACTCAGAAAAAATATAATATTTTCCTTTTGTATAAATAATTCAAAGCATAAAGTAGATGATGGATGCCGTGAATAGGACGCTTTGGTTTAGGATAGGATTGATGGCGAGTTATTTATGAGCGCGTGCGTGTACCGCCGTATCCTTGTTGCCGATGTATACAAAAATAAAATAATACTACATAGATACTGCGGATTCTCCTGATTTTTAACAACTTTATTTTGACTGTCCTACTAATTCATTCGGTAGCAGCTCTACTTCATGAGAAGATAGGTAGGTTTAGTAGGTGTTGATAGTAGTGTGTGCATTCAATTTCCACCCAGTAAAAAAGGAAGGTAGTTCTTTATTTATATTCAAAAGAAACCTTAAAGCATTCTCAAACTGAGGCGGCGCGCAGAGCTGTAAACATATTCGTGGACGCCGTCCAGCATAAGGATTAAGGCACATTAAATTACCCACATATAACATGTTGCCGTGGTGGTGCCGGCGTAAGAATTGTACCCCACCCTCTCTACCCGTGGTTGCCGTAAGAGTCGGCTAAGGGATGTAATCCGGAAGATGGGCAGCAACGTCTTTCTTCAACAAGCACACCTAACTGCGCTCGCCAACCTGCCTGCCAAGCGTGGCGAGTATTGGCAAAACCCCACCAGGAGGAGGCCTATGTCCAGCAGTGGACGTCCTATGGCTGATGATGTGATGTGATGTGCTGCGCGCAGGGAATTGAAGTCGCGCGGTTTATGTATGCAAACATCAAGGCGCGTCATTTCTGCGGTGTGTCATGTTTTCTGTATCACACAGAACAGATACCACACCCTATTTTTTCCATGGCAATAAAGCATATCACCCCGTATTTTTATATTACACTGGGACAGGTAAGTAACAACAGCCTAGTTAGACAACCGTCTGACTACATGTTATGTGTACACATAATATAAAGATTTAACTTAAATGAAAAAAAGGGTTAGAACGTCCATGTTTCTTATCCCAACCCTAGACAACAGAAATAAAAATTCAGTATATAGCCAAAGTGTTTTTCTAGGAGCCTACAAACCGCATTTTTATTGACAGACAAACAACGTATCGTCTTGTTTTTATAAACAATAATGTAGCTGAGTTTGAGGGCCTCCTTGTGTAGTGTCTTGGGGTGAGTTTATAGGCCAGGGTCTGTAAGAGGTCTTAAAACTTTGGCAATGCTTTTCTCTCTTTGTGATATTGATATAATTTTTTTCTGTTTACCAATTAACTTGAACTTGTTAAGTTAAATTTCTATGTAAAATATTTAGTGTATCGGAATACAAAAAATATGTCATCATCATCATCATCAGCCATAGAACGTCCACTGCTGGACATAGGTCTCCTCCTGGGGGGGTTTTGCCAATACCCGTCACGCTTGGCAGGCGGGTTGGCGAGCGCAGTTAGGTGTGATTGTTCAAGGAAGACGCTGCTGCCCATCTTCCGGATTACATCACTTAGCCGACTCTTACGACAATCACGGGTAGAGAGGGTGGGGTACTATTCTTACACCGGCATCACCACGACACAATGTAAAAAATATGTACCTACTTGATAAACTATTGATTGGATTGTAAGGTCAAAAAAATCAACGTCGAAACAGTGGTGCACAGCATCCATACTGTGAACTTTTTATTGCGATTGTTGTTAAGTGCTCAGGAGCAAATAACGTATTCCTTATATCCGCGCAATAAGGTTTGCATTCGCATAGCTTTTTCGTACGCGCCTAACAAGAATCGCTATAAACAGTTCACAGTACTTTGATTTGTCACTCTAAGATCTAGGTACCACTGCAGTGGACAGTTGCAGTTTTATAAATTATCCCACTGGTGGACGCTTCTCACTGTAAGAAGGGAAAGGCCATAGTCCACTACTCTGACCAAGTACGGGTTGAATTCCCGCATCTTACTAATTACTAAAATTTTACTAAAATTCCATAAAAAATATACATTTATTTTAGTCAATCTACAATTAGGGATAGTAACCGAAAATTATGGGAAAATATAGAAGCACTCAAATCTAAATATTTTATGAAAACAAGTAATTTATTTCACAAATAAAAAAACTTACTCAATAATACTTCCGCTCTCTCTCTCTCTCTCTGATATAACTCTTGAGCTCAAAATGAACTTCTGCACAGTAACGCCAGAATCAATTAAAACAATTTTTTTTTTTTTAGTAAAGCTCTAAAACGTTCGACGCTTCCAACTTTCAGCTTAAAGTGATTCTAAGTTCGGAATTTCTATGAGTTCTCAAATTTCTGGTTTCTGTTCCTTGATTAATGAGACGAGTTAGACATTACTTCTACGAGTGACATCCCTGTTGGCTCATTGGTGGAATATCAGCTTTAAGAGCTGCAGGGCGTGGGTTCGATTCCTACACAGGACAAACATAACAAACGTTTGTTCTGTGTCTGAGTGTTTTGTATGTATTATAAGTGTCTTTACAAAAAAATATGTATTTATGTATTCTATCAGTTTTCTGACTTCCATAGTACATGCTTTGTTTAGTTTGGGATCTGATGGCACCGAGTGTAATAATACGTGAAGTCATGGGACATGTTTTAGTGCTTAAAAAAAAGGTTTTTTTTAATTTATTTTCATAATAACTAACTTGTTTTCTCTAATACGGAATCTCTCCATAGTATAAAACAACGTCGCTTCCTGCCGTCTGTACGCTTGGATCTTTTAAGCTACGCAACGGATTTTAATACGGTTTCCATCAATAGACAGAGTGATTCAAGAGGAACGTTTATATGTATAATACATGTAATATTATAGTAAAGAAAGTCGAGAATTTCAAAGATTTGTAATGTGATATCGTAAAAAACATGTTTTTGTGCGGACATTGCAATCGCTGGCAAAATTTTATTAACTTAGCTAAACGAGAGAGATCAAAAGGCCCGTGAAGGCCCATGCGAAGCCGAGGCGGGCCGTTAGTATTGAATAAACGAAACCTTTCAGAATATTTGAATAAGAAGTATTTTCCAAAGCATATGCATCAATTACCTACTTCCGTGTCCCAATTCTCCTCAATATGGGTAAAATCTGAAGAAACATGAGCAAAAATTAAATTTGGCGTTGGTAAGTGCCCTTTTAAGCCCCGTAATTAAGAATTTCTCCTCATTACTAAACTCCCGTTGATTTACTGCGCGAATTATGGCAGCCTAAAAAAAGGCTTTTTAAGAAAATACGACGTAGACGCAGTATTTTATAAGACAGTAACAATATATAGGGTCGACTGCTGAGTTGTTTGATAAACTTCAGAACAAAATACCAAGCCGCTTAATTTTGAAAAGGCTAAAAAGAAAATTTGCATAAAAAATTAATCATATTAGCTGCGCCCCACGGTGTTTGCCGCTACATTTTTAGGGATAAAATATGTTAATCCAGAGTTTCAGCTACATCCATACCAAATTTGATCAAAATTGGTCCAGCCGTTTGAGCATAAAGACGTAACAAACATACAAACACTCACAAACTTTCGCCTTTATAATATTTGTGATAGATGTTAAGTGATGGTGTAGTCAAAGATGGTAATCTCATCTAGCCTGGAATGGCACTGGCTTTCAATAGAAGTTACCAAATCACACAACCAAGGACCTAATCATCATCATTATCAGCCATAGGACGTCCACTGCTGGACATAGGCCTCCTCCTTTGGGGGTTTGCCAATACTCGCCATGCTTGGCAGGCGGGTTGGCGAGCGCAGTTAGGTGTGATTGTTCAAGGAAGACGCTGCTGCCCATCTTCCGGATTACATCCCTTAGTCGACTCTTACGGCAACCACGGGTAAAGAGGGGGGTGGGGTACTATTCTTACGCCGGCACCACCACGGCACACCTAATGCTTGGCGGCAATTCTATAACTACATACCAAGCTTTAAAAAAAAAACGATTTTTGTAAGTAAGGTGCCAGGTTCACACATGTAATTCTTACGTACGGTGCACAGACCTGGTCTTTGACAAAAGATCAGAAGGCCGCACTCGGAGTTTATCAACGAGCGACAAAGCGTAATATCTTGGGAGTCAAATCAACAGTCCGTATAAAGAACACGATACTACACTGTAAAACTAAAATCGCTGATGTCAGCCAGAAAACCTGGAACTGGGTCACGTTTGTCGCGTGGCAAACGACCGCTGGGCAAGGTCATCACAATTTGGACCCTAAAAATTAAGCGACTTCAGTCCTCAGACCTCAGAAGCGTCGACTTAAACGAATGTGATGTGACGACATCATCACGACAGTTACCACCAAAGCCGAAGATCAGCCAGTCTGGAAGAAGGAAAAAGATGCCCAGCAGTGGGACAAAAATGCCTGAAAAAAAATACAGTTCACTAAAGTGTTGAGTCTTTGGGCTTTTCTACAGAAAATCATATCTGAGATTGAATAGTATTTATTACGTTATATATATTACGTTATGTTCAAACAATGCCCAATTTAAGACCAAACTAAACAAGCAGCTTAAATTAAAGTGTTTTACTATTATAACCTAATTTAATGTAAATGAATATATTCATTTATTTTCCCTATATATTTATTTATTGGCGCAAACATTTTGGTTTACCTATAAACCAAAATGTTTAAAAACCGGCCAAGTGCGAGTCGGCCTCGCGCACGCAGGGTTCCGTACCAATATCAACGAAAAAGGCAAAAAAATCGCGTTTGTTGTGTGGGAGCCCCCCTTAAATATTTATTTTATTTTTAGTATTCGCTGTTATAGCAGCAATAGAAATACATAATTTGTGAAAATTTCAACTGTCTAGCTATCGCGGTTCTTGAGATACAGCCTGGTGACAGACAGACGGACGGACATACAGACAGCGAAGTCTTAGTAATAGGGTACGGATCCCTAAAAAACCAGTTGGAACTCTCAAGTTGGAAGCAACTCTGTAATAAAACAATGTAACCTAACCGTGTTTGCCCTTAGTAGAACGGAGCGAGTGTTTTTTTTTGTGTAATAATTATTATTTGTATCTCTAATACTGTAAACAAATCCACTGCGATCAAATTATTTCCCGAGGCAGTTAATTTAAAAGCAACGAGCTCTTATCACTTGACTCTTTTTACGTGAATAATTTGAGTTTACACTTTAGTGTTGGATTCTACAGAGTTCTTTCTCCTGTGGACTGTGAATGCTTAATTTTAATTAAGTTTTTACCTTTTTGTGAAAAAATATCTGTATTTCTATATCTAGGTTAACAGAAATGATATCTATTTTATTGTCATGATTAAGCTCAGGAGGTCGTGCTTGTGAGTGACCTTTACTTACTTGTAAAAAATTGTCCACATTTTTTGACAAGAGCCTGTAAGTTTTGCCCCTACAAAAAAATCGCTCAATGTGGCTAGAAAAGTTTTTACTTCAAAAACAAACATTTCATTTTAGATAATAAACAATACTTTATTTGTGACAAAAGGAGCGTAAAAAAAGTTATACTGCTGTGTTTGATCACAACTCACCTAATGTTAAGTGACGGTGTGCGTTAACACACCTATTCTGGAATAGACCTGGCTCTCAAGTGAGGCTGCCGAAACACACCCTTACGTGCTTGGCGACAGATTTTTAACTTGAGGGTGGTAGCTAGCCAGCCATGTACTAGAAAAAACCTACCAAGTGCGAGTT
This sequence comes from Biston stratarius, assembly GCA_950106695.1. NCBI lineage: Eukaryota > Metazoa > Arthropoda > Insecta > Lepidoptera > Geometridae > Biston > Biston stratarius. Next base: position 1,748,822 of record OX467114.1, on the reverse strand, counting down.
GGACTCGCGCACGAATGGTTCCGTACCATTGTCTATAAAAACAGCAAAAAAATCACGTTTGTTGTATGGAAGCTCCCTTAAATTTTTCATTTATTCTGTTTTTTAGTATCTGTTCTTATAGCGGCAACAGAAATACATCATCTGTGAAAATTTCAAGCAGTCTAACTATCACGGTTCATGAGATACAGCCTGGTGACAGACAGACGGACAGACAGACGTACGGAAAGCGGAGTCCTAGTAATAAGGTCCCGTTTTACCCTTTGGGTACGGAACCCTAAAAACCTTACCACCACGCTACGGTTTGGTAAGCTCATTGTTGGGGTTTGTTCTTCGGTGTGTGAACCGACCGCGTTAACCACTGAGCTATCATCGCTACAAAAACCTTTTCATCTCATTTGGATGTAAATCTCTTATGGCAGCATGGCAAATTGTTACACATGCAAATTTTATTAAGAATACCCTGTTTTTCCACATTTACCAGTCTAGTTCGTGCTCGAGTTCTTCGACAATGTTTGTGTTAGTAAATGATGGGTAGTATCGGTAATTTCTCGAACCAATAGAACATTGTTACGTTCTCGTAACTGGAACCGAACTTCGGACGTAACACTAGGCTACATAAACATTTGCATTGGGCAATTGCATTGGACTCACTTGAGTGAGCAGAACCCACAGATTTACAACTCTCAGCTAGAGTAACTCGACGTCGGGTTCTTTGTGTTTCAAGACAACTTATTTTGGAACATATGGGGGTTAAAGAAGGATTTCTGATGACGTCATCTATTAGATTTATCGTCGACCCCCAAACTATCTGCGTGTTCCTCTGTCTGTCGGGTATGGTATGTATAATGAAACTCTATATTTCTGGTGATCACCATTTCTATTCGATCCCAATAATTACGGACAGATTACGGTCGAGTGCACTCTAGCGCGGCTATGGGACAACTGACAAGTGGCGGCTAAGCTATGGAATGCGCTACTGTCAGCAAAGACACTGTGTCCCTACAATAGCCTTCCAAATATTTTACAAAAATAAAACAGCCAGACCCTCCGGCAGAACATTAGATTTATTTGTAGCGATGATAGCTCAGTGGTTAACACGGTCGGTTCAACACACAAATGACGTGGTTTCAAACCCCAACATAAACAAATAAGTTGTGTATAGTTTTAATTGGACCTTGATTCACTGTGGTACATTAATTCTACTTATATACTATACTAAGTAGGCCCGTAAATGTACCATTAACCTTTGTACCAACATTAAGTTTGAGCTGCCCGTGAAGGAAAGCTCCCACCCTTAAGTTGAAAATCTTCCGTCAAGCACCTAACGTTATGTTGCGGCAGCCTTACTTGAGAGCCAGATATATTCCAAGTACTTTACCATCTTCAAGCAAACCGTCACTTAACATCAGGTGAGCAGCGGTGGTCAACCATAAAAAAAAAACTCAAGCCCTAAATAATGAGATGTGTTGAAAGCTTGTCATATCTCAAATTTCATAAGAATTTATTAGCCACATAAAGCTTTCTTTGAAAACTTAACTTTGTATAATACAATCTGGGATTCTTGCGTCATCTACTCGCTTTAGATCTATGAGCAAACTCAATGACTACAAGGGAAAATTAGGTCAGTACCCTGGCTAATTTATAGTACATCTAATGTGGTTGTGTTAGGGAATGAACCAGATGAATCCTGATGATAATCATAATAGTGACTCTAGTAGATATATATATATATATATATACAGATATATAGATATAGTAGAATAGATACCTTATTCCTTAGATAACCCTAAATAATTTTCCCATTTATTTTAATGTTTGACAAGCTAGGTGTTTGTCCACAGCTCATCTGATGGTGTGTTTTGGCAGCCTCTAGACTCGGCAGCCTCGGCAGGTGCTTTACCATATTCGACCACACCGTCAATTAACAATACGTCAAACAACAAACTTGTCAATCATAAAAAAACATATAGACGTGTTTTGAAGTAAAGACCACAAATATGCAAACCCAACAACGACATAATATACAATACAATACAACTTTATTATACACCAAACATTATAAAAATACATACAAAAAAAAAAAAAAAAAGAAAGTTACAAAACAAAAATAAAACAGAAACAACAAATAAACGGTGTACAAGGACGGCCTTATCGCCTAGAGCGATTTCTTCCAGACAACCTTAGGATGAAAATTAAAAGAATAGATATTTAAGTTGGTGGTTGGTGGTTGGTTGGTTAGTGGGGAATAACACGAGAAACGGGGAATAAACAATGATCATTCTAAGTAACTTCCAGCTGTGGACTGACGTGCGATGGTGATGATGATTATGGACTTCAATCACGTAATACCTACCTAATTACTCTTTTTTGCCCATAACTCATTGTAGAGTCGAGAATGTTAGCATTCCAGTCCCGTACTCCCGACTCGCTTGACCAACTACTTCGACAGTTTTTACACTTGGCGCGTTCGCTGAATGCACAATGATGTAATCAAGAATGCATCTTGTAACTGTATGAGATTGGAAAACTGGAATAGGTAGAATTTACTTGGTGGTAGATTTTTTTTATAGTCTTCGTATAAACCCTAGCTAAGTTAAAATTAAAAAAAAAAGCGAAAAATAAACTTACCTTACAAAGTATTATTATATCTGCTAGGTACCTACTGCTTTGTCTGAAGTCGGTGTTATAGCCTAGTGCGATAAGTGTGTTTATTTTTAAGTTTTTAGTTAATTTATGTTCACGTCAAGAAAAACTTGAACAGTATGAGTCTAGCTAGACTCGATAAGATTCAAAAACGTTTAGACAATTACATCGTCAACGTAAACAATTTTTTTCATAAAATTAAAAACAACTGGGTAAAACTATGTAATTTTTTTATGGGACCAAATGACAACTATTCAGTATCAAACTAAAGAAGAATCGCGTAAATCGGATCATAAATCACAGAGTACCTAATCGGTGTACATAAAAAGAAAAACATTAAAATTGAGAACCTCCTTCTTTTTGAAGTCGGTTAAAATTACAAATTTTACAAGCATGTTATGACATGATTTTTTTTTAAAACCCGCATATCAATATAACTAATTCTGTATAATTTATTCTAATTATTATTATTCTTATTATAACTTGATTGGTAATTTTAATAATTATTAATAAATATGCTAAATCTATTTATGATTTTTCTACACTTTCATTTAGTTTCTGCGAAGCTTATCTAGGCTGGGAATGCGCGCTCTCCATCAAAATCTTGTCCAGATTTTGCGGTGAACCTCCCGCAACTTTAATGCTATTCATTTATTCATTGTCCGTTTTGGCCGACACCGGTGGTTCACGCAGTGTTCAATTAAATTCAATTCAATTAGTAGATACGAATCAGTTTGTTCTCTTGACGTGTGGATAATTGATTCTGTTATAAATTGTTTAAATTGGCTTGTTGGCTTTTTGGGTGTTTTGATAAGTAATTATTTTAGGGTTAACATATTGTTAGTGAAATATTATTTCTAGGATTAAAATGAATTATAGGTATCGAATACAATTGTTTTTGACCCCTGACTCAAACAGAAAAGTGTTTTAAGTTTGACGTGTGTCTTCTGTGGTATCGAAGCTCCCAAACGGATTTTAAATTAGGTTTTTTTCTTTGATAGGTGACTTGATCGAAAGTATTCTTAACTATGATTAAAAAAACTGTTATGATTGACAAGCTAGGTGTTTGACAACAGCTCACTTAATGTTAAGTGACAAGGTCGAAAATGGAAAAGCACTCAACCGGTCACAACTTTTAAAACGGGCACAAGTCTGAAAACTTAAAAAAAAAACAGCTGACTCAAAGAAAAATATCTACCTTTGACGAAATCAATGACATTTCTTTACAGAAAATAAACAGTTTTACCATTGCACAGCATGACATTAAGTGAATTATCTGATTATATATACCTAGTATAAGTAAAACAAAAATGTGTCAAAACCACGTCACTATTATTTAACAACATAATGCTTTGTCATATAAATAAATTTTCTAAGCAAATTTAAAATAAAATACAAATAAACCCTCCTCATAACATAAATTGCCAAATTACATTTACAAGTTGATTCGAAATGACGGCTGTCAAACGCAAGGGCGCGCCGATCCTTATGTGTCATAAAATAGGACTTGAAATGTATTTCGGTTCAATTGTACAAAGAATAAAAATAGTAATAGAAGTGTTCTTGGACTTTTGGAAGGATCGCGGAAAAGTTATGTCGCTGCATTAGAAATAGTAATTTTTCCAAAAACTTATGCTTTTTCAAGTGTTTGCCTATGTATAAAAATAGAGGTATTGCAAATAAACTGCTGCCAAGCAGTAGTGTGTAAGTATTACTGTGTTCCGGTTTAAAGAGTACTGCAGCTAGCGAGATTACTGGGCTGTTGAGACTAACCATCGAAAGTCTCATAGTAATGAGAACGAAAGCGGCGATGACCTGGATTTTGTTTTGCTACGCAAAGTTCTGTGTATCGCTGCAATGGTCATGGACAGACGCTATCTCTTACCATCAGGAGAGCGTCTCAATTAGCTCATAACTTTTACATTAAAAAAAACTCTGTCTGAGTAAAGTCATCACTATTTTACAAAGGGATTACCGGACTTAACCTTGACTTTGACTGTGTCTTAGACTTATTGAACTTAATTTTTCATATAGGTAATAATTGAAAATGTCAACACACTTGACAATAGCAAATCCACAAAATATATCGCTAAAAACAACGAAACAGAAGAACACTTTTTGAGGATACATATTTCTGACTTTTGTTGTATGATTTGCGCTTAACCTTGTCTTTAACTGTGTTGAGGTACATATACTGCACTTGATTTTTCATAAAACAATTGATATTGGCTAATATGCAAATCACGATGTCAAAAACGAAGAATTAACATCTTTTATCTGCTTTAGTGCCAAAGAAGCATAAAAGTGATAGCACCAATTACATCTGTCACCAAACTGCTGACAAATCCGTAAGTTTATGCTCACTCTTTATAAACAAAGTCTTTGGTTTATTGTGTGTTCTTTAAGATATGCATGTAAATCGGACCGTCTGAAGGCCGGTTGGAAGACACGCAAATAATACTGGAGATGAGGGCCAATTGCCGACAACATTTCTCAACTATTAGAGACAACTTAAGATTGTTTTTACACTGGAGAGATCTTCGTGTATTTCCGCTTATAAGTTTCGGTTACAACAATTAAAAAAAAATATATATATATTTTATTTGACATAAACGATACAACACAGCAACAACAACAAACACTAATGACGAAGATTTAATGTTATTAATATAACATATAATTACATACACATATATATTATAAATAAAACTTTATATTTATTGACTTAGTGGTAGACCTCCTTACAGGAGGTCTTATAGGTAGGTACCACCGCAGTACCAGATATTGTACCTCCAGTATGTAAAATTACTATGTTCCGGTTTGAAGGGTACATGTAGCTAGCGAAATTACAGGCCTGTTGAGACTAACCATCGAAAGTCTCAAAGTAATGAACGCCAAACTAGCGATGCTTTTATTTATGCTATTTGATTATACTTTTAATAAAATATTTATCTGTATGTGGCTTAAAAGTAATTTTAAATATTTATTCGAAATTAACTCTAAAAAACTAGAACTCAATTTTAATTAAACTTTTATTTTAATTTTAGTTTAAGATTTTAAGTTTATTTTTAATTTAATCCATTATCTTGTTTTTACATTTAGGTTGGTTATGTGGTTACATAGTTATCTTTTTTTTAAATGCTGACAGGCTAGTTGTTTGACCACAACTCGCCTGATGTTAAGTAACGGTGTGGTCGAAGATGGTAAAGCACACCTAGCCTGGAATGAAACTGGCTCTCAAGTGAGGCTGCCGGAACACACCGCTAGATGCTTGGCGACAGATTTTCAAGTTGAGTGTGGTAGCTAGCCAGCCGAGTACTAGAAAGGATCCTACCACCATGCAAATGCTTTATGCAGTAGAAGTGGAAGCAAAAGGAATAAAAAAAAAATGGTGTTTTTTTTCATTATATGCAGAAATACACGCGTGGTTGTGGGAATTATAATGTAGTGAAACATGGCTTTTCTTGTTGCTGCCAAAAGTCATTATTCGAAGCTTGTAGTAAAGTCACTACTACTTTACTAGGGCATGACCTTGACTTACTTTTTGTGACTTTTCTAACTTGATTTTTCATATAAGACTTAATATTATTGTAATATTGGAAAATGCAAAAAGTGCTCTGTCAAAAAAAAAGACTAGTTGACAGATGCCAAAATGTTACAGTCTTTTTCATTGCAATCCATCAGACAAAGACGGAAACATTTTTAATAAGTTTTCAAATTTATCATAAAATGCAAACTAAATTAGTTGGCAGTGTCGGCAAATAACTAAATAGTTGGTAGTTAGTGTCTGTAAAAATGGGTAAGAATATAAAAAAACACGGGCAAGGGTTTTTCGCAGTGTTTTTTGGTTTCTCTCGCAAGTCCTTAAGCCTTTGAGTAATGGGTCTCCAGACGTCATGAAATAAACAAAATTCTCACTTCAGTCCGTCACTACTAACATATGCAGATATGGTGGGACCATTCGCTTCTGGAAACACAGGGATGTAACCAGGAAGGATTTTGTGGGTATTATTAATTTGGAAATATTTTTGACATGCTAATTAAGATAATAGGTACAAACTTTGCTTAGTTCGGAGCTAGATGGCGCTATATAACAATATTCTTAATATTTATTTGTTTAATCAAAATCTTTACTGTTTTCCTTATTTTTAGTTATTGTTATCCATAATTCTGTTGTATTTATGTATTATATAATACATGTAATTTAAAAAGGTGAACTAGACGATATACGTAAATAAATTAAATATCTGAGGGTTTTCCAATAAGCGTCATCTAGCTTCAAACAACACGAAGTTTGTACTTTTATCATGGAAACCAGAAAATTGATTGAATACTTTTTAACTTTTTACTGGAATCGAACTCCCTAATATTTTTGTTTTACTGATGCAGAATTAGTCGCGTTTATTTATATCGGATACTCCGACTAGTTTCAGCCATGTCCGGTGGCCTTCTTCATGGAAACGAAGCAGAGTACAACGCGTGCGCGGCCTCGTCTTGCTTTGCACCGCAGTCTGCTGCGCAGGTAAAGACCGGTTGATACGCGGGCGTGGGGGTGGGAGCGGGCCGGTACGCTCTGGGGCCCTTCCTCATCGGAGCCCTCTTCTACAGCATCAGGAACCACTGTAGAGACTGTGGATGTGGCTAAAACTAGAGTATCCGATATAATTAACTGTGAGTAATCCCACATAAGTTGAACAAAAATGTGTCAAATCCATGTCAGTTTCCATCGTAAAATAGTAATATTGATAATAAATAACTTTGAATGTGACATTTTATTAAATTTCAGCTAAAGTTTATTGGATGTCGTTAAAATCTGTCGCATGATTCAACGGTATCATTATTTGTTACAGGTCTCCGTATGCGGGCTATTCTAAAATCTGGACAATGTCAATGTGACCCAATCTTAAGTCCTGAATCCATCCCTGTGCGAGGGATTTTGTAAAGGCTCAGCTGTCGCTTATATAGAATTTACACAAAGACGTCCACGCTGACTACAGGTGATCATAGATTTTATATAACACTTATAATTTCGATGAAAGAAGCGAGACAAGACTGTATCGCAGAGAATATCAAATTCAAAGAAAGGAAAGAAAGGTTTACTAAAAAAAGTCAGCTAATTTTCGATTTTACTTTAAAACTTGGGTCACCGAAAAACTCAATCAAACAAATGGTATAAAGCGTTCTATTATTTATTGCAAACGAGATAGAAATACCCTTTTTCATATAATTTTACTTTTTCATGTAAACATAGACTTAAATGCAAACTAAGATTAATGTTTCCAGTGTTTCAAATAAATCATTTCTAAAGCGCATGAAGTTTTTTTGGAATTTATAGCTTCTACAATGGCGATGATAGCTCAGTGATAAGGGCGGTCGGTTCACACGCCGAAGGGCGTGGGTTCAAACCTCAACTATGCACTTGAGCTGCCGGTAAAGGAAAACATCGTGAGGAAACCATAGCATGGTGGTAGGGTACTTTCTACTACTCGACTGGCTAGCTGCCACCCTCAAGTTGAAAATGTGCTGACAAGCACCTAATGGCAAAATGTGTTCCGGCAGCCTCACTTGAGAACTAGTTCCGTTCCAGGCTAAATGTGTTTACCATATTCAAACACACCGTCAATCAATATCAGATAAGCTGTGGCTGTCAGCAATAAAAAAGATTGTATCTGTGAAACTAGCTGTATATTTTCCTTTAGTAATAAAAACAATAAAATAACCTAAGTAGTATATGGGGCTGCAAAGTTTTGGAGAGGAGACCACGGACCGGCAAGCACGTCCACCCACAAAGTGGACAGACGATCTCATAAAGACCGCAGGAACGCGCTGGATGCGAACCGCTTTCAACCGGTATTCATGGAAGTCAATGGGGAGGCCTATGGACGTCCTACAGCTGAGATGATAATGATGATGAACCTAAGATGTTTAGCTTAGTGTGACTGGCGCTTTAAGTTGTGCCTATGTGATACAACATGACTGCTATTGAATGATCGACCCAGTTCCAAAGACGACTGTATCCCGTCACTGGGTACTAATTAATTATAAACATAATAAAATTATAACAATCATTAACATACTTAATTATGTAGCTAATGATTCTCTTTGAGTTCGGCTCCTGGCGGTAATGTGTAATTAAGGAATGAATTTGCACACGTTCTGGCGTTTCTTGGAATTTCCTTAACGTATTTATATTCATTTGTGTGTGTGTATCATGACTATTTCTGACAGTGTATTATCTGATGTTAAGCAGCTGATGATCTAGTCAATTTTCGGATGGGTGACCGTATCAGTTGTACTAAGTTAAGAAGTTACTTTAGTAAGCTTAAATAACGGTATGGCTTACTTAATAGTAAAATTAACAAGTATAATTTTTTACAAAAAAATAACCGATTTCAAACACGACACTTAAAGTAAAAAGTTCCTCCCTCGATTTCTATTGGATGCCATCATGCCATTGGCTATGCCAATAGGCAAGTAATTATTAATTATCAATTTTCTAAATACATGCACACCTCACACATTACACATTATCGCTTACCATCGGGCGAATTGGTGCTCAAACGTAGACTTATAAGTGTTAAAAAAACACATTATCCAACTACCTACTTTAACAGGAATCAGCTTTTGATAATATTATTTTGTCGATAAAACTGTTGCCATTTTAACATACCAGCGCAGTACCAGATATTCTGCCGCTAAGTAGTAGTGTGTAAACATTACTGTACTCTGGTTCGAAGGGTACTGCAGCGAAAATACAGGGCTGTTGAGACTAACCATCACATCACCATATATATAAGGGGCCGTTCAAGTATTACGTAAGCACCAAAGGGGGGTGGAAGAGTCTTTACTTTGCTTATTTTTGACGACATTGGGGATGAGGCGATCTAAATGGTCAAAATATCAGCAAAGTCGTATAAATTATGCTGATTGTTTGTTTTCCTTGTTATCGACACATCACGTTTTAGCGAAATTAGCTGCTAATTAAACCAATATTTACTTAAGCATAGGAGAGGGAAGTAAAAGCTTTGCTTACTTTTGCTGACAATGGAGAGGGAGGGGTTAATAATTACTAAAATTCTGCTTATGTAATACTTGAATGGTCCCTAAGTATAAGTCAAAAAAGTCACAAATCAGAATACCATATTTTATGTCACAATCTACAGCATATCCAAATCCAAAATAAATGTTAGAAACATTTTTGGATGCCCAAATGCAGCTGCAGAAAAGTGAAACGGATCCGTCGTCGGAACATTGGCAACGCCGAGCCAATGTCATGTCGTCTATCAACGGAATGTGCGAGTCGTTTTCATGCTGGGACGCATAAGCACTTAGACATGGAAGCGTAATCTAACTAGCGTTTTAATATCTATTATAAAAAAAAACTAGAACTTAGAACTGAACTAAACTTAGAACTATCTAAGAAAAGTGCAGCAGAAGAGTGAAACGATTTCATCGATAGAATAATAGCTCAATGGTTAGCGCGGTGTGATCCGACCGCGCTTACCACTGAGAAATCATTCTGTCAATTTTTTTATAATAGATAGGCTTACGTTTGACCGCCATCTCACCTGATGTTAAGTGATTAGTTACAGATCACCAGTCTAAGATGGTAAACGCTTGCTTAGAAGATACCAATTCACTCTTAACACTATGTAGTCGGGCATTTTCCCGACAAATCGAGGCGTAGCGCGGGTGTTTTTTTTAAACATTACCTACTGTGTTCTGGTTTGAAGGGTACTTCAGCTAGCGAAATTACATGGTTGTTGAGACTAACCATCGAAAGTTTCAAAGTAAGGAGCACCAAAGCAGCGATGCTCTGGACTTTGTTTTGCTACTCAAAGTTCTGTGTATTGGACAATGGTCATAGACATGCGTTATCTCTTACCATAAGGTGAGTGTATCGTTCGTCTCATTAGTTTTACATAATAAAATTGTGTATCTACAGTCCATTAGTCAATCACTCTTCACTCAGTCAGTCGAGTAAAGAGAAAAACATTGTCACACAACAAAATCTATGATATCCGTTCTGAAGCTGTATGCCTCTTTTATTCAAAGTACCTGGATGACCGAGCCTTGCTCGGCTAAAAACACGGATAAAATGACGTTTTCTAAAAATGAAACATTGCTACTTAGATCGATTTATCGCCCCCGAAACCATACTATAATAACAACATACTATAATAAATTTCATAAAAATCGGAGCCGTTTCCGAGATTCAGATTATATACAAGAATTGCTCGGTTATAATTGCTAGGTATTAGAATCTACGGCTTACACATCCCGCGGCTACTTCGTCCAAGCATCTACGCCTAGTTCGCTACTGCGAATACTAATCTTGGCGCCTGCCGTGATAGATTATTGAGGATTTTTCCAATACGAAAGGAAAGCAAATATCCGTGATCAATCCTTTCTGCATCAGTGAAGACCATTTCTAGTAAGTTACACTCAATACCTACTCCACTAGCATTGTAAAAGCTTTCGTCGCGTTTTCTGTATAATGCGTGAAAAGTGTTTGAAAAGGTGAAAAAAAAAAACTTTTTTAGTATCACTTTCTTGTCCATCTCTCCGTTTGTCAAGATTTTCTATCTCGGGTTTAAAAGCATAAACGCAGTCTGTTGTTACTTGAAGCTGTAAAAAATCAAACTTCTCAGTTATCATTAAAAAAGGTACAGCCGTTTATATCGCAACAAACCAACAATCGCAATTTTGACACTCACAAGTGAATCAAAACCTATAGGGTACTTCCCGTTGACCATGGAATTTGGCAAAAAGCATTGGGTTTTTTCCTTTATGTGTACTAACACACATAAAGAAGAAGAATCCGAAAACGAAAGTTTTAGGGTTCCCTACCTCAAAAGGAAAAAAAACGGAACCCTTATAGGATCACTTTGTTGTCCGTCTGTCTGTCAAGACCCTTTGTATCAGGAACGCGTGGAGGTATCAAGCTAAAATTCATATCAAATACTCAGGTCTACTGTCCCTTAGAGCTGTGAAAAAATCAAACTTCTAAGCCAACGCAATCAAAAGATACAGCCGTTTACGCTGCAACAACAACGTCTTATAGCACAGATAAAGGTAGGATAGGTGTGCATTACCATCTTCGACCACACCGTCACTTAACATCAGGTGAGTTGTGGTCAAACACCAAGCCTGTCAGATATTTAAAAAAAAAACAAAAAGGAACCCATACCATAAAAAAATACCATAACTTTTACTTATATACCTACAAGTTTTTACGGTGTTTAAGAACCCTCGGTGCGCGAGTCCGACTCGCACTTGTCCATATTTTTTTATTGTTTGACAAGCTAGTTTGACCACAGCTCACCTGATTTTAAGTGACGGTGTGGTCGAAAATAATAAAGCACACTTAGCTTGGAATAGTACTGGATCTTAAATGAACAGACTGTTAAGTGCTTGGCGGCAGATTTTCAACTAGAATGTGGTAGCTAGCCAGCCGAGTACTAGAAAATACCTTAACACCATGCTGTGGTTTCCTCTCGATGTTTACCTTCACCGGCAGCTCAAGCTCATTGTTGAGGTTTAAACCCACGTGTGAATCAGGTATTTGCAAAACTCAACAAGCAATCCCGTTCTATAATATTCTCAGGAAAAACAAATAATTAACTGGATTATATTAAGCAAATAACAACCGGATAAGTCACGTAGTCTAATAAAGCAAACCCTAGTCCGATTGTAATCCTCGAAGGCCCGAGTGACTTGCAGAGTGAAGTAAAGCGGGCGTCAACCGCAATTCAAAGCAAATCACGCGGGAACGTAACAATTCATAGTCATTGTCCGCGTGCCGTCTAGTGCGAGTCCATGGCATCAATCAAAGTCAGTGCCAGAGGTCGAGACTTGGTACGGACTTAGAGTTTGGCTAGCAATACTAGCAAAACCATTTGAAGACTTATTTTGAGCCAACGCAACAACGAAAGCACAGAATTACTAAATTTTGTGAACAAGCTTCATAGTATTTATAGTATTTTACTAGTTATTTTCTTAAATCTTTGTGTACAATACCCAAAAATATCGTAAAATAACATAGAGGGAGATAGTGGATATCGTGTATTCGAGCACACAGCGTGCAAAAATAGACTAAAGTAGGTTTAGAATCGTAAAACAAACGATAGTGTGTTTTAAAGGCGGTCAACGCCATCTAGGTTAATTTTAACTAACTAAATGGCGTTGATCTATATCAGGGGTTATGAGGTCGTCTGTCCACCTTGTGGGTGGACGTCCTACGCTGCGCTTGCCGGTCCGTGGTCTCCACTTCCGAACTTTGCAGCCCCATCGGCCATCAGTTCTGCGTGCTATGTGCCCTGCCCACTGCCACTTCAACTTGCTAATCCGCTGGGCTATGTCGGTAACTTTGGTTCATCTACGGATCTCTTATTTCTGATTTAATCTCGTAGAGAAACTCCGTGCATAGCCCTTTGAGCTTATCAAGAAGGCACATAGTCAGAGACCAAACTTATAACACCAATAGTCTCTTTTTGCTTTGGGGGTTAAAAATATGACTGATTTTCGAAGGTAACTCATGAAGTTGACCGCGCCACTAGTTAAGTTGTTTATCAGATGTAGGTAAGGTAGGTTGTTTCTGCAATAAACTGAAACACGATGTCAAAATTTAACTATTATTATGCAAACTGTTTATGGACACAGCAACCGAGCACACGCCCCGTTACACGTGCGGCGCTAAGTACGGCCTTCCTGTGCGCTTATATAGACTTAACAAAATTATATCATACACACCAGAGACTTCCTATTTAAGGATCTACTCCTTCAAAGCCGCTGAAATCCTGGGCTAATTTATTGTTTTTTCTTTTATGGTTGACAGGAAAAGTTTGACCACAACTCATCTTATGTTAAGTGACGGTGTGGTCGAAGATGGTAAATCACACCTAGCCTGGCATGGAACTAGCTCTCAAGTGAGGCTGCCAGAACACACCGTTAGTCGCACTTGTCCGTATTTTTTAATTGTTTGATAAGCTAGTTTCACCACAGCTCACCCGATGTTAAGTGACGGTGTGGTCGAAAATAGTAAAGCACACTAAGCTTGGAATAGTACTGGCTCTCAAGTGAAGCTGCTGGAACACACCGTTAGGTGCTTGGCGGCAGATTTTCAACTTGAGGGTTGTAGCTAGCCAGTCGAGTACTAGAAAGTACCTTACCACCACGCAATGGCTTCCTCACGATGTTTTCCTTAACCGGCAGCTCAAGCTCATTGTTGGGGTTGAACCCACGGCACCCTTCGGCATGCGAATCTACCGCGCTAACCACTGAGCTATTACGCTACATTGTAGAAGCTCTTTTTAAGTATTCAAAAGATGTATTTTTAGTGTATTTCCGCTCACAACTCGTTTTAGTTGTAAAAGTGATGAAGATTTTATTTAAAATTTACATAACTTGACGACAATTTTTAAATACCTATCTATATATATCATCAGCCATACGACGTCTACTGCTGGACATAAGCCTCCTCCTGGGGGGGTTGCCATTACTCGCCACGCTTGGCAGGCGGGTTGGCGAGCACAGTGTGATGGTTCAAGGAAGACGCTGCTGCCCATCTTCCGAATTACATCCCTTAGCCGACTCTTACGGCAACCACGGGTAGAGAGGGTGGGGTACTTTCTTACACTGGCACCACCACGGCAATAACAATTCCTTCACAATAACCTAACCAATAACAAAAAAACGAATTAAAGTAACCACAAGTCTTTATCTCTCACTGCAGTGTATTTCGCCTCTACACGAGGCATCTTCAGAACGTGTTGACTCATCGAGTGTTTGGCATGGAATGGTCACCAGTGAGGCTGCCGGAACATACTCTTAGGTGCTTGCCAGCAGATTTTCAACTTGAAGGTGGTAGTAGCCAGCTTATGTACCCTACCAGCACGCAATGGTTATTAATGCTATTTTCCTTCACCTGCAGCTCAAGCTTTTGAACCCATGACGTGTGAATGGACTGTGCTAACCACTGAGCTATCATCGTTACCCTGTCCTCGAGAAATAATACACAAGTCAACGGTCCACCCTCTAATCGTGTTTGTTTACCAAACTACCGAGCCTTGTGTAAGGCAAGCTGCCCGCGGCATCCGTGGCTTTGCGCGTGATGAATCTAGGCAAACGTCAGTCATTGTCCGACGGGATTTATAGGGCAAATTTACGCAACTCGTCTCACTTGGCGTTACGTGGCGGTTCTTGCCATTACTGGGTGTCTGTTTCCTTAACTATCACGGGAAAATACCGTGGTGTTGTCATCAATTACACAATGTTACTACTGTTAACCACACAAAACTAAATAGATTTTATGGTTAACTTTTATGGGTTATAAAACGTTTTGTGGTTAATTTATACGATCCTTAGTAGGTCGTCTAGGTAGGTACCTCCGCAGTACCAGATACTTTGTAGTAAAGATTCCTGTTGTGTTTTGGTTTGAAAGGTACTGCAGCTAACAGAATTAAAAGGCTGTTCAGACTAACCACCTAATTTCACAAAGTAATAAGCGTCAAAACAGCCGTCAATTTCTCCGTCTTATTAGTTTTACATACGCCGAAGGGCGTGGGTTCAAAGCCCAACAATGAGCTTGAGCTGCCGTGAACAAAAACATCGTGAGAAACTGTAGCACGGTATTACAGTACTTTCTAGTACTCGGTTGGTTAGCTACTACCCGTTTCCATTATAGGCTTAGTTTGTTAACCATCTTCGACCACACCGTCACTTAACAATCAAGTGAGCTGCGGTCAAACGCCTTACCTGTCACGTGTAAAAAAATCCACGTGTTAGTGGCAATATGTCATTTTTACATAAAAAATACAATGGATTTTTTTTGTAGTGACTAAACTCTTCTAATCTCTGCAAAAGAGTGAGTTCAAGTATAATTTTAAATACAAACGTTCATGTATATACGCCCTAAATAATTCTAAAGAGCCAGTATCCCTGAATTAAAACTAATAGCTCCATATAATGTTCCGGACACAACAACTACAAAAGGAAACAATACGACAAGGATTCATGATGAAAATGGAATATTCCCACAATTTCTCTACACTGACCCATTTTTCAACCCTTAAAGTAACATGGGTCTTCGTGAATCATTTACAATTCAATATTTACCTTACAACCCGTGCTAATCAAAAACTGGCTAGTAAAATTAAATTGTTACCTACTTTAACCACGGAAAAAAAAAATAATGGACAGGTAATAACTCAAACACGTATCAAACATTTCTCTTCTTGCACGCCAGGCACGGCCGGGCATGTGCCAATCTTGTCCAGGTTCGACCAGCAATTTTCACTATGTCGTCTACCCGATGAGCTGGTGTAAAACCAACGCTTTGTTTACCAGTTCATGGTTTGTCTATTAAGCAACGCCGCGGTATAAGATGGAGAACATTTATTTAGAAAGAATACTTTTACTTTGGATTAATCACCCATATAAAAGTAAAGTTTTCGGAAAACAGATTTTTGATCATAATAAAACTTAAAATACTTGGTGGTAGATATCCTTAGTAGGAGGTCGTCTAGGTAAGTACCACCGCAGTACCAGATATTCTGCCGTGAAGCAGTAGTGTGTAAACATTACCGTGTTCCAGTTTCCAGCTAGCAAAATTACAACGCTATTGAGACTAACCATTAAGTCTCAAAGTAATTAGCGCCAAAGCAGCGATGCCCTGGGCTTTGTTCTTCTACTCAAAGTTTTGTGTATCGCTGCAATTTTCTTTTAAAATGTAAATGTGTAATTATGAATATTGATTAATGTATTAATGAGTCTTAAGTTGCTTCGAAATAAATAAATAACATAAAATGTCATGGACAGGCGTTATCTCTTACCATCAGGAGAGCGTCTTGTTTGTATCATTACTTTTACATAAAAGTAATTAAACAAATCAACACTCACCTGATGGTAACTAATTAAAGTCCATAGAATTGCTTTAAAGCATATTTAATAGTGTTTTACCAACCACGTTTTAAATAAGAAATGGCCACAGAAATAATAGTATTTCTAATTTTAATTGTTATTTTATTTGATGGTTATCCTCAATAGTTTTAATTTTGCTAGCTGTAGTACCCTTCGAACTAAAACACTAAAAAAGTGTCAAGAAGTTTATTTAAATAATTTTAGATATCCAGTCTACCAATATATGTAGTCTCTGTCTTCTGGCAAACATTTCTCTATGTAATTAAGCTAGAACGGCCGGTGAGAAATGAATAGAGGGTAAAATATTCATACACAATTAGATTTGCAGTGAGGCAGAACGTAGTCGAATTTATCTCTCTAGGCAATTTTGGAATAAACAACAAAATAAACTAAAACTAGCTGAAATTTCCGTTTCGTTGACCGAACAGGAAACAAAATCTTGTTTGTTCGATAGGATTAGAATAAAATTGTTGGGTCTTTTCTAGGGTTAAGATAAAATTGTTACGCTTTTTTTAGGATTTTGTGACCCAAAGGCAAAGATGTCTAACAGGTCTCTAAATATAGGATTAAAAGCTAGGGGGGTAAAACCCGAAAGCACAATTTGCAAAATTTTGAAAACAGTGAAGAAAGTTCACCTCATATATTAATTCACAGGCATTTTTTTTACTATGAAATAAGTGTTTTGCGATGTCATAACTGTGCCCATGGTAAAATTCATGGCTGGTTGTTTGACCACAGCTCACCTGATGTTAATAGGCGGTGTGGTCGAGGATAGTAAAGACACCCAGCAAAAAAGGAACTGGCTCTCAAGTGAGGCTGCCGAAACACAGAGATGCTTGGCGGTAGATTTTCAACTTAAGGGTGGTAGCTAGCCAGCCGAGTACTAAAAAGTACCCTACCACCATGCTATGGTTTTCTCACGATGCTGAAGGAAAACTCCTTCAGCAGCAGCTCAGGGTTTGAACCCACACCCTATGGCGTGCGAACCGACTGCAATAACCACTAATCTATCATCGCTACAAACGTACATATAATAATACCAAAATTTTGGCAAAATATTATTAAAAGACGAGTTAGTCAAGTATAAAAATCCGGCCAAGTGCGAGTCGGACTCGCGCACGAAGGGTTCCGTACCATTATCTATAAAAACAACAAAAAAATGTCTGTTGCATGTTTGTCTGTTGTGTCCCCACTTAAATATTTTTTTATCTGTTAGTATTTGTTGTTATAGCGGCAATAGAAATACATTATCTGTGAAAATTTCAACTGTCTAACTATCACGGTTCATGAGATACAACCTGGTGGCAGACGGAGAGACAGACAGCCGGATGGACAGCGGAGTCTTAGTAATACTTTTACCCTTTGGGTACGGACCCTAAAAATGGAGGATTAGTCGATCTGTGACCATGTCGAATAAATGTAAGTCACAAATGTCACGATTGAATCCCTTCCTTCCCGGACTAATGTTATTGATACAAATGCGTAGACCCTCGTCATCTTATTGTTAATATTTAAGGCTCTCACATTCAAATGTAAATCTCATTGCGACCCTCGTCCGTGCGATTACGGTAACAGCTAAGGCTGCGCCTTAATTGAACATAGTTCGCACGAACAAATTAGGATTTCGTGTCACCGCTCATTCTCGAATTCTAAAACTTTTGTGTTTGGCAAATAAATAAAATAACAAATAAATATCGGACGATTTTTTTTTTTATGTCTGACAGGCTTGGTGTTTGACCACAACTCGCTTGATGTTAAGTGTCGGTGTGGTCGAAGATGGTAAAGCACACCTAGCCTGGAATGGAACTGGCTCTCAAGTGAGGCTGCCGGAACATACCGTTAGTTGCTTGGCGGCAGATTTTCAACTTGAGGGTGGTAGCTAGCCAGCCGAGTACTAGAAAGTACTCTACCATCACGCTATGGTTTCCTCACGATGTTTTCCTTCACCGACAGCTCAAGCTCATTGTTGGAGTTTGAACCCACGCCCTTCGGCATGCAAACCGACCACGTTAACCACTGAGCTAACATCGATATAAAACTTGCAATATTCCACCCCCTCAGGAACCAGAATCACGTCAATTTAAAAAAATCCTGAATGCCAAGAAACACTGGTCCATGAGACTAGTGCTGTACGGACTGACAGTTTGCACATTAGCAATATTCAAAGACATGTTAGTGGTCATAATTGTGAAACGTATAAAGAAATAAAATCAAAACAAATACAAAAAAAAATTTAATAAACCTTGGTTAAAGTTTTTCCCAAGACTCCAGAATGTATGGACAGTGCGCAGCCTCACGTGCCGAGCTAGCTCGAGACATAACTACCATACGTAGTCTGCGTAGTAACTGTTATTTAATCAGGAACCGCGCGCGACTACCATGTCATTGTCGGTGCGCGTGATTTGAGTGTCCATATTTTTGTGTTTGCGCAGGACAATTAGGTCTAATATTAACCATCTGTTTTATTTTATTATTTGGAACGAGAATCGAGTACTGAACCCCCTGTATCAAAATTGCTGAAGTTCAAACTTTCACGGTGTATAAAGTTATTTAGTTCGTGAATCGACTTCCATTAGCATGCTATATCGAAGATCGTATCTTCTCTTGATAACAGGCGAGTTGGTGGTCAAACGTGAGCTTGATGTTTTTGTATATTCATTTGTAGAGGCGGGTTGGCGAGCGCAGTTACGTGTGATTGTTCAAGGAAGACGCTGCTGCCCATCTTTCGTATTACTTCCCTTAGCCGACTCTTACGGCAACCACGGGTAGAGAAGGTGGGGTACAATTCTTACGCCGGCACCACCACGGCCGCCTGCCAAGCGTGGCGAGCATTGGCAAAACCCTTCCCCAGGAGGAGGCCTATGTCCAGCAGTGGACTTCCTATGGCTGATGATGATGATGATGATGATGATTTGTAGAGGGATATTTTGGGTGAAGACATTTGTTTTGTTTTATTTATTAGTATTGTTTTCAATATGTATTGTTGTTACGATTGCGTGTTCTTCCTCCTCTCATCCCTCTGCGCCGTTTTCTTCCTCTTTTGACTCTTCCGGCTCAGCCAGGAGGAGTTCTCGAGGGGTTAGGGAGGTCTCGCCAGGTACATTACTTCAGGGGGACGTGCATGATGTGGAGCGATGTTGTTGAGATGGGGGTATGGCAAGTTGTCAGCGCGATCAAACATGTATTGATGTATTAGTGTTGGTAAATCGTTTTAAGTTTTATATCTTGTTCTACAAGTGGTCACCGGAAGACCAGCACTGGTCATACCACTTAGCATTATGCAGAGGTGGGCCACCATTTTGTAATTGTTTCTTATTTGCCTCTGTTTGTTTTTGTGTTTTGTGTTACAAAATAAAAAATATTTTAATTCTTTGTTTCATTTTTTTCTTTTTTATTATCAGAACTGTGCGAACAAACAGACTCGCAAAATGTAACTTTATGTTTCACTATTCCGAATCATTCGTTTTTTTTAATATCCCACTGCTTGGCGCGGCCCTCTTCTCTTTATGAGAAGGGTAAAGCTATAGTCCAAGTTAGAACTTTTTAACGAACCTTGGAGAACTTTTTTTTTAAGAACTCTCTGGCATGTAGATTCCCTCACGATGTTTTCCTTTACCGCTTAAAGTCATCAGCAATACACATATAAATTGAAAAATCAGAGATTCCAGACTAGAAGGCAGACAATCTCCCATCTAGGCTGCCGAAACTTTTGGTTTCACTATTTAGTGATTAGTATTTACTAATAGTGATTTTCACAGCCAAATTTTTAGAACTAATAATGATTTTATTACTGGCTGGATCGAGTTTCATAACATTTATAGAGTACGTCATCTGTGAATTATTAACATGACTTGTGTTTTCGAATAACGAAAAATTTTCTATTTGAATAAATGTACCGTCTGCGTCAAATTTCACAAGTCAGACAAAAGACGTACGTGAGTCATAAATTTTATATTTTTTTCATGTAGATCTTGCTTGAAATCTACTTGGTTCCTAGTAATATATTTTGATCTTGGAAAATACGTGTCAAACCTACTGCCTGCTGTGGTAATAATATTTCATATGTCCAAATGTACTTAGTTACAATTGCAAGTCAACGAATTCGTAAATTTTAAGTGCTTTCACAGAACGTCGTTTTACCGTGTCTTATGCATATGTTTTATATATACCTGCACTTAGATGTACATGCATACATGCATGTAGATACTAATGAGGTGCATATGCATGTATGCATGTACATCTAAACCTTCCTCGTGAATCACTCTGTCTATTGATGGAAACTGCACTAAAATCCGTTGCGTATTTTAAAAGATCGAGGCGTACAGACGGCGGGAAGCGACTTTGTTTTATACTATGTAGAGATATAAAAGTAATGAGACCGCAGTGTCAGTTATTCTGCCGCCAAGCAGTAGTGTGTTCACATCAATGTGTTTCAGTTTGAAGGGTACTGCAGCTAGCGAAATTACAGGGCTGTTGAGACTAACCATCTAATGTCTCAAAGTAATGAGCGCCAAAGCAGCGATGCTCTGGACTTTATAACTGATTTAAAAAAAAGAGGTTTCTCAATTCGATCGTATATATTTTTTTTATGTGTGTTCGCGGATAACTTCGTCGTTTATGAGCCGATTTTGATGGATTTTTGTTGGAAAGGAAATATCCCAAGAGTAGTGCCATGATAAGGATACTAAGATCTGGATCTGGATCATGGCATCCCAGATAAATTGAGGGGAACTTTTTACTTTTTAGTTTCGTGTGCGAAGTCGGTTTTTTTTTGTTAAATTTATACTTGTTGCTACTCAGTTCTGTGTATCGCTGCAACTGTCATGGGCATGCGTTATGTTTATGTTATTTATTTATAATTATAAAAATTATAAGACAAGTTTTTGTATAATATGCATAATTTTCAAATACAATGTGTATGTGTTTATAATATTTGTAAATTGTATTAAACGTCTTAATCTACTTATGTCATAAGTTAGAAATCTCTGAAATTGTAAAATGCCTGTTTTTTTAGCCATTTTTATTTTATTTATGTTTATAGGCTTCCCTAGAATATGAGCCTCTGATTTCTTGCGACAGCCGGCTATATACTGTTGTTGCGATCACGTGCCCTAATTTAGTTGTGTTGGCGAGTCGACGCTTCAAGCTTCCATTATATCTCGTCTCAGTATTTTTCCATAAAAAAACCGGCCAAGTGCGAGTCGGACTCGCGCACGAAATGTTCCGTACCATTATCTATTAAAACGGCAAAAAAATCACGTTTGTTGTATGGGAGGCCCTTTAAATATTTATTTTATTCTGTTTAGTATTTGCTGTTATAGCGGCAACAGAAATACCTACATCATTTGTGAAAATTTCAACTGTCTAACTATCACGGTTCATGAGATACAGCCTGATGACAGACGGATGGACAGCGGAGTCTTAGTAATAGGGTCCCGTTTTATCCTTTGGGTACGGAACCCTAAAAAAACTAGTCACAGCCAAAGGTAATGAACATACATACAAACATTGTCATTTATAATAATAGTGAGACAAATAGACATAGAACACCAAAAAAAAAACTCTGTTCTATAGCCATTTAATAAACTGCAAAAGCGATAAAAAGACCCACCAAAATTTTATTCGACCATAACGCTTCACAAAGCTCGTTACAGCAATGAAGGATCCCATTCCGGATTCGATTCGACAATTATTGACACATGCACCCTTAAAACCAGCTTTAACCAGCCCTAACCGGCTTTTACTGGATAATCCTGGAAATGTCCAGATCGTTTTAAATGTTCTACAATATCATAAAGTATGAATGGTTATAGAAATGCGTGTAAGGGCTCGTTTAAGGGTTTTTTGGTGCTTGAATGCGGTAGGATGTATGAAATTACAAGAGTTGGAAGCGTTCGATGGTACTTAAGAACTCGTGGAGGGAAATGGAAGGGACGTGCTCGCAGGTGACGCTAAAAGCTAAGTACTTAACAAAGAAAGCAGGTACATGGCAAAATGCCGTATTAGCTCATTGGGAGAATACGCGGCATATCTTCCTGTTAACTTTGTAGCGATGATAGCTCAGTGGTTAGCGCGGTCGGTTCGCATGCCGAAGGGCGTGGGTTCAAATCCCAACAATGAGCTTGAGTTACCGGTGAAGGAAAACATCGTGAGGAAACCATAGCATGGTGGTAGGGTACTTTCTAGTATTGCTGGCTAGCTACCACCCAAAAGTTGAAAATCTGCCGCCAAGCATCTAACGGTGTGTTCCGGCAGCCTCATTTGAGAGCCAGTTCCATTCCAGGCTAGGTGTGCTTTACCATCTTCGACCACACCGTCACTTAACATCAAGTGAGTTGTGGTCAAACACCTAGCCTGTCAGCAATAAAAAAAAACCCTACTTAATATTATAAATGCGAAAGTTTATGTTTGGATGATTGTTAAAACAGCTTAACGGGTTCAGATGAAATTTGGCGCACAAATAGTTTATCACGTAGATTAACGTCAGTTTGCGTGGGTTTTTTGTAATTAATATATTCATTCACGAAATATATCGATGATGTTATCAATGGTTTTTTGGTGACATATTCCGTTTTTTGTTTTTTTTTGTGTTGTAATGATTACAAATATCATTACATGTATATGTATCTATATAAAAACTAGCTGTGCTACTTGCTAAATTTTTTGGGATAAAAAGTGGCTAGTGGCTAGCTTAGTTAAGCCAGAGTACCAGCTACCTCTTTACCAAAATTCATCAAAAATGGTCCAACCGTTTGAACGTGAAAAAGTAACAAACATATAAACACACTCATTAACTATCGCCTTTATAATATTATAGTATTCACATCATCAACCATAAGACGTCCACTGCTGGACATAGGCCTCCTCCTGGGGGGGTTTTGCCAATACTCGCCACGCTTGGCAGGCGGGTTGGCGAGCGCAGTTAAGTGTGATTGTTCAAGGAAGACGCTGCTGCCCATCTTCCGGGTTACATCCCTTAGCCGACTCTTACGGCAACCACGGGTAGAGAGGGTGGGGTACAATTCTTACGCTGGCACCACCACGGCAATTATCAATACACAATATAGTATTACGAGCCTTTAAAAAGAAGCAGTATCGCTTATCAGTACCGGAGACCGAGGGAATTTGAACCCACCCTCCGATTTGTAGATACACCCTTATCACTGAACTAACTACCACACTAACAAAACTGGATTACAGAAATTGTGTTTTTTTTTCTCTAGTGGTTCTTTTGACATTTATTATTAGTTTTGATAATTGAAGCCAAATTGAGGTATTAAGCTGATCTGAGTGTCGTATTGTCAGCATTAGAGAGGAAAGTTTCTCGACCACTAGTCAAGGATATCGATAGTAAATTGTTCTGACGGGTTCATAGATTTTAGGTATAAACAATGGCTTAAGGAAATTAACCAAGTTTCGTCATTGCTCTGGAATTATTAGAAGTAATCTACGAAGGGAGTAACCTAATGTAGATAATTTTGCAGGATTATCCTGCAACATCTTAAATGATGTCGGATTTCTCGGGAGATCTACGGATTTCAGCTATTATCTCCCGATTTTCTGATTTAACGTTCATGTCTCATTTTTGCACTTTAAACACACGTATGTTAAATCGGATCTTTCTTGAAATGTATTTGAATTTTGTGCACTCTGGTTAAACACCTAGCTAGTTAACCAAATAAAGATAAAAGATAAAGGTTGTACTAAAAACATATTCAACCTTATTACACGACTGGCCAAAGTAAGGAGTGTATGTTTTCAAGGTTCCTGTATGTGAGTTTCTTTGTTCCACCTTAAGTTTTAAATTCCTAAACAGATTTGAATGATGATGTATCGTTAGATTTCACTTGGTGGAGAAAGTAGGTAACACCGTAGTACTAGATATTCTGTCGCCAAGCAGTAGTTTGTAAACATTACGGTGTCCCGGTTTGAAGGATAGCAAACTAAATTAAAGGGCTGTTAAGACTAACCATCAAAAGTCTCAAAGTAATGAACGCCAAAGCAGCGATGCCCTGGACTCTGTTTTGTTACTCAAAGTTCTGTGTATTGCTGTAATGGACATGGGTTCTTCTCTTACCATCAGGAGAGCGGCACGTTCGTCTCATTACTTTTACATGAAACAAGCCTAGCATTGTCACGAGTGACACAAGCTATAATTTAAAAAAAAAATAACACTTGTGGGTTTTTGTGTTTTTTTTTTATATTCTTAATTAAGCTTGTTTTTATAGTTTTATTAGTAAGAAATTAGTTAAAGTAATAACTGGAACAGAGGAATAGACATATTCTAAATCTACATATGTGCTGCATCTTCAACCATGTCATTATTTACTAATGTGGAGTGGTCAAACGCAAACTTTAACGCAAAATGAGGTTAATTGACAATCACACTAATATACAAGCGAAATTTTGTATATACGTTTGTTAATCTTCTTGCTGAAATGGCTGGAGGAATTTAGATCAGATATAGCTTATACTTTGTATTAACATAGGCTACTTCTTATTTCAGAAAACGAGAGCCAAGTCACGGGGCACATCATCATTTGTAGAAGGGAACCGCTATAAAGTAGAATTATTTCCCGAATGGGTGTTCACCGACCAATCTGAATGCTTTCATTGGGTTTTTTATACGCAAGCGTGTTCCATCCTAGATCGTATTTTCGCTTAATTTCAGGAGAAAAGAAACGCAATATATTAAAAAAAAAACAGTCATTTAATTTACGTGTTATATTGCTTTAAGGTAAACATTTATTTTGCGAACATCCCTCTAACAGAGTGACTTTCCAGTTTTATCTGGATCAGACCAGATTAAGAAACTCCGATATTTTTTTGTTTACGAAAAAAAAAGTTAATTCGCAAGGGATCGGGGCCTCGGAAATTACTATTTTTTAATGCTAGGTAACTGGATTTTGGTTAAATTAATTTTGGTGGCACTTTTTGTGGCTTATCGTGATACCGCAGATTCTCGGATTCGGATTTTTGCGGAGTTCGATTTCGACAATGAATTTGCTACAAACTAATTTCTAAGTTGTAATGAAGCAATCATCGCATTGATGTTCCGTATATTATTGGTATCTACTTTTAACAATCATCTTACTTACACTTCTTATTTACACTTTTATACTTTGAATAATTATTTACCCTTTCCTACTACACTATTTTATTTACACTTTTGTACTTACACAACTTCTTTACACTTTTATATTCACACTACTAATTTACACTTTTATACTTACGTTACTTATTTACACTTTTTAACTAAAACGTCCCTAATACTCTTCGGCAAAATACTTTTTGATCTAAAGGTTGTTTATGAGAGAACGTTCTTAACGATAAGATTACATTTTGAGCCTATTTTAATGTAATTTCCTATTGTTCCTATTTGCTGCTAGCAAAATTACAGGGCTATTGAGACTAACCAATCTAGTCCCAAAGTAATGAGCGCCAAGGCAGCGATGCCCTGGACTTTGTTTTACTACTCAAAGTTCTGTGTATCGCTGCAATGGTCATGAACAGGCGTTATCTCTTACCATCAGGAGAGCCTCTCGTTCGTCTCAATACTTTTACATAAAAAAAGAAACACCCAGTATAAGTTATATGCTTGACGAGTGACTTAAAAATAATAAATTCGAAATATCAATTAAAAATCTCTCATTCTCTTTACCTTCGCTCGTCTCCTGATCGTAATACTTTACACACGTTCCTATGGCCCAATTAAATACGGCATTCAGCAGAAGGTTAATTATGAAGAAAATTATCTTCTCAAAGAGTACGCAGACGTGACTGGTGTTAAGCCAAGAGCGAGTGAATGTTTGACAGTGCTAATTGTTTGTACAGGACTGACTTTTACGCGTAACTTTACTAGTAAGTTTCGGTAGCCTAGAAAGTTTCGGCAGTCTAGCAAGTTTCGACAGCCTAGCAAGTTTCGACAGCCTAGCAAATTTCTGCAGCGTAGTTAGTTTCGGCAGCCTAGCAAGTTTCGACAGCGTAGTAAGTTTTGGCAGCCTAGCAAATTTCGACAGCCTAGCAAGTTTCGACAACCTAGCAAGTTTCGACAGCCTAGCGTTTCGGCAGCCTAGTAAGTTTCGGCAGCCTAGTAAGTTTCGGCAGCCTACCAAGTTTCGGCAGCCTAATCAGTTTCGGCAGCCTAGTTGAGAGGCCACCTGAATGTCAAGGTCCTGGCTTCGAATCCCACGGCGCGCACGTGTTGCTATCCTTTGTTAAGTTATATGCGTATTGTCACTGACTTTAAACGGTGAAGGAAAACATCGTGAGGAAACCTACATGTCCGAGTCCCCTTAAAAAAGTTCACGTAAATATGTGAAGTCTACCAACCCGATCTTGGCCAGCGTGGTGGACCGTCTAGGTGTGTTGCAGGCTAGCTGTGTTTACCATATTTGACCACACCATCACTTAGGGACCATTCAAGTGTTACGGAAGCAGAATTTTAGTAATTATTAACCCCTCCCTCCCCCTTGTCAGCAAAAGTAAGCAAAGCTCTTACTTCCCTCTCCTATGCTTAAGTAAATTAAAAAATATTGTAAATTATTAAAAAATATTAAATCTTAAGTAATTTAAAAAAAATGGTTTAATTAGCAGCCATTTCGCTATAACGTAGTTTGTCGATAACAAGGAAACCAAACAATCAGCATAATTTATACGACTTTGCTGATATTATCACCACTCAGATCGCTCCATCCCCAATAGAGTCAAAAATAAACAAAGTAAAGACCTTTCCCCCACCTTTTGGTGCTTACGTAATACTTGAACGGCCCCTTACCATCATGTGAGCTGTGGTCAAACACCTAGCATGTCAACCATAACAAACCATAGATTCAAAACGTTCATAAGTGCCTTACCATGGTCTAAACTGAATAAATTACTTTTTGATTTTGATTAAAAAAAAAAACAATAACTATTTGCGTTAAGGCCCAGCTGTACGACATGTCAAAACAGTTAGTCCCAATGTCATAGGTTGAATTTTAAGTAAAAAAGCTTGTAACTTGCACGCGTGAATAAAACAAAACGAGTCTCTCGAATCTCTTAGAACTGAAATATGGCTTGAATTCCAGAGTAGAATGCCTACTCGCTGTATTAGGGCGTTAACACACTACACTTCACATAGGTAAGAGACTACAAATTAAAATAGTTTCAGGGGAAAAAAATCGCCACTTCCCAAACACAGGGGTGTAATTGATTCAGGGGTCAAGTATGTATGTGACACTGGCTATTAATTTAAAAACCGGCCAAGTGCGAGTCAGACTTGCGCACCGAGGGTTCCGTACAAACCTTAAGGTATATAGGTAAAAGTAATGCTTTTCTTTATGGTAATTTATGCTTTTCGTAATTTTTCTTATATCTGTGCAATAAGACGTTGCATCGTACCAAATTTCAAGATTCTGAGTTGACGGGAAGTACCCTGTATTTGATTCCCTTGCGAGTGTCGAAAATTTGCAGCATAAACGGCTGCATCTGTTGATTGTGTTGGCTTAGAAGTGAATTTTTCACAGCTCTAAGGAGCAGTAGACCTAAATATTTGATATGAATTTCAGCTTGAGCTTCATTCCTGAGAAAAATGGTCTTGACAGACAGACAGACGGACAACAAAGTGATCCTATAAGGGTTTCGTTTTTACCTTTTGAGGTACGGCACCCTAAAAATATATTACTATGATTTGTGTTTTTTTTTATTAACTTGGCTTGTTCATATACCGGGTAAATTACATTAAATGACTTGATAGAATACTCAAATACTTTTATTTTGTAAATACATACAGAACAATAAATATAGATTTATAATTACATTTAAATAGTTACTAGACAGTTAAATTGTTATTTATTAAGTGATTAATTATTTATGATTATATATTAAATAATAGGAAAGTAAGTTCTACAGAAGAAAAAAATTGTCAAGAATTTACTTAGTGGTAGATCTCCTTAGCAGAAGGTCGTCTAGGTAGGTACCGCCGCTGTACCAGATATTCTGCCGACAAGCAGTAGTGTGTAAACTTACTGT
The DNA here is from genome assembly GCA_950106695.1 of Biston stratarius. Classification (NCBI taxonomy): domain Eukaryota; kingdom Metazoa; phylum Arthropoda; class Insecta; order Lepidoptera; family Geometridae; genus Biston; species Biston stratarius. Next base: position 1,720,247 of record OX467114.1, on the reverse strand, counting down.
GTTTCGGATTGACGGGTATTGTAGCTAGCGAAATTACTAACGGCTGCTTACTAAAGGGCTGTTTACTAACCATCGAAAGTCTCAAAGTAATGACGGCCAAAGCAGCGATGCCCTGGACTTTGTCTTGCTACACAAAGTTCTGTGTATGGTCAAGGACCGGTGTTATCTCTTACCATCAGGAGAGCGTCTCGTAAGTCTCATTAGGTTTACAGAAAAACTAAAATAATGTTTATCGGTTTTTGAAACGGGTATAGAACTATAACAACAGTAAAAGCAGTTTTCGTTGCAACAACCTCGTCAAACTTTGGATGGGTGACCGCCATTAATATTACGACAAGGCGTTGCACAGGTAACGTAGTGAGATTTTGTCTTAATGGCCAAGAAGAGAGCTGAGCTAATTAATGACAACCCTTAACGTTTTGACACTTGGCGCATGCTCATTGTCGTCTGACCTACTTAATTACTTATGGCCTCCTATACGTTTTTACTATATTTTATTTTAGAAGAAATGTTTCAAAATTATTCAAGGTTATAAGTTTGTTCGTATATTAAGCCTAAAGGAGTCGTTATGTTCATCATTGCATTTATTATTATCAGTATATATATTGTTCTTTTTTTTTTAATTTTCTTTTGACATTTTGATTACCATTTACTATTTAATTTCATAGCATAATTACTAATTAATATTAATATAGTCATTAGTGTAATTCGCTATGTATGCGGTACTAATTAAAATAAATAAATAAATAGTTATCAACAACTTTTTTTATGGATTTTTTTTCCACAATATCTAAGCTGTGCCCATGGTAAATGTACCTACTTCATATTAATGAGTAAAATTTAATTAATTAAACAAAATTAACGAAGTTTCATATAAATTTCCAACCTCTATTTGGCACCCTTAAGGGTGGAATTTTTATCCTTTCTTAGTGCACGTGACGTTACCTAAGGAACATTTGTGCAAAATTCCATGCTTCTAGACCAGCTGTATTAGCTGTGCGTTGACCGATCAGCCAGTGATCTGTCAGTTTCTTCTTTTAAATCTCCGACGCAAAAAGAGGGGTGTTTTAAGTTTGACGTCAATGTCTGTCTCTGTGTGTGTGTGTGTGTGTGTGTGGACTGATTTCGATGCGGCTTCTTTCATTTGAAAGCCAGTTTTCTTGCAGTCATCATCATCATCATCTCAGCCGTAGGACGTCCACTGCTGGACATAGGCCTCCCCCATTGACTTCCATAAAGACCGGTTGGAAGCGGCTCGCATCCAGCGCGTTCTTGCGGTATTTATGAGGTCGTCTGTCCACCTTGTGGGTGGACGGCCTACGCTGCGCTTGCCGGTCCGTGGCCTCCACTCCAGAACTTTGCAGCCCCATGCAGTGGTTCTTAGCAATGTTTGGTTAATTGCGTAGGGGGTTTTTTAATTTTTAATTTATGATCTTGTATTAGTATAGATAAGTAAACTTAACTGGGAACTATTATAACGAGCGCAAACTAAGCTGCTTTAGGTCCTGTCTAGATAGCATGCAGCCTCCACACTTACTCGCTTCAGCAGTTTTAAAGGTATTACTTTATTTGTGGCTATGAAAAATGCGAGTTAAAAGTACTGTGAACTACAATTTCGGCGTTTATAAGGCTAGAGTATAGTATATCTAAATCAACGTGCTCGGTCCTCGGCCACACCGTCACTTTACGCGAGTTGGTTGCCAAATGGTCGAAATAAAGAGATGAGAGCATTGCATCATTTATTCATTATATTTTATTGTCCTACCAACAAAGCAGCCACTAACACAGTTGATACAAATTATATAAAAAGTTGGCAAAAATTAAGTGCTGCCTGAATCACAAACCTCATTCAATATCACAGTATGCTTAAACTTTTTGAAACATAATTAGAAATATCAATTAATTTGAAATTAAAAGTTTGGTAATTGAATTGAAACTTATTATACACTAGCTGCGCCCCGTGGTTTTACCCACGGTGATGGATGATGATGATGAAAAGTAAAAGTAGTAAGTAGTAATTTAAAATTAACAAAGTTTCATACAAACTTTCATCCCCTATTTTATCCCCTTGGGGGTAGAATTAATCAAAATCCTTTCTTAGCGGATACCTACGTCATAGCATCTACCTGCATGCCAAACTTAAGCCCGATCCGTCCAGTGGTTTGGGCTGTGCGTTGATAGATCACTATGTCAGTCAGTCAGTCAGTCAGTCACCTTTGAGTTATATATATTTATAACTAGCTGTGCCCCGCGGTTTCACCCGCGCTAGATGCCTACGTCATAGTAGCTTTATGCATACAAAGTCTCAGCCCGATCGGTTTAAAATTGAAAGTTTTATACAAACTTTCATTCCCTATTTTATCCCCTTGGGGGTAGATAACTTTTGGTTGATAGATCACTATGTCAGTCAGTCAGTCAGTCAGTCAGTCAATCAGTCAGTCACCTTTGAGTTATATATATTTAGATAGATTTAGAATTTAAAACACAATTAACACACCGTTAGGTGCTTGACGACAGATTTTCAATTTGAGGGTGGTAGGTAGCCAACTGAGTACTAGAAAATACCTTCCCACCATGATATGGTTTTCCTTCACCGGAAGCTCAAGCTCATTGTTGGCGTTTGAACCCACGCCCTTCTGCGTGGAAACCGACCGCACACTGAGCTATCATCGCTACAAGACAACTTAACAACATCTCCGACAAACAACATCTTCCGTCTGTTCTTAAGCTGTATCGTGTTTTCCCGTTCTTGGTTGCCTGGAAAACTTCGCTCTTAACGATAAGGCCGCCACTTGTGGCACTAGCTCATAAGATTCTTTTCTTTTTTCTATTTTCAGTATGTACTATTTATAAAAACACTAAATTAACTACTCAGCAACTACGCTGATTACATTATATTACATACAGATGATTTAGGAATCTTTGATATTACGACCACATTATAGGGCGACTCAACTCAATGACCACAGGAAGTACAACCTATTAAAATATAGTGGCCATAAACTTGGCAAATATCCCCAGTGGATGGGCCGTAAGGTCGCACTAAACAGGAATCATCGCTGATTTTATGGCCCCACCATACGCCCACTCGGTAAGATTCTACGGTCAGCATTTCACGGCTCAAGATGGTGTTTAATGAGGACGCGGTGTACCTTGAAGGCTAAAGAAGCGCTAATAGCTCAGCTGGTGACTTATTGACGATCAGTTTGGAAAACAAAGGACATGTTTTTTTTTTAATAGAAATTAGTTGGTGCGATGTACTTTGCGTCTTATAATAGAGTATCTTAATTTTAAAAAAGCTTTTTTGTCTCAACATCTACACAAAAAAAATATCAATAGCACAAGTAAGACGGATCACTTGACGTGAATCAATTGAATAATAATATGCATGGAAAATGTTTATTTTATCTGTGACTAAAACCTAAGAAACCTCCTACTTAATTCATAATGAAACGACTAATCCAAGGTCACATTCTAACTCAAAGTTCTCGTTATCATCGCTACGCATCCGCTCGTTTCAAGTGAAATTAGGATTAGAAATTCCACTCCTCATAATTTTCCCAAATGTCCTGCTTACCAATTCAAATTCTATTTTATTGTAGGCTTGACTACTATTTGTGGAAGGTATGGTATAATTGCTTGGATACAGTTTCGGATCATAATTTTAGCACGGAAATCTAAGGTTAATGATAAGAAGGTACGATTTTTATATCAATGTTACTTTAAACACAGATTAACTTATATATAGATACACATTATATCAGCCCCGATATCGTGAGACAGAACTTTCCCTAACCTACCTATATACCCTCTCAAACGTTTCCATAAAAAAAAAACAGGGGTTTGAGCAAGGACAATTTCTATAGATAGTACTTTTTATAATATTTACAAAGTTACAGCAATCAGAATGCGCGCTGGACCCAGTGGCTCGCATTGCGAAGCTGGAATGTGCGCGCGCCGTGCTTTGTTCACGTTCCGTGAAAAAGGTCACTGAATCATATATTATCAACACATATTTTTAAAACGAAAAGAAAAGAAAATAACATTTATTCGATACTACACATACAATTTAAAATAAAGAAAACATAATACAAAAAAATACTTATTTTGAAATAATGTTTGGCAGTTTACACATATAATTTATATACAAAAAAAAAACAAATAGTTTGTTGTGTTTAAGAAATAGACCTCACTCAACTGTTTCAATTTTTTTAAGCGACTTCATTTCTATTTTGTGCTGTCTCTAGAATATACCATCAAAAAGTTGCTGCAAAAAATAACAGTTGTACTGTGCCTATAAACTTCGCGCAATAAGTTGACCAAGTTTCGACACAATCGGATGAACGAACAAATAGGCTCGCGTTTGACCGCCATCTCGCCTGATTTTAGGCAAATAAAGGTACGGCTTACGATGGAAAACATTTGCTTAGCAAAGCCGATTCACTTGCAACTTGAAGGCGCCTAGATTGTATGTATTATCTGGGAACACCCACTCGGGCAGCAAATTCCATGTTAGGCGGATCGTAGCATGAAGGTAGAATTGAAACCTTTAGCTAGTCGAGGTTTAATTTTAAAAAAATATTTCGACCCGTTTATTCGGTGACATGTTTTGTCCATCTATTGTCTGTAGTCCAGGCGATATCATACCCATCTCCATTTAAGCTGCGAGTCCATGTTATTCGAAGTTTATAAATTTTGTTTTTCTTTGAATATCTTCTCTGTTTTGCTTAGCAACGTCATCCTTAAAACTGTTCCTATGTATCCGATGTCTCCACTAAATAGATTCACATTCACATTCTAAATAGATTCTTGACGATGGTCAGAGAGTATAAGGTTAAATTTAGGTTTGAATAGTTTGTAATTTGTAAATGGATTAATTTATTTTGTCTAAAGCAAATTAAAATTTTGTGGATTTTTGAAATGCCCAAACACATAACATAAATCATATGTAACAAAAATATACAAGTTTTGATATTACTGTAAAAGCCCGAACTACAATAGCTCTATGATTTTTCAATAAAACCTTAGATTTACCAACTCTTAATGGTAAAAGTCTGGACTTGGTAAATCCTAAGTTTTATATCAGTGACACGGTAAATTTTGGAAAATAGGATTCACTCGTGTTTTACCAACACTTATAAAAAATATTACTTTGCTAACGTTTCGTATACTATTCATTTCACAAATATTTTAATCCACAAGTGTTTTATTTTACAAATAATCGATTTACAAACATTATTATAACAAGAAGGCCTAGACGGAAGCAAAGCGAAGCGTAGCACCTCTCTCCTTACCTATCCGAGTCGGAAATGTCACAGAAATTATTCTCAAAACGAATATTATATACCAACCGTCATTGGTAAATTCTAGCATCTACCAAACTCTATTGGTAAAAGCCCGATTTTCTTTGATAACATCCTTATCAAGTCACAATGGTAAACCCTAGGATTTACCAATATACAGTGTTTTACAGTAACATATACAAAACATATGTTCTAAGTAAATTGCCATAGCTCGTCTTACACAAAACGAAGGTGCTAATTTTCACGCCAGCAGTTGTACCACATGTAGGTAGGTACAAACACTTTGCCTTACCTAAGTGTGAGGATAATAAACAAATAATTTAACGTGGAACGAGGAAACTTAACAAAACCCTTTCCGGGTTAGCTAGGGTTACCACAGCCCCTTCAGAAATCCATTCATGTGTGCAGAAAACTTTGACAAGATGGCGGATTAGTTACTTTTTGGATGGGTGACCGCTAATGAATTTAGGTTAGCTGTCAGTTTAGTCGGTATTGTATTTGTGCAGTCATTTGTGTTTTGCAGTGCTAGTATGAATGTAGATATGTTTTATCATTGTCATTCAGCTGATCAAAATCACTCACAAGCTTATTGCGTCCTTCTTCTCTTCTCTTGTTATCCAGTTGCCAATACTCACCACGCTTCCCAGGTGGGTTGGCGACCGCAGTTAAGTGTGATTGTTCAAGGAAGACGCTGCTGCCCATCTTCACATTTTCAGGATTCAATCCCTTAGCCGACTCATACAGCAACCACGGGTAAAGAGGGTGGGGTACCATTCTTACGCCGGCACCACCACGGCTAATACAAAAATATATAAAATAAATAATCTAGGGCTTTTTCATAACGCCATCTAGCCCCAAATTAAGCAAAGCTTGTTAAAAATCATGTGACGTATTGAGTACGTATAACAAGGTTTCGTCTCCTAAGGCAATAGTTAACCAAAGCCCCTAAATCTCCAAACTTGGGGTCACTCTACACAAAGTGTTAAGATATTAATTATTCCTCTAAAGTCGGACCAAGGCGCTTACACTGAAAAGGATTTCAACTATTGTTCCTCAACTTCCCTACAGCTTGGATCGGATTAAATTAATGCAGAGAGTCAACTTTGATCATGCATAAAAACGTGATTTCATATCATTTAAAACCATCTTCCTTGTAAGAAGTGTTTCCTCTGTGTTTCAAACTAAATATAACGTGATGTGTGAAATACTTTCTGGGCAAGCGTGCTTTATCTTCGTCCATATCCTTGTTGGTAGTATATCTGATTTAAGAGCTGTGGGCGTGGGTTCGGTTCCCACCCATTACAAACGTTGTGTGGTATAAACAAATGATTTTTATGTGTCTGGGTGTTCAGTATGTATTTGCAAAAAAGTTATCTGACTTCCATAGCACAAGCTTTGCTTAGTTTGAGGTCAGATGCCGCAGTTTGTCCTACGATATTTTTTACGTTACTTCTCATCAGGTGACATCATGGCCAAACCAAAAATGCATAGAAAGATGTAAAAAAATATATATAATATTATTAATTTAAGTTTTTTCTATAAACTATCTGATTCCTATAGAACAACGAAAAACAATGAATGAAATTTGATAAAACATTGCTAATATTTTTCTACATATCTACTAAAAATATATTTAAAACAAACATCTAACATCGTTACATAAACTAGGTAGAAATCGGAACAACGCCCTAAAATTCTTTTATGTTTTTATCCTAAAACTAGCACAGGCCTCGCACGGGTAAAAAAAACATAGATTTTTTATTTGCTATCTCTACCTTTTACAAGATCACCCGCTGTTCTAATTTGAACATTATCTGAAAATTTCATCAAAATTCACACATCTATTTTTGTAGCGATGATAGCTCAGTGGTTAGCGCGGTCGGTTCGCATGCCGAAGGGCGTGGGTTCAAACCCCAACAATGATCTTGAGCTGCCAGTGAAGGAAAACATCGTGAGGAAACCATATAGCGTGGTGGTGGGGTACTTTCTAGTACTCAGCTGGCTAGCTATCTTCTAGCTAGATTTTCAACCTTCAAGTTGAAAATCTGCCGCCAAGCATCTAACGGTGTGTTCCGGCAGCCTCACATGAGAGCCAGTACCATCCCAGGCTAGGTGTGCTTTACCATCTTCGACCACGCCGTCACTTAACATCAGGTGAGCTGTAGTCAAAACACCAAGCCTGGCAGACATAAAAAATAATCAATAGAAGATAGATAGATATAAATAAGTTATAATGCGTTTGACTACTCCCTGCCTGACGCAATAATAATTGTGCTCATGAAATAGAGTTACTGCAGAGAGAGGTCCTCCTCCTATCGTCATATTCCTCATGGCTGAGGGTCATGACCTCTACCTCCCAGGAGCCATTCACGTACGATATTACGCCATCTTGCTCTATCCCCGGCGACACGCAGCGCGTCATAAACCGATGTGTCGAGTGTGGTGCGAATCTGATCGGACCAAAGCTTAGGATGTCGTGGTGGTGCCGGCGTAAGAATAGTACCCCACCCTCTACCCGTGGTTGCCGTAAGAGTCGGCTAAGGGATGTAATCCGGAAGATGGGCAGCAGCGTCTTCCTTGAACAATCACATCTAACTGCGCTCGCCAACCCGCCTGCCGAGCGTGGCGAGTATTGGCAAAACACCAAGGGGAGGCTTATGTCCAGCAGTGGATGACCTATGGCTGATAATGATGATGATGATGAACGCATATGATAGCGGCCTCGTGGTCTCTTGCCTTCGACTTTCCCCGTAACCATCAATTCTTCGCCTTCCTGGCTATGTGGCCAAAATATTCGAGAACACGCTTGAGACAAATAGTTGACGTTGGTCCAAAGTACAGAGAGAGATACATACAGACAATCTTTCAAAATTACTTTTACACGCGTTGGGGAATACTGTTGGGTGTCTGTCAATTGATATTCTTCACTTGGGTTGCATTAGGTTTTCGGGACTTGCAAAGATTTCGGTGCTTACTGGCGGGATGCTCAGCTTAGATAAGTTTGATTGAGTTGACCAAAGGATTAAGGGCTTGCGACATTCTTGTTTTGGTTATGTTTTACGATTTCCTATGACGTTGACCGTACATAAAATAATTACTACAGCAAGAAGGTCTTGCAGCCTAGTTAGGAGACCGTCTGGTTTCCAATCTGGAGGTCCTGGGTTCAAATTCCACGGCACGCACTTCTGTATTTTTTAAGTTATTTGCGTATAAATGATCACTTTAAACGATAAAGGAAAACATCGTGAGAAAACCTACATATCTGCGAGTTCTTAAAAAAGTTGGTATTATTCTTGCTATCATTTCTTCTGCATGCCTGTTAAATTCTTGCCGAAAAACGTATGTCTATTGTTACGATGCTTCCTGAAAGATGTAAAACCAAACCATACAACAAAACTTTTTTTATTTTTTTATATAACAGTAATGTGACGAACGAGACGCTGTCCTGATGTTAAGAGATAACGCCTGTCCATGACCATTTCACCGATACACAGAACTTTGAGTAGTAAAACAAAGTCCAGGGCATCGCTGCTTTGGCGCTCATTACAATACAATACAATACAATAATTTATTGATAACTCCGTGGTTACATGTCCAAATTTAAATAAAAATTATCATTGTATAAAAATCTAATATAAAAATTACTTTACATTTAAACAATTATTATAAAGTCTACATACAGACCTCGGGCAGCTCAAAAAATGTATTATAGTTGTAAAACAGCTGATCTAGAAGCCAAGTCTTCAGCTTGGCCTTGAACGAGGCGGCGGAAGGTGCATCACGTACGTGGGCGGGCAGCCTGTTGTATACCGCGGGGCCTGCGATGTAGACAGACTTCCCTGACTTCACGAGCCTATGTGACGGCGTCACCAGTTGGTTCTGTCTCTTGTTGCTGCGCAAGTCCCATCTCTGTCATTACTTTGTGACTAGATGGTTAGTCTCAACAGCCCTGTAATTTTGCTAGCTGCAGTACCCTTCAAACCGGAACACAGTAATGTTTACACACTATTGCTTAGCGGCAGAATATCTGGTACTGCGGTGGTACCTACCTAGACGACCTCCTGCTAAGGAAATCTACCACCAAATAAAACAACTAACATAGGCACGTGCTTGCAGCGTCGGCAGATTAATCCCATAGAAAGCCAGCTTCACACTTACACGGCTTTCGGTAGAGCCCTCTTCATCGCTACCGCAGGCCATGTTTGTGTGGGACAGATAACAGTATGCTATGCCGCGACCAAAGCGGTTTCAACAGACAAAGCTTTCGTTTTAGCTATCGCGGACCGTTTTTTTTTGTGACTGACAGGCTAGGTGTTTGACCACAGCTCACCGGATGTTAAGTGACGGTGTGGTCGAAGATGGTAAAGCACACCTAGCCTGGAATGGAACTGGCTCTCAAGTGAGGCTGCCGGAACACATCGTTAGATGCTTGGCGGCAGATTTTCAACTTGAGGGTGGTAGCTAGCCAGCCGAGTACTAGAAAGTACCCTACCACCACGCTATGGTTTCCTACGATGTTTTCCTTCACTGGCAGCTTAAGCTCATTGTTGGGGTTTGCACCCACGCCCTTCGGCATGCGAACCTACCGCGCTAACCACTAAGCCATCATCGTTACACCGTTTCTGACTTGGATGTGATTAAACATGTTTGGTCTCGTTTAGACATTGCAATGAGATATAACTAAAGCAAGTTCAAGTGGTAATTTAATGTTATTATTATGTAACGTATATAGTCACTCCACCGAGTCTCAGGGTCCACGCTACGTTTGCCAATTCGCGGTCTCCACTCTGGAACACGTCCATCTCAACTACTTCCTCAGGGCAGTATTTAAGAAAAAATTAAAGGACTGGCTTATCGAACAGGCCTTCTACAAGTTCGACAATATATTTACAGGGAGATTATCCAACTGATCAACTGACCATTGTTTCTAGGCAATGAATGATTGCTTCTACTGAAATGAAATGAAAATGAAACGAATGAATCTACTCTATAGATAGAACAAAAAATAATTAATTATAAATTCAAATTTTAATTGACATGTTAATTTATTTATTTTCAATTATTTTATGATCATTGTTGTACAATTATTAATTTTGTATACAATTATCATAGTGTGTATTACTGTGTGTACACGATATTGACATGTAAATTTATTTTTACCAATAAAATATGGATGAATGAATTGAATCAGCGGTTATCGGTTCTGCGACAGATATGTCCAGCCCATTGCCACTTCAGCTTGTTAATACTAAGCTATGTCTGTGACTTTAGTTCTCTGGCGAATTACTTCATTCCAGATACGATCTGTCAGAGAAATGCCGAGCTTTCCATAGCTCTTTCAGCTGGCGGTGGATGGAATCGAAAAGCCGACGATTAGGCTGAATAGCGTGTTTTGGAAGCGGCCTATTTCCAGCAGTGGACTTTGATAGGCTGATGATGATGATGATTATGTAAACTACTGATCCAACATTTTTACCGTCCCTATGTCACCGCCTAGATAAGCATTGCACGCGAAATTTTCCGATAAAATTACCATAATGATGCCCATCAACTACTTTTGTGGAAATGACGGCATAATCTATTTAGGTACGTGCTTCACTCTCGTGTATAGGTAGGTGGAAAATTATAATTCAAATATGACTTTTTTTAACGTAAATGTAGTGAGACAAAATAAACGCTCTTTCGATAAATCATTACATATTACAAAACAAAGTCGTCCGCCGCGTCTATCTGTCTGTCTCTTTGTTCGCGATGAGTGATTCATGAGGAAGATTTTTAGGTATATAATATGTCAAGGTTTTGTGTAAATTGGTTGAAATATGATGATTCTTGGAAGTGTCGGACAAAACCAAGCCACCTGGGAGCTTTCATCGAAAACGCTGCCTAATCCTAATCGATATAACAAAACAATTCATGGTGGGATATTCCTCTTTTATAGATCTACAAAAAAGTCCGCGGTGGCATAATTATATCTACCTTTTAAGGATAGAGTAATATACCCATTCTATCTGCTAAAAAAAATTGGCTCATACAATACGTTAATTGGAAAGCTATTTAAACGGCTATTAAAAGCTATTAGCTATTTAAAGTTATTTATTTTTATCAACTTAAATACGTTAGTAACCTCAAGTATTTTATGCACACTATTATAATCTCTTGCACCATAAAATTAACCACGTTTCTCACAAAAAAAAAACACATCATTTTTTTTTTGTAAATACTTACAGAACACCCAGACACGGAACAAACATTTGTTTATACCACAAAATATTTGTCTTGGGTGGGAATCAAACTCACGCCCTACAGCTCGTCTTAAAGCAGATATACCAATAAACCAAGAGGGCTGTCAAGTGGTGTCAATGGTAAGAGATAACGCTTATTTATGACCATTGCAGAGGTACCCAAAAATTTGAGTCCAGGGTATCGATGCTTTGGTGCTCATTACTTTGAAACATGTGTAGATCGCAGTACCAGAAATTGTGCAACCAAGCAGTAATGTGAAAGCATTACTGTGTTTCGGTTTGAAGGGTACTGCAGCTAGCGAAATTACAGGGCTATTGAGACTGTTCAAGCACCATTTCACTTTCCCGCCCTTTCCTTACCTCGATTTCCGAACGAACCAACAAAGTTCGTTCATCATTGGACCGACTCATTCCGACACACGGAAAGTTCGGGAGTTCTGTCATCGTCATCCAACCGTTCACATCGTTTAAACGAAGAAAGTCGGCAATTTAGAATCAGTTAACTGCTGGGAGTTGTAGGCGCCTACAATAGACGTGGAAAGCATCAGGGGGCCCCCTAGTAAGTGCGCAGGAGCGCAGGAGACCCATCGGCCTCGCAGGCGCGCTTGGCCGCAACGCACGTGAGTCCCTCTCTATATTCCCGTGTCCTCTAACTCCCGATCATACAATTAGATACAGTCCACTTGCTCTCCATGAGTCAAACATTCAATAACATTTGATGGTCCTTGTCGAACCGGATTTTAAGAAATTTATCAGTGCACATCAATCAAAGCAGTTATTTCAATTTATAAATTGTCATGGCGGAACTCATTTAATCTCAAAATTACCATTATAACATATTGTAATCATAATTCATATAGCATAAGATTGTAATCATAATTGCCAAATCATAAAATCACATTTCTTGCGGTCGTAATTATATCATTAGTTCGCCACATCACAACGTGACATTTTGTGTTGGGGTTTTTAGCGTAACATAGAACGCTCGAAACAAACGATCACTTTTCATTTTTGTGTCAGGATCCAGTGTAACATATAGCATAAGGATTCACATTCAAACAGCAAACAGTTTCGTTAACTTAATATCATCTAGTTTAAATTTTATTACATTTGTGGGCACACCTACCCTCTAAGCATTTATCATACATCGAATTTCTGTGTCTATCATTCATTTAGCAAAACTTCAAATCTTGCACGGTCACGGCGCTCATATTTTACGCATACGTTCTTCGTGATCGCATTCGTCTCTTCATTCTTTGTTTGATTTCAGTTTGACGCTATAGCGAAAGTGTCAAAGACGACATTGACAATCAAAAGTGTGTCTAGCTTTGTGAATTTGACGTGTGACATTAGGATAAACCGAGCACTTAGGTAACTTAGGTTAACCGGCGCAACAAGTGTGTTTTGTTTTCAAGTTTGTAAATTCAGTGTTTCCCAACATGAGTCAATCAATGATCGCGCATCATGACGCAAAGTGTAACATGGCGTTGAAACGCCTCAGTGATGCAGTGAATTGTGCACGGAAGTGCGACGATGATGCGAAATTTATTACGCGTCTTGAGACCTGGTCTATGCGCGTCGATTCAATTTTGGACAATTTCAACGAAGCCCTCCTTCTCTTATCATGTGAGTTGCAAAAGTCAGGCTTAACCGATCTTGAGATACAAGTTAAACAAAATAAATATCTCGAACAGGCTGATGATTCTTATGCCGAAGTGCTAGAAGCGAAACGTAAACATTTATCCGTGAAAATCGCCTCGTCCACGCTTCAGTCGCATGAGAAATCACCACGAACTAAACTGCCACCCATGAAACTTCCAACATTTGCTGGTCAATTTAAGGACTTTCCAGGGTTCATTGACCTTTTCAATACACTTGTGCACAATAGAACAGACATAACAAATGTCGAGAAGTTCCAATATTTAATCACAACTTTGTCTGGTGAACCAATCAACATAATTCGTGCATTTCCTATATCAGAGGTTAATTATAATAGTGCTTACCAGGCTTTGGTAAACCGCTATAACAACAAACGCTACTTGGCTTTTATGTGTTGGGAACAAATTAATAACCTAAAGGTCATGCCCTCAGGCTCAGCTCCAAACCTTAGAAATTTGTTAAATGTTTATAGTGAGAATTTATCAATGCTCAGTTCTTTGGGTTTACCAACAACACAGTGGGACTTTGTGCTATTTCATTCATTGTTAACAAAATTAGATAAGGCATCTCGGGAAGCTTTTGAGCTTCAAAGTACAACCAGTGATTTTCCTACTTTTGTTGAGTTGCAAACATTCCTAGTGGAAAGGTGTAATGCTCTTGAGCGTTCATCTCTTAATGTACCACATAACATATCATCATCATCATCATCATCATCTCAAGCACAAAACACACGAGTGAATCTGAACAAACCTACCATGCTTTTGGCACATGCATCAAACCAATCATGTGTCATGTGTGAAGGGAATCATGCTCTCTTTTCATGTCCTAAGTTTTTATCAAAATCTCCATATGAGAGATCACAGGTGGTGAGACAAAACAAACTGTGCTTTAACTGTCTGCGCTCCAATCACATGACAGCTAATTGTACATCCACTCACACATGCAAATCTTGTGGCCAACATCATAACACTCTGATTCACTACTCAAAGAAAATAGAGACAAGTATTCCGGTCAGTTTACAAAGTGCAACACGTACTGTACCAACATGTAACTCAAACGAAAATGTTATCACACCAGTTACATCTTTATCAAACACGGCCCCAGGGACGGCATCCGGTACACATTTTGTATTGCTCGCGACTGCTGAGGTGGAGGCAAAAGATAGCAGAGGCTCCTACCAAAAAGTCCGCATCTTGATTGATCCTGGCAGCCAGAGTAGTATAATCACCAAGGCATGTGTCCGTCGTTTGGGTTTAACTCAATACAAGTCTCAAACACCAATGTCTGGTATTGGCCAAGTTCCTGCGTGCTCCAACAGCAAAGTATTTTTAGAAATCAGACCAATGAACAAATTAGAACCATCATTCACCACAGAGGCTGTGACGTTGGACAAGATCTGTGGGGACATGCCCACTCATCAAGTGAACATACAAAAATTCAAACATTTATCAAATGTTAAGCTGGCAGATGAGAATTATCATCTGTCTCGTCCGGTGGATATTCTCCTTGGTGGAGAATTATTTCCACAAATCCTGTTACCAACCAAAATTGATGGCGGTCCCGATGCAGCAACAGCCATCAACACAATTTTCGGTTTTATCTTGATGGGTAAAACATTATCAAGCACATTATTATCCACTCCGATATCAATCAATCATGTATCAATGGACGCCAATCTCGATATTGCCGTACAGAAGTTTTGGGAGCTGGACAACATACCTGTTGGGGAAAATGCACAATCCCTTGCAGTGGAAGATACCCAGTGTGAGGATATTTTCCAGTCAACACATAGACGTGACAGTGATGGTCGATACATTGTCCACTTACCATTTCGGGACTTAACACCACCCACATTCAAGGATGCATACTTGATAGCACAACGTCGTTTCTTACAACAAGAAAAACGTTTGTTAGCTAAACCAGTACTCCACAAACAGTACAACAAACATGTTATGGAATACCTGACAAGTGGTCAGATGGAATTGGTACCGGCAAATGAGTGTCAGTCTTCCTCTGCCTACTACTTGGCGCACCATGCGGTCGTCAAGGCTGAGAACAACATACGTGTGGTATACGATGCATCCATGAAAGACAGGAAAGGTGTATCATTGAACGACACTCTCTTGACAGGGGCCAAGCTCCAAGCAGACATAACCAACATACTACTACGTTTCCGGCTTCACCCCATTGTGTTTTGTGCTGATATCCGCCAAATGTACAGGCAGATCCGAATAGCAGACGAACACCTGGACTACCAAAGAATCTTATTCAGATGTTCGCCCAGTGAACCACTTGAAGAGTATCGTCTCAAACGTGTAACATTTGGTGTTTCTTCAGCACCATTTTTAGCAATTCGTGTTCTGCGTCAATTAGCTGGTGATGAAGGTAGTTTTTCTCCAGCAGCAACACAGGTGTTGTTGAATGACGTGTACGTTGATGATGCAGTTACAGGCTGTCAAAATCTTGAAGAGGCATCCAGTCTACAACATCAACTAATCAACATCATGGCAGCAGGAGGGTTCGAGCTCAGGAAATGGTCGAGCAACCATCCAGCTCTGTTGAAGAACATCCCTGAAGAACATAAAGCAGTGCCGAATTTCAACCAAACCTTCGATCATGATGGTCATTTCGTGAAAGTTCTAGGTTTAGCTTGGAATTCACAAGATGACATTTTTAATTATCAAGTTAATCAAATCAACCGTCAGTGTACCAAACGTACGATGCTATCAGAGCTGGCTCGTATTTATGACCCCATTGGTCTTTTAACACCTTTAACATTTTTAGCAAAACACCTCATCCAGCGGTTGTGGCTTTTAGGTTCATCATGGGACCAGCCCGTGCCAGAGGATATCAATCAAATTTGGTTGAAGTATAGCAAGCAACTGTCACATCTCTCTCAGCTTCAAATACCCCGTCGCATTACATCTGATAACGCTGTCTTATACCAACTCCACGGTTTTTCAGACGCGAGCGAAGCGGGATTTGCAGCTGTGGTCTATCTTCGTTCCACCGATCACCATAATCAGCACCGTGTGACCTTAATAAGTGCAAAGTCACGTGTTTCCCCAACAAAACGCCGAACCTTACCAAGGCTCGAGCTATGTGGGGCTTCATTGCTCGCAGACCTCATGCGACACATCATCAATTTATATAGCAAGCTACTCACTATAGAGAGTATCCATGCGTGGACTGATTCCATGATAGTGTTGTCATGGATCAGATCAAATTCATCAAACTACAAAGCCTTTGTTGGCAATCGTATATCAAATATCCAGCGCAAGCTACCAGAAGCTGCCTGGAAACACGTCCCAGGGAAACATAACCCTGCTGACGCCGCGAGTCGTGGTCAAACACCCGATGAGCTGATCAACAATGCCCAGTGGTGGAAAGGGCCACAGTGGCTATCCTCGAATCAAGAACAGTGGCCAGAAGAGCCTCAACATACAACAGTGACAAATCATACAGATCCTGAAGTGACGAGTGAAAGTCGCCACTGTGTTCTGAATGTGACGAACACAGGAGAGATACATCCTTTCGATCATCTCTTGAACAAATACTCATCGTTAAAGAAAATTCAACGAATTCTAGCATATTGCAACCGTTTCATCGAAGCTATGCGAAGAAGGAAACCTTCAGGTCACATAACCCAACCAGAACTTCACCATAGTCTCATGACTCTGGTTAAACATGTCCAACTAACAAACTTTTGTGAAGAAATCAAATCTATCAAATCTAATCGTGTGTTACCAAAATCATTCCGGAAGCTCAACGCCTTTTTAGATGACAACAATGTTTTACGTGTAGGGGGTAGGCTTTCTCAATCACAACTCGCTTACGAAACAAAACACCCGGCCTTACTTCCTCGTAAACATCGTTTGACGCAGCTCATTATCCAAGGTACTCATAACGAACATTTTCACCCTGGTTTGCAAACATTGCACTACTTGCTGCTTCAAAACTTTTGGATCATGGCTCCTAGGCGGGCTATAAATCAAGTCATCTCAAATTGTCTGCGTTGTTTTCGTTTAAAACCACAAAATTTCCAGCCGGTAATGGCAGACTTACCGAGTTCTCGTATCACTCAAATTAAAGCATTTCAGGTGGTGGGTTGTGATTTCGCCGGGCCATTCAACATATCGCTCCAGCGTTATCGTGGCGCACGCACAGTCAAAGCATGGCTATGCCTTTTTGTTTGTTTTACAGCAAAAGCGCTTCATCTTGAACTCTGTTCTAGTCTATCCAGTGAAGCCTTCATAGCAGCTCTTCATAGGTTCGTTGCGAGACGTGGCCGCTGTAATATCATTCATAGCGATTGTGGAACTAATTTTAAAGGTGCCCAGTCACAACTCATTGATTTAATGCAGTCAGCATGTGAGACTGAGCACATTGAATTCAAATTTAACATCCCTGGTTCACCACACATGGGCGGCCTATGGGAAGCCGGTATAAAATCAGTCAAAACTCATTTATATCGTGTTGTAGGTACTCAAATTCTCACATATGAAGAGCTAAACACACTTTTGACACAAGTCGAGTCGGTTTTAAATTCACGACCAATCTCACCAATGAGCTCAGATCCATCAGATCTGTCTGCTCTAACACCAGGTCATTTTCTAACTCTAGCACCATTAACATCAGTGCCTGCACCGGATTACTCTGACACAAAAATGAACAGATTGACCCGGTGGCAACTTATACAGAAGATGCACCAAGATTTCTGGTCTCGGTGGCATAGTGAATATCTTACCAGTTTGTCACAGCGTTTGAAATGGACCATAGGTTCACCTCCTGCGACAACTGATCAACTAGTAATCATTAAAGATGAGACTTCTCACCCACTTAGGTGGCGTTTAGGTAGGATCATCGAATTATATTCAGGACAGGACAGGTGTCCCTCGTTCTGCATCGGTCAGAACTGCACAAGGTGTCCTCAAGCGACCACTTGTGAAGTTGTGCCCCTTACCAGGTATGAATGATTAGTAATATCCTCATTCATATCTACACTATCATATAATTCTTTCATCTTTTGTAAATCAACATGATCATTATCATTATTATCATTTTAAATTGTGAACATACATTATCATTCATCTATTCTAATCTTCATCAATCTTTTTATCATGTGAATCACTTCAACATATATGTCAAAACTGCTTTGATTCTTGTGAACAGATACTCAGGAGGATTTTATTCAGTCTCAAAAATTTCGTCAGCGTGGGGGGAAGATAATGTTCAAGCACCATTTCACTTTCCCGCCCTTTCCTTACCTCGATTTCCGAACGAACCAACAAAGTTCGTTCATCATTGGACCGACTCATTCCGACACACGGAAAGTTCGGGAGTTCTGTCATCGTCATCCAACCGTTCACATCGTTTAAACGAAGAAAGCCGGCAATTTAGAATCAGTTAACTGCTGGGAGTTGTAGGCGCCTACAATAGACGTGGAAAGCATCAGGGGGCCCCCTAGTAAGTGCGCAGGAGCGCAGGATACCCATCGGCCTCGCAGGCGCGCTTGGCCGCAACGCACGTGAGTCCCTCTCTATATTCCCGTGTCCTCTAACTCCCGATCATACAATTAGATACAGTCCACTTGCTCTTCATGAGTCAAACATTCAATAACAGAGACTAACCATAGAAAGTATCAAAGTAATGAGCGACAAAACAGCGATGCCCTGGACTTTGTTTTACTACTCAAAGTTCTGTGTATCGCCGCAATGATCATGGACAAGCGTTATCTTTTACCATCAGAAGAGTGTTTCGTTCGTCTAATTAGTTTTACATTAAAAAAGTGTCTAGATCTATATTAGTTTTTCTAATAAGTACGTGTGTACATTTTCCGAATAAAGTAATGAATAACAAGATGATGTATGTATCCCTCAGCCCAGTCAAACGCAATTCATTACTAAACTTTTGCACAAAGTTTTATACCACGAATGGAAGTAATCAGTTACGCTATTAAGTAATTATTATAATTTGAGACTGCCCTGCTAGCACATTTGTGTATCTGCTTCTACCTGCATGCTATGGTTTCCTCGGCTTAAATCTACCTTCATTGTACGAACCGCTAGATAATGGAATTTGCTGCCCGAGTGGGTGTTTCCTGATAGATACAATCTGGGTTCCAAGTCCCGAGTGAATCAGTTTCTTCTAGGCGAGCGTGCCGGTGCGAGTTGGCGGTCAAACGTAAATCTATTAGCTATGAAAAAATATTGATGCTCGTCACAAAAATGTTTGAGCCGAGTGGGAATCGAAACCACGCGCGCTGTTCACAAAAATGTTTGAGTTGAGTGGGAATCGAAACCACGCTCGCTGTTCACAAAAATGTTTGAGTTAAGTGGGAATCGAAACCACGCGCGCTGTACACAAAAATGTTTGAGCTGAGTGGGAATCGAAAGCACGCGCACTGTTCACAAAAATGTTTGAGCTGAGTGGGAATCGAAACCACGTGCGCTGTTCATTAAAATGTTTGAGCTGAGTGGGAACCGAAACCACGCGCGCTGTTCATTAAAATGTTTGAGCTGAGTGGGAACCGAAACCACGCGCGCTGTTCATTAAAATGTTTGAGCTGAGTGGGAATCGAAACCACGCGCGCTGTTCAAGAAACACTACCAAATGAACTAATAGGGCAGTCAAAAATCCAAACCATACATGAATATTCAAATAATACAACTTTTTAGGTATATGGAAGATGTAAAGAAATGTCCAAGCGGCACTTGTTCTTTTGACCTTCTTGAAGAGGCCGGGAGAGTTACAAGTATCCTTCACTCGAGTGGTCGAAGGCTCCTGAATATTACAATTGTGTGCCTACTGGAGCTTTGTGATGCTCTCTATCGAATGTCGCAAAGTAACGAGCGTAGATTTTTGAAATAAAAACTTCTTTAGCCGCTTTAAGCGACTTTTTAGTAGGGGCATAACTTATGAGTTCGCGTCACCGACATGCCAATGCGACATGCTTTAAGTTTTCACTTCTGTCGGCAGTTCCCATGACTATATATATTTTTATTTATATGTACACACAATGGAAGATATTGAAGTAAAAGATCATTAAATTTGAATTGCTTTTTGTTTTAGTTATGCGGGATTTTTCGCGCTTCATTATATCGAATACTACGACTCCTGTTCGACTGTGGGAGTATCCGAGCATTATGTCTGCTTCAAGAGCTGTAGGGCGTGGATTCGATTTCCACCCAGGACAAATATATTGTGGTATTAGCAAATTTTTGTTCTTTATGTATTTACAATAAAAGAAGTATTTAAGTTGACTTCCATAGTACAGGCTTTGCTTAGTTTGGGGTCGGATGGCGCTGTGTTATATCCTGCGATATTTATTATTTATTTAATTAAACGTGAGTAATCTCGCGTAAGTAAAATTAAAATGTGTCAAAAACACGTCAGTTTTCATAATAACATAGTAATTATTTTTTACATTTCATTATATTGACAAAAAAATTCGATGAAGTACACTACGTTTGGCCACCAACTCATCTGATGGAAAGTGTCATTGCGGCCGAAGATGGATCACCTTGATCTAGAAAACTCACTGCAGCTTTAAAAAAGTATACTGTAGTATCTAGGAATACTGGGAACGTCCACAAGAAACGGGTGGTAATAAGTATTAGGTATTTTTCATTGACATTTAATCAATGTTTTGACATTTTTAATTACATATTTTTGATCTTAATTTGACTAGTAACTTTGGGGTTATACAAAAATATTTGTATTTTATATCTATTTGTAAGTATCAGCTAGTTTGGCGCTCTTTGTCAACGCTAAGACAGTGTATTCGACTAAGTAAAATCCGTTTTTAGTTAAGATAACTTTCAATGACCGTCCATAAAGTGTAGAAACTATATTTAATCCTTAAACCATCTAAAACTTGTTGAAATATTTCATCAAAACTTTTCGTAAGTTTGTAGACCACGTAAGTCGCACGCTGTTCTAATATTTCGTCGCTCATCAAAAGTTTAAAGAAAGTTTCCTGGCCAAAATTGTGGAACAGGTGCTTAAATCATTAAGGAATGAAGGCAGAGATATTTAAATGTTTTAACTGGCCAATTTGACCGACGTATAGGAAGAACTACGTGGTCGCTGTTACAAGTGCTAAATGATTACTTGGTGGTTTTTTTTTTTTTATTCTAAATAAGTGCGTGGTGTATTTGCCGTGGTGGTGCCGGCGTAAGAATAGTATCCCACCCTCTCTACCCGTGGTTGCCGTAAGAGTCGGCTAAGGGATGTAATCCGGAAGATGGGCAGCAGCGTCTTCCTTGAACAATCACACCTAACTGCGCTCGCCAACCCGCCTGCCAAGCGTGGCGAGTATCGGCAAAACCCTCCCAGGAGGAGGCCTATGTCCAGCGGTGGACATCCTATAGCTGATGATGTGATGTGATGTGTGACCAGAATCTACCTGATGTTAAGCAGTAATGCGGTCTAAGATGGAGCACGCCTACCTAGAAGAAAAGTATTTACTCTAGATTTGAAGATACTCATATTGTACCTAACAGGGAACACAAACTCCGGCAAAGAGCTCCACAACCACGAAGAGCGATTTTTTTTTTAAATCATAACGCTTTGTGCGTACATGGAATATATCCACATGTACGAATGACGTTTTGGTCAAGTTTGCCTGGCAGTCCGTATAATGTTGTTTATTTTAAAGGTGCAAAATCGTAAAGTACTCAATAAAATCATGCATTTTTGTAAAAAAATATTTCAAGACATATTAATTAAATTATTCAATATTACAGACAATAATTTACTTTAAGGGACTGTTGGTTTATTTTTAAATATAGCAGCAGGTTTTATTAAAATAAATTATCTCACAAATGTATCGTTTGAAACACAACTTTCACATGTACATAAATGTTATATTCTTGCGTCGCAAAATGCGTGTCTATGTTTTGTAATTTGTATTATAAGCATTTGTATTTGTATTTTTGTATTTGTTTTATAAGCTAATAAAATAATAAAATAAATATCAAGCGCTCAGAACACGCTCTACGACACGATTTTCGCCATGATATTGTAAATAAACCATAATTAAAATCGATCGAAACTGAAACATGTTATTTTTCAAACCTTTTTCAGTCCATTGACAAGCTAAAAACCACTATACACAGAAATTCACCCGATACTTATACCGTTTAAAAATAGTGCCTTTTTCAGATAGTTTATCTTTTTTCGTAAAAATGAGATCAGTTATTTTATAGGAAAACATTTTTCTTGACCAATTAATTTACTCTTAATAGATTTAATTGTATTTACGAGTTACGTTTGTGTGCGTACTTCTGAGATATGATCAAGAGATAGATTCTATTTTCATCCTTATTATTTTAAGCTTAAGGAGATCCTGCTCTTATGTAATGCTTGTAATTGTCTTCGTGTAATTAAGGTCGACACGAACACGAAAGTAGGCTTCGTGAAAGAAATTTAAAAAATAAGGACTGACGTTTATCCGAATAATCGCACGTATGATTTCTCGCGTCTGTAAAAAGGCCGCGCCCACAACACCCCTATTCCTGAGTTCAATAATTCTAGCAGTGTAGGGCAGAGGTAAGATACCTCGCACGTAAGAAGCCATCGCGGCTGTCCCATATTTTTGCCTAGAGCCCAATAAGCGAGCGAACGGGCAAGTTTGCCAGCCTCCTCTAATTAATTTCTACTCCGTGCTCCTAAAGTGAGAACCCTGAATTTGGGATAAGCTACGAGCTTATAGCGGTTATAAAAACATACTCTGTTACTATATTAATTTAGGTCTTAAATAGTACCATCCCACTAAAATTATAAACGTGAAAGTTTGCATGGATGGATGTTTGTTACTCAATCGCGCCAGAATGGCTGAACGGATCTGGATGAAATTTTGTATGTAGATACTTTAGACCCTGGAATGAAACTTACCATGCGGGTAAAATCGCGGAGCACAGCTAGTATTTTAATATGTTATCCTAAACAAAAGTGCAATTGTACATGAAAGAGTTAGTGGTTCAAACCACAACAATTAGCTTGAGCTGCCGGTGAAGGAAAAACATCGTGAGGAAACCATAGCATGGTGGTAGAGTATTTTCTAGTACTCGGCTGGCTAGCTACAACCCTCAAGTTGAAAATCTGTCAACTAACGGTGTGTTCCGGAAGCCACACTTGAGAGCCAGTGCTTTTCCAGGCTAGGTGTGCTTTACCATCTTCGATCACACCATCTTTTAACATTAGGTGAGCTGTGGTTAAATACCTAGACTGTCAAACATAAAAAAAAACCTAATAAGTTTCTATTTTGAATTTCTTTTCACTTGTAGCACACCTTTACGGCCGTCTACACGAACGATAGTGTAACTTTACTGAACGTAGCACAGCGAGATTAATTCTATAACAAAAGCTTTTGATCTCCCCGACTGTCGGTGTCGCGTAAACTGTTTACGTGTAAGAGAATCGTTACCAAATAATTCTTACTGAAATACGAGTGACCCGCTTCCATGTTGAAAGTTCAATGCTCTGATTTACTTCTCTTTCCTTATTGATGCTACTCTAGGTTGTTTTTTTTTTATGTTGAATGTCTCTATACTTCTTCTTTCTTTTTGGCATCGCACTTTGTGAATTTTTTCATTATCGAATATTTTAAGATAATTCTAGTGAAATGAGTACAAAAAGTAAGTCAACATAGTCATAGTAAAGTAGTGGCAAATATACATTTTCTGATTATGACATTTTATTTGACAACTGAAAAAGCATTTTAGGAATTTTTTTGACATATTGTGAAAACTTGACTGATCGATGGGATAGATGTAAAGAGCGTAACAGCTTTTAACAGCAATTACTTTTGACGATGTTTTTTACTAAATAGTATTTTTACTGACGTTAGATAATTATTTGACATGCCATATTGTTATTTATTTTTTGAGTTTATATTTTTTATTTACGTGTTTTTTTTTTACATAAATGAAAATGTTTATCGTTTTTATGTCAATAAAGTAATTTCAATTTGAATTTGAATTTTGAGTTTTTACTACAAGCTTCGAAGGAGATTCTAAAGTTACATAAAAAATCTTGTTTCACCACATTGTATCAGTTTTTAGACTCGCGTTCAGACTTCATTTCTAAAACACGAAAAAAAATACACGCAGTCGAACATAAAACCTCCTCCTTTTTTGAAGTCGGTTAAAAACACAAGTTTTGCGAAAGAATATAATGCCACGAAGTGAGCTTTTTATTTATTATTTTTTAGCGAACCGCCCCGGCTTCGCACAAGTTCAATGTAGATACTAATGAGGTGCATATGCATGTATGCATGTACATCTAAACCTTCCTCGTGAATCACTCTGTCTATTGATGGAAACTGCACTAAAATCCGTTGCGTATTTTAAAAGATCGAGGCGTACAGACGGCGGGAAGCGACTTTGTTTTATACTATGTAGAGTAGTAATGAGACCGCAGTGTCAGTTATTCTGCCGCCAAGCAGTAGTGTGTTAACATCAATGTGTTCCAGTTTGAAGGGTACTGCAGCTAACGAAATTACAGGGCTGTTGAGACTAACCATCGAAAGTATCAAAGCAATGAGCGCCAAAGCAGCGATGCCCTGGACTTTGTTTTACTACTAAAAGCTATGTGTATCGCTGCAATGGTCATAGACAGGTGGTATCTCTTACCATCAGGAGAGCATCTTGTTCGTTTTATTACGAAACTTTTTTTAAAATTTTTTTTACGTAAAAAAAATGCTTGAGCTACTAGTGAAGGGAAACATTGCGAAAAAACCATAGCATAGCGGTAGTGTACATTCTAATATTTAGCTAGTTAGCTAATACGCTTAAACTAAAAATCTACCGCCAAGTACCTAAAAGCGTGTTCCGGCAACGATATCTGTAGCGATGATAGCTCAGTGGTTAGCGCGGTCGGTTCGCATGCCGAAGTGCGTGGGTTCAAACCCCAACAATGAGCTTTAGCTGCCGGTGAAGGAAAACATCGTGAGGAAACCATAGCGTGCTGGTAGGGTACTTCCTAGTACTCGGCTGGCTAGCTACCACCCTCAAGTTGAAAATCTGTCGCCAAACATCTAACGGTGTGTTCCGGCAGCCTCACTTGAGAGTCAGTTCCATTCCAGGCTAGGTGTGCTTTACCATCTTCGACCACACCGTCACATAACATCAGGTGAGTTGTGGTCAAACACCTAGTCTGTCAGCCATAAAAAAAAGCCTCACTCGAGAGCCAGTTCACATTCCAGGCTAGGTGCAATTACCATCGTAGACCACACTGTCACTTAATATCAGGTGAGCTGTGGTAGTACACCTAGCCTGTCACCGGAAAAAAAAATGCAGACCTCCTTTTGATTTTACAAGTAAAAATAATTTTAGTTATTTTATAAACGGACCAGTTTATATCGTCACTAAGCTGAAAAACAAAATTTATGTTCCGTAAGGTGAAACCCATGACCCGAAGTGCCTTGCAATAAAACTCAAACTCGTCCAGCAGATAATATAAAATACGGCACGGACAAAATGCATTTCACAAATTGACCCGTAGCCGATGATTTATTGGAAATACGGTAGATAAGTTATTTACTTGCAATTTTGAAGTCTTGATATTAAAATTTGCTTCCTAAAAGCAAACAAACAAGCTTTTTGCTTTTTTGTTTTCTCGCCAGAGAAGCAATTCAGAAAACTGATGATTAAAAAATCGGGAGATACAGTTCGGTGTTACTCATCATCAGCCATCATTTAAGGCGTCCACTGCTGGACATAGGCCTCCTTGGGGGGTTTTGCCAATACTCGCCACGCTTGGCAGGCGGGTTGGCAAGCACAGTTATGTGTGATTGTTCAAGGAAGATGCTGCTGCCCATATTCTGGATTACATCCCTTAGCCGACTCTTACGGCAACCACGGGTAGAGATGGTGGGGTACTATTCTTACGCCGGCACCACCACGGCAAATAAACGGCAAACCGGGAAGAATATCTATTATCTACATCCAAAACGTAATACACCACTCGATAGCTAAAAGATCAAAGAACTCGCTACGTTGAGTAAGAACTTGAAACATGGTAATCCGATGGACTTCTTAGTGTTCAAAAATGTACACGTGTTCACGTGTACACGGGCGTGTCCACCTGTTGAAGCAAAGACCTTTAAACTTTCCCGGCAAAAATCTAATGACAGTTTTTTTTCTCTTTTTTCTTGGCATCGCACTCTGTAAATTCTGCCAGTTTCAATGTATCTTTACGAAGGAGACGTTCTCTTGATGGTAAGAGATAACACATGTCCATGACCATTGCAGCGATGCGCAAAACTTTAAGTAACAAAACAAAGTCCAGGGTATCGCTGCTTTGGCGCGCATTACTTTGAGAAAGTCTCAAAGTAATGCACGCCATGGTGTTGAGACTAACACCCTTGTAATTTTGCTAGCTGCAAACTCTTCAAACTGAAACACAGTAATGTTTACACACTACTGCTTGGCGGCAGAATATCTGGCACTGCGGTGGTACCTACCCAGAGGACCTCCTACTAAGGACATCGAACACCAAATAACAAATGTGACTATCACAGTTTGAAATGAGTTTTATTTTATGCATATAACATATCTTGTAAAGTAAAAATCCCTTACAAATAGCGTTTTATCCTGGCGCCTGGGGACGGTATAACATTTCCGACGCATAATGCAAGCCAATCGAATATTTTATGCTGTATTTTACCTCAGCAACCGGCAATTTTATACCGCTGTTCGCCTAGTGAAGGCGCTGTCTATATGTATCGAATGTTTTGCGGGAAAAGTATTGCTTAGAACATATATGGGCAACAACCGGCCCGCCTCGGCATTTGACCCGGCCCGCGAGACATTTTGAAATTTCGCGCGAAGAGAAATACAAACAACTGAGAGAGTTCGCGAGAATAATTGTTTGCGTTTTTGGAAGTACATATAAATGCGAACATTTTTTCTCGATGATGAAGATTAATAAGTTGAAATGCCGTTTGAGAGTCACAGATGAAAATCTGGAAAACTCGTTACATCTCTGTACAAGTGGATTTTGAACAAACTTGTTTCTGAAGTTCAAACGCAAATATCACATTAACCGTTACACGGAAATTTACTTCACCAATAACCTAATAATAATAAAATTAGCTTTTTTATTTTGTGTTATGGCCCACGACTGCATTAATATAGTAAGTTTGGCGCGCAACTAGCCAAAGGTTGCCCATACCTGGTTTAGAACGTCGTATGAAGCTATTATGTTTTAAAGTATAAAATATTGCGAAACTGTTTTTCTTGAATCTTACTTCGCACTGCAAGACGAGGCCGCGCGTGCGTTGTACTCAGCTTTATCTCCATGATGAAGACCACCGGATCTGACCAAAACTGTAGTCGGAGTCATGTCAAAACCACGTCAGTGTCCACAGTAAAACGTATTAACATTAACTGAAATAAAATTACGTTAATGTAATTTAATATTACATAATTTAAATTTAATCACATAATTATGTTTACAACAATGTGCTTGAGCTGCCGGTGAAGGAAAACATCGTGAGGAAACCATAGCGTGGTGGTATGGTACTTTCTAGTACTCGGCTGGCTAGCTACCATCCTCAAGTTGAAAATCTGCCGCCAAGCATCTAACGGTGTGTTCCGGCAGCCTCACTTGACAGCCAGTTCCATTCCAGGCTAGGTGTGCTTTACCATCTTCGACCACACCGTCACTTAACATCAGGTGAGTTGTGGTCAAACACCTAGCCTGTAAGGCATAAAAAAAAAATTACCTCCTGCTAACGAAATCTACTACCCACTGAAGAAATTGTGGCAAATCTTTCCCAAGATTTTTATGACAAATTTTATTTGAAAATACGCACCATTAACAAGCTCAGGCTAGCCCACAGGAGTGCTACCAATGACCTTAACGAGTAGTTTATAAATAAAACATAAATAAATATGGAGCCAGACTGCAGACAAATAAATTATCCCAACAAATAGCCAGACGCTCTGGCGTAGTCATAATGCAGTCAAAAGTAACATTATGTTTTGATGATAGCAAAGATAAAAAATAGCACAATAATATTTATTTTACTTATGCGGGGTTACTCATTATATCGGATACTCTGAGTTTAGTTTCGACCAAATCCAGTGCCCTTCTTCATGGAGACAAAGCTACGACAAACCAACACGCGCGCGGCCTCGTTTTGCTTCGCACAAATAGGCCAAAATAGAATGGAGACAAAGCTACGACAAACCAACATGTCGGCCTCGTCTTGTTTTGCACAAATAGGCCAGTAAAAAGCCGTTTTTTTGGTCACCTCGCACAAAATTTCCGACCCAATTTTTTTTTTTATAAAATCAAAATGTCCTTTATTCAGTTTATGCCCTGGTAAGGCACTTATGAACGTTAAGTTACATTTTTGAATCTACCACCGGCTCGTAATTACACTTCAACTGAGAACCGGCAAGAAACTCAGCAAGGCATTTTTTTGTAGATCTTACTTTTCATATTAGGTTACAGTTTATACAGTTTACAGTTATAGATATTAATACATTATGCTTACTACAATTGTCACTTAGCCAGGGGGATGCAAGTGCAGAGAGAAACTACTACAACCATATATATTCTTGTCTTCCACGTAAGATTAAGGTAATATAAGATATAGGGTCACTTACTGAGTATAAAATCACAAAATGCTGACAGATACAGGTAGAGCTTCCAGCGCCATCTTGATAAAAAAGTTTTTAGCCGATATCTCGGAAAGGCAAAAGTTATCAAGACCATTATTGGAGAAAATAAAATTTCACATCTTTTATTTCTGTAATTTTTTTTTTTTTTTTATAGCTGACAGGCTAGGTTTTTGGCCTCAGCTCACCAGATGTTAAGTGACGGTGTGGTCGAAGATGGTAAAGCACACCTAGCCTGGAATGAAACTTGTAAAACCTTTGTAAAACTGACCGTTTACGACTTGAAGAATTTAATGAACAGGTTTTTCTATCTCGGCCTAATAACTCTTGAAATATTAGAAAAAGCATTATTAAAAATAAAATTGATCGGAAATTTAGTGCACGACCCCAAACTAAGCGCAGCTTGCACTATGAAAGTCAGATAGCTAATAGCTTCATCACATCACCAGCCATAGGACGTCCACTGCTGGACATAGGCCTCCTTCTGGGGAGGGGTTTTGCCAATACTCGCCACGCTTGGCGGGCGGGTTGGCGAGCGCAGTTAGGTGTGATTGTTCAAGGAAGACGCTGCTGCCCATGTTCCGTATTACATTCCTTAGCCGACTCTTACGGCAACCACGGGTAGAAAAGGTGGGGTACAATTCTTACGCCCGCACCACCACGGCAAAATACTTTTATAGAATACTTAAATACTTTTTTTTGTAAAAACATACTTATAATACATCCAGACATAAAACAAACATTAGTTTATACCACAAAATGTATGTCCTGGATGGGAATCGAACCCACGTTTTACAGCTCTTAAAGCAAATATACTACCAATGAGCCAACAGGGCTGTCATCTGCCTCTGGCTATGAAAATATTACGAGGAAACCATAGCGTGGTGGTAGGGTATATTCTAGTACTCGACCCGCAAGTTGAAAATATGCAGCCTCACTTAAGAGCCAGTTCCATTCTAGGCTAGCTTGTCACCTATAAAAAATATCTATTTCCGTAGCAAAAGTATCGAGTTAGTTATCCGCAAGGCAGACCGCGAAGGCGCAACCGCGACGTAATGAGCTGGCTGTGCTGACTCACGCCCCATTACTGCGGGCAGACTCCATTGTCCCGAGGTTACTTACCCCCAACATTATGCAGACGAAAAGTATCCAATCTTGCTGAAATAAAGATTACCTCTTTTAGATAGATTTTCTTATTAATTGATATTTGCGTGCAACAGAAGGGATTAAATAATGTACAAATAGTTCTTTTAAAAATCATCTGTTTAATTTTGAGTAGGCTTAGCACTGTTTTCCTCCAAAACTCCGTCCAGGACTCCCACTGCTGGACATAGGCCTCCCCATTGACTTCCATAAAGACCGGTTGGATGCGGCTCGCATCCAGCACGTTCCTGCGGTCTTTATTAAGTCGTCTGTCCACCTAGTGGGTGGACGTCATACGCTGTGCTTGCCGCTCCGACTATAGTTAACACAGTCAATATAGACAAAGTGCGATGCAAAAAAAAAAAAGATTTTTCTTTTATGGCAACACCGAGTCTAGTCAACTTTACGGAGCAATAGTTTGCACAAAACATAATAAATTATATCCACCTCGACATATATCCACACTACATTAGGGATAACACGAGAAATTAGACCCTTTTCAACGATTGTGGCGTTTTTAGGTTAAATTTAGTTGGAATAATTAAGTGTCACATTGAATTATTTCAAGTTTGTTTCATGAAAATTGTGTTTTCGTTTCATTTTGGTGTGTCAGTTGAAGAGGGATTTTCTGGAAATTATACAACTCCGAATTACTATGCTCTGTGGAATAATTTCATTACGATTTATTTTCCTAATTTTTTTAAGTTAGTAAAGTAATATTTCTAGTTAAAACTGGAAAACACTGAGTTTGCAATCATTAGCTTAAGATAAACGCAATAAGCATCAACAAAAAAAAAAACATATTCTACGTTTAATTTTGAACTTTTGAGTTTTTTTTTAATATATAATTAACGCATTCCACTTTAATATCGCTACATTATAAAACTTCCCGTTTGCGTGCTTCATCTTTGACCACATCATCGCCTACCATCAGGCGAGTTGGTGGTCAAACGTGGACTGAAACGTCAGCTGACTAGTAATGTTTACACACTACTGCTTGGCGGCAGAATATCTGGTACTGCGGTGGTACCTTACCAAGACGACCTGCTAAGGAGATCTACCATTATGTAAACTAAATTTCACGCGCATTTCAATTTATGTATTGACATGCAAATGACATGAGAAGAAAACGTGGGATCTGCCATTGTCATTTATTTTTATGTATCTCTTTGAAAAAATCTTGCCCTCGTCCAATAAAAGCGTCTAGAACTATATACAACCGGCCGTTTCACTGCCAGTAATGCCTAAGCGTTATTCGATGGCACTCGGCCGATCTATGGAATAGTCGTTTGGGCAGCTGATGGGAATTCCAGCCGTATATCTATTTCTTATTTCAGTTCGTTTTGAAATATATTTGTAAAAAGCATTTTATTCATTCCCACTTATAGGCATAAATGTTTTGTAACAGTTTTCAGATCACTTTGGGAGGCACCATCGAAAGTATCAAAGTAATGAGCGCCAAAGCAGCCCTGGACTTTGTTCTGCTATTTTTGTAGCGATGATGGCTCAGTGCTTAGTGCGATAGGTTCGCATGCCGAAGGGCGTGGGCTCAAACCACAACAATGAGCTTGAGCTCCTGGTGAAGGAAAACATCGTGAGGAAACCATAGCGTGGTGGTAGGGTACTTTCTAGTACTCAGCTGGCTAGCTACTACCCTCAAGTTGCAAATCTGCCGCCAAGCATCTAACGGTGTGTTCCGGTAGTCACACTTGAGAGCCAGTTCTATTCTAGGCTAGGTGTGCTTTACCATCTTCGACCACACCATCACTTAACATCAGGTGAGCTGTGGTCAAACACCTAGCCTGTCAGCCATAAAAAAAAGCTATGTGTATCACTGCAATGGTAATAGACCAAGACCAAGACCAAGACCATTCTTTTTTATATGTGGTGTAACTTTCACTGAAGTTAAATTTATTTTAAATAAATATGCATTGTTTGTCAGTCAAGAATGTGGCACAAGTTATAAAAAAATGCTAGTTAGTATTGAGACCTTTCTTCATTTTTGAAGCCTGTTGAATAATAATGCTTGTTATGAGCATTGCTCAAGTCTATGCCTTTTGATATAATAATTCTACAGTTTCCATAGTCCGTCCACTACATCAGTCAGTCAACATTAGCACATTAAGGGTCAGCCGTTTCCGCTCTGGACGCGAAATGTAAATTCCTCCCACATAAATTATTCCGCGGAAGCGTGGCCTTAACAAGACGTCGAGTGAATTCTCAGTGAATTACGCAGCTCTAAATCTTTGTGTGTTCTTTCGGAAAAAAGAGGGGAAAATCTAAATTTAGTTCTGATTTTCTGTTGTTTTTCACTTTTTTGTTTTGGTTGTAAGTATTTTTTACTATGTTAGCGATTTTACACACTTTTATGTCGGATACTCCGACTATTATTGCGGCCATATCCAGTGGCCTTCTTCAAGGAGTCAAATCAGTGCACAGCACGCGCGCAGCGTCGTCTCGCTTCGCACTACGGGCCGCTGCGCGCCTCGCACGTAAAGACAGCGGTGCATAGGCGCTGGGGTGAAAGCGAGTAAAGTGGCAAGATGCGCCGATTCGCTCTGGCGCCTTCCTTACCGGAAACTTACATTTTGGTGCAAATAATCTGCCACCAATTGATACTCGACGAAACCCATTTACAATACAGACAAATGCACATGTCATTTATCAAAATTGGTTGAGCCGCGTTTAGCAGTTACGTGGGAAAATAGAAACGGAAAAAAAATATTTTGTTATAAGTAGTAGTTGTTGTGTAGATGATACTGAATCACTCTCGACTTGAAGACACCCAGATTATATCCAATGAGGAACACCCACTCAGGCAGCGCATTCCACTGTCTAGCACTCCGCACAATGAACGTGGAATCAAATCATTTCGGTCGAGTTTTTAAAAACGATGTTTCGTTTTTGAGCTTCCGGCTGTCTGATACATATACATATATATATATACAAGTCAAACATATAACCCATTTAAACTAGTACTTTAACCCTAGTTAGGACTTACATTTCCTCTTCCCATATTGTAGAAAAAAATAATTATATATATATATACAATATAAATCCAAGTTAATAACTAAATTAAAAAAAAAACATATAACCCATTCTTTTTGGCTTAACTGCAGACTGATCGAAATTGCAAATGAGGCTTATATTATCCGATGACAAAGGCCTACTCTACTATACAAAGTACCAGACATTACACTAGTTTAGCAATAAACAAAAAAACTTCACTAAAATCGCCACCAAAAGAAATCACGCTTAGAAACAAACAGCCACCTTCCCAACCAAATAAATAACTCTAAATCACTAAACACATAAAAGGGGCTGTGTACACAACATAAATCGCCAAAATATTAACAAAACGGGCGTGTATGTCCGCGACCGTATATTCCTTTAGCCATATTAAATGACAGTTCAATAGCTGAATGTAGGCCATTAAAAATACATTAGGCAGTGATTCGGAAGGTTTAGAGGTCATTAAGTTGGCCTGTATTGTTACTGGACGGGTTAAGTTATCATTGCACGTTAAATAAATGGAGCGAGAGTTTTGAATTATGGCAATATTTTTAGCTTTGAGTCTGAATTCACTTAAGGGTTTTGTAGCGATGATTGTTCCGTGGGTAGCGCGGTCAGTTCACGCGCCTAAGGGCGTGGGTTCAAACCTCAACAATGAACATGTGCTGCCGGTGAAGGAAAACATCGTGAGGAAGCCATAGCGTGGTGGCAGGGTACTCTCTAGTACTCGGCTGACTAGCTACCGCCTTCAAGTTGAAAAACTGCCGTTAAGCACCTAGCGGTGTGTTCCGGCAGCCTCAATTAAGAGCCAGTTTCATTTCAGGCTAGGTGTGCTATACCATCTTGATCACTTTAGATCAAGTGAGCTGTGGTCAAATACCTATCAACAAATATTATTCGTCATTTATTTGGAAAATGCTTGTTTAGTTGAAAGTCATTTTCAGATTGATCCCATAGAAATTTTATGAAAATCGGTTTCGTAGTTTAATTTTTAAACCAATTTAACTGGAAGATATGTGTCATCCAAGTAAACGAAATTGCGTATTTTGGTTTCCTGCTACTTTTTAGTGGTGTTTATAAATCGATATTAATCCATTTTTCTATAGCCACAACTTTAATTCGCGAAAAAAATTGCTATTCCATACCTTTGGACACGTACAAGTAATTTTTCTTCATAACAGCTAATATTATTCACTATAATAAAATTGTGCTCATAGAAAAAGTTGTTTTTCACTATAACAGAGTTGTGCTCATAGTAAAAGTAGTTTTTCACTATAATAGAGTTATGCTCATAATAAAAGTTGTTTTTCACTATAATAAAGTTGTGCTCATAGAAAAAGTTGTTTTTCACTATAATATAGTTGTGCTCATAGTAAAAGTTTTGCGTAAAGTATGTAGATGTGCATATCATATTCGTTCATAACATCATTTAACATATAAAGAAAAATACCTACTCGTCCCTACAAAGCTATAACTTAAGTTTTCTGTTTCTGCAGCACTAACTTCACTCGTTTTCCCGAGTACCAACTATTTATCACACAGTTTATCTTGCAACTCCGTTTGAAAAGAAACTGAAAAACTAGAGAATAAAATCAAGTAGCACAAAGTTTGGTGAAGAATACTCCACCTTTGTCACAATGATAAGGGAAAAGAGGAAAAGGTTTTGCCCCTTTTTTGTAAAAGTAATGAGATAAACTAGACACTCTCCTGATGGTAAGAGATAATGTATGTCATTGCAGTGATACACATATATCGCACCGTCACTTAACATCAGATGAGTTGTAGTCAAACACCAAGCCTGTCAGCCATAAAAAACAATAGTTTTACTCTCTAGTGGATCTCTTTAGCAGTAGGTCGTCTAGGTAGGTGCCGCTTCAGTACCAGATATTCTGCCGCCAAGCAGTAGTGTGTAAATTATACTGTGCCAGATTGAGTACTACTGTAGCTAGCCATCGAACGTCTCAAAGTAATGAGCGCCAAAGTAGCAATACCTTAGATTTTGTTTTTCTATTCAAAATTCAGTGTATTGAGACTATGTATTCGTTAGATATTCTACAGCCAAGCAGTAGTGTGTTACGGTTTAAAAGTTAATGCAGCTAGCGAAATTACAGGGCTGTTGAAACAAAACTAGTCTCAAAGTAATGAGCGCTAAAGCAGCGATGCCCTAGACTTTGTTTTGTTACTCAAAGTTCTGTGTATCGCTGCAATGGTCATGGACATGCGTTATCTTTTACCATCAGGAAAGCGTCTCGTTCGTCCCATAACTTAAACGACAAACGACATACTTTGTAGCGATGATAGCTCAGTGGTTAGCGTAGTCAGTTCGCATGCCGAAGGGCGTGGGTTCAAACCTCAACAATGAGCTTGAGCTACCGGTGAAGGAAAACATCGTGAGGAAACCATAGCGTGGCGGTAGGGTACTTTCTAGTGCTCGGCTGGCTAGCTACCACCCTCAAGTTGAAAATCTACCGCCTAGCATCTAACGGTGTGTTCCGGCAGCCTCACTTGAGAGCCAGTTCCATTCCAGGCTAGGTGTGCTTTACCATCTTCGACCACACCGTCACTTAACATCAAGTGAGCTGTGGTCAAAAACCTAGCCTGTCAGCAATTAAGAAAAAAAAAAACATTTAAAAGATATACAATCTGGGTGCCTTCAAGTCGCGAGTGAATCGGTTTCGAGGAGCGTGCTCAACCGTAGAGTCTATTTTTGCTTACCACCGGACGATATGACGGTCAAAAGAAAGCCTATTACATAATAGAGAAAAGTGCTTTGAAGTCCCTAAAAATTCTCTAAAGTTTCATCAGAGTGCCCTAGTAACTTATCACTCTGAAACTTTGCACACTTACGTCATCTCAACGTGAGTGCAATTTACCGTGATGACGTCACTCACGTCGTCGTTGGTAAACTCAGCCCGTTGTTGACGCATCTTGTTTACTACGCTGGAGATTCAAAGCTTTTGTCGCACTTTTAAATTAACATATTTCTATAAAGGCTAATGGACAGCTAGATGAAAACAGTCAAAATTAATAAAAAGATATAAATTATTTAGTTTAAATAATTACCTAAGTAATTGTTCAACAAGTAATATATTTAAAAACGAGCTTTTACCTGGAAAAATGAATTAAAAATTTAAAAAAAAATCTAGTAAGTATTTGGCGTGTAGGTTCTTACCTATATTCTTAAAAACTTGAGGCACAGAAGTATAATTAATACCTAAACTGTAACGGGTAGTATCTTAAGCTGTTAATTACTACTATAATTATTACTATAATTTATTTTAAAATATTTAGTTCATTGTCCCAGATATCCCAGATAGCTTGTTTTTAAAAATATTTTTTACTTTTAGTTATTTTAACTTTTTAGTAGATAAGTATTTTAGAGACTGCTCCTCAAGACGTATCAATCGATCCTAAATTCGGTGGACTTGTTTTATCACAGAGATGCCGTGGCCTCCTTCTAGCTTCATCATCAGACCCTGGATACCGTCTAGGCATAAAGTGCTCCTCAAGACGAATCAATCGAGCCCAAACTCGATGGGTTTATCTCGTATCGTAAGTTCCTATGGCTATCTTCCGTCTCCATCATCACACCAGTTTCGTGGTACCATATAATTGTATTGTCACCAAAGATACGTAAGTACACCAAATTTGAGTCCGATCGGACATCGGGAAGTGGGTCAAATTTAAGTTTTTTTTTTATGGCTGACAGGCTAGGTATTTGACCGCAGCTCACTTGATGTTAAGTGACGGTGTGGTCGAAGATGTTAAAGCACACCTAGCCTGGAATGGAACTGGCTCTCAAGTGAAGCTGCCGGAACACACCATTAGATGCTTGGCGGCAGATTTTCAACTTAAGGGAGGTAGCTAGCCAGCCGAGTACTAGAAAATACCCTACCACCACACAAAGAACAAAAGACTTGCAAGATTTGACCCGTAAAAAGTACAATATAACAAATAATATAGCTCTGACGTAATTCTTGAGCAAAGACAATAGATCGATCACGTGTTAAATAAAACTACGAAAGAATGTCACCTTCAAACATAAATAAATTTTATCTCACGTTTCCCAGAACAGAAATAAATGCTATCATATTCAGGGAATAGCGATCGAATTTGTCAGTTTCTACTATTTTTAGCGAAACAAAAATATAATTTAACAAAATCATCCGAACGAAGGCAAATAGGATGACAAAAAACATGAACGAGATTAAGATGTCAGATACAAAAAAAAACTTGAAATGATCCCTTGACAGAAGAAGTCGATTTACAAATATTGAATAAGCAGATACAATTTTGGGTTCAATCTAATATTTTGATGGAAATCAAATCTATTCATAGAATAATTTGGGTATGTTTTCCTAATTACACGACTGCCCACAAAAAAAAAAATGTAAATGCGAGTTTTTTTTCAGGTTATCTAAAGCTAATAAGTCTTTTCTCGGGAATTGCGTTAGATTCTATAGTAAAATTCCACTTGAGTGTCCTATAATAAATTCAAAGATTTTATAAAGCAGAGGTTAATTGACAAAGCCTACTATAAGGTGGCTCATTACGTGGAAGACAGGAATATATGGTTGTAGTAGCTTCTCTCTGCACTTGCATCCCCCTGGCTTAGTGACAATTGTACAAGTAATATAATGTATTAATATCTATAACTGTAAACTGTATAAACTGTAACCTAATATCAAAAGAAAGATCCACAAAAAAATGCCTTGCTGAGTTTCTTGCCGGAGTCTTCTCAGTTGAAGTGTAATTACGAGCCGGTGGTAGATTCAAACATGTAACTTAACGTTCATAAGTGCCTTACCAGGGCCTAAACTGAATAAATGACTTTTTGATTTTGATTTTTGATTTCTTTATTCCACCATAACTTTTAAATGCCTGAACTTATTTGGATGTATGGGGTATCGTTAGAATCCTTACATCATCTTGAGAGACACAAACCACATATAAAAAAAGATAAAGCAACAGTTTGGTTACAGCTCACATGATATTAAGTGACGGCGTGTTTGAAGATGGTAAACACATTTAGCCTGGAATGGAGCTGGTTCTCAAATGAGGCTGACGGAACTCATCGTTAGATGCTTGGCTATTCAACTTGAGGGTAGTAGCTAGCCAGCCGATTACAAGAAAGTGCCCTACCACCACGCTATGGTTTGCACACGATTTTTTCCTTTACCGGCAGCCCAAGCTCATTGTTGGGTTTCAACTCAAACCCTTCAGCGTGTGAACCGACCAAGCTAACCACTGGGTTATCACTGCTACAAACATTACGCAAATCTAAAAAAAAAAATTGTATTCATTCTCTGTAAAACACTCTTCCCGTAAAACAATGTCACCGACAAACAAAGTTATGTCACGAGGCACGAAACGAGCCACAAAATCTGGATCACACCCGGATATTGGCATATTGTGATTAATCCGTCAGGTGGAATATAAGCCGGACAACGATCCAGTTACTAACATTATGAACCGGATATACCTACGCGAACTTTACGTCTACAAAATCATGGAACCATTTCGAGATATTATATTATTTTTATATAAATGCATTAAGACCAACAACAAGATTTTTCGATGGTCAAAGTGACGCCAAGTGAAAGCGATGAAGATTGTTTTTTTTTTAATGTTAATTTCGTGAGACTTTCAAGACGCTCTCCTGATGGTAAAAGATAACGCCTGTCCATTACAACGATGCACAGAACTTCGAGTAACAAAACAAAGTCCAGGGCATCACTGCTTTGGCACTCATTACTTTGAGACTAGATAGTCTCAACAGCCCAGTAATTTCACTAGCTGTAGGATCCTTCAAACCGGAACACAGTAATGTTTGCACACTACTACTTTGTGACAAAATATCTGGTACTACGAAGATACTTATTTAGACGACCGATGCTAAGGAAATCTACCACCTAGTGGTGCCCAGATCTTTGAGTAACAAAATAAAGTCTAGCCCCTGTACTATTGGGATTCCTGTTCGGCAATCAGAAAATAGTTACGCAATCATTCATCATATGTATATGCAATAAGGTTCGCAGTCGCATAGCTTTTTCCTGACCTCTAACGCCTAACAGATATCACAATAAGAAGGTATTGTGATATCCGTTAGGCGTACAGGGTAGTTAGAGTACAGGGGTATGGCATGGTCGCTTTGGCGTTCATTACTTTGAGACTAGATGGTTGGTCTCAACAGCCCTGTAACTTTGCTAGCAGCAGTATACCCTTCAAACCGAAACATAGTAATGTTGTGTTCCAATTTATTTTATTGCAATCAAAGAAAAAAATCTGTTTCAAAAAGTTGACATTATGCCAAATTTGGTATTATTATGTGACATTTTCATTTTTTGGAGTTTTTATTACTTGACACTTAATTTATAAAATGTATTGTTTTCTTTAACTTTTGCCTAAGAGTTACATTAAACATTTTTAGGGTTCCGTACTCAAAGGGTAAAACGGGACCCTATTACTAAGACTCCATTGTCCGTCCGTCTGTCTGTCTCAGTCTGTCACTAGGCTGTATCTCATGAACCGTGATAGTCAGATAGTTGAAATTTTCACAGATGATGTATTTCTGTTGCCGCCATAACAACAAATACTAAAAAACACAATAAAATAAATAATTAAGTGGGCTTCATACAATAAACGTGATTTTTTTGGCGTTTTTATAGATAATGGTAGGGAACCCTTCGTGCGCGAGTCCGACTCGCACGTGGCCGGTTTTTATTATCCGATATAATTAAACCTGAGTAATCCTGCATAAGTTAAACAAAAATAAATTCAGTACATAGTTCGGGAACATAATTATTATTATGATAAGTGATACTAGTGCAATATAGTTATAATTGATATCTTAGAGCTTTATTTTTATGGCTGACAGGCTATGTGTTTGACCGCAGCTCACATGATGTTAAGCGACGGTGTGGTCGAAGATGGTAAGCACACCTAGCCTGGAATGGAACTGGCTCTCAAGTGAGGCTGCCGGAACACACAGTTAGATGCTTGGCGGCAGATTTTCAACTTGAGGGTGGTAGCTAGCCAGCCGAGTACTAGACAGTACCCTACCACCATGCTATGGTTTCCTCACGATGTTTTCCTTCACCGACAGCTCAAGCTCATTGTTGGGGTTTGAACCCACGCCCTTCGGTATGCGAACCGACCGCACTAGCCACTGAGCTATCATCGCTACTTATGCTTCAATTTCATTAACAAAGTACCAAATAACATCAGCCCTGGAGACTTCTAGAGAATATTTAATTTTGTGAGAGTCAATAAAGTAATGTCTGGTACAAGCACCGATAAATTAAAATATTCAGTGATCTGAACGATCTTTATTCGGAAAATAATGAAAATTTATTGCGAAATATGCTCCGGGGAGAAATATTTCCCATTAACTTTTGAATTTGTGTTCGTTGCGGTAATTGTCTGGCAAATTGTCAGTAAACAGAGGAAATATCGTGAAAATCTTAAAAATAACAACCTTATCGCGGCGTACTGAAAACTTTATGCAGCAAATGTATATTGCAATATATTTTTGAGTATAATAATACAAACACAAAATATATATTTTTTTGTAAAAAAAGGATTATAGTTACAATTATAGTTTTGTAGCGATGACAGTTCACACGCCTAGCCTGGAATGGAACTGACCTACAAATGAGGCGAAATACATTATTAGGTGCTTGGCGCAGATTTGCAACTTGAGGGTAGCTAGCCAGCCGAGTACTAGAAAGCCACCACCATGCTACGGTTTCCTCATGATATTTTCCTACACCAGTTCATGCACATTGTTCGTACTTATATCCACGCCTTTTGGCGTATAAACCGACCGCACAAATCGTCGGTCGCTACCAAATTATATTATAGTATATCAAAGAATCTAAAATATAAATACATTCAACCATATCAGATACACTATATTAATAATAATAAAAACACTATAGAAATAAATAAGCAATATACACGTGTGCAAATGTTTAGTTTTGTATTTGTTTGAATTAAAACAGGTAAATGTATTTCTTGCCGCGTATGCACTGAGGGAAATATACTCTGGTATATATTCCTCAGCTCCCCGTATTAGCAAAGACGGTACAAGGGAGCGCAAATACCCAACACCCTCCCCCGTTTCTTAGTGCACACGCAGGAAGGAAGGGAATCCCTCATCGGCCAAGGTTATGGGGGAGGCACGGGGTCGCGCGCACTTACCATCCATGAAGCTCAGGGACTAACGTACGAGTTGGTAATCGGCATAAAATTAAGCTGCGAACTTAAATGAAGTACTCACCAACGAATATAATTTGATTTTTATTTAAATAGATTGTCAACATTTAATCTCCGAGCGAGGCCGCGGCGCACAGCTAGCACAGTGAGCGTGGTATGGGAGCCATCACGACAAATTGCCGTCATAAGTTTTCCGGCGCCCTTTTACCTTTTTCTGTATTTTTTATGAATTTATACGACAACATGGGGAAGTGATGTTGGCATTCCATGTCGTTATGCTAATACAGATATAGTTGATCGTAAGGAAAACCATAAATATATACAAACTATAGCACGTGCTAAAATTCATTTGCATCATACCTTTTTTTATGGTAGACAGGCTTGGTGTTTGATCACAGCTTACTTGATGGTCGAAGTTAGTAAACACATCTAGCCTGGAACGAAATAAACGATTTGCGGAAAATTCGTCGAATCACAATTCGTCGAAAACACAATTCCTCGAGGACACAATTCATCGAATCACAATCAACGTAATCAAATTCCGTATCATCATCATCATCATCATCAGCCATAGGACGTCCACTGCTGGACATAGGCCTCCTCCCGGGGGGGTTTGCCAATACTCGCCACGCTTGGCAGGCGGGTTGGCGAACGCAGTTAGGTGTGATTGTTCAAGGAAGACGTTGCTGCTAATCTTCCGGATTACACCCCTTAGCCGACTCTTACGGCAACCACGGGTAGAGAGGGTGGGGTACTATTCTTACGCCGGCACCCCCACGGCAATAATATTAATTTCGTATAGTCACCTATATTTTTATACGTTAGCATATATTATTGATGAGCGAATCTATTATAATTGTAGGCCTATGGGATGTGCAGCCAACGTATAAAGTGGTACTCACAACATTAGTCTCCGAGTTAGTCGTCGAAGATAGGTAACGTTAAGTGGTGACTTTTTTCAGAAGGCGACAGTTTCGATTTAAGTCTCAGTCAAAATTTGGTAACTTACCACATTCTCGTTCATTCATTTTTTTCAAATTATTTCTTTTGTTGTGACATTCCGCACTATTTGTGACGAATTGTGAATCGACGAATTATATTTTCGACGAATTGTGATTCGATAAATTGTGCTTTCCACGAATTGTTTTCGACGAACTTTCCGCAGACGAGAACTAACTCTCAAGGCTGTCAACACACATTGTTAGGTGCTTAGTAACATATTTATAACTTGGGTGGTAGGAAAGTTTATAAAAACAGGGCTGTTCCGGATTCAGATATGAATAAAATCCCAAAAGGTAACAAGCCAACAAAATTCACATTAACTATAAAGTAATCTGCGGTCGTAGTGACCTAACACAAAAATGTGTGTATTCTGGGTGCTCCGTTTTCTCCCACAACCTAGTTACGTGCATTACTCCGCAACACTCCAATATATTTTTCCGTTAACCCCTATAACTATTGCCCGACGGCGTCCTAATTAATTTCAACGGCACTCGGGTTCCGTACAAAATATGAGCCGGCTTAAGGTAAAGTCGCATTACGGTCCTACTATCCTATTCTATCGTTCTATCACACTAATATTATAAGGGCAAAAGTTTGTGATTGTGTAAGTGTTTGTATGTTTGTTACTACTTCACGCTCAAACGGCTGGACCAATTTTAATGAAATTTGATATAGAGGTAGCCGACACCCTGGGTTAACACAGGCGGATAACACTACGGGGCGCGGCTAGTAATATTATAAATGTGAAAGTTTGTAAGGATGGATAGACGTATGGATGTTTGTTACTCAATCACGCAAAAACGGCTGAACGGATTTGGATGAAATCTGGCACACGTATAGTTTATGGTCTGGTTTAACACAAAGGATACTTTTATACTGTAAACTGAACAAGTTGTGCCCATAGCGATTTAAAATGATGATTATTTCATTTGATTTGGCACATCTCAATCTCACTTTGCCGTGGTGGTGCCGGCGTAAGAATAAGACCCCACCCTCTCTACCCGTGGTTGCCGTAAGAGTCGGCTAAGGGATGTAATCCGGAAGATGGGCAGCAGCGTCTTCCTTGAACAATCACACTTAACTGTGCTCATCAACCCGCCTGCCAAGCGTGGCGAGTATTGGCAAAACCCCCCTGGAGGAGGCCTATGTCCAGTAGTGGGCGTCCTGTGTTTGATGATGATGATGATGAATCTCACACTGTATTTATAGTGTCTTAATTCAATCTCCTTAACATTTTGTCGTGTCGCATGGTAAAATACAATGTGTCCTAATGTGTTTTAACCATTACTGTCTAGGCTCTTCCGAGGAAGTCCTATTTGTCTGCTAACATAACACTCGGCCGTAGTGGTT
Organism: Biston stratarius; assembly: GCA_950106695.1. Taxonomy (NCBI): domain Eukaryota; kingdom Metazoa; phylum Arthropoda; class Insecta; order Lepidoptera; family Geometridae; genus Biston; species Biston stratarius. Next base: position 1,676,687 of record OX467114.1, on the reverse strand, counting down.
TATGACACGTCCTAGGGCTGCTTTTGTGTCGAGAAATAATTGTAGTTTTTTTGGGATATATTCATTATCGAAAAGAATTGCTAGGGTGTAAATCACAAGATTACAATAGTCAGTTTCTAAAAAAAAAAATACACTTGGTGGTGCACCATTCCTTAAGTCATATGAACCTTTACTCTGGAAACTGACATGGTTTTGGTACTACAGTCAGGTGCTTGGCGACAGCTTTTCAACTTGAGGGTTGTAGCTAGCCAGTCGAGTACTATAAAGTACCCTACCACCACGCTATGGTTTCCTCACAATGTTTTCTTTCACCGGCAGCTCAAGTTGCTGGGGTGCCCACGCTCTTCGGTATGTGAACCGACCGCGCTAACCACTGAGCTATCATCGCTAAAACAACTATACAAATAAACTGATTTTGTTTTTTTTTTTATTTGCTTTGATTGCCCTCCCAAGCTGCCTTTAAAAACTTTAGTCTAAAATGTCAAAGGTCGATATTGTACTGGGTGCTTTCGCGCGCATCGTAAATATACCGTTAGCCGTAATCTCCTCTAATTAGTACTTATGGCCTTGCCAGTGCATGCACAATTAGAAATGGCTGGTAACTGAGATACGAGGCTGAGATTCGGTGATAGGATGTAGCGGAAAGCCACAAATAAACAAAGATACAAGAGAACTTCAAAACAAAAAACCGGCCAAGTGCGAGTCGGACTCGCGCACGAAGGGTTCCGTACCGTTCCATTATCTATGAAAAAGGGAAAAAAATCGTGTTTGTTGTATGGGAGCCCCCCCTTAAATATTTATTTTATTTTGTTTTTAGTATTTGTTGTAATTGCGGTAACAGAAATACATAGTTTGTGAAAATTTCAACTGTCTAGCTATCGCAGTTCTTTAGATACAGCCTGGTGACAGACAGACGGACGGACAGACAGACAGCGAAGTCTTAGTAATAGTGACCCGTTTTTACCCTTTGGGTCCGGAACCCTTAAAACGAGCTGTAGATTTCTTAGTCGTTCGTGACTTTTTTTAATCTAACACATATGTTTAAGTCCCCGTTTGGCTACCGACTCGCGTGATGGTAAGTGATGATGCGGTCTACGATGGAGCACGCTTACCAGAAGAAACCGATTCATTCGCAACTTGAACACACCCAGGTTGTATATGTCAGAGAAGACTTACTGGACACCAAGTTCCATTGTTTAGCGGTTCACACGTAGTGGATTCGAACCGTTTAGTTGGAGTTTTTGGAATATCGACTGTGAAGCGGTGTCACTTTTTAGAGCTCCTTGCTTTGCTAGTTGTATGAGCAAGGTGGAATTAGGTCATGCCGATCTGTGTGAGTTTTTTTCACATCACATCACATCATCAGCCATAGGACGTCCAATGCTGGACATAGGCCTCCTCCTGAGGGGCTTTTGCCAATACTCGCCACGCTTGGCAGGCGGGTTGACGAGCGCAGTTAAGTGTGATTGTTCAAGGAAGACGCTGCTGCCCATCTTCCGGATTACATCCCTTAGCCGACTCTTACGGCAACCACGGGTAGAGGGTGGGGTACTATTCTTACGGCGGCACTACCACGGTAAAGTTTGTTGTGAGTTTGTTTATTCCACCATAACTAATAAATGCCGACCACATTTGAATATAGTGTTGACATTCGTATATTTTTTTGAATTCCCTTCAAGTCGCAAATGAATCAGTTTTTTCTAGGCAACTTGTTTAACATCAGGCAAGATGGCGGTCACACGCAAGCCTTTATACCTCTGGTATGTACATACAAACATACATAACCACTAAAAACATTGCACTCTTTTTTTGGACAGTCGTATAATAAACATAAAACAGTAAAAACTCGAAGTGTGTGCTGTGCAATATTCCGATTGCAAATAAAGAATGTGCAGTTTATAGCATCTAGCTTTATTTCCTATTGAATTATTATAGAGGAATTGAACTATTATAGAGGAATTGATATAAAATATTATAGACTATGAATTATATTAAATAATTATAGCATATATTATCGAATATCTTTTAGGCAGTCTTGCGTAGCACTGTATTATCTTATAAGAATTTCTTCTGCATACACTGCTTGAAACTCGAACATTTTTTAATGGTTAATGATTGACAGGCTTCATTTCACCAGGTGTTAAGTGACGGTGTGGTCAAAGATGGTTAACACACCTAGCCGGAATGGAACTGGCTCTTAAATGAGGCTGAAAATCGCTGTTAGATGCCTGGTGACAGATTTTCAACTTGATGGCTTGCTAGATAGGTGGTAGCTAGCCAGCCGAGTACTAGAAAGTACCCTACCACCACGCTAAGGTTTCCTTCAACCGACCGCACTAACCACCATCGCCACAAATTACTTATGCCACGAGCGATTCTCCCTGACCTCGTCAATAAAGCCATACCTCCAAAGGTGTCCAACCGCAGAGAGATAGCGTCCATCACCGGTCGGACGTACAGGAATGCGGTTTGGACTAGAGATTGGTACCTAAGACACTGCCAACCACATATGTCCATCAAGAGAAAATCGAAATCCGTAGAGGTGTAAGTATAGAAACCCAAGGAAATAACTATACAATTATATGTTTTATAGCAATGATAGCTTAGTGGTTAGCGCCGTCGGTTCATACGTCGTGGGTTCGAATCTCAACATAACGCTTGTGCTATCAATGGAAAAGGTCCAAAGGAAACCGTAGCGTAGCAGTAAGGTACTTTCTAGTACTCAGCTGGCTAGCTGACCTGACAGTGTGTGTTTTTTTAATGGTTGGCAAGCTAGGTGTATGACCACAGCTCACCTGATGTAGTGTCGACACCGTCACTGATGTCAGATCATGATGATGGTAGTCAGTATGTTCGGTCGAAGATGGTAAAGTACTCCTAACCTGGAATGGAATGGTCTGTGTTCCGATAGATTTACTTAAGATTTACTTTATCAAATTCCATTCCATGCCAGTTGTGCTTACATGTCGATTACACTGTCACTTAACATCAGAAGAGTTTTGGGTAAAAGCTTCAACTATAAAATTCGCCACTTTTATACAAAACGTTCACTATTCTATTTCAAACAATAAAACCCTACTGGAATGATGAGAAAATATATACACAATTTTGAATAATCTCAATATAAAATTATGTATACCATATCCAAAAACCAAACCTTAAACTCTGAAATTCCAACACGAACATAAAATTTACAGAACACATATTTTAATTTGGCTCGACAACGTTCTAGAAAAATAAAGCGGCTGAAACTTTACAAAATTCTGGAATATAACAATGTCTGGCGATCTTATCTTATACTTAACTAGAATGTACCGAGAAAATACTACCGCAAACATTTACAAGGCAAGTTAAACTACGTTGGCCGACTAAGTTACTTAATTCTAAAGCTGAGAATTCACGGACCGACCGCCCAATGCTCTTAAACAAATTATATTACCAGGTTAATCTGATTTCATAATTTTTTTAACGAATCTTTTGCTTCCTTGTTCCTCAAATCCCAAACTAATAGCTATATTTTTTTTACTAACATTTGTTTTTTATACTTTTTCTTTTTATCGTTTCACTCACCAACACGTGTCGGTATTAGGAATGTTTTCTTTTATACTCTTTAAAGTTTGCTTATGACAGATTTAAATTTTAATTGCCGTGGTGGTGCCGGCGTAAGAATAGTACCCCACCCTCTCTACCCGTGGTTGCCGTAAGAGTCGGCTAAGGGATGTAATCCGGAAGATGGGCAGCAGCGTCTTCCTTGAACAATCCCACCTAACTGCGCTCGCCAACCCGCCTGCCAAGTGTGGCGAGTATTGGCAAAACCCCCCCAGGAGGAGGCCTAAGTCCAGCAGTGGACTTCCTTTGGCTGATGATGTGATGACACACAGACATGACATTTAATTAAAATCTTCACTGTTTTAAATAGGGTAAAATAACGTACTACCAATAAAAATCTCCGAACAAAGTTACCGAACAAGTTTGCCAAATCTGTCCCATGCCAAACCCATGAATCACCCGCATTTTTTACCGAGTTTTCGCTGTAATTTCATTTTGAAATAAATATGAGACGTGACGTTGGTTAGCGCTAGATTGGATTCCAGTCATGTAGAGATTATTGGGTGTCATATCGGCAATATTAATACGTTATTTTGTATTTGGAGATATATCTTTTTTATTATACAGAATGAATGGAGCTTTTGGAGTACGAGTAATAATTCGTGACTATACTTTTCGTCTTTATTATTTTTGATACAAGATTGAAACTATTTATTGTGCACAACTATAGTTTGTGTGAAATAGAAAAAAACATACAAAATAATTATATGAGCTAGTGAGCAAGTGGCGGCCTTATCGCTAACAGTGGTATCTTTCAGGCAACCAAGAAAGGAGAACACGTTACTGATTATAACATACGGAAAATGTTAAAGCACTATTATGTTGTAAAAATTTAAATTATATATGTATTTTATAAACATATTATGTTTATAAAATACATATGTGAAATATTTGAATAAAACTTAATATATAGATAATGTACAGTTATAGGCTATGATATAATATGTCAAATATAAAGCATGTCAAATATAAAACATGTCAAATATAAAATATGTCAATATATTTAAGTGTCAAGATATAATTACGTACCTACTAGTAATTCAATAACCTCTTATTTTTAAATAATCGTCAAGTCATAAAACAAGGAGTTGTTGTTCTACCCCATCTACTTCAACTTTCAAAATACTACTTTATAGTTTTTTTTTTTTTAAATAAGTTTGCGTTTGACCACGTTTCTGATGTTAAGCAGTAGTGTGGTCTAAGATGAAGCTCGATTACCTAGAAAAAACCTATTTACTCTAAATAACAATTCCTTCTCTTTTTTAATCAATTAGTATCTAAACGATAAACATAAATTTATCGTAAATTTTGATTGAACAACGTCTGTCACCTGACAGACGTTGTTGCCTTGTAAAATACTGTGTTAGCCCTTAAACTAAATCTAAAAGTTTACTACAATGTAGAAATTATTTTGTTAAAAACAATTTTGTCGACGCTAACCAGTCTTAACTGTAGAGATAACAATCACTAAGAACATGAACATAAATAAATAAATAAATAAATAAATATTGTAGGACACATTACACACAGCGCATCTGACCCCAAACTAAGCAGAGCTTGTGTGATGGAAGTCAGATAACTGACCTTTCCTTTCCTTTAACTGTCCTTTGGTTTAACTTTAATTGTAGTGGCAATTACTCGCCTATACGTAACGTTATCTGCTAGCGTACTATTGCCGGTGAGTGTTCTGCAGAATGTCTCCGAATAGTAAATCTCCAGAGTTATACATCTACCATCATTGATGAATATAACGTACGCCGCCCCGGCTTGGTACGCACTATGCCCAGCCAACCTAAGAAATTTATTTATTTAAGCTACAGGTCGTCCAAAACGTGGTAGGGTACTTTCTAGTACTCGGCTGGCTAGCTACCACCCTCAAGTTGAAAATCTGCCGCCAAGCATCTAACGGTGTGTTCCGACAGCCTCACTTGAGAGCCAGTTCCATTCCAGGCTAGGTGTGCTTTACCATCTTCGACCAACCGTCACTTAACATCAGGTGAGCTGTGGTCAAACACCAAGCCTGTCAGCCATAAAAAAAAAAAAACTTCACCCTGAGGATGATCTCGGGAGCCGGCCGGTACGTGCGCAATGACGTGATCGCCCGAGACGTACAATCCGAATCGATGGAGGAGTTCGTGACGGGTATGTCGCGCCGTATGCTCGACCGCGCAGACAACTCGCCACACTTCCACCTTAACAACATAGCACCTTATCATGCACGCCCCCCTGACGTACGTACCTGGCGTTCACTCCCTAGAGAACTCCTCCTGGCTGACCTAGAAGACGAAGAAAAACAGATGGCATAGAGGTATGAGGCCTTCCAACGCAGCCATTAAGCGTCCGCCACAAAGCCATGAAGCGGCCACCGTGTCCAGAGGGTACTCGAGCAATGATCGACGACCCGGGTGAGGTCACACCCTCCACCACCCCCTGGGCAGTGACTCCCGCCGCCCAACTTCGGCAAAGAAGATCATCCACGAAGCCTCCCCAACAATTGAGAAGGAAAAACGCACGAACTGAACAAAATCTAACGTGCAATCGAAATCAAAAATATTTGTCAATCGAAATCATTATAGTAATATTTAAAAAAATAGAAATATGACTTGTAACTTTGGTGTTATCGATAAAATAAATATAGTATTGTTTTGTGACGATATTGTCTAAGATGACAAACACATCTAACTTCGAAAAGAACTGGCTCTTCAGTTAGACTGCCGGAACAGACCATAAGTGCTTTGCAGCAGATTTTCAACTCGATGGTGGTAGCTAGCCAGCCGAAAACTAGAGACTACCACCATTGTATATTTTAAGCAACAGTTTAAGTTTGCCGTGGTGGTGCCGGCGTAAGAATAGTACCCCACCCTCTCTACCCGTGGTTGCCGTAAGAGTCGGCTAAGGGATAAGGGATTGAATCCGGAAGATGGGCAGCAGCGTCTTCCTTGAACAATCACATCTAACTGCGCTCGCCAAGCCGCCTGCCAGGCGTGGCGAGTATTGGCAACACCCCCCAGGAGGAGGCCTATGTCCAGCAGTGGACGTCCTATGGCTGATGATGTGTGTGTGTTTAAGCTTATTGTTGGGATTCGAACCCACGCCAGCACGCGATCCATCGCGTTAACACTGATCTATTGTCACAAAGCGTTAATACCCAGTTTTGTTATGATAATAGATCAGTGTTAACGCGGTTGGTACGTACGTAGTGGGTTCGTATCCCAAGTAGATTCTATTTTACAGTCTTATGCTATTTTACTTCAGTCCTCTGTAAAGGTCTGCTCAGTAATTGTACGAACCACATGGATCATTATACGACCCATATGGGTCATATACGACCCGCATTCCTGGGTCATGCGCGGCCCACCTTTCAATTATCCCGGTAATTATAAACTTAGCAGTTAAATTACACAGTACAAAGACAGTGTTGGGGTGCAATCCGCTGATCATGAAATCCTAGAACGAAAAGCAATACACATTCTGTAACAAAAAAAAACATAACTACTAGAAGTTATGTTTTTAATGGTTAAACTGATTTTCATGTTGTTCTTGTTCGTGTTGTATTAATTTTTTATTTGTAATCCTTGACTATTATTAAGTGTATTAACTAATTATTATTATTTTATATTATTGACATTGCAAATTTTAAAAAAACCGGCCAAGTGCGAGTCGGACTCGTGCACGAAGGGTTCCGTACCCATTGTCTATGAAAAAGGCAAAAAAAATCGCGTTTGTTGTATGGGAGCCCCCTTAATTATTTTTTTTTTGTATTTGTTGTTATAGCGGCAACAGAAATACATAATTTGTGAAAATTTCAACTGTCTAGCTATCGCGGTCCTTGAGATACAGCCCGGTGACAGACAGACGGACAGACAGACAGCGAAGTCTTAGTAATAGGGTCCCGTTTTTACCCTTTGGGTACGGAACTCTAAAAATTGATAATAAGTGGTGGCCTAGGTAAGGTAAGCGGAGCGTTGGTCGCCCAGCCGCAAGACGGGTCGACGATATTGTCACCGTCGCGGGTCGAACCTGGACCAGATTGGGACCGAGGCAGATGCCATAACAAGACAGAGGTCTATACCCAGCAGTGGGATAAAGAAGGCTTTGGATGATGTATTCTAACAAATAAATAACCATTCTAAAATATAATTTTTAATGTAAAAGACAGTAATGAGATGAACGAAACACTCTCCTGATGGTAAGGGATAACGCTTGTCCATGACCATTGCTGCAAAATACAGAACTTTGAACTAGGATTAGCATAAGCTACCCACGTGACACATCGACAGCTTATATCATTCCCGTACACTTATTACTTTTCTATTAGTCATCGCTGATCTAATATATTACTTTGTCTAGGACCAATAGTACTAAGAAATGATAAAGAAATGACGATTCTAAGATAATCAATCAAAATCAAAATCAAAAGTCATTTATTCAGTTTAGGCCCTGGTAAGGCACTTATGAACGTTAAGTTACATGTTTGAATCTACCACCGGCTCGTAATTACACTTCAACTGAGAAGACTCCGGCAAGAAACTCAGCAAGGCATTTTTTTTTGTGGATCTTTCTTTTCATATTAGGTTACAATTTACAGTAATAAATATTAATACATACATTATGCTTACTACAATTATCACTTAGCCAGGGGGATGCAAGTGCAGAGAGAAGCTACAACAACCATATATTCCTGTCTTCCACGTAATGAGCCACTAATGAAAAGTAAACAGTGGAGTCACTGTAAAGTTTTTTCTATGCGCCGTCCGTCACTAGAGGACGAATGCGGCGACATTCCTGCCCTGATTACGCCCCCACCAGTAATGTCAGTGTCCGAAGCCAACACCCTTCGTCCCTTCAATTGTTAAGGCTCGAATACTTTTGTGTATGTTATTAAGCTATATTAAGCTATATCTGAGGTTTAACGACGTGTAGCGAAGATTATAGCCGGCATTAACTGTAATGAAAATGGAAGTCGTGCTTTTTTATGAATATTAGGCAATTTAAACTGGGCTGGGAAGGTTTGGGGTTTTTTGGGTTTAGGTTGAATTTTAAAGATGAGTTGATGGTTTTCGATTTAGTTTTTGGAGATAATGTATAGTGATGTCTCTTTTTTGTGTTATATCAGCTATTAGATTCAGATTATTTATTCACCTTATAACAGAGTTTCGTTATACTAGGTATATCAATTCATAAAGTAAGTAAAAAAAAAAAAACTGTTAGTCAAATAAAATTAAAATGCGGGGCAAAGCTACAGTCGAATATAATGTAAGTTTTTTTTTATGGCTGACAGGCTAGGTGATTGACCACAGCTCACCTGATGTTAAGTGACGGTGTGGTCGAAGATGGTAAAGTACACCTAGCCTGGAACGGAACTGGCTCTCAAGTGAGGCTGCCGGAACACACCGTTAGATGCTTGGCGGCAGATTTTTAACTTGAGGGTGGTAGCTAGCCAGCCGAGTACTAGAAAGTACCCTACCACCACGCTATGGTTTCTTCACGATGTTTTTCTTCACCGGCAGCTCAAGCTCATTGTTGGGGTTTGAACCCACGACCTTCGGCATGCGAACCTACCGCAAAAAAAAAAAAAAAATTACACTAAAAAAATAAAGTATTTAAATCCTTAAATAACTTTACATATGTTATTTAAGTACTAGGTAAGTTCATTACATGACTTTCAGACGGGTTTTCAAGTATGTTGCCGTAGCCAAATTGTCACATACAAATATATATCGGAGGATATTTCACAGAGCGCCATCTACCCCTAAACTAAGCAAAGCTTACTATGGGAACCAGACGACAGATAGAATACTTACATGTTTTTTTTGTAAATACTTACTTATGTTACTAAAGGAAGAGGAATATATTTGACTATTAATGGTTTGTTTGCTGTTTTTTACCAAGTTGTCTTTTACCATCACGAAAGTTGGGGAAAAAGACCGGCCAAGTGCGAGTCGGACTCGCGCACCGAGGGTTCCGTACAAGCACAGTACAGTACAAGACGTTGCTTCGTACCAAATTTCAAGATTCTGAGTTCACGGGAAGTACCCTGTAGGTTTTGATTCCCTTGCGAGTGTCGAACATATGCAGCATAAACGGCTGTATCTTTTGATTGCGTTGGCTTAGAAGTTTGATTTTTTCACAGCTCTAAGGGACAGTAGACTGAGTATTTGATATGAATTTCAGCTTGATACCTCCACGCGTTCCTGAGAAAAAGGGTCTTGACAGACAGACGGACAAAAACTTGATCCTATAAGGGTTCCGATTTTTCCTTTTTAGGTACGGAACCCTAAAAAGCAGTTCTCATGATTTATGTTCGAAACAATCTTTAATAACTCCCACTCTAAATAATTTCACGAATGCTTAAGTAAAAGCGTCTACTTAAGAATAAACAATATTTTGATGTTAATAAAGGAAACAAGAATTCTCTTTGTTTCCTTCGTTTTATTAGATACTTGTGCTTGTCCTTAATGAGACTAAAATAAGCAATTAATTAGTTCTGTTTAATATTTGGTATGTAAGTACAGCTTAAATTTACTTTTAAAAATGACAAAACAGACAACAAACTACCTAAATATATCTTTTAAAGAAAAGAAAACAAGAGATGTTTACAATTAAATTCTACATTATGTCATGTGATAAAAAAAAATTACACATATAAAAGAAAAATGCGAAGCAAAACCTAATTTGAATTGAATACATGTAAAAAAAATTGACATTCAACTTTAAACCTACTTCTAATTATGGTATTGCGATGAAACTTTGTATCTGTAGGTATATAGTTTAGATGACAAATATATATTTTTTTATCTTGGAGCTGACCTGATGATGGAACATAGAGGTGGGTAGAGGAACTCTTCAGTGGTTATTAAGCCCCTCGACTTTGGATTTACTGGATTGGACTTGATGTTGAGCGTCTGATAAAATGAGCGTGTTTTTTTAAAAGTTTTACTACATATTTTGCATTTATGAATCATCGTCATAACTGTGACATGTTCATACATGCAAACACGCACGGGCTCACATACGCTCACGCACGCAAACGCGCGCACACACCCACACAGACGCGCGTACACATACAGACCCATGCATAAACATACACCACAACCATTACACATAAACACATCCAATACACATACATACACATACGCTCACATACTCATACACACGCATACACATACTCACACGCCCATACACATACCACACATTCATACACATATTCACACATACATACACATACACACAAATATGTGTATATTTGAGTTATGTGCGTATACTTACATCATGCACACTTGCACATTGTATTAACAAAAGTCACATTTGTTGCTAGTGTAGCCATTTAGAAGGATTTTTTGGCGGGAAAAAAACATTACACAAAGAGCGACACCAAAACAACTGGGACCAACAATTTAATGTGTCTTGTGACCCACGTTAACGTTCAGTTGTTAATGCCAGTTACGGTCACCCATCTAAAAACAGACAGGAGTGTTCGTTGCTTAACATTGGATATCTTTTGGGAATACGTACGCATTTAGTTAAAATGTAAGTGTAGAGCAAGTTCGTTAACAACGACATCAAAGCGAGATTAGCGTCGGAAGCGGCAATTACTCGCAGACGTTGTTAATGTTATTATTCTTGCCTTGTAACTGTACTGCTCGGTAACCATCGCTTGCCGGCCAAATTTAGCCAGTTAAAGTTACGCTTGATTCTCCCTGTTTTTATCTAAGTGACCGCGAACACATCACATCACACACATCATCAGCCATAGGACGTCCACTGCTGGACATAGGCTTCCTCCTGGGGGGGAACCGCGAACGCATTCGCATAAATATAAACAAATAAATCTTGGAGGGCATTTCACACAGTGCCAATTAGCCACAACATAAGCAATGCGCGTACTACGAAACAGATTACTGATGAAATTACTTTTTTTTTCTTTTTCTTTTTAAAATGTATTGTAAACTCATGTTAACATTCACTATAACTAATGTTAATATTGCTTCAAAATTTATTGTAGCAATGAATAAAATACAATTACAATTTCAATTGCTGGCATCTACTTTGGTCAAAAGCGTGGCAATGCTGCCAGCATTCTGGCCACATGTCTCTCCTCCAACGGACTTTTAGATTAATTTATTTTTATAAATTTGTAAACAGTATTTATTTTAAGTTATTGTGCTTTTTTCTATTAAATCTTTATATCACAGTTTTTATAGTAACTTTTGTTAATGTATCTGTTTAATTATGATTACTAATTAAACAGATACATTAACAGACGTTACTTTAAAATACTGTAATATAAAGATATAATAGTTAATGTGGTATTCCATTACAATTAATAAAATATTATTAGTTTATTTTCAATTTTTTTTCTTCTGTTTTTTGTCTGTGTTAACAATTGCTGTATGCCTGTGTTAACAATTGTATTAAGTATGTGTTAACAATTATTATTGTTGTACGCTTATTTCAACAATTACTATAAGTCTGTGATAACAATTGGTGAAAGTCTGTGTTAACAACTGCTGTAGGCCTATATTAACAATTGCTGAAAGTCTGTGTTAACAACTGATATATGCCTGTGTTAAGCATTGCTTTTTTAGCTGCATTAACAGTAGCTATAAGCCTGTGTTAACAATTGCTGACAGTCTGAGTTAACAATTGCTATATGGCTGTATTAACAGTTGCTATAAGCCTGTGTTAACAATTGCTGACTGTCTATGTTAACAATTGCTATATGCCCGTGTTAAGAATTGTTGTAGGCCTGTATTAACAATTGCTGTAAGCCTACCCATTTTGTTAAAAACAATTGTAAAAGACTTCTACGATAGTTACTACAATGGGTTATTGTAAAACTATTTCACTATTTTTTAAAGTTGTATTAATAATTGTTCAAAATCTATAAAAAAAAGTATAAATGCGTCTATATTGCTACGAAAAGTTTAAATTCTAGCAAAAGGAAACCTATTGCAAGAAAATTCACTCGCTGATAAACAGTATAGTCGTCTAACCAGTCGTGCGATGAAAACGTCCGAATCTTGCTCACTTGAATCGTAGAACTCCGAGTAAAAATAAATTTAATCCGCAGTAAAGTTTTATATCTACGCTTTTGTGGGTAATTAAGCCTGGCCTTGGCACCGTTGGCAATTGGCACAATGAGGTGCTTTTATGTCCCTCGTAAAGTACAACGTCTTGGAGTGTTCATTTAGTAATTTCTGACGTCGTCAGACATTTTGTGGGTGTATAATAGACGCTGTTTTTAATTTTGTGCTATGACGATTTTAATTTTGTTCGTAGGGGACTCCTCTACATAGGGGACTCCTCTACATAGGGATAAATACACAAACATTATTTGCATGCTAATTGTAAATACTTATCTATAATATGTATATTTGTATTTTATATAAGTATATATGGACCGCGGAAACGCGCTGGATGCGAGCCGCTTCCAACCGGTTTTTACAGAAGTCAATGAGGGAGGCCTACGTCCAGCAGTGGACGTTCTACGGATAAGAAGATGATGACGATGATATATGGATATATTATTATTTATAGTACGTGTTCACCTCTTTTCTGTATTTTTTTACACCGCCAACCAATAATTTCTGTATATCCAAAAGTTGTCTGGAAGAAATTGCTCTAAGTAATAAGGCCGCCGTTGCCACAAATTAGTCGGTGTTGATTTTTGTATTGTAATTTTTTTAGCCTTTACCTCTTTTTCATGTTACATTGTTTCGATTGTCGGTGTAAAATAAATGTGTATTCTATTCTATTAATTCCACAGCAAGCAGGACGTGTTAAATTCAATCCAACGCAGTAATTCTCTCAATTAAAATCTCTTTTTCCCGTTTTCATTCAACGTTTGTCGACTAAATCGGGTTGGAAAGCTTCTATTTGCATTTTTTGGTACTTTAAACCGTTTCAGGTTTGTTCATGCAGTTATGAACAAATATGAAATGGCACTTCATTGAGCTCTAAAGCTTGTTTCGTCTGTTCTTCCTTTTGTAATGCTCACAGAGTTATTTTTTAGGGTTCCGTACCCAAAGGGTAAAAACGGGACCCTATTACTAAGACTTCGCTGTCTATCTGTCCGTCCGTCTGTCTGTCACCAAACTGTATCTCAAGAACTGCGATAGCTTGACAATTGAAATTTTCACAAATTATTTATTTCTGTTGCCGCTATAACAATAAATACTAAAAACAAAATAAAGTAAATATTTAAGGGGGGCTCCCATGCAACACACTCGATTTTTTTGCCTTTTTCATAGATAATGGCACGGAACCATTCGAGTCGCACTTGGCCGGTATTTTATTGTGTTTGAAAAGCTTGGCGATTCATTTTTGAATATGTTACTAAGCCGGACGACCTTGTACTTCCATCCCCTTTTTATTACAGAACGAGTAGAAAGATGGTCCACTACCACCCAAACGTAGTGGAATTTCCGTGAATAAAAGTTTTGGCTCTGTGTTTCTCATCCGTACGGCCAAGGAATGGAACAATCTGCCGGCTTCATTGTTTCCAGAGAGATATAATCTGGTTACTTTCAAGGTCAGAGTTAATTATACGTGCTTCATCTTTGACCGCAGCAACCCTTGCTACCAGACAAATTGGTGATCAAATGCGGACGTTTCACATTAGATCAGTCACAGCACACAATAAAAAGACTTCACTCAATTTTTAAGTAGCATTATTATTACACTTTTTTTAATAATTATGTATGTTTTTTTTATGGCTGTTAGGCTTGGTGTTTGACCATAACTCACCTGATGTTAAGTGACGATGTGGTCGAAGATGTTAAAGTACACCTAGCCTGGAATGGAACTGGCTCTCAAGTGAGGCTGCCGGAACACACCGTTAGATGCTTGGCGGTAGATTTTCAACTTCAGGGTGGTAGCTAGCCAGCCGAGTTTTAGAAAGTACCCTACCATCACGCTATGGTTTCCTCACGATGTTTTCCTCCACCGGCAGCTCAAGCTCATTGTTGGGGTTTGAACCTACGCCCTTCGGCATGCGAACCGACCGCGCTAACCGCGCGATCTGTAGCAATGCTATCTCAGTAGATAGCATTGCTACAGATGTAGAGACGCTGTCTACAGATTTTTTTAAATAGTATAGTAATAGTAATGCGACAAGCGAAACGTTATTTTGATGGTAAGAGATAACGCCTGTACACGACCTTCGCAGCGATACACAGAACTTTGAATAGTAAAGCAAAGTCCAGAGTGTCGCTGCTTTGGCGCTCATTATTTTGAGACTTTCGATGGTTAGTCTCAACAGCCCTGTAATTTGACTAGCTGCAGTACCATTCAAACCGGAACACAGCAATGTTTACACACTACTGCTTGGCGGCAGAATAAGCAGTAGACGATGTAAACAGTAAGATAGTAAGCGTCGTATACAGGCATCACTTGCAAATGAGATAATTTATTAATCATAAAAGCTTATAAACTTGAAAATTCAAAGCAATATGAAGATACAATCTCTTTGTTGCAAGTTTGTTCTGAATGCATGCGCTGCTCAAAGAAAACATGACAACGTTTAGGCATTTGAATGTATAACTTGTGTGGTATAAGTTATAAGTGTCTTGAGATATATTATTTAACTAGCCAAAAGCTGAGCTTTGTGAGAGCTCGCGTAGTTTTTCTAACGGGTAATAACTTTTAAGACAGTTTTTTTTTCAAATTGAGTTTAGTTCTGTTGCAGCGATGTTAACTCTTTGGTTTTCTAACAGATGGCGTTAGTAGTACAATAACATTCTATCCAATGAATACAAAATTGTTAATTTTTATTTTTTTTAATGGTTATAAATATATTTTTTGACAGATAACACATATAGATATGAAGTTAAATTACTGTGTTGAAGCGCAAATCTATAGGTGTGATAGTTTTTCAGTAAAGTGTACCACAAAAGTGCTGAGATCGTGGGACAGTGGTAACTAGGTGAAATCTAGACGAAAATACAATAATTAGATGGACTCCATAACAGCGTGACCGATTTTGATGAAATTTTCATCTAATCTTTAGATTTGCCCCTCAGAGGAGCTGATAGGATCAATAAAAAATAAAATTGTTTTGTCTAATGTGCATCCGTGTGATTACCAGGCCGCTAGTACATAATAATAAACAACAAGAAATTTAAAAACATGAATAATGGTTTTTTTTTTAATTATAGCTAATGTCACTCGAGATACTGTCAGAACGATAAACCTGTTCACGCACAACCTAAATATCTTCACGCATTCAAATGTTACGGTCGAATAAAAAAAACACACATAATTATATACAGGGTCATTTGTAATCAGTCAGCATCTGTTTAATGGCGTGTTCAAAACAACTTTAAATCTAACAACTTTTGTTCTCCTTATGATGATAATTCGTATTTTTTTCTTTAATACAATATAAAAAAATATATTTGTCCGGTCTAAACAAAATTAACTTTATGCAAAAAGCACGCACGCACAACTGTGACGCGTGCCGGCAACAAAAGCGATGACGTCACCCAAGGCCAAAGAAAGGGGCTGCGGCCATGAAGCTATAAGGCCGCAGGCCTCGCCCCGCACTTCGAGGCCGAAGGCCGAGAAGTGCGGCGAATCTCGAGGCACACAGTCGTCATCATCATCATAATCAGCCGATATTCAACCGCACGCAGTTTCCTTACCTATCGTTCGATATGATTTTCGTTTCGAAAGCATTACTAAGCATTGACAGTTCCACCCACGGAAATGAAAAATCATCATCATAATCAGCCTATACCCAACACATCACCGTTCTCTACCTATTTATCCTACTGCTACTTCTTTTTTTAAAGTTGAACCAAACTGACTCTGGAGCTGTGACCCTCCTCGCCCTCGGGACCTCCCCGCGGGCCGCTTGCGGCCCGCGCAACCACGCGACCATGAAGCTATAGGTAAAGATGGAGTCCAAACTTAGAACATCGACTTGAGTCAAATACCTAAACATCTCTATCTCACTCGTGTGGGCTGAGCTCTCTTTTTGTGTTGGACTACAGTATTGCTATGCCTTAATATTAAACCTCCTATCAAATTCTTAGGTTGATTTGCACACGCTACTAAATCAGAATTTAAATATTTTTCTATCGTTCTATCGATGTCAGCCAAGAAGACAGGAACACAACACATTCAGTTTAAGCTTTCTTAAGCAAGAAATAATTAGAAAAGGTACCTACCCAAATCAAACAAATGAGAATTTAAGCACTCTAATAATTTGTGAATATTTAAATAGTTACATTACGATTTATTGTATTCGAAATAATAACACTGTGGTTAACGAGAGCATAATTGTGTTGGTGAATCAATAATTACAATCCCATTTTCTAGGGATTCGATAGTGCGGCAACATTAATCCTTATGTCAACCATCAAGATGTCATATTTATGATAATATGGCAGTTGTTTACATTTGATTCGTAGCGTCGTTTCAGATATTATCCGGTAATTACTGATTTTATTCAAGAAATGGTGGTAAATTGTATTGTACGTGGTTGCGACAGTACGTGGTATCCAGAATGTGGCATAACATTTCACATGTAAGTGTTTAAATCGTGATTTCTGGCATTGAATTATTGTATACTTACTTCTTTACATTTTTACTTGATTTCTTTCTGAAACCTTTGACCAGTGTTTTCAACATGTAAATAAATAATAACTAAGTCAAGATCAAATCGTTTTACATTGGATTTGAGTGACCTAGGGCAATTTTAATGTATTTGCTTGTAATACATCGCATTGCGGTAGTGTTACCATATTGAGTAACTTCTGGGACTTTCAAAGTTTTGTTTCTTATATGATCTTTTATTTTAGATTTCCCAAAAATGAAAATCAAAGGAATTTGTGGTTATCCACTTAACCATTGAAAAATAAGTTTTATGAACGAGCAAGGATTTGCAGTTTGCATTTTCAAAAATCAGATTATGATTTGATAGCAAAGCGCTTAAAACCAACGGCAGTTCCTACTGCTTTAATACAGTGACAAACATTGCCACAAACAAGCACGGTAAATTTTTCATTACCTATTCCATACTAATTATTAATAGTAAAATAAAATTTGAAATCATCATCATCATTATATTTTCTTGATTTACTCTTGGATAATGCTTTTTCTTCACACATGGTGGTCTTATGCTCCTCTTATACAGTCCTATACACTGTTGCCTGCCTCATCCATGAGCATTAACTTACTACTACATTACTGTGATGGCCAACGATAAACATCCATTTCGGAGAAGGGTCCTGCCCACACTTTTTTTTTTTTTTGTTATGTTAGTAGGTCACTTTTTTCTTAATTTGCATCTGATTATTTCTTGTTCAATTATAATACTGTTTTGTGTAATGTTGTGTGTAGTTCATGGCATCCTCGACACAAAAGAAAATCCTAGTAGGGAGCTATGTATGTGAAAAACATATGTTTGCTTGTTTTGTGAATTACATGCTCTCGGCGCTACAGGTGAACACAGGCATGAAGCACTGCTAGAAAATAAACCTTTAGATGTAGGGCAGTTTTCTACATAGACTGATTGTTTGTTGATTTTGAAATATAATTTTTCAAATCACACATTTATTTAATTTATTATGCAGGTATTTTTAAAATAATATATTATAATTTTCAGACAACAAGTTCTTTACATGAACAGTGTAAGATGCAAATACTTGGTGTGCCTGGACCAAGCACCAGTTCTGGCATTCATGAAAGTAATGCTCTATTTAAGGAAACGGGAGTTAAACATGTTGGCTGCAATATTGAAAACCAGAGTAGTAAAAAACCATGTCGAAAAATTCTTGAAAATATTAGCAATTCACCTGTAAGTTTTCCTTTACATTATAAAATGTGTATTTCATTTCTTGTGTGTGTATTTCTCATGTTTGACATAGCTTGTGTCAAAATATTTATATTACTATCTTTACCTTGCCAAGCTTAGCTGTATGAGATAAGAAATTAAGAACAAAGACAATAGAGTTTTCTTGTTTTTATTTTCCAGGTCAGCTGTGAAGATCACGATCCCACAAAGATTGATAGGGTAGATAGCAAGTGAATATTAAATCTATAAAATAAGACATTCTTCGGAAGAAAACTAAGCTCCTTGGGCAAAAATGTACATGTACGTGCTCATTTAAAGACTCATACTTATAATTTATTGAGTATTTTACGCGGTAAAAGACAAAAACTATATAGAGCGTTGATGTTTAGCCATGTGTAGTAATTAATAGAACATTAAAATATATTTGATTTCGGAAGGGTTTTTATTTTGATGTTTTTTCACATATCCATTTTATATAAGCCCAAGCTCAATATGTCGATATAAGTCAAAACTTTGTGTGTGTGTATGTTTGGTTACTCCACGCTAAAACGGCTGAAACGATTTTTATGAAATTTGGCATCCAGAAAGATAAGATCCTGAATTAACACGTGTTCTGAAAAGTACCTATATAAAAAGGTGTATGTTTGTCTAAAATGAAAATTGCGGTACGTAACATACAAATGAAATTGCACTCTGGTTTGGCTGACTAACCTAGAAAAACTCATTTATAGGAGTCATAGGCAAGGCGATTTGAACAAACAGCTTTTCTAGTAATTCAATAGAAGCATACGAAATTATTACATATTTCATCTTTATGGGCTAGGTTTATTTTTTTGTATTAAACAAACACGTAGATATTAATAATAATCAAATCACTTACGTAAATACGTAAGTTATATCCTGGGAAAAATTAAATAAAGGTTACCCTATTCAGAAAGAGAGGGTTAGCCAACACAGAGCAAGATAGAAATAAATAGGTATGCTTCAAATAGGTATTCAGAGTTTGGACTCCATCTTTACCTATAGCTTCATGGCTGCGGCGCGGGGGGCGGCTACTCGCAGAATACTACGGTGAATGAAGCGTTTACGCAATAGAGAACTAAAGAATGTTAGAGAGTACAACAATTTTTTTTTTGGGATATTTATTTTGTTTTGGAAAATGTTGTAGGACAAAACTTGTTTCAAAATCAAAAAGTAATCAAATCAAAGTCATAAAGTTGAATTTAATGTACAAAGTATGCCCTTAAAAGGATTTTGACTGATTAATTTTATTTATCAGTATAGTATACATATTAAATACGTTTCCTTTTATCTCATATAAGTAATATTCGCCAAATCCTACATTTGGACCTTCGAAAGACATCATGTGAAATCGTTCTTGAATCGATTCCAGTTGTTCTTTGTCTGAAAGCCACATGTCGCGGTTATAAAACCCAAAGGCAGACTCATATCCAATGCTTGTATTGCAATATCAGCTTGTCTCGCTTCTTTGTCTTGACTTAAGTAAGATAAAGTTGCATAATAACACACGATAAAAGGTTAGAAAAAAGGGATTATTCTATTAAATATTTATCACATACGTATACCTATTACAAACCATAGATCTCAAGTTTTTACATCTAGGTAATATAAGCCGCGGTGGTGCCGGCGTAAGAATTGTACCCCACCCTCTCTACCCGTGGTTGCCGTAAGAGTCGGCTAAGGGATGTAATCCGGAAGATAGGCAGCAGCGTCTTCCTTGAACAATCACACCTAACTGCGCTCGCCAACCCGCCTGCCAAGCGTGGTGAGAATTGGCAAAACCCCCCAGGAGAAGGCCTATGTCCAGCAGTGGGCGTCCTATGGCTGATGATGTGATGATGTGAATATAAGCTCATAGCTAGGACTTAGCCTAACGATGAACCTACAGTTACCTGATGACCGGGGAGTTCATAATAATAAACAAAACTGGACAATTACCTTAATGTTTTATTTCTTCCTCTATCTATCCACCGTAACAATCAATCCATTCCTCCAAGTCTGTACTTTTACACGTTTTCCGTACTAATTTCGCAAGTTGTTACTCGGTACATACAGTCGTCGTCTGTACCGATATTCACAGTTCCGTTTGCCTGCCTTGCACGCCGTAACCAGAATGACCCAAGCCACCATTTCAAAGTCTCCTCGCGACCATAGTGTTGCCAGTCAACTCACTTATTTTGTTCCGACAATACGTATAATATTCATAGAAATGTGTAAATAAATAATAAATCTAACAGGAAGTTTCTACGTATTATTATATATTCTCAGATATAAACTTGAATAGGTATTTCTTAGGTAAGCGTGCTCCATCATCGGCCAAATCGTTGTTTTCCATCGCGTGAGATTGTGGGTAAAGGAAGGCCTGCCTAGTCCGTTGTAAAAAAAACCGGCCAAATGCGAGTCGGACTCGCGCACCGAGGGTTCCGTACAAACCTGTAGGTATATAAGTAAAAGTTATGGTAGTATTTTTTATGATAATTTATGCTTGTCTCAATTTTTCCTTTATCTGCGCTATGAGACGTTGCTTCGTACCAAATTTCAAGATTCTGAATTCACGGGAAGTGCCCTGTAGGTTTTAATTCCCTTGCGAGTGTCGAAAATTTGCAGCATAAACGTCTGTATCTTGTGATTGTGTTGGCTTAGAAGTTTGATTTTTTTCACAGCTCTAAGAAACAGTAAACTTGAGTATTTGATATGAATTTCAGCTTGATACCTCCACGCGTTCCTGAGAAAAAGGGTCTTGATAGACAGACAGACAGACGGACAACAAAGTGATCGTATAAGGGTTCAGTTTTTTCCGTTTGAGGTATGAAACCGTAAAAATGTACATCGTCGTACTAGCTGAGATCATAATATTAAAAATATATATATTTTAATAACGTTTATAATATACAGATTGTTTTGTACATCTGGCTTCATGTATTACCTTTAGCGGAGTTTAAAAAATCGCTGTAAAAATGGTCTGAAGACTGCGGAGTAGTAGGTAACAACGTCATCCTAAAAACTGTTGATAAGAATCCGATGTTTCCAATAACAAGATATTTTTGCAGACGATGGTGAGAGGAGTACCATTGAAAGAATATCATATATTCATTTCTGGCACAAAACTTTGTTTGCTTTTTGTTCTTTGTGAGATTTATTGGCATAAAAAAACATCAAAAGAATGTGGAATCGAAGCGTTTAGTCCGTACGTGCGGAATTTCCACGATGTACGGATGGTGCTTTGGTTATATCTGCCTAACCATCCGATAAAAAGGGGCAGGTGAAACCAAATTATGCAATTCCAAGACACTCTCTTCGAAATGTATCCAATAGAAAACAGATAAACAAGCGACTTTACGTCGGTGCTCATACGTACTGACAGACAGACAAGCAGACACGATATACTTAGTACAAGAGTAACCTTCACTTTTCGTGTACAAAAGCCTAAAAATTATGTTTAAAGTTATAAATAAAAGAGAAATATACGTGTACCATTCCTCTCCAATGCAATTCAAAAAACACAGCGAACCCACAACAATTTAAATTTAAAATTTTAACGCGTCAAGTTTTGCAATAAAGGCGCCGCAAGACGGCCAAGATAATTGATTCACAGCTTGAGAAAATATAGGTCAACAGTTGTGTTTCAGCGTAGAGAAGACTTTAAATTTTAAAATCTGGAAGTGACTTGTTACAAAATATTTTACCAGCATTTCATCATCATCATCTCAACCGTTGGACGTCCACTGCTGGGCATAGGTTCCCCCATTGACTTCCATAAAAACCGGTTGGAAGCGGCTCGCATCCAGCGCGTTCCTGCGGTCTTTATTAGATAGACTGTCCACCTTGTGGGTGGACGTCCTACGCTGCGCTTGCTGGTCCGTGGTCTCCACTCCAGAACTTTGCAGCCCCATCGGCCATCAATTCGGCGTGCTATGTGCTCTGCCCACTGCCACTTCAACTTGCTAATCCGCTGGGCTATGTCGGCTACATTAGTTCGTCTACGGATTTCCTCATTTCTGATTCGAACACCAAACCTACAAGTCATTATTATTCTATTGTCTATTAATATCTAAAACTAACATTACAAATCAGTACACATGTCAAGATCAAGAATGTATATATATCAAGAAATATCAATAAAAAATATAATTACTTACTGGTCATTTTGCAATCTCTTGTTTTTAAATAATCGTCAAAGTCATAAAAGAAGGTCTCTTGAAGCCAAGATCTCAGCTTGGTTCTGAAGTACGCCATGGAAGGTGCATCTCGAATGAAAGCGGTACATCATGAGTACTATAGAAACATCTCGATGTTGCCCTAACAGCATAGTAATGATTACGATAATCGTACTTCTAGAAACTTCGATATCTGCGTAAAGTCTCAGGTGCATCGACCCTCGTCACAGCTGGTCATGATAATCCCGTCACTTGGATGCCACTTAATTTCCTCGACGTCACGCCGCTCTCTAAATATGATGATTTTAGCCGGCACTCTAATTAGGTGCCAGTCTATTACCATCGCCAAGGTAAGGCGATATCTCCAACAGCGATATTAACATGGCAATTAATACAATATAAAAACCTGATTTCAAACTAATAGGTGTTTGAATAAAAATACAATTCAAAGAATAAACTAATGCCCAGACTTTAAACTAATAGGTGCAAGAACAAAACAACGATTTGAAAATAAACTAAAACGTAGGCTTAAAATAACATCTGGACAAAGATAATATTAAACAAGAAAACCGGTCAAGTGCAAGTCGGACTCGCGCACCGAGGGTTCTGTACAAACCTGTAGGTATATAAGTAAAATCAATGTTTTTTTTAAATGCTAATTTATGCTTTTCGTAATTTTTCCTTTATCTGTGCTATAAGACGTTGCTTCGTTCCAAATTTCAAGATTCTGAATTCACAGAAAGTGTAAGTTGATCCCTTGCGAGTCTCAAAAATTTGCAGCATAAACGGTTGTATCTTTTGGTTGCGTTGGCTTAGAAATTTGATTTTTTTAACAGCTCGAACAGACAGTAGACCTGAGTATTTAATATGAATTTCAGCTTGATACCTCCACGCGTTCCTAAGAAAAAGGGTCTTGACAGACAGACAGACGGACAGTACCACTCTACAAAATAAAAATAAACGACTGAACCAAATAAAATCAGTAATATTTTTAAAAAGACTAAATCTAAATGTCAGAATGTCCGATTAACCTAATAACTTAAATATTTAACATAGTATATAAAACTACATTTATATTTAATTTATTTATTAAATGGTTCTGACATGTTTTTGTTTCTTCAGTATTAGTAAAATGAAAGTGTATTAAAGCTTGGACTATTATAAAATACATAAAGTGTAGGTATCTAAGAACAGTTCGTGCTTCCAAACACTGTAAAAGGAAATTGAAATCTATAAACTATGCGAGCGGGCGAAACCGCACTGCTGGGCGTGGGCGCAGCTGCTAAGAGATAAGACGAGCTGATTATCACAAACTGTCAAAGTTTAAGCCATCCAATATCATTTTCGTCACGTCATCTTCTGAGCGATTGCCAATTTTAATGCAAATTATTCAATACGTTCCCAATACTGGATATACCTGATCGGATTGCATGACTCCAAAGTTGAAAAAAAAAACTCGGTTTTCGCCGTCAGTTGAAATTGGCTAAGTTTCAATTTCTAATGTCATTTTAAAATCGATGTCTGATAGTACTAATTTTTTAATTAATACCAATTTATATTAAAAAAAAATATGTCAAAAGTGGCAAACAAGCGGTAACCCTGATGATAGTAGGTCACCGCCGCTTGTGGACACCTAAAATACCGTTTTAGCGGGGCACTTTATTCGAAGTAATTTTTTCATTTATTCCTGACTGGAATTTAAAAAAATCCTGCCCAAAATGAAATTTATTAACTACATTAATAATTATAAGTGACTAGCTGTGCTCGGCGGTTTCACGCGCTATCAGATTCTAAGGACTGTATCGTGAAGTTAAATAGAATATAACCTCAAAAAATTATAAATTTCCAAATCCGATTATTGTAGCGATGATAGATTAGTAGTTAGCGCGGTCGGTTTGCATGCCGTAAGGCGTGGGTTCAAACCCCAACAATGAGCTTGAGCTGCCGGTGAAGGAAAACATCGTGAGGAAACCATAGCGTGGTGGTAGGGTACTTTCTAGTACTCGGCTGGCTAGCTACCACCTTTAAGTTGAAAATCTGCCGCCAAGCATCTAACGGTGTGTTCCGGCAGCCTCACTTGAGAGTCAGTTCCATTTCAGGCTAGGTGTGTTTACCATCTTCGACCACACCGTCACTTAACATCAGGTGAGGTGTGGTCAAATAACTAGCCTGTCAGCTATAAAAAAAATGGTAGTTCTAGAGGTTAACTCTTCCGCTTTATATTTTAGTAAGAGTATAAATTTCGAAGTACTGTTTTATTCATTTGAAGATTAAAAATATTGTGCATGAAAAAAAAAGAAAAGAAAAAAAAAACTTATTAATGGTTGTTATAAGCGCTGTCGTTTGAACCGTTTATGTGTGTCTCCACACATCGTATCACCACAGTTGCGAACACAATCCATCAAGCGATAATATTATACGTTATTTGTTTAGGTATATTTTTCAAATAATTATGTTGTACCAAGAGTTCTAAAAGTTATGTCAACTAATCTTGAAATCATAATTTTAAAAATTCAAGACGTATTTTAATAATTAATTTTGTTTTACAAAGACTTTAAATATGTACTTACAAATAATAAATTGAATTAATTATTTTTTGATACGTACTAGGTTCGTGTTTGACCATATCCTGCCTGATGTTAAACAACAATGTGGTCTAGGATGAAACACGCTAACCTAGAAGAAAGAAGACATTTATATTCTTTCATACAACACTACAACAACAACACGCTGCATATAAATAATAAAAAGACGACATGAATAATAACAATAATAATGGTGGTCACGGTGAACGGTTTTATAGCGAAGAGTCTCGACCAACATCTCAAGAGACTCTCGCTAGACGGTTGGGTCAAGGGTCAATGTTTTCCTCACGATATTTTACTTCACCGGCAGCTCAAGCTCATTTTTGGAGCTTGAACCCACGCCCTTCGGCATGCGAACCGACCGCACTAACCGCTGAGCTATCATCGCTACAAAATTAACTGAAATAATAATTTAAAAAAGTTACAAGTTAGCTTAGAAGGAACCTGTTCACCTGTTTATTCATAATAATTAAACTAGTAAGCCACGACAATGTTTTTTTAATAGTAATGAAATGAGTAAAACAATTTACTTATGGTAGAGATAATCCATGTCCATGACCATTGCAGCGATACACAGAACTTTGAGTAACAAAAGTCCAAGCATCGCTGCTTTGGCGCTCATTACTTTGAGTCATTCGATGGTTAGTTTCATTAGTTCTGTGATTTCTCTAGCTGCAGTAACGTTCATACCGGAACACAGTAATGTTTACATACTATTGCTTGGAGGTAGAATATTACTGCGGTGACACCTAACTATTCGACCTTAGACTTTAATATCCTAGTTAATTTCTCTATTATTAACTCGTATAAAAAGTATGCGGAACTTAATCCTAAAGGACTAATAATAATACTTTTTTTTTATAAATAATTTTATATAAACTCAACTACATACTCATAAAATCTCAACTGCAAAAACCCTAAAAGTTACAGTTAAAATATTCAGTAGGTAAAAAGAGGGTAGTTACGGAATATGACAATAGAAGGGTATAATTTCCGGGTTTGCATTTAGACGCCTAATTGTTGTTGCTTTCTGCTTCGCCCAGTTAAGGGCAAGTCTACATAAAACAAAAATCATCTTTTTGTTTTTGTTAATATATTTAAGTATATTTTTTACCACCGCGTTTTTGCCTACTGCTGGTAATCAAAATTAAGTTTCTATAGTAAAAAAAAAATGGGCTGGGGCAGAGCTTAAGCTTCTGTTGGTAAAGGTAGGCTGCAGAGTGAGTTACCTCTTTACAATGTGAGCCATGTCAAGGATCACTGCCTTTTGAATCTGACCCTTGACCCAAACGTCCAGCGAAAATTTCTTAAGATGTTGGTCGAGACTCTTCGCTTGTTTGTCTTATTTCCGTTCAATAATCTTGATATGAACAGTACAAAGTTATATATCTATCTATAAGATCGTTCACCGTGACGACTATCTGGACAATGATCGTCGAATCAACATGTTCAAAATCAAAATCAAAATCAAAAAGTCGTTTATTCAGTTTAGGCCCTGGCAAGGCACTTATGAACGTTAAGTTACATGTTTGAATCTACCACCGGCTCGTAATTACACTTCAACTGAGAAGACTCCGGCAAGAAACTCAGCAAGGCATGTTTTTTTTTGTGTATCTTTCTTTTCATATTAGGTTATAGTTTATACAGTTTACAGTTATAAATATTAATACATTATGCTTACTTATACAATTGCCACTTAGCCAGGAGGATGCAAGTGCAGAGAGAAGCTTCAACAACCATATATTCCTGTATTCCACGTAATGAGCCACCTTATAGTAGGCTTTGTCAATTAACCTCTGCTTTATAAAATCTTTGGATTTGTTAATATTATTATTTAATTCTAGATACACATGATCAATGCAATAAAGACTTTATCTATTAATGTTGCAGCGATACAATTATTTCCGCTGAAACTCTTGCAACCCCTTAAGCAGCAGCTATCGCCATATACAAGCGGTCACAGCACAGCACACAGTCACCGCGTGACTTCTTAATTAAGCGCTAGATTTGCTGCTCGGTGCAGCTACTAAGCTTAACACACACTAGAATACGTGCCATGGAAAAATACAAGACAGTAGTCTACGATAAATAAAGTTTTTTTTTTTTTTTCATAAACAAGTTTAATTGAGAACACATGAATCATCAGTAAATGATTCCAATGATTAAACATTACAATAAAATCTGTTCGGACATTTTAAAGTTATAGTTGAATAAAGAAACTCGCACACATATAATGCATAGGTACATGAACCCTGAAACATTACACTTCTTTTTGGGCAGTCGTGTAATAAGGACGAATACAACATGAAATATTTATAAAAATATATGTGTGTATATGTATATATCTATAGCGATGATGATAGCTGAGTAAATAGCACGGTGGGATCACACGCCGAATAGTGTATTCAAAGACTAACAATGAAACTGTCTTTCTTTTTATAGATCTACTAAAAAGTCCGCGGTGGCAACCTACCTACCTTTTAAGGATAGCTTACTATACCCATTCTTACTACCCGTGCGAAGACAGGGCGGTTCACTAGTATATTGATATTTCCATAATAATGGCTTTACTGGAACAGCAACAAGAGCCTTTTATTAGAACTAAGAAAATATTCAGTTTCATTCGCAGAGCGGTATACAGCCACGCTAACGTGTGAACAGAGATTAGGGTAGGAACGCACTGTACAGAATACGAATATTTGTTTTGTTTCTGGGTGAGAGACAAAACATATATTCGTCGCATAAATGTTTCTCCTGGTTCAGAAATGATCCCACTCCACAGCTCAGAAAGCAGAGCTACTACCAGGGCAGTCTCTTATACTTAAAACACCCCTTTTGCGTCAAGAGTTAAAAATACATTTATTAAAAAACACAGTCATATCTTCTTCATTGTATCCGACTTAAGAAAAAGGAGGAGATTCTCAATATATATATTTTTTTAATGTTTGTTACCTCAGTATTTCGTTAGTAGAAAGGATTTACTTTTAGGTTTTTTTTTATTGTTTATATTCCGTAATGAATTTGCCGTGGTGGTGCCGGCGTAATAATACTACCCCACCCTCTCTACAAGTGTTTACCGTAAGAGTCAGCTAAGGGATGTAATCCGGAAGATGGGCAGCAGCGTCTTCCTTGAACAATCACACCTAACTGCGCTCGCCAACCCGCCTGCCAAGTGTGGCGAGTATTGGCAAAACCCCCCATAGGAGGAGGCCTATGTCCAGCAGTGGACAATCTATGGCTGTTGATGCGTGATTCCGAAATGACTTACCGATCCATAAATCGATTAAGTGAAACGTTTCACCTGGAAGGAAGTGACCCACTTTCCAAACTTTCAGCTCACAATCGAAGCCTAATCTCACTCGCTACAAATCAAAACGGGAAAATCCAGTTTATCGTCAATGATTAACGACTAAAGACGAGAGGTAAAATAACACTAACTTATATATATAGTTGTCTAACAGAGCCACTGTTGCAATTTCTGAATAAAAGTGACTGTAAAATTAGATTTCCCCATTCGGCCACTTTGACAAATACTTTGGTCCATCTGAACGAAGATGAAAGTTATCGGCTAAAAATGGATGATGATGGGAGACGATGATTTAGCCTAGATTTATTGATATGGTGATTCAAATTGGGTGATAAACCTAAACACATTTTTCTCGTGTTACATTTTCTTTGGTTAAACTAAGTTGTACCCTCAGATTTTTAAAAGAAGGATATTTAAAAACGTTTGAATGATTAGGTGATTTGGGTTTTTAGGTTATTTTTTTTTACGAATCCGAATCGTGGTTTTTATTGGAGCAGTTCACAAGTTCAAAGTCATTCAGCAGGCTATGAAAAGAGCTATGCTTGGCATTTTTTTAAAGGTCCGTATCCAGAAAGAAGTAATTCACCAGATAACCAAAGTCAAACCATCTAATGTCTCAAAGTAATGAGCGCCAAAGCAGCGATGGCCTAGACCTTGTTTGGTAACTCAAAGTTCTGTTATCGCTGCAATGATAATGAACAGGCGTTACCTCTTACCATCAGGAGAGCGCCTCGTTCGTCTCATTACATTTATTATTTATTTAATAGCTATGATAGCTCAGTGGTTAGCGTGGTCGGTTCGCATGCCGAAGGGCGTGGGTTCAAACCCCAACAATGAGCTTGAGCTGTCGGTGAAGGAAAACATCGTGAGGAAACCATAGCGTGGTGGTAGAGTACTTTCTTGTACTCGGCTGGCTAGCTACCACCCTCAAGTTGAAAATCTGTCGCCAAGCATCTAACGGTGTGTTCCGGCAGCCTCACCTGAGAGCCAGTTCCATTCCAGGCTAGGTGTGCTTTACCATCTTCGACCACACCGTCACTTAACATCAGGTGAGTTGTGGTCAAAAAACAAGCCTGTCAGCTATAAAAAAAAAAAAAAAAAGTTTCTGACATAATTTAGGGTCACTGAACCGATAACCGCTGGGGTATACGTGTTCTAGGAAGACCATGAATTGGCAAACTTAACGTTAGGACGCCCTGACACTCAATGGAGTGTCAATATACGCAGGATGGCTGGCAGTGGGTGGAAACGAAAAGACATATCCAGTAGTGGGCTATAATAGACTGATAATAATAACAATGATAACTGTAGTAGTTTTTAATAAAAACTGTCTTTTTAAAAATGACTATAAAACACTGAAATTGTAAAAGCATGGCACATCTCTCTTTAAAAATCATCGTTCAAAAATGAAAAAGTGAATCGCGATATTTCAGACAAAAGCCTAATTATAGCCTTTTGAAGGACTTTCCGAAGTCGCGGCTAATTTAACTCCGGTTCATTATTCCTCCCTTTCCGTAAAGACTCTTTGATTCGAAATTCTTTAAAAGTTTTTAAATTTCGTTGTGGAATGGAAATAAATGTTATTTTGAGTGGGTAATAGTAATTAGTAGGCGCTGGATTCAAATCAATTCGATTTATGACATAAAAATTTAACATTAACAAATATATCATACTGTTGGACTCCGGACAAGGGATTCCGTATCCCGGAACCGACTTGTTGTCGGAACACAAAATGTTGACTCCAATAATTTCTAATAACTAAAATAGTCGATTAAAGTACGCTCAAACAATATAACAAAATAATCTATATAAAAAGCAATAAGCATGCATACAAATATATCATACTTTCCCATCCAGCACTACTCGCTCACAAATTTCCACACACGCATAGATATGCACACACGCACACACACACGCACTCAACACACATTGGTATCATTCTGCGACAGAAGCAAAGCTTTCCTCGGCGACATGCACTTTTGCGACGGAAGTCCTCCAGGAACTGCGTCGCTTATAAAGAAAGAGGACTCAAATGAAAGACTGCCTTTCATCAAGAAAAGTCGAACCTTGAACCAAAAAGCCACATGAAGGAAAAGCAGTAGCTAGAGCCTCCCTCCGCGAAATAATGCCTTACGGAGGTTCCACAGAGGAAAAAGAGATTGATGCCAGAGGAGGTTTTAGTCGATATGGATGTTAAAAATGTAATATTAAAAAAAAGCTCTTTGAATTAATAAAGAAAAATTGAAATTTAACATTGAAGATGAAACCTGTTAAATTTTGACTTCCATAATTACACACCTATTAAAGACGCAGTATATAAATAAAATACACTGTATTGATGTCAGGCTACACTCTACAATAAAAATCTTAAATCTATCGTAGTACGTATCGATTACGACGTAGCTTATATCGACTACGACGTAGCACTTACCTGCTACGATAAAGCTTTGTTGTTATGGCATATTTATCAGGATATTTTCTAAATGGCACCACTCTGTGCTTGTTACGAGTTTTATCTCTAGCGTTGGCCACTTCATAGTTATCATCATCATCATCTCAGTCGTAAGACGTCCACTGCTGGACATAGGCATCCCCTAATGCCTTCCATAAAGACCGGTTGAAAAGCGGCTCGCATCCAGCGCGTTCATGTGGTCTTCATTAGGTCGTCTGTCCCCCTTGTGGGTGGGCATGCTACGCTGCGCTTGCTGGTTCTTAGTCTCCACTCCAGTAGCTTGCAGCCGGCCCTCAGTTTGCGTGCTATGTGCCCTGCCCACGGCCACTTCAACTTGCTAATCCGCTGGGCTATGTCGGTAATTTTAGTTCGTCTACGGATTTCTTCATATATGATTCGATCTCGTAGGGAAACTCCGAGCATAGCCCTCTCCATAGCTCGTTGTGCGACTTTGAGCTTACCAAGAAGGCACACAGTCAGACAGCGCGTTTCAGCGCCATAAATCATCACTGGTCGAAGAGTTTCGACTTGAGACACTGAGGTAATTCGGACGAGAAAACAGAACGTTGTCCAGCCGAGTTGAATTTGACGTCTGATTTCTTTCTCGGAGTTAGACCTATCTGATTTAGCTTCTTGTCCTAGGTAAACTTCGTAGTAGTTAATCAAAAATCAATAGATAGCGCTTATTTTTAGTTGAATTTTCGTATCGATTTTGCATTGACTGCATTTTGCATCATAATAAATACTAGTTTGATCAGACCTCGTGACGCAGATAAATGATTATTCAAAGGATCCGCCATATTGTAATCAGCAACGGCAAATAAAGGCAGGAACACACATGCTGATCCCAAATTAGGGATGCGACACAAACAAGCGAACTATTCCAAACAGCTGTTTAGCGAGTTGTTACCACCCTCGACTTGCGTGTTAGGAATTTATAATTATTACCTGAATTTCAAATACAACTGTGTGTTTGTGTTTGTGGAGTAAGTATAGCTTAAGTCACACGTGTGAATTAGGTATGTTAGTTATTGGTTTAAGAATGCAATGAAAATAATTTTTGTTAGTATCAATAATTTCACTTATGTATAAGCACTAAGTATGAAATGCTCTTAGAAATTAGGTGATTTTAAATTTAAGATAAGATAAGATATTTTAAAGTTAGGATAAGTGATTTTCATTATCATCGTCATCATTTGCGACTTTGAGCTTATCAAGAAGGCACATAGTCAGAGACCACGTTTCAGTGATTTTAAACTTAGGATAAGATAAGAGATTTTAAAGTTAGGATTAGATGAGATAAGATAAATCTTTCTTGTTCACAGCAGAAATATTATACAATAACAGAAACAGCTTAACATCAATCAAGAGAGAGAGATTGTATCTTCTCTTGATAACAGGCGAGATGGTGGTCAAACGTGAGCCTGTTGTTTTTGTATATTCATTTGTAGACTTTCCCACACTCGTGCTTGTAATTCGGCACTTTATAAATAAAACATCACTATTTTTAAACATTAACACTCGCAAAAATACTTGTTTTGGAAAAAATGCAATGGGGCGACACGACTCTTTCCGTGTTCCCGCCAAAACTCAAGTAAAAGGTTGCTCGCAAACGCACACTAATTCGAAGCCTAACAATAACGAAATAGGCCATATATTGTTAAATCTCAAGTCGTCATTTTAAGTGTTTTTATAAAGCTATCATGAGATGAATTTGAGAACTAGTTGTATTGTCATAAATTTCGAGTTTATATTTCAAACGTCTCCATGTAAATTAGGTTTTGATTGTTTGACTTAATTATTTAAAAATAAACCTTACTAAATTAAATTTAGGGTTGATATTTTAGGTTTGTGTAGAAACCCTAAGTGTAATTATGGTTGCTTGTGGCCGCAACCCCTTGTCACCTACACCTGTTGTCTTTGAAATAAAGTGATTTGGGTCTAGAAGTCTAGATTCAGAGGGTCTTATCATTTGTTTACTTATAATAATTAAATGGCTTGTAGAATAACTTCATTAAGAACTCCCAAAAGATCATTAATATTAAGAAACTGTAGGTAGTAAAAAAAAAATATGACAATAATTTTATTTAACAAAATGTAAACATTTTACATTTTGTTATTATCAGCGGATTAGCAAGTTGAAGTGGCAATGGGCAGGGCACATAGCACGCAGAACTGATGGCCGATGGGGCTGCAAAGTTCTGGAGTGGAGACCACGGACCGGCAAGCGCAGCGTAGGACGTCCACCCACAAGGTGGACAGACGACCTCGTAAGAACCGCAGGTTCGCGCTGGATGCGAGCCGCTTCCAACAGGTCTTTATGGAGGTCAATAGGGGAGGCCTATGTCCAGCAGTGGACGTCCTACGGCTGAAATGATGATGATGATGATGATGAAACATTTTAAAGCTTAAAAACTAACAATTTTTTTTACAAAAATATTGACTCATTTTCACTTGAGCCCTATAACGGCTAGGTTACATTGTTTTATCCCGGAGTTAAGGTTCCTCTCATCATCAGAAGATGATGAAGCCGTAAGATAGGTAGTTCATTGAAACTATGACCGTAAACACAATTGGAAATTTGAGCACATTATTGGGGTTTGAACCCACACCCTTCGGCATGCAAACCGACCGCGCTAACCACTGAGCTATCAATATGTGCGTTATACACAGCCGTGTTCTATGATTGCGTTGACAAAGATTTTTTTTCCAGCTCCAAAGGATTGTAGACTTGAGTATTTGGTATCAATTTAAACTTTATACCTCTACGAGCTCAGAAAAAATGTCTTGATAGATAGACTAACCACGAAGTCATCCTCAAGTGTTATTTTTTTCCTTTTAAGACACGAAACCCTAAAAATCATAAAATCCCCACTAAATACCATCAAAATTAATGTAAGTGAACGACAAGTGGACACAGTTTCAACAATGCCCATAAAGAAAAACTAGAAACATAACTCGCCCCAAGAGGTAATAAAAATAACAACCAACTTGGTCCGGCTACATCAAATACCAGAGACTAACGTTCCTATATAACTTTTTAGTACGTTGATATTTAAATTTTTATTTGATTTCCTTGTCAAATGTTTTGACTCTAAGTTTCTCATCCATACGGACAAGGAATAGAACAAGCTGCCGGCTTCCTTGTTTCCTGACAGATATAATCCAGATCTTTTCAAGATCAGAGTAAATAGGTATCTTCTAAGTCTGCGTGCTTAATCTTCGAACACATCATCGCTTACCATCAGGCGAGTTGGTGGTCAAACGTGGACTTATTCGTGTTAAAAAAAGTTACCTTTTTTGCAAAAGTCATGAGGCGAACGAGACGCTCTCCTGATGGCAAGAACTTTGAGTAACAAAACAAACAAATGCCCAGGGCAACGCTACTTTGGCGCTTATTACATTAAGACATTTGATAGTTAGTCTCAACAGCCTACAGGGCTGTAGATTTTGCTAACTGCAGTACCTTTAGTGGTAGTTTTATGTGTGGCTATATGTGTGTGGTGGCAAAAAAATCAAGGTAGACTTTCTTAGCAGGAAATCTTCTAGGTAGCACCACCCCAGAACCAGATATTCTGTCGCCAAGCAGTAGTGTGTAAACATTCCTGTGTTCCGGTTTAAAGGGTAGCGAAATTACTGGGCTGTTGAGACTAACCATCGAAAGTCACCAAAGAGTACCAAAGCAGCGATGCCCTGGACTTTGTTTTGCTACTCAACATTCTGTGTATCACTGCAATGGTCATGGACAGGCGTTATCTCTTACGATCAGTATAGTTTGTCTCATAATTTTTACATTAAGAGAAAAAAGTGGAGCGTTTTTAGTACTGAACTTTAGTAGCGATGACAGCTCAGTGGTTAGCGCGGTCGGTTTGCATGTCGAAGGGCGTAGGTTCAACGACAATGAGCTTGAGCTGCTGGTGAAAGAAAACATCGTGAGGAAACCATAGCGTGGTGGTAGGGTACTTTCGAGTACTCGGCTGGCTAGCTACCACCCTTAAGTTGAAAATCTGCCGCCAAGCATCTAACGGTGTGTTCCGGCACTGGAGAGACAGTTATATTCCAGGCTAGGTGTGCTTTACCATCTTCGACCACACCGTCACTTAACATCAGGTGAGTTGTGGTCAAATACCTAGGCTAGCCATAAAAAAAAAGTAATATTTCACTAAAAACAAATAGCTAAAAATACGTATGCTACTGTCCACACCAATACAGTTCCACGACGGTGGCAAGCGAGCATAACTTAGACATTTTAATATTTCGTTACTTCGCCCGTAACAGAAAGATATTAAAAATTCCAACCACTATTTCCCTCAAGGTGAGCGGAACGACTCTTTTGTTCCGCAAACGACATTTGTTAAAGTTATGGAAGTTGACGTTTTAAAGTCAAATTGAAACTTTGAAAACATTCACATTACATTACATCTTGAGGAATATCTGGACCGAACGTAACAAATTAAATTTGAAAGTGATTATGTAACAGTAGTAACAGAGTCGGAATCAAACTCCAAGATTCAGTTTGCAATACCGCAAACCGGCGAAGTACGAAAGCTAGAGACTTCGATACAAAGATTTTTACTGGTCTGTGAAACTAGATGGTATTACATAGATGTAAAAGAATAATATCATAGTACATTAGCTTCTACCTGACTAAGGTATATATTTAGCAGACAATTTGTATGATCTCGCTTTTTAGGGTTCCGTACCCAAAGGGTAAAACGGGTCCCTATTACTAAGATTCCGTTGTCCGTCCGCCTGTCTGTCTTAACTGCAAATTCTCCGAAATGAATCCTGCAGAAAATTTACAGACTTACTCCGTCTCCTTCTTAACTGTCACCAAAATTATTTTT
Organism: Biston stratarius; assembly: GCA_950106695.1. Lineage (NCBI taxonomy): Eukaryota > Metazoa > Arthropoda > Insecta > Lepidoptera > Geometridae > Biston > Biston stratarius. The sequence continues at coordinate 1,640,909 of OX467114.1, read as the reverse complement.
AAGTTTGAATGTACCAGCGTCCAAACAAAGAAAATCCACAAAATAAAGCAGTAATATTCGCATCATTTTAAACTTTATTACTGAGAGATAAGAAAGTTAATCTGAAACGCCGTGGTTAGTTTTGTGAACGTCTATGAAGTCACATGAAGTGTTTCTCATAAGAAAATTCAACACATAAAGACAGCAAAAGTTTCTCTATCTAGCGTTCAACTATGCAATAACGATCCCAAATTTCAGAGCATAGCCCCTTACCGTGGTCATTTGCATAAATATTGAATGGACTAAGACTTGAATCGGTATTTAAGTCTCATTCAGGTTGCAACGTGAACCTCCCAGAACAACAACCGAACTACATTTAAGTTTTTTTTTATATCTGATACTATAAGACTCAAAATAGCTTGATGAAGCCGAAGATACAAATTTGGTTAAAGATCTGACAATGAAAATTTTGCGCTCGATAAAATTCACTTGAATTTTAAACCAACGCTATATCCAATACTCTTAGAGCTATTTTCGCTTGATTTTGTGAAGATTGGAGAAATGCATAAGTTTGTATACTTATTGTTCTAGAAGATAGACTCGACGGCGTGCGCTGATAGTGTGGTAAACAAGATGGCTATGCGCTTCTTTCTGAGCTGAAATTTACTTTGAATCAATTTGCATGATAATAAAGGAATACGTAATAGTTTTATTCTAGGCCGGAATTCCGCCAGATGACATAGAGACCCATCTCTACGATAAATTGTTTTAGGAGCTGAAAACCGTTGTCCGTTTATTATTTATTCAAATGATTTTGAACCCTTTCTGGGTTCTTTTTGTAATGAAGAACGGGACATCAACAGTTTGTTGTTACAAATGTGAACAGAATAGTAACGTGGACGGAAGGCAAGTTCGTGTCGATGTGTAGTAAAGACAGTCTACTTGGTGGTAGATCACCTTTAAAGGTGGTCGTCTAGGTAGATAACTAACTACTAGATACTAGGGCGCCGTTGGTTCGAACGTTGCATGCACTGATTCGGGTTACTCAGTTGCCAATTAACTATTTAAAAAAAATTAGGCCCGCGTTTTGGAAAGGTATGGTGTACAAGCCGAAAGAGGATAATTTTATTCATTATTATAAACGACTTTTACTATGGGCACAGCTTTAACTGAGGTCTTGACGATGTTCTTAATGACCAATGACTTATTGTATTTATTAAAATATTTGAATTTGACATACAAACAGCGATGTAATCGTCGTATATTATCGGTCATATTGAGAACTTCCCTCCTGTTTGAAGTCGGTTAAATAAGAAGAAATATTATTCAGAGTCGGCTTTCTCCAATCCAGTCAATTAGTCAGACACTTATCCAGTTTTAATGACTCCTAACTTGTTCCAATTTTGAATAACTTTATTTACAACGTGAAGTATACTCTCTAAGTATAAATAATTTTCAGGAAAATTATTAAACAAATACTACCTCAATGAAATGAAAGAACATGACTGTAGATTATATCGGTATTGTTTGTGGAATTTTCTTAATTAGACTTAGGTTCTCAATTCAGTTGTATTTTTATAATTTTTGAAGTGAAAACTTTTTTAGCAGTTTTGACCTTTTTTTTTTGGTAAATATCAAATATACACCACATTTTGATGTAAAACCTAAGCGTATTCGAGTTGCTTTTGTTTGTTTTAATATCGAGCTTTTATATGACAGAAGCGACAGTAGGTCAGACAGTAAAATAATTAGTTTATTACCATTTTGCTATGCAGGACGGATGGAATCCTTTGAGGGCACTTTTATTGTATACCCACGGTTTATAGGGATTTTAGTTGCATTTCCAGGAAGCGAAATATACGGGGCGGTATTATAAAAGGCAACTGTAACTATATCATTGAAAGATTTTACCAAGCCAATATTTGATTTTGTTTGATATTTTTTTTTTTTTTTTTTAGTTATTCAATAATAAAATCTAATGATTCTTATTCTTCGAGTTTTATAAATGTAGTTTTTTCTAATCACATTTAACCAATGTCCCAACTACACCGCTGAAGGCCGAGTTAAATTCGTTGGAATTCCCTACCTCATAATCAAATAGCTATATATTATGAAAAATTGTTTTAAGCATTCATTGTACAAATTCAGCCAATCTACTGTAAACATTACTATTGTAAGCTTTATTGGTCGATAAAAAAAAAATTGTCAAAATATACACGAGAATAACAACGCTGAAATTATGAAAAAAAATATATCAAATAAATTTAATATATCCTGTAAATATAGTAAATATATCTCGACCTCCTCGGGACGGGAGCCCGTCCAATCGGGGGTCCGTGGCATTTTGCCCCTTCTGCCACCCTATTGTTACACAGCAAAAACTATGTCTGTTTCTTTGTATGTATCCTTATCATCTCTTCACACTATAACGACTTAATTAAATTGGATAAAATTTGAAATGCAGATCGGCTATGTTCCGGAATAACACAGGTACTTTTTCTCTGAAAACGCGAGTGAAACCGCGGGGCGTAGCTAATACAGAATAGGTATACGTTAAATCGCCAACTTTCCCGTAATTACTTGTAAATACATAAAGGACACCTTAGACGGAACAAACATCTTCGTCAAAGTCAAAGTCAAAAGCTTTATTTGTATAACAACAGGTGTGGACGCTCTTAAACACACATAAATTCGAACCAAAATAAACACACACAACATTTTATTCGTGGGTGAAGTATAAAAAGAATAGATGAGCAATTGAAAAAAAAATAGTCTTGCGTTGGACGCCATCTCACCTGATGATTATTAAATTAATAGTGACTAATTATGATTATTATGATTTTGTTATGACATTATATTGACATATTCTATATTGACAGTATTTTATATTGACATGTTTGCATGTTGACATAATTGATTTTGTCATTTTTTTTTAAATCATTGACTTTAAATCAGTGTTTTAATGATGTATTTGAAATGATATTACGGAACTGACTTGTAACATTGGTGTTATTAATAAAATATTTGTATTTGATGTTAAGTGATGATGCGGTCTAAGATGAATCAAGCTCGGCAAAATTCGATCCTGTATGTCCCTAAAACCCATTAAAACAACTATCAACACGTTATTCTTCCATAAAGCATACGCACTTAGGTTTTACAGCTATATTTACTGGTGGCAATGAAACCGGTCATGCGACGACAGTGTTGCCAACTCTATGCGCTTTTGATTCCACGGACGATGTGAGAAATGCACTTTATGAGTTAGAACTGGCAGAGTTGAAAAGATTTTATGTTGCGTAAAAGTACGGGAAGATAAGTCCAATAAAAATTAATTTGTAAAATTTTTGCGATTATCTTTGTTGATATTGGTTAAATGTTTCATATCAAACGTGGCCTATTGTGCCTTTACTTACCCAGCTGTGTGATCGATGATGATAAAAACATTTAAACTGGAATGGAACTGGCTCTCAAGTGAGGCTGCCGGAACACATTGTTAGGTGCTTGGTTATAGGTGGTAACTAGCCAGTCGAGTACTAGAAATTACCCTACCACCATGCTATGGTTTCCTCACGATGTTTGTCTATCAACGGCAGCCCAAACTCATTGTTGAAGTTTGAACCCACGCCCTTCGGCGTGTGAATCGACCGGACTAACCACTGGGCTGTCATCGCAACAAAAAAATTAAATTCAAATTTAATCAACATCAAGCCCCGCTTTAGTTAAAACAACCAAAGCAAAATTCAATCACCCCATCCCAACGCTGGACATTAATGAAATCAGTTAAAAAGTTATCATTCACTACCTCAGCAGCCACTCAAATATTAACCTGTACGTTTTACGATCGAAATTTATGACTACCGCCATTTTCCTTTATGGCGGCAAAATGGCGGCCAAGATGGCACCCAAGATGGCGGTTTAATTAAAAATTGATGAAAGACAAGCCTTGATTAATGGCCGTTCAGTTGATTTGGTATTTAGAAGGCTAATTTTAGAACGGATTGTGGTTGCTTTAGACGCTGTAGTATGATTGATGAGTATCCAAAACTAGACAACGACCTACCACTTGAGCCGTAGAATATTATACATATAATTTTAGGGTAATAAATTTGAAAGGTTTTATACGACCTGAATATTTAATCGGTAAACGTAGATCGAGACTTTATATCGATGATAGCTCGCTCGGTTCACACGCCGGAAGGCGTGAGTTCAAATCCCAAAAATGAGGTTGAGCTGTCGATAAAGAAAAACATAGTGAAGAATCCATAGCATGGTGGTCCATCACTGATCGAAACTGGAGTAAGATTAGCACAAGACCAAGGCAGATGGCAAAGCAAAAGACGCTTTGTGCCAATGATTGCTCAGTGGTTAGTGCCGCCGGTTCATATGCCGAAGGGCGTGTTCAAACCCCAACAATGACCTTGAGTGACCGATGAAAGATTTTTTTTAGAAAATCACAGCAAGGTGACGTTGTATATTCTAGTACTCGACTGGCTACCCTCAAGTTAAAAATCTGCCGTCAAGCACCTAACGGTGTGTTCTGCCAGCTTCACTTGAGAGCCAGCTCCAGATTAGATGTGTTTATCATCTTCGATCACATCGTCACTCAACATAGATTGAGCTGTGGTCAAACACCTAGCCTAACTATAAAAAAGACTAATTATATCATAAGCATTTCTTTATTACGTTTTATTTTAACTTATAACACGATGGCTAGGTCTACCTGATTATATTTACGAGCAGATGAAACTTTTAAGTTAATCTCGTCTCACTCCTCAGTAATATTATACATGTGAAAGTATGTGTTTGTGAGTGTGTGAGGATCAAGGATCAACGAGAAAGACAACTTTTTCATTTTAATACAATATTTTATTCGTAACACTAAAGCCATTTTCTTCATTTTCTATGGAACAGCTGATTTTTTCTTCTTTATTATTTAAGAGTAGTACCAATACTTTGTTGTTGTTATTGATGAGTACAATGACCTATTAGCTAAGTACACCGGTAGCATATAACCCTGTATACTTCCATAAAATTCTAAATGTGAACTTTTGTGTTTTTGGATGTTTGGATGTTTGTTACTCAATCACACAAAAACTGCTGAATGGATTTGAATGAAATTTAGTTTTAGTATAGCTTACCTGGTTACTTATTATATTAAAAAAAATGTAAGGTTCCAGTAAGATTATCAAAAACGTGGTATAAATGCGTCTCATATAACACTAGCTGTGCCCCGCGGTTTCACCCGCGCTAGATGCCTACGTCATAGTAGCTTTATGCATGCAAAGTCTCAGCCCGATCGGTTTAAAATTGACAAAGTTTCATACAAACTTTCATCCCCTATTTTATCCCCTTGGGGGTAGAATTAATCAAAATCCTTTCTTAGCGCATGCCTACGTCATAACATCTACCTGCATGCCAAATTTCAGCCCGATCCGTCCTGTGGTTTGGGCTGTGCGTTGATAGATCACTATGTCAGTCAGTCAGTCACCTTTCAGTTTTATATATTTAGATAGATTAATCACGGATAAAAGGCATCCTTTATCTTAATCTAATAATAAAATAACGCAACTTTCATGACTATTGCTTATTTGTTACTTACACATTTTTTATTTCTCTCTGAACCTAATTCTAAGTTAACGCAGAAAAAGTCGCGGGCGTAAGCTAGTACTTCTATAATATACATGTTTTTTTTTTCCAAGTCTATGTTCAAAATGAAAACTGTTAGATAAATTTAATAAAAAATTGTGAAAAGCGCTATTCGGTAGCTAACAAGCTATAGGCGGTGCTACATCCCCTCTCCACGTTCTTTGAAGAGGCGGTGTGATCATAGAATAATATGCGTTTAGAAGAGAAATTAGATTGTAGGCAATTAAATTGTAGTATGGGCTGTGATTATCAATTATGTAGCGATGATAGCTCAGTGGTTAGCATAGTCGGTTCGCATGCCGAAGGGCGTGGGTTCAAACCCCAACAATGAGCTTGAGCTGCCGGTGAAGAAAAACATCGTAAGGAAACCACAGCATGGTGGTAGGGTACTTTCTAGTACTCGGCTGGCTAGCTACCACCCTCAAGTTGAAAATCTGCCGCCAAGCATCTAACGGTGTTTCCGCAGCCTCACTTGAGAGCCAGTATCATTCCAGGCTAAATGTACTTACCACCTTCGACCACACCGTCACTTAACATCAGGTGAGCTGTGGTCAAACACATAGCCTGTAAACCATAAAAAAACCCTGTAACAGAAATTTTAACCTGTAATGCAATGTTTTTTGTTTAAATGTAAGAAAGAAAAAATATTTATTTTTAAAAGCACTACACACTAAACGAACATAAACAACATACGACTTCCCTGTTAGCTCATTTGATAATGTATCTGCTTCAAAAGCTGTTTGGCGTGGGTTCGATTCTAACTCAGGACAAATATCTGTGTAACAAGCATAAATGTTTGTTCTAACTAGGTATTTTGTATGTATATATACATAAAAAGATGTAAGTATTCTATCAATTATCGGCTTCTGGCTTAGCCTAATTTGGGGCTAGATAGCGGTGTGTAAAATGTCATAGGATATTTATTTATTTACTAAAACAATACGTTTAACCTAGTTAGAAATAACATCGTTCATAAGTTACGAGTAGAGCAGAGATTCCCAAATTATTTTGGGCAAGAGACCCCTTTTCCAAAATGAATTGATACCTCAGCCATAGCCAGATTACTTTAAAAATCTCTAGTTTTTTTTTCCTATTGACACAAAATGCTTTTTTTTTAAAAATGCGGTTGGTTAAGCGAGTACATTATTTAAATATTAGTCATTCTTATAACAAGTTGGTACACGTCTTATACAGCATCTTTTAAATAAGAAATTGTGGGGTCGATTTTTATACCTCATCGACCTCCTAAACCAATTTTGGTTTATGTCGACCCTTGGGAAATTGCTATCAACCACTTTGGGAATCCCTGGACCAGAGTAACAAATATAAATAAAAAAATTAAAAATCCCCCTACACCAGTAACAAAATTAAAAGAATATCAAATTTTGTCTCGATCAGAGCTATAGAAGATGTTCATATCCTTACGTCAACAAGAAGAGGTGATCATTATCAAACGGCCGTCATCATCAACACTCGTGATAAAATCACTATTCAAACAGAAAACAATTAAATCAAAATCAATTCAGCCGTTTTCAGCTACGACGTAGTAGTACACACGACAAACTACATTTAAGAAACCCCTTTTTGCGTCCGGGGTTAGAAAGCCACGAGTCAAAAAAGCAAATTCACTAGAACTGACACTCTCCTGAGTAGAAGTGCCACTTCTGCATTATTTAGCGATTCTAGACGGGGCTGGTGTTATCGGCCCTCAGCTCACGGTGCCAAGAGGCCCTTACGTACCGCGTCAGACCTCCCATTAGGAGCCCTCGATGCGGGTTTCGTGCTTGACATATTTTTAAATTTTTATCTTATACGCTGGTTCTGAGAAACGAGGGATATTTTGGGGAATTATTCGTAGCAATGTTACAGTGGTTAGTGAGTGCGCACAGGACTTTGTAGATTAAATAAATATATATCGTACGACATTACACATAGCGCCATCTGACCTTAAACTAAGCAAAGCTTGTATGATGGAAGTCAGATAGCTGATATCATAATCATCATCATCATCATCATCATCATCAGCCGTATGACGTCCACTGCTGGACATAGGCCTCCCCCATTGATTTCCATAAAGACCGGTTGGCAGCGGCTCGTTCCTGCGGTCTTTATGAAGTCGTCTGTCCACCTTGTGGGTGGACATCCTACGCTGCGTTTGCCGGTCCGTGGTCTCTACTCCAGAACTTTTCAACCCCATCGGCCATCAGTTCCGCGTGCTATGTGCCCTGCCCACTGCCACTTCAACTTGCTAATCCGCTGGGCTATGTCGGCTACTTTAGTTCGTCTACGGATCTCCGCATTTCTGATTCGATCTCGTAAGGAAACTCCGAGCAAGCTTTAGTAAGTAATATTAAATTAAACTTTAAAGAGACACTCTTATTAAAAGGCTCAACCAATTTCTTTCGTAGAAAATTCTATTTTTTAAATAAAAAGATTGCCAGTGAATAAATCTCAGCAATTTATTTTAAGTCCTCGAGATTGAGCTGGCAACATTTGTAAACAAACTCTAGATACGATAATATTGGAAAGTTCGAGACGTTTACCTCCACAATCGACTGGAAGTAATCGGATCGATGACGTATAATAACAGATTACGTGTTGCTGAGAGCTGATATTTATTTACGAAGCTAGATAAAGGATGTATCAGATTCTTCTCACAAACTTTTATCTTATAAAATCATCTACACTAACCTAAACATTATCTGCAGCCACTTAGTCCACGGCTAAGTGAATAACTATATCCTATGTTTGAGTTCTTCATCTTCGACTACATCGTCATTTACCATCAGGCGAGTTGGTGGTTAAACGCGGACTTATGACTTATGTATATAATACCTTATTTTACTAAGTACAAAACCTAACCTAACTGTCCTTCTTAGTCGTTTGCACTCTTGGCAGAGTGGTCTTGGCTCACCTGACAATTTGTCACCATTCTTCGGATATGGATACGTTTCTTCTACTCATTCACAAGAGCGTGCAGTACAGCCTTTATCTGGTCGGTACAGCGCAAAGGGGATTTGCCGCTTATTCTTGATTTCTCAACTTTGCTATGCAAAATTTATATGTTAGAAAGCTGAGTCCTGAGACTATGGAGTGACGATATACGTAGGACAGCTGACGGTGAAGCGAAAAGCCGAAGATTGGGTTGAGTGGCGTGTCTTGGGAGAGGCCTATGTCCAGCAGTGGACTTCGACAGGCCAATGATGATGATTATGATTCTACCCCTTAATACCCTTTCTTTTCTTAACTTTAATCGGTTAAAAGGAAAAGTATAGCCTTAGAACTAGTGAACCACATATGGTCTTTTCAAAATCACCCAATAGTGATATTTCGTCCAAGCACGAATTTTTATTTACAAGGCTGATAGAACTGTTATACGTGCATACGTCAAAATATCAACATTTCTAAATTAACCCCATACTTCAGAAGACCACAGTGTAAATTCATTCAGTACTAAGCTTTACGAAGTAGACGACGTGCCTAATATAAAGCTTGCTTCAGACAGACGCGGTCGTGGTTAATGGATTGAAATGTGCTAAAACCACGTCTATTACAATAGGCTTGCTGAAATTGCCACTCTTAGTAATGATATATACAAAAAATCTTGTTTCAAAGAAACACGATCTACGGTAGTGGTTTTTGTCTTTATGCATAACTACAGACCGTCCCACTGTGGGGTAAGCTCATGCAATAATTTATGCAAACATAAAGTTGAATTAAATCGATTAGTTTTTGGGACGTCAACCAAAAAAACAATGTCGCTTTTTCAAGCTTCTGACCGCACAATAAAAGAAAACAGACAATGCAATATTAGTAACAGTGCTAAGATGAAGAAACCTGTTAATTCTGGATTTGCTATTTAATAACCAAGCTAATATCTTGGCTGCTAGAGACCTTGTTTTAAAACATTGACGAGTATTTTAAACAAAAAGATATTTTTTTGATATAATGAATTGATAATTTTTTTTTAATGACATTATATAAAAAACAACCAAATATTAACAAATGGTTATATACCTATATAACCATATGCCAAAATTAGTGATGGATTCAGAGAGTGTTTACCTTTAAGGGAAAATTATAAATTTTTTTGACAACTAAAACTTATTATATTTTTTTTATGACTATTTAAACGAGAGATTAATGGACTATTATAATTATTATTATGCATTGTAAAGTATAAATTTTGTATGCCTGTAAAAGGCCAGACCTTTATGTACTTTGAATATGTTTATTTTAAGATCTTACTTAAACTTACTTACGCGGTTTACAATAAATGCTTCTGATATCTGACTTCTATTATATTGACAATATTAATATATTGACATACTCGTACTTTATACTGCTTTTTTTGTCATGTAATATATAATCAGTGTTTTTGACATATTTGAAATGAAATGAATTTTACTTGTAATTTTTATGTTATCAATAAAATATTTGTATACGTATTTGAACGCACTAATCTCTGGAACTACCAGTCGGATTTCAAAAATTTATATTTGCGTTTTATCGGTCTATTTTTGAGGAAGGTTTGTAAGCAATATTATGATGCGATTCTTAAAAACTAATGGCTAGTGAAACAAACGAGTATAGCTAGTATAATATACGAGTCATTGTCGCGGGTCGAACCTGGACCAGATTGGCACAGGACCGAGGCAGATGGTATAACAAGAGCACCTATACCCAGCAGTGGGATAAAGATGGCTGTGGATGATGATGATGAATATATGAGTGGCCTTACTCTGCCATCTAATCTCAACTGTGGCGTGCCATGCAGTCGTCACAGTTTTAATTAAAGGTGGGCAACATTGCCCCAGTAATGGGCGAGGCAAGGGCTGTCCCATAGCGGGGAATATTTTATTCATGTTGTTTTTAATTAAAATCTTCATTACGAGCGGGCGGCTGCAAATTATATGGAAAGTTTCTCTAGTTTGACACTGGACACTAGTGGATGCTTACAGGCAAGAGGACAAAAAACCTTTGTCACCATTATGAGGGATAATTTAAACTTTGTAATGACACTATGTACGATGTTGTAGCGATTATAGCTCAGTGGTTAGCACGGTTGAATGACGCACCGAAGGGCAGGTTCAAACTCCAAATATGGGCTTGGTCTGCCGTTGAAAGAAAACCATAGCATGTTGGGATGGTACTTTCTAGTACCCAGTTAGCTAGCTATCAATAGCCTCAATAGAAACAAAACGCCATCACGAATGATGCTAAGCGAAGACGCGGTCTACGATGAAGCACACTGATTTCCTAAAAGAAACCGATTATTTGGCGACTTGAAGGTACACAGATTGTATTTATCAGGGAACAACCATTTGAGCAGCAAATTCCAATGTCTAACGGTTTGTACGAATCCGAATGAAACTACTCAATTCGAGTAAACGTCAAAAATTTATATTAATGCATGACTACGCAGAGCCTACTTTTCTTCCTTATTTCTATACAACAAAGACAAAGACAAAGACAAATACAACAAAAAAAAGTTCTAAAAATGATTCCTTCTCCTTTTTATATCCTTTGTAATAATCAAAAGTTACGCCACAAAAACAGAATGTTTTCCATCGGACACCCCAAAAGTTACGTCTTACAAATGCCAAAATATTTTAAAAAAACGCAGCGATTATACCCCATTAATATTCCCTGGTCCAAAAATGTTGACGGCACGTCAAATCTGAAATGATTAACGATGGCTATTGTTTGGTTCCTTATTGTACTTTTCAGCTTGTTCCAACAATGGTCCAACTAAAAACTGCGGACAAGAGAAATTTGCGGGTATTTTTAATATCTCCCTTGAAGCCCCTGTCACTTTAGCGGGTGACGGCAAAATGGAATAGATATGAACAAATATTTGGGCTTAGATTGTGGCTATGAAATGAGAGAGTACTTAATAGCTTTTATTGGAAATCTACACTGCTGTATATACATACTTATATGATACACTGAATGGACAAGAACTCCGTATATTAGCAGTTTGATTTTAGATTTTAAACTTATTTATTTAAATATTGTAGGACTTTTTACAAAGAACCATCTACCCGCAAAATAAATAGAGATAATTCATTGATTCAGTCGTTACTTTGCGGAAGTTTTGAATATTTGAGTGTTAAATATTTAAAATGAAAAATATTCAACAGATATATTTTTGCCGTGGTGGTGCCGGCGTAAGAAAAGTACCGCACCCTCTTTACCCGTGGTTGCCGTAAGAGTCGGCTCAGGGATGTCATCCGGAAGATGGGCAGCAGCGTCTTCCATGAACAATCACACTTAACTGCGCTCGCCAACCCGCCTGCCAAGCGTGGCGAGTATTGGCCAAACCCTCCCAGGAGGAGGCCTATGCCCAGCAGTAGACGTCCTATAGTTGATGATGTGATATTTTTAGTTATGTTTCCGCTAAAAAGTCGTTTTGCTAAAACGGTGATGAGGATTTAATTTAATCTGAACATAATTTTAAATATTTATCTAACCTGGAGACAAAATTAAATATTTATCCTTTATATTTAAAATTTAAATACGGCATTAACTTAAAATCTAAATAAATTAAAATAACCACAAGTATTTTAATCCTCTTCTCGTTGCAGTACCACCAAAAAGTAAACTGGTAAAAGTAACCAGTTGCCGACACGTGTTTCGCCTCTACACGAAGACAGGACGTGTTCGAAGACAAGCACTCGAAGAGTCAACATAACCTGTAGCCCGATACAGCTGGGTACTCTAAGAAGATTTCCCTCCCGTTATCAAAAAACCACAGCAGTTCCAGATATTCTCCCACCAAGCAGTAGTGCAGATATTCTCCTTTTACTACGCAAGCCCAAAAGTCTTCTTTTAATCGACTCCTACAATACGCAGGAAACATTGAAGCCGTATTCTAGAATAATATTAATCACTGAAGTAATCATCATAGATGCTTACAAAAATGTGTGTACCGATGATATCTTAGTGGTTAACGCGGTCTAGCCGCTGAAGGACATTGGTTCGAACTCCAACTTTTAGCATGAGCTATTTTATTTTATGTAAAAATAATGAGACGAACGAGACGCTAACCTTGTGGTAAGAAATAACGCCTGTCCATGACCATTGCAGCGATACATAGAAATTTAAGTGGCAAATCAAGGGCATTGCTGCTTTGGCGGTCATTACTTTACATTAGATGGTCAACAGCCCTGTAATTTCGCTAGCTGCAGTACCCTTCGAACAGAAACACACATTACACACTACTGCTTCGCGGCAGAATATCTGGTACTACAGTAGTACCTAGTAGTTGGTAGTTCTCATTCCAAACTAAGTATGTTTAGCATCTTTGACCACACCATCACTGATCAGGTGAGGTGTGGTCAAACATCCAGCCTACTACACATAAAAAAAACATTTGCCACGCTATGCAATTGTTCGTAAAGATAAAATAAAATATAGCACATCATCCCGTTAATTTACTAGCCCCATTTCTATGATTAAAACCTCTCAGCACGACTACGGCACCTCATGGCTTTACCTGTGGAAGTCTTGATACTAACAGAGCATCAATAAAGCCTTTATAAGGTTATAAGCCGTACGTAGGTAATATTAAGTTTCCATACACGATTTATTACTCGATGAGAACAATTTTATTAACTAAAATAAAAATAAAATAACCTAACAGGGGAGATAAATTTAACAACTATATTGCTTATAGGTGAACTGAAATTATAATTATGTTTTTAATTCATTCCTTTAAAAGAATAAATAGTGGACGCGACGAGGTTGAGAAAAGCGAGCCCGGTTTTAATAACTATTTTGTAGCGATGATAGGTTAGTGGTTAGCGCGGTCGATTGTCACCCAGAAGGGCGTGGGTTCAAACCCCAACAATGACATGATGGACGTTCCCCATGAGCGCACTAAGCGCTTCGAATTCACATTCTTTATTCGCACAGCGAGGTTGTGGAACTCTGCCGGACTCTATATTTCCCGATTAGTACAATACTGGTCTCCAAATCAATAATAAACAGATTCCTTCTTGGTAAGCGTGTTCCATCCTAGACCACAACGTTGCTTAAAATCAGGCAGGATGTTTCAAACGCGAACAAGTTACATAATAAAAAAACCGACCAAGTGCGAGTCGGACTCGCGCACGAAGGGCTCCGTACCATTATCTATGAAAAAGGCAAAAAAATCGCATTTGTTGTAAGGGAGCCCCCTTCAATATTTATTTTAATCACAAAAAAATTGCGTCAAACCCATAAACTTCAACACTCGATTCCCGAACCATTTATCATACCTACTAGTTTGTACGGAATCCACCGTAGGTAGGTCTGACTTGCACTTGTCCGTGTTTTTTTTACTTTGTTGATAAGACAGATTTTTCAAGCTCCCTAATATCACGCGACCAACCTGGGCCTCGCCGCCCATTTACCTAAAACATTATAACTTTACCTACGCAGCGTAGGTTACTAACTGCTCTGTTATTCCATTAGAACTTTGTATAAAAACACGAATTTACAAGCGAACATTTTGTTTACGCATTAAGTGCGGCAATATTAATGACGTCATAATGGCCGGGGAGAGTTATGGCAGATTTAAGTTGATACATGGCTCGACAGATTTAAAAAATTGGTAGAAAGTTGGTGCTAAGATCAGTGGCGGCAATTTCCTTTTAACAAAACAAACACTAATCGGTGTCGTGTGAGGTGTGCAACGGTCCGTATAGCGAAGCAAGATGACGCGCGCACGTCGTACTCTGCTTTGATTCCTTAAAGAAGGCCACCGCATGGTGCCAATACTATATTCGGAGTCATCAACATAATAATTCGTGAGTAATTCCGCTTAAGTAAAACGAATACAATACACATAGAAAAAAAAAAACACTGGTTTGAAAATTAGAAATTTACTACACCTTTACTTGTGTGTTCAAGGTATATATTTAGCTTACTTCCTCTTAACAGTCGTTTCAGATACAACAGTGGCTCCTACAACTATGTAAGTAAATAAGTCGATGTAACTTATAACACTTCTAATGTTGAAATCCGTCAAACTGTTCAGGCGTGTGAGCGTGCGGCGAAATAATGAGATAATCAAATCTTTTTTTAATCTGATAAAAAAACGAATAACAACCCACGAAATCAATGATCAAAGTCTCACCGCCAATAAGGCCTTTCAAAAACCTCCTTCCTCTCGATTAGACCGCCCTATTCAAACAATTCTCAACAAACATGAACAATTTGAACACAGAAAGCTGGAAACAGTAACATTGGATACCTAACATGTACTTTATAGGCTGGGAGGTAAAGGAAATTCTTATAGCATGCTAAAAAAATATCAATCCAATTAATTATATTAACACATTTACAATACGTTATATTTCCTTATTTGCCTTGATGTAATGTGTTCCAAAACGAGTGAAAAAAATTAAATAAATGATTACTATTATTATTTATTATTCTTAATACACACACACACACAAACACACACCACAGACGCGGTAGCGTGATAAAGAATTTGACTGCAACAAAATTGACAAATACAACATAATATATACGTATAAATAAATTGTAAGGTTGACGAGCTAGGTGTTAACCACAGCTCACCTGATGTTAAGTAACTATATAGTCGAAGCTGGTATACACACCTAGCCTGAAATGGAACCATATGTGTGTATTGTTTTGTAAGTGTGTAGGTGTGTGTTGTTTGCAAGTGTGTAGGTGTTTGTATATATGTGCGTGAGTGAGTGTGTGTCGAAAGTATTTGTTTTAGTTATTTGTATTTTGATAATGCATGCATGTAGGTATGTACATTTTCGTCTTAGCGAATTGATAATCTCGAATGAGATGAGTTTCGCAAAGATACGCACTGGAGAAATAGCGAGTGTGTCTCATAAGCACAGCGACCCCCTTTCGGCTCAGTTCACCCCGAGCTAATAACCCTACATATATCTATATCTTTAAACGAGCAATTCTTATATATATATATATTCTGAATCTCGGAAACGGCTCCAACGATTTTTTTTAAATTTAGTATGTAGGTGGTTTCGAGGGAGATAAATCGATCTAGCTAGGTTTCATTTTTAGAAAACGTCGTTTTATCCGTGTTTTCAGCCGAGCAAAGCTCGGTCATCCATGTACTAAATAATAATGTGAGATCACGGTTTGGTACTCTGCTGAATAAATTATTGATCACGGGCTCCAAAACTAAATTCTAGAATCTTCTAAACTAAGCGTGTTAGCTTTAACAGACAGACAGATACAAGTGCTGTCAAACTGTCGATATGTTGATTTGTAACTGAGATATTCATCTATTTTCAATACAGAACATAACTAGACTATGTTGTATACAAACAGAAGGCAAACTTAAATTAAATTTTAAGTTAAATGAATACATTATTTAACTATATATATAATGAATTGACAATAGTAATATGGGAAGGCATTATTTATTTTTAAAAACGCGCTTGCCGGTCCTTGGTCTCTACTCCAGAACTTTAAAGCTCCATCCGCTCTCAGTTCTGCCTGCCCACGGCCACTTTAACCTTCTAATCTGCTATTTTTGTCATATCATTAAAGCAACCACTAATACAGTAAATTCAAATTAAGTACGTAAGTCAGTTTTTTTTTTAATTTTTCTTGGCCATGGTTACTAGTCCTTTAGCCGACATAAGTCAGCAAAATTTAAATGTTGCCTCATTTATAAACCACAAGCAATTATAACAAAAATTAATAATAGATATGGTAAAAATGATCTAAATATTTATAACAAACTAGCTGCGCCCCGCGCTTTTACCCGCGTGGTGATGGATGATGATGATGATGAAAGTATCCTATGTTTTATTCCAGGACCTAAAGTATCTACATGCAAAATTTCATCTAAATCCGTTCAGCCGTTCTTGCGTGATTGAGTAACAAACATCCATCCATCCATCCATCCATCCATCCATCCAAACTTTCATATTTATAATATTAGTGAGATGAGATTTTATCACAAAAATAAAAAGGACAAATACATATATGTCTATCAATCAAATAGACATGTATTTATACCCGATCATTTAATAAAAATCATCAATATATTTTCACTAATACATACATTAATTGACAATACAGACATTTGTCTAAAATGAACAATTGTTTTTTATTTCGATTTCGGAACAGTTGACAACGGGTGAGATGGCAATCAAACACAAGCCTATTCCTTAAAAAAAAAGTTTCCGCTGCAAACAATAACGAATTCAATTGTTTCAGCTATGCTATATCATTTCGCTTAACTGTGTAATTATTCTTAGTATCCTATTTGGTTCAAAAATGTTCTCAAAGCGGTATAAAAGCGAATGTGGAGAGGTAAAAATTGAGATTTACACGAGAAATGAAGTGCGCACAAGAAGCAATTTTACGCCGAGAACCATCCAGTAATGGCTACTTTTTCACTAGATCTGAAATATTGTGGATGTGGTACTTTATTTTTTCAAGGAAATTAAGTAATTTATTTCACAGAAGTGCTCACAGCTTGTCGCTCCTGTACAACATTATATTACACCCTTCTACTCCATGCTATATTTTCTTATTCAACTTATCTGTCTTTTATTACACCTAGGCACTCTATTTTTTTCTATAAGCATTAATTTTTCGTGATAGCCATTCGTTTATGAAACTCCTTACCAGTCTTTATAAAGAAATAACAATCGCTATACATTTCCAAAGACAACGTAAAAGAGTAGGTACTGTTTATTCCAAAGCCTTAACTAATGAATAGCTTCTAATTTATTTTATTGACACTAAAATTGTATCGGTATCTTCTAGGCGAGCGTGCTCCATCGTAGATCACATCTTCACTAAACATCAGGTGAGATGGCGATCAAAGGCAAGCCTATTCATCATAAATAAAAAAAGTGTTTCTGTTACTTTTATGTAGTATATAATGTATTTATTTGTACGTTATTTATATAGTTTTACACTTATGCTAATTATGTATGATTATTAATCTATTAGTATATGTTTGGCAACCATGTTAGCTCATTTGGTTGAATATCTGCTTCAAAACCTGTAGGGAGTCGGTTCCATTCCCACCGGACAAACATTTATGTGACAATATATTTATATGTATTAAGAAAAGGTAAGTATATAAGTATTCTATCAGTTATCTGTCTTATAGTAGCTTTTACTTAGTTTGGGGTTACATGGCACTGTGTGAAAATATTATCTAATATCTATTGTTCTTTGATAAAAAAGCGTTGTCACAATTATCTCTGATGAGTCGACATAACAAACCCTGACGCCGCATCCATTTAATTCGTTTTTTCATCTGTATGTTGCGGTCTACGTTCAGACGGTTACTGTGGAAAATTGCGCCAACCTCCGGGTTTAATTCGCGACTAGTTTTAAAAAATACCATTTTTTATGCGAAACCTTTTAATTTCACCCCACACAGGCTATTTATTTACGAGAATGCCGCGCCGGAAGAAATGAGCTTTGTTTGCAAGCTTTGAGTGCAGTTTTTGATGGTAAAAGCAAGTGGAACGCTGTTAACTAGGAAGCATAAAATATGTTAAATAGCTTAAACGAAGTGGAAATGGGTGCTTCTGTTCATTCTTACTAAAAGTTAGGTTTTTTACATGACTGCCATAAAAAAAAGGAATGTAGGTAATGTTTTCAGTGTTCATATGACTTTCTTTATTCCGTCATAACTTGTTCCCTCAATAATATTGGATATATGAGGTATCGTTAGAATCCCTACATCATCACTGACTAAACTACTGGCTATGATTATATATATTTAAAGAAAACAATATGGATCTATCTTTTTTTTATTTGACGAACGAGATGTTCTCCTTATGGTAAGAGATAACGCCTGACCATTGCAGCGATACACAGAACTTTGTGTAGAAAAACAAAGTCCAGGGCATCGATGCTTTGGCGCTCATTAATTTAAGACATACGATGGTTAGTGTCAACAGCCCTGTAATTTCGCTAGCTGCAGTATCCTTCAAACTGGAACACAGTAATGTTTACACACTACTGCTTGACGGCAGAATATCTGGTACTGGGGTGGTACCTACCTAGACGATCTCTTGCTAAGGAGATCTACCACCAAGTAAGTGAAAAAAAATCTTTTTAGCTCATTTTCTGGCATGGCAGTCATATTTAAAAATTAATTATAATAATATACTTATTTTACGATGAAACTAGAAGTACTATTTCATCAAGAACCGTAGAATTTTCCAGGATAAAAAATAGTATGTATTAAGCTAAGGAAGGAGTTTATAGGGTTTCATACCTACCCAAAGGATAAAACGGGACCCTATTAGGTACTAGGGACTAAGACTCCGGTGTCCGTCCGTCTGTCACCAGGCTGTATCTCATGAACCGTGATAGCTAGGCAGTTAAAATTTTCATAAATGATGTATGTATTGCCGCTATAACAACAAATTGCAAAAAACAGAATAAAATAAATATTTAAGAGGGCTCCCATACAACAGACGTAATTTTTTTGCTTGTTTTTGCTTGACATTGATAACGGCAACAGGTAGACGCTTGAAATTTTCACAGAATATTTAGTTCACCTTAAAAATAAATAACTAAATTTAAATAAAATAAATATTTAAGGGGACTCTCAACCAACAAACGTGATTTTTTGACGTTTTAAAAGATAATGGTACGGAACCCTTCGTGCGCGAGTCCGACTTGCACTTAGCCGGTTTTTTGTGCCAGAGGTGGCAAACAAGCAAACAAGCATTTGCCTTATGATATCTGCAACACCAGAGACACTCCGACATACATTGCCGACCTTTTAAGATTTTATTAACACGCCTTTTGAAATACAGAATAACTTCGCCACTACTCTACGACCACTCTACAACCTAATGACAAATTCTTAACTTTATGCCCGCTCGTTATGTATTTGATTCATATAATGAATATTTCAACCGCCAACAAAAATCAGTTTACATACGCTTCACGCATAAATTGACCCGAAAACACACAGATATAGTTCAACACTTTCATAATACATTTTCTGGTATTTTTCCAAGTTATTTAGACCGTAATTCTAATGAAATTGGTTCTTCCAATCATTATGTTATTTTACTATTGAAACTGACGAGGTTTTGACACATGTTTGTTTTACTTATGAAGGATTACTCACGTTTAATTATATCGATATTCTCCGATTATAGTTTCGGCCTTATCCGGTGGCCTTCTTCAAGGAGACAAAACAGAGTACATACGCGCGCGGCTTCGTCTTTCTGCGCACTACAGGCCGCTGCGCGCCTCGCACGTGAAGACAGCTTTTAGTGTGCGGGCACGGGGGTTCGAAAGTACATAATTTTTTTTATTGTTTGACCACAACTCACCTAATATTAAGTGACAGCGTGGTCGAAAATGGTAAAGCACACCTAGCCTGGAATGGAACTGGCTCTCAAGTGAGGCTGCCGGAATACACCGTCAGGTGCTTGGCGGCAGATTTTCAACTTGAGGGTGGTAGCTAGCCAGCCGAATTCAAGAAAGTACCCTAACACTTGCTGTAATTATTACTAAGAATTGGTATGATTTTTTATTATCTTCGATTTGATCTGTTTTTAAATACTACTCAAAAAAGGAATGTTATGTTTTTTATGGCTCTTCACCATAACTTGTCTAAACATATTTGGATGTATGGGGTATTTTAAACTTTACATCATCCAAAACGACAATGGCAAATTTTTTTGACAAAATATCGAAATATTGTAAATATTTCTTAATTAGACTATTATTCATTATGTTGAATTGTTTGTTTGCTCTTATGTTAAAAAAGTAATGGGACTTACGAAACGCTCTCCTTACGATTAGAGATAACCATTGCAGCGATACACAGAACCTTGAGTAACAAACCAAAGTCCAGGGCATCGCTGCTCTGGCGCTCATTACTTTTATTAAAACGTAGACGATTTTTATTCAGATTACATTTAAGAATGCCACATCTAGAATTCCTAGCTCTTCGACTTAATTTAACACAGTAATGACCTTTTTAAATTAAAAAAGGTCCCGAATAACATATTAACCTCACGTCCCGAAAGACTAAATTAATTACAAGTTCCGTTGTGTCATCAAAAAGCGAGCTTTAAAGCGGGAGATGGGTGTTTTCCGGGTGAAACTACGGATAAATTACTCAAGAGTTCATTTGGGAAAAAACGAATACCATTAAAAGCTCAAAAAAAACAAGCGTAATTATACTAATTTATAAAAAACAAGCATCTTTTAAAAAAAATTTTTTTTTAATTATCGTCACGCGAACTTGTGTAAAGATTTTAAAGATACCTCACACATCGAAATGGGTTCAGGCTAAGGCTTTTTAAGTTATGGTGAAATGGCAATACTCACATACATCATCATTAGCCATAGCACGTCCACTGCTGGACATAGGCCTCCTCCTGGGGAGGGGTTTTGCCAATACTCGCCACGCTTGGCAAGCGGGTTGGCGAGCGCAGTTAGGTAGGATTCTTCAAGGAAGAGGCTGCTGCCCATCTTCCGGCTTACATCCCTTAGCCGACTCTTACGGCAACCACGGGAAGAGATGGTGGGGTACTATTCTTACGCCGGCACCACCACGGCAACTCACGGCAACACGGCACTCATATACATACATATATGAAAACATTACACTCACTTTTTGGGGAGTCGTGTAATAATCCCCTAATATCATAAATGTGAAAGTTTGGATGGATGGATGTTTGTTACTCTATCACGCCAGAACGGCTGAACGGATCTAGATGAAATTATGCATGTAGATACTTTAGGCCCTGGAATAAAACTAAGGATACTTTTCATCATCATCATCCATCACCACGTGGGTAAAACTGCGTATCTACATATACATTTGACTGCCCTGTTAACTTATTTCGTAGTAGCCTGTTTTTATGAGCTGCAGGGCGTGGATTCGATCCCCACTCAGGCCAAAAATTTGTATGACATAGACCTTGAATTACTATACTCTTTAAAGTGTATCAGTTATCTGGTTCTTATAGTACAAGCTTAGTTTGGTGCCAAAGTGTGATGTGTAAAATGTATTCCGATATTTATTTATTTTACATATAGAGCGCAACCAACACTTACCGACAAACAGATTTAGTAACACGCTGAAGAGTTTAAAAAATCTATAACTGCGATTAAAATACCTATAATTAAGGGAATAAAGTTTTTAATCAAATTTATTATTCTTAATTAAATTCAATCATATAACTTACATATATTACTAGCTGCGCTCCACGGTTTTACCCGCGTGGTAATGGATGATGATAATATTGAAAAGTATCCTATGTTTTATTCCGGGGCATAAAGTATCTACATGCAAAATTTCATCCAGATCCGTTCTGCCGTTCTGGCGTGATTGAGTAACAAACATCCATCCATCCATCCAAACTTTCACATTTATAATTTTAGTGTGATTGTAAACCTCTTTTAATTTCCTTTATTTTGATACCCTACTCGACTTCCCCTGACATTTGACATTGTAATTATATTTTGACATTTCTTTTATATTTTAAGCTTATGACCAGTTTTATTTAGATGAATACAATATACTATTTTAATTAAACTCAATACTATGAACCTAATCTAATATTATATAAATTTTATTCGTATTTTGCACGCCTAGTGAAGGCTGAATATAGAGATGCCTACTTTTGTATGTTCGACCTGACCTGTACCTATATTTACGCAAATAAAAAAATTTGAATTTGAATTTGACTGGTGTTTTTTTTTATTAGCATATACGTCGCACCAAAAATCCGCCATTTTGTTTTTATTTTCTAACACCTACCTAAAACACTTGGCTTTTTAAGACAAATATAACGATACCTTAACTGACGAAATCCATCCACCCATTTGGAAGATACGAGGTAATAAAAAAATTTACATACATACAAGATATGCGCGAAAAACATAACTCTTCCTTGGCAATCGGGTAAAAAGTAGCTCAGATAGCTCAGTGGTTAGCGCGGTCGGTTCGCATGCCGAAGGGCGTGGGTTCATACCTCAACAATGAGCTTGAGCTGCCGGTGAAGGAAAACATCGTGAGGAAACCATAGCGTGGTGGTAGGGTACTTTCTAGTACTCGGCTGGCTAGCTACCACCCTCAGGTTGAAAATCTGCCGCCAAAACATCTAAAAGTATGTTCCGGCAGCCACCCTTGAGGGCCAGTTACATTCCAGGCTAGGTGTACTTTACCATCTTCGACACTGTCACTTAACACCAGGTGAGTTGTCGTCAAATAGTAAAAAAAAAAGTATGTATAAACCATTTCCTTGTAAGTTCGCGCTCACAACACTTACGTAATTGTGTATAATATATCATAACACCAAGATATTTATATATATAGCACGCATCTGTCGACGACATATGTGCGTTATGGGAGATGACAGAGTACCGTAATCAAATTACTTGATTACCTACCTGTGCTCCAGTACAGGCTTGATGTGATTAATGTATGCCTATAGTTGTGTACTGGCCACGAGTGACAATAGAACATCGTGACACTGTGGTGGATCTGGCCGTTCGCCACGACATAATAAGGTACGCAAAAAAAAAAAAAAAAACTTTACTGATTCCAAAACCATTTCGAAATATTAAATTTACATTGCTTGTGGAAGTCAGATAGCTGATAGAAAACATAAATACTTTCCTTTTGTAAATACATACGGAACAGCCAGAATCAAAATGTATTGATTTGCTAAGTACAGGCATCAAAATGTTGGTACACACATTAAAAAGCCGCTTAGTCCATACTTAACCTAGAATTGGGTGTACAAAAATTACAAAAAAATGCAAATTAAAGACACAGAACAAACATTTATCGTCACATAAATATTTGTTCTGGTGGGAATCGAATTCACGCCCTATGGGCCCCAAAGGGTTTGCTTAGTTTCAGGCTAGATGACGTTGTGTGAAATGTTTGACGAAATTCTTTTAGCTTCAAATAATCGTCAGTCGTAAAGTATTTATGATAACTCGTTCCTTCTCTGCTATTTCTCCGTAAAGGACACATTAAACAATTCCCAAAAATCTCATTCCTTCCTGAACTGCGGACAGACTTATAAAAACAAACCGACAGGACAAACATTAGCCGCGAAGGAAATGACAAGATATCTTCAAGCAGAGACGAGGAAGCAAAAAATAAAAAATGCTAAAGTGATTTATGTAGAAACGCGACGGTTCTAGCAGAAATGCTTCGAATACGCGCATTTAAAGAATAAATAAAGCAATGTATGAGGGAAGTTTTTTTTTTTAATGTAGCTATGATGGCTCAGTTGTTAGCACGGTTACGGAACTACCGGTGAAGGAAAACATCGTAGGGAAACCATAGCATGTTGGTAAAGTATTTTCTAGTACTTGGCTGGCTAGCTTCTACCTCAAAGTTGAGGTCTACCGCCAAGCACCTAACGGTGTGTTCCGGCAACCTCACTTGAAAGCCAACTCCATTCCAAGGTGTGCGTTACCATCTTCGACTACACTGTCACTTAACATCAGGTGAACTCTGCTCAATCTCTTTTTTTTATATGCCATAGATGTATAACGCATGTCAATGACTATTGCAGCGGTTCATAAAACACTGTAGCAAAACAAAGTGCAGGGCATCGCTGCTTAATGCTTAGGCATTCATTACTTTAGAACTGTCGACGGTTAGTCTGTTGAACGTTTACACACTAGTACTTCGTGGCAGAATATCTGGTACTGTGGTGGTACTCGCCTAGACAACTTCCCGCTAAAGAGATCTACCACCAAATAGAAGTTAGGTCAAATGTTGAAACGGTCATTGCAATCAGATTTTCAACTTTTTATAGTTCTTTCGCTAACAATAATTTCTGTTCTTGTAGAGCAGTTTTTTTATTGTACAGTCAAAATTTTGAACAATTTCTTAAAATTGTTCACAGTTTAAACAAACAAAGCGATAAAGTCCCGATGATAATCATCATCATCATCATCACCTTTCAATTGTTTCCTATTCAACGTCGGCCTCGTGTACACCACTTAGTTTATTCGGGTCAAAAGTTCTCAGCATCCTGTTTTTGAGCCGCTTTACACACTTTCTCTACCAGGCGGCAGTTATACACCGAACCCGAGTGTTATTTGTAGTGATAGCTCAGTGGTTAACGCGTTCGAATCGGACGCGGAGGGGCGTGCGTTAAAATCCCAACAATGATCTTGAACTGCCGGTGAAGGAAAAATATCGTGGAAAAACCATAGCACGATGGTAAGATACTATCTAGTACTCGGCTGGCTAGCTAAAACCAGCTTAATACCAGCTGAAAATCTACTGACAAGTAGGAACTTAACAGCAGCCGCTTCACTTGAGGGCCAGTTGCATTTTAAACTAGTCTTCACCATATTGGACTACATCTTAACTTAACAGACAGATGTGGTCAAACAACTAATCTGTCATTAAGTAATAAGGTATATCACATGTATTGTAATAACATAAAAAAACTAAATACTTCATTAGAGCCAAGCCGATACCCTCACAGATCCAATCTTCGCTGGAATTTCTCCTGAATGCCAGCCGGGCGAACATCAAATTCTGAATTATCGCAAATGATGGCAATGCGAAGCTTAAAGACATTGCAATTGACGGCATTTAATGGGCCCATCTGTCAGCTGACAGCAAACCAATGTGACGTCGTCAGTTGTCAAATGGGTGGATTTAACAGTGGACGCCAGTAGGGAATCTAACGGGAAATCAGAACGGCAGCATAATTATGATCCTTAGAAACAAATGAGCCAATAGATGGCGCTGACAGGGAAAAACTAGTGTATTTGTTATTGGGCTACTGGCTGATGGAGTAATTCTCAAATTTTGCATCATGATTGGAATTATCGTACAATCTGGGTACGAAGTTTGCTCAATTTGCAGTATGAAAAGTATCCTATATTTGAATCTAGGCTGTAAACTATAAGTGTGCCAAATTTCATTCAAATCTGTTCAGTAGTTTTTGCGCGAAAGAGTAACAAACATCCAATCCAATCCTCAAAAACTTTCAGATTTATAATATTAGTAGGATATAATATGTATGTGTTTGTGTTTGTGTGAGGGCTGTGTGTATAACACAAGTCAAACATATAACGCTCTTTTTTGGCTTTGCCACAGACGGGTAGCAAAATATCACAAACTCAAGACAGTTATTTGAAAGCAACAATAGTATTGTCAATTGTTTTAATTAAAAGTAAACAGAACTAATATAAAATTAAATAGATAGATCTTTATTGTAAACACCAGAACGCTTAAAATCATAAAATCTAAAAATACACCACAAACAAGAAACTTAAGATCATTAATGGTGGCTTTTTCACTAAAAGCGATCACTTCCAGGCAACCACAGAATGGATTGAAACAATGAAATATACATATACATACATATATGACAGGAGACGGGGAGGTTCAGGGTCATTTACAGTTATAAAATTAAAAATTTAAGTTTTTTTGGGAATAGCATTGTGGTTGAAGATCGTAAACACACCTAACCGAAAATTGGAATTTAATGTTTCGTAGGCATTAATTTCCTTACTGTTCCATTTCATGATCTATGTTCAAGGCAATTGTCAAATGGATGCCGTTTAATAACAATCGCGGTCGACAAATTTAGGTAATTTGTTGAGAGACGAGAGGAAAAGCATTTTTGTAAATGAATGATCAGTTCGGTGAAAAGATTCCAGTGAGGCTTTGTTGGCCTGACTTAAAGCCCTCGATGTTGAAAAGGGAATTCTGTCTGAAATGGTATACTTATTTCAAAACATAAATTTGAAGAAACCCTTTATAGTGCGCACTAGAAATTAAAACCGTTTAGATCGTATTTTTATTAAATTTAATATTATACAATTTTCTTAAATAAACAACACACACCATTTAACCTCACCGAAGTTTGTCTCGGTGTCAAGTTATGAACGTGTGTTCACGCACTTCGCCATCGCAAAATGCATCTGTCAGCTTGTCACCAATTTCATCTGTCACCTCTCAAAGGCGCGAGTTCCCGCTCTTTTCATCTGGTTGACAGATCAAAAATACAGTCTCCAAAAACCCAACGATCTAGTAAGTCAACCTTTTTTCAGTAATTCTTCTTTTTATTCGTTTTTGGCGCCGCAGTTTGTACATTTGCCAGTGTCAAATAAATGTCAATTTTAATATTTTTACGTCTACTACGAAAAATCAAGTCACAGACAAAGTCACACTCAGATTTTTACGGTGAATCCAGTCATGTCTTGGTAAAGTAGTGGCGACTTTACTATAAGTTTCGATGGAGTTTTGGAAGCAACACGAAAAGTCATGTTTCACTATATTATTATTATATAACTTTCCCACACTCGCGCTTGGCATTCGCCACTTTATAAATAAAACACCACTATTTTTAAACAAAAAACACTCGAAAAAATACAATTTTTGGAATAATAAATACAATACAGGTGACGTGATTTTTTACGCGTTCCCACCAAAAAAAAATCAGTAATTACAGTGTGAGAGCAATGTTACAGTTATGACAGATTAAATTGATGATAGGTTGACAGAACCACGCCTTAGCGTAGACACTTTAATCTTGTTCTCTATTTTGACTTTTATAAGTTTGACCCACGATATCTCATTTTACTTTTCACTGATATTACGACTATAAATGCCAAAGTCGGCGTGTATGTTAGTTACTTTTTCAAACTGTAACGCCTTGACGGATGTGAGTGAAATATGGATAACAGATAGCTGAGATCTATCAACATTCCTTTATACCTCATCTCTACTTTCTTTTAAACTTACCTATAGGTATCTGTTTATTAAACTAGTAATTTTTTTTTTCAACCCAATAGTTTCGGTGTTTTTTAAGCTAGTTGCTTGACCACAGCTCACCTGATGTTAAGTGACGGTGTAGTTGAAGATATGGCCTGGTTGAAGAATTGTACTGGCTCTGAATTGAGACAGCCGAAATACACCGTTAGCTGCTTGGCGAGGTGAACAACAAAGGAAACGGATTTAAAATAAATTTTCAAATAACCCCAGATAAAATAATAACGAGTAAAATAACAGTATAAAAAAAAGTAGGTAGCACAAACGTGCCGAGATCTAAACAGAAAGTCAGACACACTAAAGAATTATTCTGTGATCGAAGCGTTATTTTCTTTCACAAGAAAAGTACTTATTACCGCCTCTTTCTGCACTCCTATTATATCTACTTGCCAGGAAAACGCAAAAAAGAGTAAAAATAACAAGCTAAGTATGTTACTAAGGTCACAAACAGAGTTCCGTAGCATTTTACTCTACCATTATTCTCATTAATAAGTACCATTAAGACTATCGGATTAAAATTCGAATCGGATTTAAATATTGCGGATTAGCAAGTTGAAATGGCAGTGGGCAGGGCACATAGCACGCAGAACCGATGGCCGATGGGGCTGCAAAGTTCTGGAGTGGAGACCACGGACCGGCAAACGCAGCGTAGGACGTCCACCCACAAGGTGGGCAGACGACCTAATAAAGACCGCAGGAACGCGCTGGATGCGAGCCGCTTCCAACCGGTCTTTGTGGAAGTCAATGGGAGAGGCCTATGTCCAGCAGTGAACGTCATACGGCTGATGATGATGATTCAAGACTATCAGGCAAGTAAATAAATAACTGTCCAATAAAATCCTAATAATTCGATTTTACTTTTTGTATCGGATATAAATAAAAGTTTTTTTTTACTAGCATGCAATGTTAGTGACTTCACCATTAAACAATTATTTTTCTATATTTAAAATGTAGTTATTTTACGATCTTAGTTCAAACATAGAGACAACAAGATAAAAAATATCTAATGAATCGGTAATGAGTCATATTTATTGGAGTCATATTCTTTTACAGGAATTTTCATAGCGATGATAGCTCAGTGGTTAGCGCGGTCGATTCACACGCCGAAAGACAACAACCCCAAAAATGAGCTTGTGCTGTTGGTAAAGGGAAACATTGTGAGGAAACCATAGCATGGTGGTAAGGGATCTGCAGCGATGATAGCTCAGTGGTTAGCGCGGTTGGTCCGCATGCCGAAGGGCGTGGGTTCAAACCCCAACAATGAGCTTGAGATGTCGGTGAAGGAAAACATCGTGAGGAAACCATAGCGTGGTGGTAGAGTACTTTCTAGTACTCGGCTGGTTAGCTACCGCCTCAAGTTGAAAATGAAAATCTGCCGCAAAGCATCTAACGGTGTGTTCCGGCAGTCTCAATTGAGAGTCAGTTCCATTCCAGGCTATGTGTGCTTTACCAGCTTCGACCACACCGTCACTTAACATCAGGTGAGTTGCGGTCAAACATCTAGTCTGTCAAATATTAAAAAGGCAAGTCACTTGTTACAATACAAAATATTACGATAAATTTTTACGTAAGTAATGCTAAATAAAATTGGCTATTAAGCTAAAAACATTGAACATAATTATATTAACAGTAGGTACATACTCCGTTTATGTGTTTCACAAAAATTATAATGAAAACTGTCAATATAATTATATGTCACTTAATTTGTAAAATGTATTATTTTAGTGCTTTTATAAATTCTGTATGATTTAATCCGGCTAGACATATTAGACAATTTATTGTACATCAACATTTTGAATTGACGGCCCTCAAGGCCCTTCCTACCTTCCTTCTCAACTTTACCTAATCTAGTCCATGGCACGACCAGCTTTTTCTTGTTTCGTAAGTTATACTGATGTTTCTTTGTTCTAAAAAGGTTCTACAGATGGTTTTAAATAAAACAAAACAGAGATACTGCCTGAAAACGCATGTTAAAGTAATTTGTTCATATTGTGCGTAGTGAAAAGTACGGCCTTTTCCAACTTATTATGCAAGGAAAGAGCCAGGGGAAGCGATCAACCGGAAGAAGGCGCACTTTGTGGCTTAAAAATGTCCAGACGTGATATAATCTGACAAGACATCCGTGTTTAGCGCAGCTGCGTCGAAGATTTAAGATAGCTTTAATGATAGCCGACCCCCGGTAGGAGATGGTGCCTCAAGAAGAATACAAACAAAAATTTAGACAGAGAGAAACTCTTTGTTATGCACACCAGATATAGAAAAAAATATACAGAAAACAAAAGAATCTTATGAGCACAATATATATCATATAATAGATTCTTTTCATTATGCATTAGTTGAAATTAAAAGCCTACTTTTATTTTATTATTATTATTTATTTAATTCTTTATTGCACACTTTAAAAAAATGCACACTTTACAAAAGGAGGACATAATGCTAAAGCATTTTCTACCAGCCATCCCCACAGTAAATGAGATGTGGTTGTAGGCGCGCATCAAAACAAATGTACGTATACATATATATAAATAAAAATAAAAATACAACATACAAATATAATAGTACTAAATATGAATAAATATATAATAAACTATTATAAAATAAAATATACACATAAATAAACATAAATTGACATAAATATGTGCATCCTTGTCAAATGATGAATATTGTGAAATTAATTTCAACTATTTCACTTCTACACTCGCTCATATTTTCTCTTAATTTTTTTTTTATTTTACTCCTTAAAAACTGTATCCATGACACATCAACACGAAAATGAGTACTTTTTTTACTGTTGACAAATTTAGATTTTGAACACAGCTTAACCTGATGTTAAGTGACGTTGTGGTCGAAGATGATAAAGCATACCTAGCCTGGAATGGAACTGATCGAGTAAGATTACCGGAACACACCGTTAAGTGTTTGGCGGCACATTCTCATCTTGAAGGTGGTAGCTAGCCAGCCAAGTACTAGAAACTACCCTACCACCACGCTATGGTTACCTAAAGATGTTTCCTTCACCGGCAGTTCAAGCTCATTGTTCAGATTAGAACCCACGCATCACCAACGCCTTCCAACCACGTTAACCACTGAGCTATCATCGCTACAAAACCTCGCTAGTTACCTCATTATTACCGTTTCGTTTTTAAAGGTAAACTGAACCCCAAAAAGTAGCAGCTTATAATGAGGATCTTGTGTAAACTAAGAACTAGCATTCTTAAGACGCTTGCAGTTTTAAAATATCGCTGAGCGAGCATGAAATTAGCAATGCGAGACGGGAACAAAGGGAGTGCTTCATAACTGAAACCTAATTCTGCAGTCTAACTTCTTGTTTTCTTACACGATATCATATCGTAACTTTTGATAGATAGAAAGAAACTATTATTAATGTGCACCAGAAATAGAAAAAAAAACCGGCCAAGTGCGAGTCGGACTCGTGCACCGAGGGTTCCGTATAAACCTGTAGGTGTATAAGTAAAAGTTATGTTTTTTTTTAAATTTAATTTAAGCTTTTCGCAGTTTTTCCTTTACCTGTGCTATAAGTTGCTTCGTACCAAATTTCAACATTCTGAGTTCACGGGAAGTACGCTGTAGGTTTGATTCCCTTGCGGGTGTCGAAAATTTGCACCATAAACTGCTGTATCTTTTGATTGCGTTGGCTTAGAAGTTTGATTTTTTCACAGCCCCAAGGGACAGTAGACCTGTGTATCTGATATGAATTTCAGCTTGATACCTCCACGAGTTTCTGAGAAAAAGGGTCTTGGAAGACAGACAGACGGACAACAAAGTGTATAGGATCACTTTGTTGTCCGTCTGTCTGTCTGCCAAGCTTTGCTTACTGCGTGCTTACTCTGACACGCTTAGTCTGTACGAAATGATCTACTTTAATCCGGAAAATGCGAGTGAAACCGCAGGGTGCCGTAAGTATAAATCAATGTTAGTAACAAGATAAAAAAAAACTGATATCACTGTCAATAAATATCGAATATGATAATAATAGTCGGTGCAATTTTTGGCTTCAAGTTGAAAAATATTCGTATGACTGAGCAGTGAGCAATAACCGTTAATTCTGACGTTGATTAAGACAGATATGTTTTATGAGAACAGTTGTGTAAAAAAAGTCCAAAATGGTATTTTTTTTTTCATTGTTTGACATCGCACTTTGTGCATTTTGCCAGTATCAAGTATTTTATGGTTTCAAGTGACTCTACAAGTGACAACGAGGCGCTCTGCTGATGGTAAATAACGTCTGTCCACGACCATTGCAGAGATATACACGGAAGTTTGAGTAGTAAAACAAAATTCAGAGCATCGCTGCTTTGGTGCTCATTACTTTGAGACTTTCGATGGTCAGTCTTAACAGCCCGGTTATTTCGCTAGCTGTACCCTCCAAACCTAAACTCAATAATGTTTACCCACTACTAAAAAAAAGCTAGTAAAAAATAAATAATGAAATAAATAACGCGTTAAAAGTAAGCGAAGTTAGTACCTATCTAGTTTCATAATAAAAATTAGAGTGCATATAATTTATAACTAAACTTTTGCCCACTATTCTCCAAACTGTGTTCGTACAATTATTAAACAAGGTGTAGAAAACGCGGCTAAAGTTTCGTCCATTAGCTTTTACAACACCCCTTATAGCACATGTTGAGGTGCTCGCGAGAGCTGTGATGTATTGCAAGTGAAATTCTCTTTGCTTGTATAATTTATGTCTGGCTATTTAGACTGAGAT
Organism: Biston stratarius; assembly: GCA_950106695.1. Lineage (NCBI taxonomy): Eukaryota > Metazoa > Arthropoda > Insecta > Lepidoptera > Geometridae > Biston > Biston stratarius. The sequence continues at coordinate 1,608,789 of OX467114.1, read as the reverse complement.
GCCTTTTCCGCGGGGGGATTTATTGTCTATGGTTCTTAGATATGATGTAAAGAGTTCAGATTTTTGGCACGTGAAAATAAATCGAAACGGTAGAGGAAAGTAACCAAATATGGGGAGTTTTGGCGGGAACTCGGTGAGCGTCGTGTCGCCCCATTGTTTTTTTTTCTAAAACTAGTGTTTTTTCGAGTTTTTATGTATAAAAATAGTGGTGTTTTATTTATAAAGTGCCGAATTACAAGCGCGAGTGTGGGAGAATGATATAATGATTCGTGTTGCTTCCAAAACTCCATCCAGAAGCTTATAGTAAAGTCGCCACTACTTTACTAAGGCATTACTTGATTTGACTGGGACCGACTGGACTTGATCAAGACTAGACTTTGACTGTAACTATAGATGATAAAGAAGCTGAAAAATGAAGACTACTCACAAAATATAGAAACATTGAAACTGGCAGAATGCACAGAGTGCGATGCCAAGAAGAAAGAGAAAAAAAAAAACAAATTTGTAATAGTATCCCTAATTTGGAATACCAGCATTTCTCGGAAACAATGACTCCTGTACGCAATAGGCAGTGATCGTCTATCTCTTTCTATCACTATTCGCACGTAAAGGTTTCGACGTGTCACTTGTCAGTCGAGCGAGTGCTGTGTCGCCGATGAGTGTTTTGTTTTGTTGCTATCAGAAAACTTATTCAGGTACGTAAAATTGAAGTATTTTTCGTAATTTTATTGCAAATAGTATTGTATTTATTGCTTCTATACATTTATTTATTTGCGTGGTGGTAGGGTACTTTCTAGTACTCGGCTGGCTAGCTACCACCCTCAAGTTGAAAATCTGCCGCCAAGCATCTAACGGTGTGTTCCGGCAGCCTCACTTGAGAACCAGTTCCATTCCAGCCTAGGTGTGCTTTCCACCATCTTCGACCACACCGTCACTTAATATCAGGTGAGTTGTGGTCCAACACATAGCCTGTCAGCAATAAAAAAAAAAATATATATACATGCTCCTTTGAAAGTTTAGAGCCATTTGACTGTATAAGTTTATTAAGTTTCAAAATATGAATGTAGTTTAAAATTAGAAATTCCAAATATGGACAGTTTATAGAGTTCAAATATGGACTATTCCATACTTGGATTCCCAAAACATTATTTGACTGGAAAACTTTTCATATTTTATTTATCAGAATGGCGGCCATACTCAAAAGAAAAACAAAAAGCATGGAACATCATATGCTGTTTTCTAATGATACTCGAGGGGATAGCTGGATCAAATGCCTCATCTGTGGCTGTGCGGTCTCTGGGCACATAATGATTGCTCTGGTGCAGAGTCCGACACTTGGATTTGTGATTATTGGAAATATTTTAAATTCCTTTTTATATTTGACCAAAGTTCCCAAAGATTGTCATAGAAGTTAAGGTTGATTTTTGATAGTCATATTTGGGGTACCTATTCTATTATTATGGGGGTACCTTTATGTTGATTTTGTTTTTGACGAATTATGGTATTTATAATTCATAAATATAAGACAAGGCTGTTATTATGTAAAATGCAAATATATGATTGTTTATAAAAAGGATTAAAAAAATTGATTATTAAAATTTGTTTTATTTATACCTTAAAAACAAAATGGTATTCCATATTTGGTAACTTTCCTCTGTAGACGATTTTTGGCATAGGAGTATAATCCTAACTAATACGAGTATTATACATGCGAATGTATGTTTTTTTGTTACGCCTTCACGCGTAAACTACTCAACGGATCTGGGTGAAATTTTGCACTGGAATAAGACAGGATAATTTTAATCATCATCCATCACCACGCGGGTATACCCGCGGGGCGCAGCTAGTATGACATATTAATAAAAAAGTTAAGTACGCTAACACGCCTGAACAGTACGACAGATTTCAACATTCGAGCTGTTATAAGATGCATCTTAAGAGTGATATAAGTGTAACATTTCAATCAAGAGAAAAAGTGGTAGTTAAACAAACAATATTGATATGAAATTTATATTTAGCCGCGTTAAGCAATTTTCGGTAGGAGCAAAACTTATGGTTTTTTTTTATATCGGACAGACTAGGTGTTTGACCACAACTCACCTGATGTTAAGTGACAGTGTGTTTTTTTTTTACAGATAACACATCTAGATATGAAGTTAAATTACTATGTTAAAGCACAAATCTAAAGGCGTGATAGTTTTTCAGTAAAGTGTACCACAAAAATGCTCAGGTTGTGGGATAGTGATAGGGCTCGCTTCGCTCGCCCTGATTATAATAAATGTGTTTAAAAAGTTTTTATCTTTTATTATAGCTATTTTAATCGCAGTCGGGTTATAGATTTTTTAAATCTTTAGCTTGTTTATTTATTTAAAATGGATTAAAAACTTTAGATTAAATTAAATTCTGTAACCGAAACGACTGTTTTATCGCTCTTAACAATCTATCGAAATTCGAAGTACAGCAAACACTAACGTAAAACTTTTCGCATTATCCTCCCAATATTTAACACAATAGATAATAATCGACGGTTTCGCTAACACAATATTCGTTAAATTGAGAAAGTTCCCAATCAATAAGTACTATGCCACTGTTAGTATTGGCAAATTCTTTGTCTCAGTGCTAAAGTGATTCATGCATTGCAAGACGACTAGTTTATGAAATGTTCAATTTATAGAACATGAGAGATCGTTTCTAGTGATAAAGCCGCCATTTGTGGCACTAGCTCTTAAGTTTATTGTTTGTGTTGTGTCTATAGTTAAGGACATGCTTATTTTTCTAGTTTTAAAATTTCTGTTTTATGTTTGACCACAACTCACCTCACGTTAAGTGGTGGTGTGGTCGTAGATGGTAAACACATCCAACCTGGAATGGAACTGGCTTTCAAATTACACAATAAAGAGTTTCTAAATACATATCTAACTTCCTATTTGGTGTCATTTTTTTCTTTTTAATAATAGTAATGAGTGAATGAGACACTTTGCTGATGGTAAGAGATAACAACTCAGTCCATGTCACAATAAACAAAAGTCCATGACCATTGCAACGATACACAGAAGTAACAAAACAAAGTCCGGGGCATCGCCGCTTTGGCGCTCATTACTTTGAGACTTTCGATGGTTAGTCTCAACAGCCCAGTAATTTTGCTAGCTGCAGTACCCTTCAACCGGAGTACAGTAAGGTTTTCACACTACTACTTGGCGGCCTGCTAAGGAGATCTACCACCAAGTAAAAGTAAAACATAGAACAAACTATGTCATCAGATAAAATTTGTCAAGAGTTGGTATCAAACCCGCACCCAATTTATCCCTAACAGGGCAATCACATGAAGCGGGAAACCTTCGAAAATCTTAAGCTAAGTAAATTGAAAACTTTAGCTTGGAATCGCTTCCAGTTGCCGGACCATTGTTACAAATTAATTTGTAATTGGTAGAGACCGTTCATTCACACCGTAGAACTATATTACAAGACTCAAGTAGAACAGTTCTATATAAAACCGGCCAAGTGCGAGTTGGACTCGCGCACGAAGGGCTATCAATAAAAACGGCAAAAAAATCATGTCTATTGTAAGGGAGCCCCTAAAATATTTATTTTATTCAGTTTTTTAGTATTTGTTGTTATAGCGGCAACAGAAATACATCATCTGTGAAAATTTCAACTGTCTAACTATCATGGTTCATGAGATACAGCCTGGTGACAGACGGACGGACAGCGGAGTCTTAGTAATAGAGTCCCGTTTTACCCTTTGGGTACGGAACCCTAAAAATGGTTCGACTGCCTTGTATTTAGTAGAATATTATATAGTAAAGTGGTGGTAGAGGTGGTAGGTGGTAGTTATAATACTTGAATGGCTAGCTACCACCCTCAAGTTGAAAACCTGTCGCTATCACCTAACGGTATGTTCCGGCAGCTTCACTTGAGAGCCAGTTCCATCTCAAGCTAAGTGTATTTACCATCTACGACCACACCGTCACTTAATATAAGGTAATATGTGGTCAAACACCTATCCTATCAAAAAAAAACTGCTGTAGGGCGTGGGTTCGTTTTCCACCAAGACACATATTCATTTGAAGAGACATGTCCTGTGTGTGTTCTATATGTATTAAAAGTATGTATTTACAAAAAAGTATGTAAGTATTGTATTAGTTATCTGGCTCTTATAGTACCAGCTTTGCTTAGTTTGGTGCTAGATGGCGCTTTGTGAAATGTCCAACGAAATTTATTTATCTCTTTAACAGGTAGTCGTCTAGATAAATACCACTGTAGTATAAAATGCCGCCAAGCAGTAATGTGTAAACATACCGTGGTCCAGTTTGAAAGGTACTGCAGCTAGCGAAATTACACGGCTAATGAGAACTATCGAATGTCTCAAAGTAATGAGCGCCAAAGCAACGATGCCATAGACTTTGTTTTGTTATATAAAGTTGTAGGTACAGCTGCAATGGTCATTCACACGTGTTATATTATTATGTTACTATAAAAAGAGTTTAAGTAATTTTATTTTTTATTACAAATAGGCTAGCACTTGACCGACATCTCGCCTGACGTTAAAGATGAAGTCTACGGTTTAGCTCGCCTATAAGAAACCGATTCGCTCGCGACTTGAAGGCACCCAGATTGCATCTATCAGGGAACACACACTCGGGCAGTAAATTCCATTGTTTAGCGGTTCGTACAATGAAGGTAGATTCGAACCGTTTGGTTCGAGGTTTTGGAATATCGACCATGAAGAGGTGTCGTTCTTGGAGCTCCTGGCTGTCCCATAGTAGAATGGTAGACAAAGGTAAGAATTAGGTCATGTAGAAATAAAGCTGACAATATTAGTTAAAGTTAAAAAGTTCATGGACCTGGGAGTCTTTGAAGCGGAAACAACAATAAAAAAAACTGTAAAAGAAATTTCAATTTGTATATTGTATAAAATAAATAAATAAATATTGTAGGACACATCACACACAGCGCCATCTGACCCTAAACTAAGCAGAAATTGTGTGATGAATGAATGAATGAATGAATGAATGAATGAATGAATAACTCTTTATTGTACACACTTAAAATTACATAATACAGAAGAAATTAACTAGTTAATAGGTGTAACAACTGGCGACCTTATCGCTAAAAGCGATCTCTTCCAGGCAACCTTAGGATGGAAAGGATTAGAGGAAGAAAAAAACGGGGTGTGTCAATAACGAGGTGATGGAAGTCAGATAACTGATAGAATACATAAATACTGTTTTTTTTTTTGTAAATACATACTTATAATACATACATAACACTTAGACACAGAACAAACATTTGTTTATAGCAAACAAACATTTGTCCTTGGCGGGAATCGAACCGACGCCCTACAGCTCAGTCAGACATACTCCCAATGAGCCAACAGGGCTGTCATAGTACAGGCTTACATAGTATACTTTTAAAAATAATAGGATATTACGTAACTGTGTAAGTGCTCCCGGGGTAAGTAAGCTAAGCTAGAGTCAAGCGCTATTGTTAGCAACAGTAACGGTTGTTTCAAAACTTAAACATTCTTGTTCCAGGTTGTATACTATAGCACCAGTGAAACTTAACCAGTACGAAATTCAGTTAAACTTTGTAGTGACAACAACTTAGTGCTTAGAACGGTTAGATCACACGCTGAAGGACATGGATTCAAATTTCAACAATTACCTTGAGAAGAAAAAGATCGTGAGGAAGCTAGCTACTACCCTCAAGTTGAAAATCTGCCATTAAACACTTAACAATGGGTTCCGGCAGCCTCACTCGAGAGTCTATTCCCATTCCAGGCTAGAATTTTTTTAACGATACTAAAATGTACCTTTATATATATGTAGATAGAAAACAACTAAAAAATATATATAACAGAAACAAGATTAAATAGCGGCCTTATCGCTAAAGGCGATCTTTTCTAGTCAACCATTAAGCCTTTCGTCGAGGCCGGCAGGTGACGTCTCGCACGCGTGTCCGGGACGGTAAAAAATATATATATATACATAAAATAATGTGACGTAAATTGCATACCAAAACAAATCAACTTTATATATATAAATAAAATAAAAACAAATGATGTTTGCTAGTGAGCACATGACTTGAGAACGACTGATCAATTTAGCTGATTGAATAAATCCTCATTTTTGCAAATAAAATAATAATAATTATTAAAAAAAACATAAAAACCGGAGTGCCGCCGGCAGCAGGACGGGGCTCCGCTGCCGGAAATTATGGCTGCGTGATGTTATGAGTGAGAAATCTCCTTACAATGCGAGTCGAGTTAAGGATAACAGCCTTTTGAATCTGACCCTTGACTCAACCGCCTAGCGAAAGACTCTTAGGATGTTGGTCGAGACTTTTCGCTTTATAACCGTTCACCATGATGACTATCTGGACAATGATCGTCGAATCAACATCTCACATGGCATCTCGTGAGCTAAGTTAAAGTTACTATTATTCATATAAATATTTCATTATTAATAGAGACAATGCTATAATTAGTTTAAACAAATTTTATTTTTAACCGAATAAAAAAAGTTCTACGTTGTATTTTTTTTAAATCTCCATCATTTATGAACCGATTTGAATTTTTTATTGTTTTGATTTTATCAAAAGTCATTAAACAAAGACTAAGCAAGACAAGACAAGACAAGGCCGCGCGCACGTTGTATCAGACATTTGACATTGTATTTGACGTTGTATTTGACAATTTGCCCTTGACATTTGTATAATTTTATTATTTTGACATTTAGATTTACCATATATTGACATTTGTATAATTTCTTTTGACATTTGTATAACCATTTTGACATTTAGATTTACCTTATATTGACACTTGTATAATTTCTTTTGACATTTGTATTACCTTTTTGACATTTATAAACCTAATTTATTTTGACATCTGAATATATATTTTTTTAAATTGTGAGATAGATATAATTGATTAGAATAGTCGTTTTTATCTCAATAAATAAATTTAATTTAAATTAATTTAATCAGCTTTGTCTCCATGAATGCCACCGGATCTGGCCGAAACTATAGTCAGAGTTTCCGATATATTTAAACGTGAGTAATCGCGTATAAGTAAAACAAAAATATATCAAAACCACGTTAGTTTATTTTAAAAAAAGCTAGGTTATGAATGTACCTGCTAGAGGTAGCTGTTGATGAAATATCCCTGTATAAGAAAGGATCTCAGTACTGTGGAAATTGTATTTACTATTATCTATGAGAAAACATATCAGAAAGAAAATTGCACCGTAAGGAATCATATTTACACTTCTCACTATTTGCGATTGCAATATATTTCTTTGATCAGTTATAAGCAAGACGAATCGCGCTGAAGGAAAAAAATACGCACTAAGGTTTTTAACCGGCCGTTTTTTCCCATTTCTGATTTAGACTGATTTGTTAGCACATTTGCCGTGGTGGTGCCGGCGTAAGAATCGTACCTTCTCTACCCGTGGTTGCCGTAAGAGTCGGCTAAGGGATGTGATACGGAAGATGGGCAGCAGCGTCTTCCTTGAACAATCACACCTAACTGCGCTCGCCAATCCGCCTGCCAAGCGTGGCGAGTATTGGCAAACCCCTCCCCAGGAGGAGGCCTATGTCCAGCAGTGGACTTCCTATGGCTGATAATGTGTGTGTGTGTTAGCACATTCGGTCGTAGCTCTACTTCACGTGCTGTGAGGTGTGGGTTCAATTTGGATTTCCACTAAAATCAAACATTTTTAAGTCGACCAGATGTTTATTCCGTAGCTGAATGTTCTACATTTATATATTTACAAAAAAAATAGGTAAATACTTAACAGTCCCGGATCTACAGGACTAATCGGAGCAACTGCCTCGAGGGGGAATTTCAGGGCACGCCTAAATCATAATATGATTGAAAAAATAACTTATTTTACAAAGCTTCTGGCACCTAGCACACATTGCTCTATCAAATTCAGTTGATTTAAGACAACAAAACTTATAACCGTATCTTAAAATCTTAGGATTGTAGAATACGGTTATAAGTCGTTTTTAAACGTGTGCATAATGCATATCAGGCTTTGTGTATCCAAAATTTTGTGTTGTTTTTTATTTTTAATTCAGATTTTAAAATTAATTAATTATATTTGTATGATTAAAAAAATTGTAATAAATATTAGTTTTGATTGACATTGCTACGGATCTGATGTATTTGAATTGATATTTCAAATTAAAAGATTATTAAATTACTGTAAGTAATTATGATTTTTTTGGACATTTTATTATATGGGCGTTATTTTTTTTACATTGACACATTTTTATGCTGACATATTTTTATATTGACATATTTTTATATTGGCGGTATTTTTATATTGACATGTTTGTATTTTATTTTTATTTCATTGACATGTAATCAGTGTTCTTAAATTACGGAATTTACTTGTAACATTGGTGTTATCAATAAAATATTTCTATTTAAAGTATTATTATTATGTCAATTAATTAATTAATTAATTAATTATTCGGAGAGTGTGCTTCAGAACTACGTGGTCTGATACCCCCATGTCCATTTTTCTATCGGACAGCCAGAAGCTCAAAAAAGCGACATCGTTTCATGGTAGATGTTCCAAAAACTCGAACGAAACGATTTGATTCCACGTTCATCGTGCGGACTGCTAGACAGTGGAATGCGCTACCCGAGTGGGTGTTCCCCGATGGATATAATCTGGGTGTCATCAAGTCGAGAGTGAATCGGTATCTTCTAGGCAAGCGTGCTCCATCTTAGACCGCATCATCACATAACATCAGGTGAGATGGCGGTTAAACGTAAGCTTATCTATAATTTAAAAAAAAAAACAAGTGAAACCACAGCGCGGCGTCAGCGACAAACAAGACTTGCGAACTGAGAAACCCGCAGCGTTTTTTTGTCCCAGTGCGTACAGTCTAGCATCCGAGACGTTTCATACAAACACCATCAATCAGCTTCGACAGCCAATCGGAAGCCTCGGACAAATTGAATCTAACTCGTTAACATCATTCATTTTGTGTCATAACTGTCACGCTTTTACTTGGTAGTAGATAACCATAGCAGGAAGTCGTCTAGGTAGGTACCAGCGCAGTACCAGATATTCTGCAGTAGTATGTATATTACTGTGTTCAGGTTTAAAAGGTACTGCAGCTAGTGAAATTACAGGTCTGTTGAGACTACATCGAAAGTCTCAAAGTAATGAACGCCATAATATCCATGCTCTAGACTTTGTTTTGCTTCTTAATGTTCTGTGTATTGGTGTTCTAAGGTTCTACTTTATTAGTCTTATTTTCTTTTAAACCAAACCAACATGTTTTTTTGGTACTAACTTATTGTATACAATTTTTTACAATAATGTAAAAAAAAAAAAAAGTTATTCATAATAAAGTGTTTTTTTAAATGTAAATTTAATGAGACGAACGAAACGCTCTCCTTTTGGTAAGAGATAACGTCTATCCATGACCATTGCAGCGATAAACAGAACTTTAAGTAGCATGCATGGTGGTAGAGTACTTTCTAGTACCCGGCTTGCTAGCTACCACAGTCAAAGTTGAAAGTCTGCCGCCAAGCATCTAACAGTGTGTTCCGGCAACCTCAATTGAGAGCCAGTACCATTCCAAACAAAGTGTGCTTTACCATCTTCGACTACACAGTCACTTAACATCAGTTGAGCTATGGTCAAACAACTAGCCTGTCAACCATAAAAAACACAGTCCAGAGCATCGCTGTTTTGACGATCATTACTTTAAGACATTACATGGTTAGTCTCAACAGCCCAATTTCGTTATCTGAACCCTTCGAACCGGAACACAGTAATGTTAACACACTACTGCTTGACGAGAGAATATCTAGTGCTGCGGTGGTACCTACACATACTAAGAAGTTCTACCACCAAGTTTTATCGTAAAGCTCTAGAAGTAAGGAAATTTCCTATAACACATACTTTCACCGACTGGGCTATAATGTTAAATGCCTATGTTCTTACCAATAGGCCCATCCCTTAACTTAGAACAAAAGTCTCGTATCAAAGCCTCACTTAGAACGGTACATAAACACGACCAAAATTAGGTCTCCCGTCCAAAAATATGTAACTACCCTCAGTAAAGTTTAAGTAGTACGCAGGGAACAAAGCGCGTCATGTTATACGACACATTTAGGTATTCATACAACCGAATAAAAAAAGAATAAAGAAACACATCCACCGGTATTTTCATGTGATGAGTTGAGATAGAGGCAATCGCTCGAATAGAAAAAAAGAGCGAATAATCGCTCTGAAGATAGTGTACGTAATAAGACCACAATACTATATTGTAATATAGTACTGTGGTCTTATTACAAAAAGCTAATTCTTCCAGGCAACTTATAGATGAGAAAAATTCAATAACAAGTGAAGTGGTCTACATGGCTTTATTCTTTCGTGGCCATTGTTGTAAAAAATGACGCTTAGATAAGCGTATTTTTTTAATTTATCAGAAAATGAATACGTATTCATTGATGTCTAATCTTTATATGTTCTAAAGTTTTTGTCATTTATATCATCTTTAGTTACAGTCAAAGTCCAGTCTTGGTCTAGTCCTGTCCGTGCCGGCGAGTATAGTTTGGCGACTTTACGATAAGATTTGATGGAGTTTTGGAAGCAACACGAAAAGACATAGGCTGTATTTCTGAAGGTTTTTTTACTCTGCATTCATTCTGTTTAAGGGCCGTCTTTAGGGTTGCCATATTGGACCGCTTTGTGGGTAAAATGCTCATCCGGTTAGTGTTTTTTCGGGAAAATATTTTTGTAAAGGTTTATCTGGCGACTGAATTATGTTTTACAGGAATCTGTTTCAAAAATATTTCCGAGGACGTCGACTGGTAAAGGACATCTGTCTTTGTGTAGGGTATTTTTTTTGGTTATTTAAAATGGATTTGTTTTTAAAATGTCAATTTTCTTTTTTTTAATACGTAATAGTACTTTTTTAGGTACGTAATAACTGATAATAACTGATGTTAAGGAACGATGTGGTCTGAGATGGAACACGCTTACCTAGAAGGAATCTGTTTACTCTTGATTTGGAAAGATCCAATTACTAGGTACTACTAATATTTTACTTGGTCTCTTTAGCATGTAATCGTCCAGGTAAGTACCACCGCAGTAGTATCAGATATTCTGCCGTCAATCAGTAGGGTGTAAACATTACTGTGTTACTGCTGGAAGGGTACTGAAGCTAGTACAAAGGTATTGAAGCTAACCATCAAATATTACATCGCAGCGATGCCCTGGGTATAATTTTGACGTGAATATGTAATGTTTTTAAAGGTTTCATATTTAAGGGTTTTAATTCAGAAAACTGAAGATTACAAAATCGGATACAGTTTGGTGTCGCACGGGGACCGCTGGCGTCAGACATGGGATTGTCTGGCGCTAGTTGCTTTCTGGTCCCCGAGGTGGGTCGTGGCACGTCATGTATAGTATATATAATGTGTCACGACGTGAGGGCTCTCCGCGTGTCCCTCTGAAGAGCTGAGGGCACAGTGGAGGAGCCGAATGGGAGGGGGCTGCGGGTTGGGAGAAGTGCCAGTTTGGCGATCCCTATCCCAGCGGCCAAAGCGGCAGGCGACGGGGCTACTAATCTGACCCGTCGCACGGAGACCACGGGCGTCTGGACGTAGGGCCGTCCGACGCCCATTTGCTGGTTAGGTCTCCGATGTGGATCACGATGTGTTCGGTGTTCTGACACATCGTCATCGTGGCGGGGTGAGCTTGGGCTCCCCGAGGCGGGTCCGCGAGGACAATGCGCTGTCGAGGCCGCGGAAGAGTGCGAAATCGTGCCCGTAGCCTCGACACAAAGCGCCGAGGTGGAATACTCCAGGGTTTTTAGTGGGTAGGCCGTCATTAGGACGGAGAGTCCCACATAACCACTGTGCCCGCCCCAGGGCCGGTGGTATACATTAAGTATTTTCTCTGCACAACAAAAAAAAAAGTCTTTAGGCATGAAAATCCGCAGGACTTCTTTGTGTTCAAAAATGTACACGTTGTGTAAGGGTACATCTTGCTCCAAGCCATCCACATGTGCTCATCGGTGCCCTGCTGAACAACAAACGAGGATGTGGCGAACCGAGTAATGGCGGTATTATCCACAATTAGGAGGAAATGCCATCCGGATTGATGCACCTCCGAAGCTGGCTGACAATGGGGACCTAACGGTCGTGGCGACCTCTGCAATTGGTCAGCCTTCGACGGAATCTAATCTAACTAAACTCAATCAAGCATTATCAAGAAAACGATTATGCTTCGTTTTTTACGATCGATATTGTCACAGATATTATGACAAAATTAAATAAATATCCTAGGACATTTCACGCAGCCTCAAAGTAAGTAAAGCTTGTACTATAGGAAACAGATAACTGATAGAATACTTACTTACTTTTTCATATATATATACAGTACCTGGTTGACCGAGCATTGCTCAGCTGAAAACATGGATAAAACGACGTTTTCTGAAAATGAAACCTAGCTAGATCGATTTTTCGCCCCCGAAACCCCATTGGATACAAAAGTTCACGAAAATCGTTGGAGCCGTTTCCGAGATTCAGAATATATATATATATACAAGAATTGCTCGTTTAAAGATATAGAATATATAACACCCAGACACAGAACAAACGTTTATCATCACATAAATGTTTGTCTTAGTGGGAACCGAACCAACAGCTCTTGAAGCAGATATTCTACCAAATGAGTTAACAAGGCAGTTAAAATTAAATAACGGAAGCAAGAAGGGTGCCAACTAGGTGCTTCCCTACAACCGTCATATATAATCCGTGCCTGACACAAAAATGCTTCAAGAATACCTAAAAAGCTTAATCGCTTGCACTTTCCAGGGTTTCTAAGACTCTACCAAATAAAAAGTAGAAAGCTGGCAACCCTGCACAAGGCCCTTCTATCTCTCACGGAAGCCGTGAGTGCCAGGGACGCCTTAACGACCACTCGGAAACGGTCGCGCGTCCGCCGATGAGGTGTGGGTCCGCACGCATTAATGCGCGAAAATCTGAGGTGGGTTTTTGGGGCAGATTATTCAGGAAAATACTGTGAATTGTGTTTTTTTTTGCAAGTCGTAAATCTGCGGACGCGACTTTACAAGTACCTACTGTCCTCACGGAAATCGTTGCATAATAGAACTAGTTAGTCGCCCCGAACTGTGACCTCACGACAACAGATTTGTGTCACGTGTGGTATTTATTTTTGTTTAAATAGCTTGCTTTCCAAATTTCATAAAGATCAACATTTCGTAAATAATCGTCGAACAAAATGATAAACTCAAACATTCATACAAAGTACTAGACAACTAAGATTTACAAGACTTATTTAACTTAACAACTTTATATAACAACAGTACCATTTTAATTTAAAACTTTAATTGTTAAATTAGCTTTTATTTCATATGAGTTCTTTAGAACTATTGTTGACAGGTTAGTTGTATGACCTATACAGCTCACCTGATGTTAAGTGACTGTGTGGTCGAAGATGGTAAACACAACTAGCCAGGTATGGACCTAGCTTTCAAGTGAGGCTACCGGAGCACATCGTTAGTTGCTTGGCGGCAGATTTCCAACTTAAGTTAGCCAGCCAGCCGAGTCCTATAAAGTACCCTACCACCACGCTATAAATATCAATAAATAATTTATTTTAAATTTTAATTCATTTTGTTTAAATTTCGAATTTATATTTATAGTTGTATAATACTTAATATGGTATTTTTACATCTCCCCGCACCGGTGCGGGCTCGGGGCACCTTAACTTAATCTGGTTAGCACAAGTGATTTTGGCTTTTTTGATATCACTTATCTCCAATTAAGTTATCAACTAGGAGTAATGAATGAATTCGCTTAACTGTTTCAAATATAGACAATTATATTACGATATAGTTGTTTCAAATATAGACAATTATATTACGATATAGTTGTTTCAAATATAGACAATTACATTTACATAATATTATAAATGTGAAAGTTTGGATGGATGGACGTTTGTTACTCAATCACGCCAGGATGGCTGCACGGATCTGGATGAAATTTTGCATGTAGATACTTTAGGCCCTGCAATAAAACATAGGATACTTTTCATCATCATCATCATCATCCATCACCACGCGGGTAAAACCGCGGGGCGCAGCTAGTTTAATATATATAATATAACTAGCTTACGCCCGCGACATCGTACGCGCTGACTTTAGAATTGAGTTCAAAGATAAATTATATATTATATAGAATTAATCAAAATCCTTTCTTAGCGGATGCCTACGTCATAACCTGCATGCCAAATTTCAGCCCGATCCGTCCAGTGGTTTGGGCTGTGCGTTGATAGATCACTATGTCAGTCAGTCAGTCAGTCAGTCAGTCAGTCACCTTTGAGTTATATATATTTAGAAGATTGTTTCAAAGATAGACTAGAATGCTTTCAATCATTTACCCATCTATCACGCTGAACGAATATCCATTATACTCTAGAATATCCTGGAATATTCCAGTATAATGCACCTCGGAAACCCCGTGACGGTACTGTCTAGCAAACACTATACCACGACTCAATTTCACAACGCAAACACCATTCTGCACTCGTGTGCATTACGCTTTATTATCCATGAGATATTTATCCTACAGCCTTGGCTTAGTGCAAATATGCAGATGGATTTTGGAGTTACATTGTGACGGAGAAATGTAGGAGTTATGTATGCATTAACAGATATACATGATTGTAAGATTGGACTGTACTAAGCCTATTGAGGCTCTGGAGTCAATCGAGAGGCGTGCTAGGAGGCTAATAGGTGACACACTCTGGCCACGTCTCAGTTGCAGAGCCTTGAGCACCGACGTAAAGTCGCTTGTTTGTCTGTTTTCTATCGGATACATTTCGGAGAGTTTGCCTTGGAATTGCATAATTTGGTTCCACCTGCCCCTTTTTATTTCCGGGCGGCTAAACAGACACGGCCAAGGCGCCATCCTTACATGGTGAACATTCCCCACATACGGACTAAACGCTTCGATTCCACATTCTTAATACGTACAGCGATGTGGAACTCTCTGCCGGCGTCTGTTTTTCCTGTGAAGTACAACTAGGGTGTCTTCAAGTCCAGAGTAAATAGGTTTTTTCTAGGTAAGCGTACTTTATCTTAGACTACATCCTGCTAAACATCAGGCAGGGCGTGGTCAAACGTAAACCTATACTTAGAATCTGCTTTATTACTCAAAGTTCTGTGTACTGCTGCAATAGTCATAAGCATGCATTATCTCTTACCATCAGGAGACCGTCTAGTTCGTCTCATTACTTTTACTTAAACATTGTCTGCCTCGTAAGAAATAATTGGTTTAACGTCTTTTATTCATGTTCTACGTAATTTATTGCAATATATAGTATCAATCGGGCTTCTAAATTTAGTGATTAAGAAGTTTGGACAAGTTTTACTATTTGTATTAAAGATATAATTAACCAATTAATAAAATAGATAAATAATTTAAAAAAAACAAAGGACATTACACACAGCGCCATCTGACCAAAAACTAAGCAAAACTCGTACTATGGAAGTCAGATAACTGATAGCATACTTTTTTTTTTGGAAATACATACTTATAACACATACGGAACACTCAGACACAGAACAAACATTTTGTTTATACCACAAAGTGGGAATCGAACCCACGCCCTACAGCTCTTAAGGCAAATATTCTACCAATGAGCCAACAGGTCTGTCAATTGAGAGTAAAACATCCAATGAACTGAATAATTATACATCCTCATAATTTATTTGGCAAGTTAAATACATGTTTAATTTCGCCAAACCGATTATGCTCGAATAACCGACAATTATTGCTATCTAAATTGCATATTCAATTGAAATTCAATTAACAATAAGCAATTGCGTCACATCGCTTTATAGACTGCATCACTATCCCACACCTGGGACATAAGTGATAGTAGGCGGTCGATACTTCGAACAACGTTTTGAGAATAATTTAAGAGAACGTACGCTGTACCAACATTCAAACAAAAAAATCGGGACGTACGTACATATATTTTTTAATACTAACAAGTTCAATGTTTCAAGTCCTCGACGTAATTAGTTCTTTGATCTTTTAGCTATCGACTGGTTTTATTAAATTGTGGATAATAGATGTAGTAACTAGCTGTATCCCCCGGTTTTGTTATCATCAGTTTTCTGAATTGTCTCTATATATGAAAGCAAGTTTCAACTTACCAACCAAGGATTAACTTACATTTATGCGAAACAATGAAAATGAAATGTTTTTATTTCTTTAGCCAAGGTTCCACTTAACATGAGATAGCTTGAGACTACACGGTACGGTTTAAGAATATTTATAAATCACTTATGAAATTGTGGTAAGTATTAAAACACCCCGTCTCAGAAGATTCCACGCTTCTACTCGTATATACACATGTCATTGTATCTGTTTTTTAGAGTTCCGTACCCAAAGGCTAAAACGGGACCCTATTACTAAGACTCCGCTGTCCGTCAGTCTGTCTGTCTGTCCGTCTGTCACCAGGCTGTATCTCATGAACCGTGATAGTTAGACAGTTGAAATTTTCACAGATGATGTATTTCTGTTGCCACTATACGAACAAATAAAAAAAAACAGAATAAAAAATATTTAAGTGGTTCCATACCACAGACATGATTTTTTGCGGTTTTTGTAGAATACCTATATAATGGTACGGAACCCTTCGTGTGCGAGGCCGACTCGCACTTGGCCGGTTTTTTTTTTAAAGTAAAAGTAATGAGACGATCAAAACGCTTTTCTGATGGCAAGATATAAAGCATATCCATTGCAGCGATACACAAAACTTTGAGTATCAAAACAAAGTCCAAGCCATCGCTGCTTTGACGCTCATCGATTGTTAGTCTCAACAGCCCTATAATTTCGCTAGCTGCAGTATCCTAACTAAGTAGATACGTGCTAAAGCTTTAACGGTTTTTCACTCCCGTTTTCTAGTACTTTTTTTTGTGAAAGTAATGAGTCGATCAAAACGTTCTCTTGATGGTAAGAGATATGTCCATAACCATTGCAGCGATACACAGAACTTTAACTAAACAAAATCCAAGACATCGCTGCTAGCGCTTATTACTTTGAGACATTCGATGGTTAGTCTCAACAGCCCTGTAATTTCGCTAGCTGCAGTACCCTAAGAAATAAGTAGATACGTGCCAAAGCTTCAAAGGTGTTTCACCCCAGTTTTGTATTACTTACCTATTCACTATGTAAGATACATTACTGCATAATAAAATCAATATTGCCTATTAAATGTTATGCCATCATTAAACTTCCCGGGTTTTACGATCGCGCTTTGTTTACATACGTCTGTATGTGCTTGTACTTTATGTACGCGTCTTAATGTCTTTCTTTTATTCAAATTTTATATCAGAAGAGTTACCTGTCTGTCGTTTGAGTTTATTGGTGTTTCAAGGATCATTGCTTTGTCCCAGATGAAATTAACGTGAATTCACTGCACACGTGGAAGTTATCTCTTTAACAAAGTTCAAACTCAATTAATAAGTTGAAGACACTTTAATCAGTGGCGGATCTAGAATTGTCATTTGGGAGGGGCTTGACCCTGATGAGGGTAGGTTTTAGCAAAATGAACAAAGAACACATTATTTTCACGATTCGCTTGTTCAGAAAAGGCTCCAAAGCCTGGAACATCGACGCAAAGTTGCTTGTCTGTCGGTTTTCTACCGGATACACTTTGGAGAGTGCGCTTCAGATCTGCATGACCTAATTCCACCTTGCCCTTTCTTTTATCGGACAGCCAGAAGCTTTAAGAAGCGGCACCGCTTCATGGTGAATATTCCAACAACTTGAACTAAGCGGTTTGGTTCCACCTTCTTCATACGAACCGCTAAACATTGGAATTCGCTGCCCGAGTGGGTGTTCCCCGATAGGTACAATCTGGGTGCCTTCAAGTCGCGAGTAAATCGGTTTCTTCTAGACGTGCGTGCTCCATCGTAGACCGCAACTTCGCTTATCATCAGGCGAGGTGGTGGTCAAACGCAAGCCTATTCGTTATATTAATGCATTACAAGCTTCAAGTATAACTTTTTACGAGTTTTCAATTTTTCATGTTTTTAGATGCTTTCGATCTTAGGGCCCTTTAAACTCCCCGTAAAATGTTAATAGACCGTAATCCCTGGGTCCACAGTAGAAGTCCAGCGTTGTGAGATTCAGCGACTATCTAATATTATAGAACAAGATTTAGACACAAATGCGCACATAAGGCAAACCGCATCGAAAAAAAATCTTTTGACTATCATTTTAATTTAAATCAAAATACTTATTTGTAACTTTAAACGATAATGGCCTCCTTCATATCTCCAATAAAACTTCTAACAGCAATAACATTGTGTTTCCTCGCAAAAACCATGAAAGTTACAAAGATTATAAAACATAGGGCAAACCTCATTCTCCACGACCGATTGGACGCGGCCAGGAATAATGTCATCATTTGTCAAAGTCGGTAATAAAAAGCGAAAAAATATATCCCTTATTTCGTCTAAACGGGCAACCTTTTGTGAAAACATGTTGGCAAGAATAAGATCTTCTACAGCGTCGTCTGTCAATAATATTCACTAGATGGCGCTCTACTTCTTTGTTGTTTTCGACATCGCACATTTCATATTTTCCATTGTGTAGTATTTCGATATTTGTATTTGATGAAAATTCAACTACAATATACAAGTCAGTCACACAGACCAAGTCCGGGTCAAGTATTTTCGTTTCTGAACAATCTTGTAACCGACTTCTAAAAAGGACTTTTTTTGGTATCTAAGAATCCTGTCCTTTATAAATAAATTATTTTATTTTGATATATCATATTTTCAGCTTAGTCCTATAAAAAATGTCAAACAAGTAAACGAAATTGCGTGTTTTGCTTTCCTGTGACTTTTCAATGATGTTTACGGTAACTAAATTAATAATAATAATAAATTTATTTATTTAGATCATGACCATTGCTACGATACCAAGAACATCGAGTAACAAAACAAACTCCAGGGCATCGCTGCTTTGGCGCTCATTGCTTTGAGACTTTCGATGGTTAGTCTCAACAACCCTGTAATTTCGCTAACTGCAGTAAGTACCCTTCAAAGTAATGTTTTAATACTACTGCGTAGTACTACCTAACCTAACCTAACCTATATATTTAAATGAACCAAACAGAACATTTTCAAATTCATCATTCTGAAAAATCCTTTGTAATAGATAAGAATTTTACAGTATTCTGTATAAAAATCCCGCATATTTCTACGAAAAAAAATTGCTCGTGTACCTAGTCCCCGTCGAAATTTATATTTTGGAAGTTGAAATGGACATTATGAAATGACAATGAGGAGATAAAGAAGACAATCTTTTTTCCGGATCATTCGTTTTACGTTTGTAAATTGATGTAACAAAACGCGTTTATCATTCCCATATTTACATCGTGGAAAAATTTTACTTTAGTTATTTTCTCGATGTTTTTATTGTTTTTAGGTTATGCTTTAACAATGTCTACATTAATGCTTACTTGATGTTTCTAAAATATTTATTTGCTAAAATAACACTATAAAGTTTCGTATTAATCTATGCCTATGCCTGTGCCTGTGCCTATGCCTGTACCCGTGCCGGTGCCCGTGCTGGTGCCCGTGCCCGTGCCCATACCCGTGCCCGTGCCCGTGCCCGTGCCCATACCCGTGCCCGTGCCCGTGCCCGTGCCGATGCCGATGCCCGTGCCCGTGCTCGTGCCTGTACTAAACTGTCGAACCTTACATACTTATGCACTTATACAAAAAACCCGGGTGAAATAGAGAACCCTCTTTTTTTTATTCTATTAAAAAGCTAACACCACCGATAGTAATAACTTCAAGCACAACATAAATAGCAGTACACGTGGCTGCATCTAATATTCGTGTAATAAAACAGAGACTGTATGCAGTTTGTGAAGTAAACTCAGGTGATTAGATGTATGTGTGTGCACTTGAACAAACAAGTGCTACGTTGTATTGGGGATTCTTGTCTCTGTCTCCATGTGCTAAGGATGCACTAACATCTGGATAGGAGCCTCGCGCAAATAAGAGAACAATGCCTAAAAAAAGATATTTCCATTACTCATACTCGGAAAATAGGTCTGAAGTTGCCTGAGGAGCGGGTTGAAAGTAATACTTTTCAACCCTATGGAGAATCATTTTCAACTGACAGCTGTCAAATTATTTTTAAAAAAAAAACTAGTTCTATTTTCACATTTCTATTGAACCATGTTCCATTCTATACAGCCACTCAATTACAGCGCGATGTAAAATTGGAATAACATAAAGTATTAATTAAAGTTTTTTTTTTAATGACTATTATAATTTACTTTCAACTATTTCTTTAAAATAACATAGATTTGGGCAAAATTATACGATGAAAATGAAAAATAATGGCTGAAAAGCAGGCCACATTAAAAAAAAAGGCAATCCGATCTTCATTTGTTTTTTTTTTTTCGTTTCTTCATTTAATTAATGTTTTTATTTTTACTTTCCTTGTATTCTTAATGAAAAGCATAGTGTTTACGTCGGGGTAAAGACTTATTTAGCCCCTCGAACTATAGGCCAAACCACGTCTTGGGTCTAAATAAGTCATTTTCACTCCTAGGGTAACAATGTACTATTTTACACCTTACACCTAGTTTTTTCTACCTTGAATACGTTCCATCTTAAAGCTACCTGAAAAACAATGCTTTTAGCGATAATAATAACAAATAGTAAACATCGTAGGTTATTTACACACAGTGCCATCTGAACCCGAACTAAGCAAAGCTTATAGGTACTTTAAAAGTCAAATAACTGATAGTAAAGATAGAAAAAAAAAGTATTTATGTATTCTATCAGTTGTCTGAATTCCATCACACAAGCTCTGCTTAGTTTGGGGTCAGATGGCGCTGTGTGTATTGTGTCCTACAATATTATTATATTAAAATACTTATAATACATACAGAACACTCAGACACAGAATAAACATTAATTTTGTTTATTAGCACAAATTGTTTGCCCTGGGTGGAAATCAAACTCACCCTACAGCTCTTAAAACAGATATAATACCAATCAGCCAACAGGGCTGTCAAGAAAGTCGATAAGGTAGCCATCTGTTATTACGCTAATATTATAAAGTTAGTGTGTGTGAAGCGTAAATAAGTAACAACTTCTTCACGCTCAAACGGCTGAACCAATTTTGATGAAATTTGGTATGGTAGACACCCAGGATTATCACATATAATAATTATTTTCTATCTCGAAACTGTAAGGTGCAACTAGTGTTTCACAAACCTATTTCTCTACTATATTTATAATCTTTGATGTGGACAATAGAGTGTGAACTAATCAACATAACTTGATAAGGCATGAGAGGTCTCATCCAGTAGTCACCATATCCTTGATGTAAAGCAATGTTTAGATTGCTGGAGTAAAGCAAATATAGTCGAAGCGACGCAAGCTCGAGAGACGGTGTGTATGTACGTTATGAGCTTAACGTTACAAGCAACGACCACACAAGAAATAGACATCTAATTTTTTACATAGATAATTTTATGATAAAAATATGACATTTAAAAATAATTTAAACTTTGACTTTTAAAAATTGTATTTTTTTTTTTATGCCTTAGGTAGTAATCAAGCTGACGGATTTCCTGGTGGTAAGTAATCACCATCGCCTATCACATCATCAGCCATAGGTCGTCCACTGCTGGACATAGGCCTCCTCCTGGGGGGGGTTTTGCCAATACTCGCCACGCTTGGCATGTGGGTTGGCGAGCGCAGTTAGGTGTGATTGTTCAAGGAAGACGCTGCTGCCCATCTTCCAGATTACATCCCTTAACCGACTCTTACGGCAACCACGGGTAGAGAGGGTGGGGTACTATTCTTACGCCGGCACCACCACGGCACCGTCCCCTATGGATACCTGCAATACCAGGGGTACTACAAATACGTTGCCGACCTTTTAAGATTCTATTAACACGCCTTTTGAAGAGCCCAATGTTGTAACTCCGCGGGAATACGGAAGAAGGAAGATCCAATTTGCAAGTGTATGGCAAAAAGGATCGCGTGAATCGCACAGTGTGCGATTTCCATAAATCAATTATGCTTAGATGAGCTTTTAAACGATGGCGGCTAGTGCGGTGATAGAACCGTGACGCGCGTTTTATATGATAAAAATATGACATTTGATTAAAAAATTAAATTGTGTCTTTCAAAAATAGTAAATTTATGATAAAAATATGACATTTAAAAAATCTTAAAATTTGACTTTTAAAATAATGCCTCCTCCCTTCTAAACGTTGCTGTGCCCAGGGACCATATTTGACTACTACTTTGTATTTATAACATCTTGTACTGTAACAAATGTGTAATTGTGTAACAAATAAATTATGTATATAGTAATCAGAAGTAGGTATTGGGTGTCTATCTACTGATATCGGTGGCAATTACAACTTATGTCATGGCTGTGTAAGTGTGTATATGCCCTTAGAAGCTTAGCACGTGGAATTATTCGTACTCTTAAGGATTAAAGACAAAATTGGGAGTGAAACCGTGACGTCTTTCCAGATATTCAATTCATTCGAAATGTTTCGTAACGTAGTTTAACTATTCGTTTTATTTACAAAATACTTGCAACAGGCCTTGTATATTTAGTATTTTTTTGTCCCGAATAAGCCCAAACTCGACAGAATTAGGTACTAACATATAGACAAGATAGAGATGCGTGCCATGGGATTTGAACCCAGGTCCTCCAGATTTGAATTCAGACGGTCTCCCATTTCCAATTTCACAGTCTCAGTCATAATTCAAGACAAACAACTAGTCTTAACTTCTACATCGACCGCCTAATCCAGAAATCACCATTGCTCTCGCCTCTTTACCCAAAGTACCAAACCACAAACTTATCTATCAAAACGACAAAATATCGAATCTAAAACTTTCTAATGCTAACTGTCAGATTTGCTAAAGAGACCCCGATAGTGGCGCCGCCATTCAAGTATATAAATGTGTTGGTCCAAAGTACGTCGAGTTAAACCGCGTAGAAAGAACAACAATCAGCAGCCTTTGAGAAACTTTTCTATGGAAAAACAAGACTCGTTGGCGCGAAAAGAAAATAAAGCAATCAGTTATACGATTGTTTGTTTTTGATAAAAACTGTTTGCTAGCTCTGTAGTTAAATAAGATGATGCGGTGCAAAAGTAGATGGAAAATTATAAGAAGTATATTGCTAGGGCGTCTTCTCACTGGACGATTTTCAGTCAACTATTAGGTTTACTTGGTGGTAGATCTCCTTAGCAGAAGGTATTTTAGGTAGGTACCACCGCAATACCAGATATTCTGCAATATGTAAACATTACTGTGCTTCGGTTTGAAGGGCAAGCAGCTAGCGAAATTACAGGCCTGTTGAGACCAATCATCGAAAGTCTCAAAGTAATGAACGCCAAAGCAGCGATGCCCTGGACTTTGTTTTGCTACTTAAAGTTCTATCGCTGCAATAGTCATGGACAGACGTTATCTGTTACCATAAGGAGAGCGTCTCGTACGACTCATTATTTTTACATTAAAAAAAATTTGGAAGCTATTGGGTTATTAAAAAGACGGCTGCTCGTAAAAGCAGCTAAATAACTTCACAGCATTTTAGTGTTTAATGATACCATACGTGTACTGATGGAAACTCCGTCACAAGAGTAGGTTTTAAGGTTGCCAGGCAAGGTGTCTGACATCGACGCTAAGTTGCATGTCTGTCAGTTTTCTACCGGATCCATGGAGAGTGCGGTTCAGATATGCATGGCCTAATTTCACCTTTCCATTCTTTTATAGGAGAGCCAGTACCTTTAAAAAGCAGCACCGTTTTGTGTGTTATTCATCATCACCATCATCAGCCATAGGACGTCCACTGCTGGACATAGGCCTCCTCCTAGGAAGGGGTTTTGCCAATACTCGCCACGCTTGGCAGGCGGGTTGGCGAGCGCAGTTAGGTATGATTGTTCAAGGAAAACGCTGCTGCCCATCTTCCGGATTACATCGCTTAGCTGACTCTTACGGCAACCACGGGTAGAGAGGGTAGGGTACTATTCTTACGCCGGAACCCCAACGGCAAAATTGTGTGTTATTAAATCACACTAATATTATAAAGGCGAAAGTTTGTGTGTGTGTTTGTGTGTTTGTTACTTCTTCACTCTCAATCGACTGGACGAATTTTAATAAAATTTGCTATGAAGATATCTGATAACCTGGATTAACCTGATAACCTGGATTAATACATACGCTACTTTTTATCCCGAAAAAAATAAGCAGGTAACACCACGTGACGCAGTTAGTAAAAAAAAACATTCATTAAAATTGTCACATAATTTTGCTTCTGAGTTTTAATTTAATCTGAATAAGAAAGCACCGTTTAACACTGACATGACACTGATCTGCGGTAAGTCGCCTCCATTTTCCAGCCGAGTCAGAATCCCCGACGAGGCGCAAAGAAATTTACATTTTAATCCTGTTTGAAAGTGTCGCGATACTGTTCACCGTCTGTTCGCAACTCGCCAACTTTTTACATAATGAACAGCCGAAGAGTTTACTGGGATCCAGTCTGTGTTTATTGGTTGAAGACCTCTAAACAGCTTATCTTTATTAGATACTATCTTTTGTCGACGATTTCGATACTTTGACGTTAGAATTGACGCTAGAGAATTTGATTTATAAGACAAACGAGACGCTCACCTGGTGGTAAGAGATAACGCCTGTCCATGGCCATTGCAGCGATACACAGAAGTGACTAACAAAAGTTCAGGACATCGCTGCTTTGGCGCTCATTACTATGAGACATTCGATGGTTAGTCTTAACAGCCCTGTAATTTCTCTATCTGCAGTATCCTTCATATCGAAGGAAGACTCAAAGCTAAGGAGATCGTCTACCAAGTCATATTTATGTATGTAAACCTGAACATATCCTTACCTTATTTTTCATCATTATTATCAGACCCTATTTTCTACTTGTTCTTAAATTCTTAAGGTTGGCTGGAAGAGATAGCTTTTAGTTCTAAGGCCGGCAATTATTACACAAGTTTTAACGTTTATATTTGTTTATCTTAAAATGTCGGCAACGTATTTGTTGTGCCCCTGGTATTGCAGATATCCATAGGTGACGGTGCCATTTGAACAGACTGGACGTCGGTAGTTACAACAGGCTGCTGTCCGGACCCTGTTCTGAAGCAGCCAGGGAACTTATCAATTATGTGAGTCGCCTCAAGTGATCTACTTTGATTTTTAGTATGTATGCAGGGGAGTGAATGTGTGTATGAGAGAGTGTGTATAAGTATGTGTTGTGTCTAGATATTATTTTATTAATTTTTACTTATAAGAAATACTTTAGAAAATACGATGGGACTGCCATGTGCATGTCACAAAAGTCCCTTAAATAAATTGGAATAAAAAAAAAATTAAAAAAATAGGTGACGGTGATTGCTTACCAACAGGCAAAATTGTTATAAATCACGTCCATTTTTCTATGAAGATTTTTGTTAAGTAAGCTGTCTGCCGTAATGCAGGAGTTAATCCTAACTCAGCAACAGACATACATTTGTGTATATATGAAAATTAGAAAATTAATAAAAATTATAATAGATTTCTTTGTAAATTGTAATAAAACAAATAGTAATCAATTGTAATTGTAGTTGTACATCTACTCCAGGAGGCTCATATGAACAAAGAGTTGTTTAATTTCAAAATGTAATCTAATAATGAAATAGAGCAAATTTCATGAAAGAAAAAACCGTTTGTTTAATTGCCCCTGTGGCATAAATATAAATTATGTATCTATCTATCAAGTCACCCTTTTAAGCGCACACACACACAAACACACACTCATTCACACACACATACACGAAGGATCTGACTACGATAGAGCACGCCTAGAAATCTAAAAAAAAACTGATGCATTTCCGACTTAACAAACTTTAACAAAGTTACAAATTGAAATGTAACCAGATACCTAACAGATAAACTTCCATCTGGAGGGCGATTCGAGCGCAAAACGTTCACGTTATATTTCTATTTGAGTGCAAGAGAGTAACGTCTTGACATAAAACACACTTCCTACGCAGCAGGGCCACGAGTGCTTAGTTACTACGTCTTACTGCAATGGGGAATGAAGCTTAGAAAGGAGGATGCGGTGCTTTCGTAACTGCTATAATATTTTCAACAGTATGGCAACATTTTCAGAATTCTTGGTCTCTCTCTCTACGACTCTAAATATTGGCTAAGGCTCAAAAAAGCTTGGGTGAGGCAGTACTTCAAACCAGAACAGCTGCTTAGTTTGTATAAAGCGCAAGTAAGGTCGTATGGAGTACTGCTCTCACCTATGGGACGGCTCTACCAAGTATCAGCTTGATGCTCTGAAGTCGATCGAGAAGCGTGCTAGGAGGCTAATAGATGACAACATTCTGGCCACGTCTCAGTTGCAAAGCCTTGAGCACCGACGTAAAGTCGCATGTTTATCTGTCTTCTATCGGATACATTTCGGAGAGTGTGCCTTGGAATTGCACAATTTGGTTCCACTTGCCCCTTTCTATTACCGGACGGCTAGGCAGACACGGCCTAAGCGCCATCCATACATGGTGGACATTCCCCACGTACGGACTAAAGGCTTCGATTCCACATTCTTAATACGTACAGCAAGGATGTGGAACGGGTGTCTTCAAATCCAGAGTAAACAGGTTTTTTTCTAAGTAAGCGTGCGTCTTCTTAGACTGCATCCTGCTTAACATCAGACAGGGCGTGGTCAAACGCAAACCTATTTCGTATAAAAAAGAGTCTTTTTTGTAACACATACATGTATGTTTCGCTAGCCTACTTAAGAGTCAGTTCCATTTCAGACAAAGAAATTTTACTATCATCGGCCACACCAGCTAGGTTAGGTGGTTGACCACACCTCACCTGGTGTGACGGCATAGTCGAAGATAGTAAACACACCTAATTTGAAATGGAACTGGCTTTTAAGTGAGGCTGCCAAAACACACTGTTAGGTGCTTGGCGGCAGATTTTCAAACTGAAGATGGTAGCTAGCCAGCGGAGTTATAAAAAGCTGTAGCTAAGTACCTGGAAGCTGTACTGTTAAATTCCACCTTACAAGGCTGTATCACAGATATTCCCCGAATTTCTCGTAAGTGCCAGACTGGATGTTTGACCACAGCTTACCTTATATAGTCAATAGATAGGCACACCTAGCCTACAAGAATGTATATAATACTTACATTCTTACTACCCGTACGAAGCCAGGGCGGGTCAGTAGTATATATATAAATATGTACATGTCAACTGATATAGCACCCCTCTTTTATAACAAAGCCACAAAGCCTACTATAAGGTGGCTCATTACGTGGTAGACAGGAATATATGGTTGTAGTAGCTTCTCTCTGCACTTGCATCCCCCTGGCTAAGTGACAGTTGTAGTAAGCATAATGTATTAATATCTATAACTGTAAACTGTATAAACTGTAACCTAATATGAAAAGATCCACAAAAACAAATGTAATTACGAGCCGGTGGTAGATTAAAAATGGTAACTTATCGTTCATAAGTGCCTTACCGGGGCCTAAACTGAATAAACGACATTTTGATTTTTTGCGTATTTTTATTTTATTTTTTATTTTGGGGGTACCAAAATGAACCTGGCTATCAAACGAGGCTTCCGGAATACAACGTTAGGTTTATAAAACAACCTCCATTGCTTCTTACTCCACGACAGCGTAGAGCTGCTCACATTCTCTGCTGCGGTATAACCTTTGCAGATAAATTGAAGCCTTGTTATCCTCACAGAGCCACTGCAGTCTTGGTACAGCTTACTGTAGATTACATTACGAACAATTGTTCTCTTAGTGTCAATTTATTTATACGTATATGCTAATGTAATCACCTAGCAGTATGAAATATACTATGACCACCTTGAACTTCTAGGGTTAACCCCCCAACATTTAACTTTGGGTCCTACCTGGATTCAGGAGCTAAATTAGCTGGGAAAAAACTGGGCTTGCGTAAGGTTAGGCGATATTTCACACCGGGGCAGCTGCTTGCATTGTACCAAGTACAAGTCCGGTCGTGTGTGGAATATTGCTGCCACCTTTGGGACGGTTCTGCCAAGTACCAACTTCAAGCTCTTGATTCGGTAAAGCGGCGAGCTGTTCGACTTATTGGTGATGAAAACTTGGTAGCAAAAAAACTTTTAAGCCTTGAACACCGCCGGAAGGTAGCAAATCCGTAAATTTTCTACAGGATTCATTTCGGAGAATGTGCTACTGAGCTGTACGACCGTACTTCCATCCCCTTTTTACTACAGGATAAATACAAGTAGAAAGACGGCCCACTACCACCCATACATAGTGGAATTTCCTTGGGTACGTACCAAAGGTTTTGACTCTACGTTTCTCATCCGTACGGCCAAGGAATGGAACAAGCTGCCGGCTTCCTTGTTTCCTGAGAGATATAATCTAGATCTTTTAAAGGCCAGAGTGAATAGGTATCTTCTAAGTCTGCGTGCTTTATCTTCGACCACATCCTCGCTTACCATCAGGCGTGGTCAAACGCGGACTTACCCGTCTTAAAAACTTTACGACCTATTCCCATACCTAACAAATATAGGAACATTAAAAAATTCATAAAAATCAGTCAAACCTTTTCGGAGTGCGACCACAAACACCGTGACACGAGTTTTTTATACATATAGATATATGCTGAAGTTTCGGCAACCTAGTTGGGAGACCGTCTGGTTACCAATATGAAGGTCCTAGGTTCGAATCCCACGGCACGCACCACTGTTTTTTCTTAGTCATGTGCGTATTGCCGATGGCTTCAAACTGTGAAGGGAAACTACGTGAGAAAACCTACATGTCCGAGTTCATGAACAAAAATCTGGAAGATGTGTAAAGTCTACCAACCCGCATTCGGCCAGCGTGGTGGACTACGGCCTTACCTTTCTCACAACAAGTAAAATTTTAACAAAAATAAACCGACTTCATATGATTTTCTCATGGATGCCATTGTTAGAACTGGACCAAATTGGAAATTAGAAATGGGACTACACGGGAAGCACCAGCTTTCAAATAAAAAAAGATACATCAAAATCGGTTCACCCAGTCGAAAGTTCTGAGGTAACAAACATTTTTAAAAAACCAGTCTAATTGAGTACCTCCTCCTTTTTTGAAGTCGGCTAATGAAAAGAGGCTGATTCAGAGATATGCTAATAACTTTATATTATTTCGTCTCGTTTGGCCTCGCCTGACGTAGACCTATGCCAAGCGACAACTAAACAAAATGACATTTAATCAAGAAATAAATCACACTTTGAGATAATTATACATTGAAATAAAGTCATCACTCCACCGAGTCTCAGAGCGTCCTATCTAGGTTTGCGAATACGCGATCTCCACACTAGAACATATCTACCCCAACGGTTACCGGTCGGTCGGTACTTGCATACTTTTGTATAAGTCATCATCATCATTATGTCAGCCGTAGGACGTCCACTGCTGGACATAGGCCTCCCCCATTAACTTTCATAAAGACCGGTTGGAAGCGGCTCGCATCCAGCGCGTTCCTGTGGTCTTTATTAGGTCGTCTGTCCACCTTGTGGGTGGACGTCCTACGCTGAGCTTGCCGGTACGTGGTCTCCACTCCAGAACTTTGCAGCCCCATCGGCCATCAGTTCTGCGTGCTGTGTGCATTGTAAGTACTCTACGCACTGCCACATCAACTTACTAATCCGTTGTAGACTATGTCGGTTACTTTTGTATAAGTAGAGTATTTTAATAGTCGCAAAAACCAAATTACATCTATGCGAAGCCGGGGCGTTTCTCTAGTTAATTAATAAGATTTTATTTATGTTAAAATAGAATCTGACAATATCATGTTTAACAAAAACTTAATGTTTTCAAAGCCTAAACAAATCGTATAAGTCATTTCAAATTGCAACTATTACATGTAGGTATACATTCTTTTATTTTTCACAGCACAAAAAAAAACATTAAATCAAACGATGTCTTTCTAATTCTTAAAGCGCCTAATTGTCTGGTTTAATATCACTAACAGCTTGCATCTCTTGTTTACTACAAATAAAATTAAATAAACAATCCTAACCAACACTACGAGTAGTAAAATCGAGTCAATGCAAGTCCCGTCACAGAATAATTGATTAAAGTACTCCGTCTTTATCTCGGACACAGTACTTTGTAAGGCGCCTACTAATTGAATGAATGGGACTACAGATAGTGAATATTTTAACTGCAATCACTGGATTAAATGGAACTCAATTACTAGATAGATAGAACTCTTTATTGTTTACACCAAACATTTTATACATTGTGTTACCTACTTTACTTTCGCGATGTGTACTTGAATGGAACTCTTGGCTACTCTGTTTCCTTAGAACGACTACTTGGGCGTTTTTATGGCTAGAGTGAACAGATTTCTTCTAGATTTACTTAATGGTAGGTCACGAAGCGTACTGCAGTGAAATTGGAAGGCTGTTGAAACTAACCATAGAAAGTCTCAAAGTAATGAGCGCTAAAGCTATGGACCTTATGTTGTTGATACAATTTCTTTGACTGAACCCATTTAAAACAATAAAATTTAAAAAACATAATTCAGTAATACCTAGGGCTAAAGCCTACTGTATCTAGTTAAACTGTTTTGCCTGCTTCCAAAAACAATAAACACTCCATGTCTTAGCTCCGCATAAATTTAAATAAATGAATTTCCTCAAGAGGCTCTAATAGAAATGAAAACAGGTGAATTTTCTCAGTAGCAATGTGGTGGGTTTTGCAATTAAGGTTGCTTAATGTGGACCATAAAATGCAATTAGGTTTGTGTTGTGTGTGTTTTGCATAATTTAATTATTTTTTGTAATTTTTGAAATTTGCGGGATGAAATTAAATTTAACTCAAATATTTCTGAGGGCCGTGGAGGCTGCGTTGTTTCAACGTAAATTTGAGATCCGCGGAATAAATCTTCTATGTTATGTTCGGGGAAAAAATCTTATGTTAACACGTTGTAATAAACACAATGTAATATTTTCATCATGTTTTACGGTTGCCTGGTTTGGTTTAAAAAAAAGTCTTTGCGTATGATGTTAAGCGTAAATACGGCCTACGATGAAGCTTGCCTAAATGAAATCTCTCACGGCTTGAAAACTCATAGAGTACTACAATCAGGACTTTTTATTTACTGTAGACAGGTTAGGTGTTTGACCACAATTTGAACATTTTCAACTTGAAGATGGTAGCTAGCCAGCCGAGTACTAGAAAATACCCTAATATAAGTTACATTGGTGTTATCAACAAATTTTATTTGTATTTTTATCGTTTCCTCACGATGTTTAACTTCACCGGCAGCTCAAGCTCGTTGAATTCAAAAGTTGAGGTTTGGTTCAGCGTGTTATCAGACTGCACTAACTACTGAGCTATCGTCGTTACAAACCACTCACTCAAAAATATGAATGTGTCACATTTTAACAGTTCGTACAATGAACAAACAGGTTGAAAATGAGTGGTCAAGTTATATATTTAGTTTATTTCAGTTACAACAGTTAACAGTTGTTTCAGTTACAACAGAGATGACTAACTAGACAACAATTAAAAAAAACTTTTTTAAAACTTGTTATCAAGTTAGTTAAATTTAAATCCTAATTAATCACTGTTGTAACTGTAATGACTCTTAAGCGAAAATAAACAAAACATATACCTTGAACACTCAAAATGAACTTACGCAAAGTAACGCCTGATTCAATCAATTATCTAAGTTCAAATTTTTTTTGTTTATCAACTAACTATTGATGAAAGTAACTACATACCTACCTAACTTTTTTTTTTATCTCTGACTGGCTATATGTTTGTCCTCAACTCACCTGATGTTAAGTGACGGTGTGGTCGAAGATGGTAAAGCACACCTAGCCTGGAATGGAACTGGCTCTCAAGTGAGGCTACCGGAACACACCGTTAGATGCATGGCGGCAGATTTTCTACTTGAGGGTGGTAGCTAGCCAACCGACTACTAGAAAGTACCCTACCACCACGCAAATTTGCTCTTATTAAGCATGAATCTGGATTGCTTTTTAAGATCATGGCTGTACAGTAATGATAGTAAAGAGGATTCAGCGAGTTGGTTATTCAAATACGAAGCACACTCTCTGTAATGAATCCTATAAAAAATATAATATACTCGTACACATACGAACGATAGAAGGTACTAAACTGAGTGGAGGTTATTGTACTCGATGTAATACGCAAATTTTACTATACGATCGACAAAAAACAGCTGTTCCTTAGAAAAATGAAAATTGTTTTACCTTCGACGAAATAAATTATTATTGGAAGACATTTGACACAACACTATTTAGCCAAACTAAGCAAAACTTGTACTATGGAAAGCAAATAGCTGGTAGAATATTTATATTATACTTTCTATTTGTATACAGAACACCCAAACACCGAACAAACATGTGTCACAAATAGGAATCGAACCTTTGCCTTTCAGCTCTTGAAGTAAAACTACTTCCTATTGCGCTAACTAAAATATGACTAATGCTAACTACAACTGATATTTTTAATAATCTCAAAATCGTAATATTATAAAATTTTCTATGTTCACATTGATAAGTACAATGACCCTTTCGGCTAGTACTACCGTTTCGAGTAGGTTTGTAGAAACGTACTAATAAGTATATGTGGAGAATTGTAGTGGCTGCGCCAAAATTTGAGCAAAGGCCTTCTATTACAAAAAATTACAACCTTTTGCATTCTAAAATTAAACAATTCTATAAGAATAACTTCACCATGAAAATCGTCTACTTTTAATTAGTGCATTTTAATTAATATTTTATGTTTATGTTAATGTTAAAATCAATAAATAACTCTGAAACTCATCGAGTTTATTTACTATCTTAATAGAGTTTTGAAATTAAACTCCTAGAGCACCGTTTTAATTATCATACCATTGTAAATAAGAAAATGTGTTTGTTTGTCGATTTGTCTTCTGAAGCCTTCTAGTTTATAGACTGCATAGATTGAAAAAGTTATAGTTGGAAATTTAAAAACAATATAATTTTTATACAAGCCCAGTACGAAGCTTCGAAAATAATTTTAAATTACATTTCGAATAAAACGATTAAAACGACTTCAACGGATCCGAAACAGAGTAACCTTAAAATATCAAACCTCAATATAGCGTTGTCCTCGATTAAAAAAATTATACAAAATCCCCCGGACTTTTAAAAACTCTCGGATATGTAGCTTTTCATACAATGTTTTCCTTAAGTTTTTTTTTTTGTATTTATTGGCAATACACACATAGCTTAGAAAAGACAGAGATGCGTGTCGTGGGATTCGAATCCAGGACGAAATGTGGCATTGTGTTACAAGAGGTGGGACGAGTCCTAAATTTTGGGACGTCACATTTAAATAACTAATATATTTAATGTATGCTATGTAATTAGCATCTAATACAGTTTTTGAGAGCTAATATGTGTTATCTAGAAAGTCTTTTTTTTTAATTCTTCGGCTAATAGATACGGAGTCCTTAACGCCTAATCTTCATTATTATGTACTCCAGTTTTCGCAAATTCAAAGAAAAAAATTCAAAAGAAAATTCATTTTCCACCACATTTAAAGACACACTCGCTTTGGTAATTCCGCATGTTATAAAAAAACACCGCTATTTTTAAACATAAAAAAACTTGAAAAATCAGTTTTGGATAAAAATTAAATAGGGCGACAAGACTCTTTCCGTGTTCTCCCGCCAAAACTCGATTAGAAAGTGCAATGGCGAGGTGTTGCTAGTTTAAAATACTGTAGCAGCGACCGTACCTTTGATTACGCTTCTCCAGACATTTTAAATTAAGTGCAAAGTGTTGTTTTTGCTATTTAAACTTTGCGAGATAATCTTGTTCGTCGAATGAAACTTTGCTTAGCAAAAAATGTTGCGAAATTCGCTAAGCTCAAACTTCTGTTAAAGAGATTTTACTATTATCTATAGAAAGATAGAAAATGTGCGATAAAGTTGCGAAAAAGAGTCTTGCTATCTTGTTATAAATTTAAATTGTTTTTTTTTTGTTACAAATTGGTTTGTAGCTATAGTAGGCTTGCGACTGTCAACTCGCCGGATGCTAAGTCTACGGTGGAGCACGCTCGCATAGGAAAAACCGATTCACTCGCGACTTGAAGGCACCCAGATTGTAAGCATCAGGGAACACCCTCTCGGGCAGCAAATTCCATTGTCTAGCGGTTCGCACAATGAAAGCAAATTGGAAC
Organism: Biston stratarius; assembly: GCA_950106695.1. Classification (NCBI taxonomy): domain Eukaryota; kingdom Metazoa; phylum Arthropoda; class Insecta; order Lepidoptera; family Geometridae; genus Biston; species Biston stratarius. The sequence goes on along the minus strand of OX467114.1, from coordinate 1,574,470 downwards.
CGTTTAGTTCGTTTTAAATATTACCCAAATACTTGTATAACCAATACTCATTTATTTAAAAGTAATAAGACGAACGAGACCCTCTCCTGATGGTAAGAGATAACACATGCCCATGACCATTGCAACAATACATAGAAACATTCAGTATCAAAACAAATTTCAGAACATTTAAACGCTTACATTCCGGGATGCACCTTCCACCGCGTGCTTCAGAACAAAGTTAAGATCTTGGCTGCTAGAGGCCTTGTTTTGTATTTGCCATTGACGAGTATTTCAAACTAAAAGATTATTAAATTACTAGTAAGTAATTATGTTTTTTTTTTTTTGACATTTTATTACATGGACACTATTTTTTTTAATATTGATATATTTTTATACTGTCATATTTTATATTGACTGTATTTTTATATTGTATATTTCTATATTTGACATTTTGTTTTTTACTCATTGACATGTAATAAGTGTTCTAAAACTCTTATAATGATATAATGTAATGATGTTACGGAATTGACTTTTTGACGTTATCAATAAAATATTTGTGTTTGTGTTCACGCTAGTTCCGTTTTCCGTTACACTGTGTCCACATGTTCTCACCGCCTTCAACTCTCTCCTGGCCAGGTGCCTGATTGTGATCTGCGGGTGAATGGAGGAATGTCATGTCTGCGTGTCTGAAGTATTGTGAGATGAAGGCGTGCAAGGAGAAGGAGATGGATAATAGTGAATATGATCTATTTGATTGATTATCGTGATAAAATCGTCATAATTTCACATTATTCTATGTTTAATCTTAGATTTTTTTATACAAAGGATTTTTGATGATGTGGTTTGTCCTCCATGTCGTTTAAATTAGTGGTCAAGTGGTAAGTGTGGAATATTTGCGTAACATTAATTAGTTGTACACTACGATTACAATAGGGGCGACATAAACCCCGTATTATGTCTGCAGAGCCATTTAATCCGCCATAATTTGCGCTCTGTGTGCAGAACACAATACATTAGTTCACACCCGACCAAAGCCCATGGGAAGCCACAGATTTGTTTAAATTAATAATAGTGCCTGATGCATGTATATTTGAGGAAATGTTTGTATGCTTCCGAATACCAAACCAGACCCGTTTTTATTACCTATCCCACTGCTGGGCGTGGGCCTCTTCTCATTGGGAAATGGGTAACCCCGTAGTCAACCACGCCGATCAAGTGCGGTTTGACAGACTTCGAATATTATCGAGAACTTTTATTTATTAAGACCTCTGGGACATGTAGATTTCCTCATGATATTTCCCTTCACCGTTTCAAGTCATCGGTAATACGGACATAACTTAAAAAAGAATGTGGTGCGTGCCGTGGGATTCGAACCCAGGACCTCCAGATTGGAAGCTAGGCTGCAAAACTTTACTACGCTGTCGAAACTCTACTAGGCTTTGACGTGTGTATGGTAACCATCAATTGAGACTAACCATCGAATGTCTCTAAGTAATGAGCGTCAAAGCAGCGATGTGGACTTTGCTTAGTTACTCAAAGTTTTAGGTACCTACAGCTGTAATGGCATAACAGGCTTTATCACTTACCATCAGGAAAGCGTTTCGTTTGTCTTATTACTGTTACACGAAAAAGGTATTTAGTAATGATATCCTTGAGGAATTTCCGCTAAATCGTTTTTAGCGCTAACACGTGTTGGCAACCGGTTTCTGAAACGATATTATTACAATATTCAGAAAAAAATAATTAAATTAGTATAAGGTCTAACTAATATGACCGTATATGTGTATCTATCTGTATCTAGCTGTTAATTATCCATGTATGTATTAATAATTAAAATAAAGTTATTGTATAATGGATAAAATTATAGTATAGGTAGTTTATTAAAATAAAGTAACGGTATAGACAGGTCTATTCCATTTCTGCTTTGAATACGTTGGTATTTTATTAATAATTTTATTAATTAACTTACGTATATGTTGGATATTTCCGGAAAACACGAAACTATTTTGAATTTAAAAAAGTCTAGGTACAGAAATATAGTAACACATATAGGTACAACAGACCAGCAAGCGCAGCGTAGGACGTCCACCCACAAGGTGGAAAGACGACCAAATAAAGACCGCAAGAACGCGCAGTATGCGAGCCGCTTCCAACCGGTCTTTATGGAAGTGAATAGGGAAGACCTATGCCCAGCACCAAACGTCCTACAGCTGAAATAATGATGATGATATAGGTACGTTCAGAATAGACAGAAGACGAATACACAGATCTATTCTATTTCAGTTTAATATAAAACAATCACACGGAAGCCCTGTCGTAAAACAATAAAATAACAATAGTTTTAAATATTTTATTTTGAAACCAGCTGATAAAATTCTTAGTCGCAATGTTCTTGAAAAAGACATTTATTTTGCTTTCGAACTTGTGGAAATGGGGCTATAACCTGCACAGCCTAACTATAAAACTTCTAAACCAAGAAGCCTACTGCATCCCGCCTCGGGGCGCGGGTAGCTAATAACCTAGCTGTATCTCAGGGATATTACAGCAGATTTACTCCGGGCTTATACCGCTGCACATATTGCCATTGCTCTATTCAGATTTACCGTGGAATAGGTATTGAGATTAGGTTGCATTTTCTGGCAATAGTCGAAAATTTAATTTATTTTTGGGTAAATGTTAACTAAGAAAAATTTAGATCAAAGATTTTAATACTTTATTGTAGTAATAATATATATATGTATAAATATAAAGTATACGATTTTTCTTTAGTTAGTTTCTAATTTTTATTACTAAATTAGCTATGTCAATTATTGCGATGACGAGAATATTCGTGTTATCGCGATTTATATAACTGTTGCGATGTCGCGACGAGCGTTTTTTACACGCCTACCCAAAAAAATGAGTGTAATATTTTCAGGGTGTATGTAAGTATGTGAGTTTCTTTATTCCACCGTACATTTTGTCAGGGGTAAACAAAACATTGGGTACCTTTCATCCACTAGAAAAGTACTGTACTGGAATAGAAAAATCTATAAATAGAAACTATGTCGCGAGCGTAACCACGTACAAAAACTAGTCAAAGGTAAAAATATTTATTTGCTTTAATATGAACAGAAACACAATTATTGTGTTTGGTGTCATCACTATTTGGATAAGAATTTCATGTTATAGTACATAAATATACAGGTGCAGGATAAGGTTTGTATTTTTAGACCAAATATACTTTTTTTTAATGTAAATGTAATTGAGACGAACGAGGCGCTCTCGTGATGGTAAGACATAACGTCTGTCCATGACCATTGCAGCAATACACAGAACTTTGAGTAGTAAGAATCGTTTCAGCAATGACTTGCTTGTTTAAAAAAGGCTTCAAAGCCTTGAACATTGTCGCAAAGTTGCTTGTCTATCGGTTTAAAATTCTAGAGAGTGCGCTTCAGGTCTACGTGACAAAATTCCACACTACCAATGTACTATTAATAGGACAGCCAGGAGCTCTAAAAAGCGACGCCGCTTCATGTTCGATATTCCAAAAACTCGAACTAAACGGTTCGATTCCACCATCACTGTACGAACCGCTAAATAATGGAATTTACTACCTAACTGGGGTTTCTCTAACCTAATACATACGATCTGGGTGTCTCACCGTAGACCGCATCTTCGCTTAACATCAGGCGAGTTGGCAGTCAAACGCAAGCCTATTTGAAATAATAAAATGGAAAATATATTGTTTGTTCTGTCTCTGAGCGTTCTGTATGTATTTTACGTATGTATTTACAAAAAAAACTGTTATATAAGCAAGTATTTTTTCATTTGTCTGGTTCCCATAGTGTACTTTAGTGTACGTATGTAGTAGCTTTGCTTAGTTCCAGGCTAGATGGCGTTGAAATATCCTACAATATTTATTTAAATGACTAACCACTTACATTTTTCATCAAACAGCCCACATTATTATGTACATCAAATGAATGTGAAACAACCACTTTATTAGAGGAGTTTTTAAATTCCCAAAATTAAATTCACCAACTTACTGAAAAAGATGTCGATGTTAAAAATCACTTTCTCAAATCGTGCTCTCCTCAGCATTAGCCCGCAGATTTGATTTTCCTTTAGGGGCCAATTTATATCACTTTGGCTGCATTCTAGCCGATTTACCCGGCGCCGGTGACGCTTATCGATTCTATAAAAAGTGGATAGACAGAGCTGCTGGAATCCTAATTGCTTGTCTTTAGTTGTTCAGCATTTGCTTACAAAAGAGATTTACTTTACTTTTGGTCTTATTTTATTTAAATGTAGAAAGTTTTATTCCACGTTATAATTATAAGTAGGTACTACGAGTATATTATATTCTATTCAAATAAATAACTGTGAAATGTTTCAATACACCTAGTTTTTGTAATACTTATGCGGAAATACTCACTTTTACTACTATTGCGTACCTTCCATCCACAAGAAACTGTTTCCAAGAAATAGAAAAATCTATAGATAGAAAGAAAAATGGCCTTCTTTAAGGAGACGAATCAGAGTACAAAACGCGCACGGCCTTGACTTACTTCTACTTACGGGCAACACAGGATCAGGACAGTAATCCTGCATAAGTAAAACAAAAATGTAACTGTAAATCAAAATAACGTCAGTTTCTATAGTGCAACCCAGTTAGAAAAGTATTTAGCGTATAACTTCAAAAGAAAGAAAAAAACATTTAATTTATCACACTAAGATATACATACATAGTAAAATAAGACTTGAATAATTTTTAAATTGTCGCTTTAGTGTCCTATGCGACAAAAAAGTTAGTTCTCAGTGTTTATGCTGCAGATATTATGGCCTCAACAAGGAGATGGATTGGAAAAACAACTGCAAACGTGGTAAGACCGGTTTTCTTTAACCCGTACTGCCCGTTTTTTGTGTATCTATTACTTATTTTAGTAACTACAACAGAATAGATGTACATACTCGTGTACTCTAGTCACAAGGGGCCATATTTTCCCTTAGATTTCCCCCTAAATTCCATATTTGCGAGAATGTCCCCAGCTGCCATTAATCATTAGACCACACAATAGCCCCACTGATTGGGGAACTTGCGTCTTTGATCAAACTTTTCATATTAATTCCGCCTTACATGGTCGCGGTAGTTATTTGATTTTTCGAAGTCTTGATTAAGGTAACTCAGCGGCTTATTTTCGTACCTTTAACTTAAAAGAAAACTATACAATTTTTCTTTAGTTAGTTTTTTATTACTAAATAAGTCAATTATTGCGATGATGGGAATATTCGTGTTATCGCGATTTATATAGCTGTTGCTATATTTCACGCGACGAGCGCTTTTTACACGCCTACCCAAAAAAAAGGAGTGTAATGTTTTCAGGGTGTATGTAAGTATGTAAGTTTCTTTATTCCACCATACATTTTGTCAGGGGTTGTTAAAAACATTGGGTACCTTTTATCCACAAAAAAAAACTGTTCTAGAATAGAAAAATCTATAGATAGAAAATATGTCGCAAGCGTAAATTATTCAAAGGTAAAAATACATTTATTTACGTTAACATGAGCAGAAACATAATTATTATGTTTGGTGTCATCACTATTTGGATAAGAACTTCATGTTATAGCTGAAAAGACATTCAAATGAAATAAAATAATTTGTTTTACCTAATTTCCATCCATCAATTAGATCCATAAATAATTCTATTTTGCGTTACAACATTCTATTTGTTATGCTGTTTCATAACTATATCATGTGAAACTTATCAAAATTAACTAGATATTTTATTCAGGTAAATTATTAATTATTCAATATAACGTGAATAATCGTGTTTTAACGATGCATTTTCGATGTAGCCAAATAATCGCGAAAAAAATAAAAAATGTTACAATAACATACGTGACAAGATTTATTGCAATGGAGAGCAATAAATCGCGATAAATTTAGGTGCCCTAGCATTATTAGTTAGACACAAAATTATTGTAATAAAACAAGGTACTGGAAAACCTCCTAAAGGTACAGTCACAACGTAAGTGCCAGCTTAAATAATAGTTACTGCATAAGTTTGAGCGCGGCAATGTTGCCATTTTGGTTCGTATTTATTACCCAATTATCGCAGTTTCGGAAAGGAAGGGATTTATGTGTGATTTAATGGTGTATTGGATAGTGATAATATAGAATTATACCTTAGTGCTTTTATAGTTAGCTTTTTGGCATTATTAGTTTCACTTTAAAAAGTTACTTTGCAATATTAACCTTTAGCATACCAATGATGGGAACAGTTGGTATCAGTTGGGAGGTCGGTTCTTTTAGTTATCCATACATTTAACTAAGATAAGCAGTCCAACTTGGTAGTAACAACTTTGAAAAAAGAGGTCAATCCAGTACAAATCGAAAGTCTTCCACCAGAATTTGATGCCAGCGATGACTTAGGGCTCTGGAACCTAGTTTCAGATCAGAATAGGAGATCCGAAGACGAACTAAAGTGGATTAGCAAGTTAAAGTGGCATCGGGCAGGCACATAGCAATTAGAACTGATGGCCGATGGGGCTGTAAAGTTCTGGAATGGAGACCACGGACCGGTAAGCGCAGCGTAGTTTGTCCACCCACAAGGAGGACAGACGACCTAAGCTAAACCACTGCAACGCGCTGGATGCGAGCCGCTTCCAACCAATCTTCATGAAAATCATTGGGGGAGACCTATGCCCAGCAGTGGACTTCCTACGGCTGAGATGATGATCCCAATAATCTTAATAGGCAAATCCCTACGCTCGGAAAGTGATTGATCGACACAGCTCTCTCATTTTTTTATTGGCTAGGTAGTTGACCTTTCCTAAGAAAATATTAACCCTGGACTGAATGTCAGTCCATATTTTTTCGTGATTCCAAAATTGTACCTGAAGTAAAAGTTATCAATATTGATGAATAGATACCAAATTTCGGGTTTGTGTAAGCCTATACTATATTAGGTATATTGAATACAGCTACTAAATCACACCAATATTAACATGCAAAAATATGTCTGTTTGTATGTGTGTGAGCTTGTTTACGCTATAACAGTTTGCTAAGTGACGGTAATCGAAGATGGTAAAGCACACCCAGCTTGGAATAGAATAAGCTCTCAAGTGACGCTGTCGGAACTTGAGGATGGTAGCTAGCCAGCTGAGTACTAGAAAAAATACCCTACCACCATGCCATGGTTTCCTCACGATTTTTCTTCACCGGCAGCTCAAGGTCATTGTTGGGGTTTGAACCTTTGCCGAAAGGCGTGAACCGTCCCCGCTAACCACTGAGCTATCAATATAATTAACAATTCACTAATTTATATTCAAAACTAAACCATATAAAACAAAAACGGTATTTATCACTTTTTTGGTTTTATATTTTTTTTTTTTTTATTCTATTTTTATTATAGGTGTAGGTTGTGGTGTCTAGATTATTTCCTTTAGCTGTTCAATGATACTTCAAAAGTTACCTATGGGTATATGCAAAGGTATCGGTCTCCGGCAGTGGGGGACGCTAGGGTAATAGCGCACTCGGGGTAATTCCACTCTTCAATATATGCTACCTTCGAAATCCTAAGTATCCCAACCCTAACTAATATTGTGATTGCGAAATTAACTCTGTCTTTTGTTATTTAATTACGGCTGCATGGATCCTGATGAATTTTTTTATGGTTGTAGAACGTTCCTTTATGTAGTACATAGGCATGTTTTTTCCGATGACGAGTATTTCTTACCACAATTCTTATACACAATGAAAATTCCGGTTAGAAATACGGTACGGACTGAATTGTATTAATAATATCGATTGAATTACGCATTGAACTTGATAAGAATCTAGAATGTTTTTTTTTTCTTTAAGTCAACGGCATTCCCCTGTATCCCCTCGGCTAAATCTGCACAGATGCCCGGGTTGCGTTAGATACTGCATATTGCAGGCAATATAGACAACGCAAATGTAGAGAATACATTCAATCAATATTGAAAATAAGATGGCGTGTTTGCTTATGCATGCAAATCGATAAAGAATCCAAACAATTGTTTAAAACGTCAGTTCTAATAAAATCTATAAATGTGTATAGTGCATACCTACTAATAATATCGGACGATTTGTCGATATACCTTAGGGCTCCAATATTAATCGTGTAATTTGTAGCGATGATAACTCAGTAGTTAGCGCGGTGAATTCACACGTCGAAGGATGTGAGTTCAAAAACAATGAGCTTGAACTGCTGGTGAAGGAAATCATCGTGAAAAAACCATAGCATGGTGATAGGGTACTATCTAGTACTCGGCTGACTAGCTACCATGTTTCAAGTAGAAAATCTGCCGCCAAGCATCTAATGATGAGTTCCAGCAGTTCCATTTCAGGCTAGATGGATGGTGTGGCCGAAGACGACCACACCGTCACTTATCAAGTAAGCTCATCAAGTACGAGTATATGTAAGGCATCAAGTTGTGTGCAAACAACAAGTTGAAAATCTGTCGCCAAGCACCTAACTGTGTGTTCCGACAGCCGCATTTAAGAGCCAGTTCCATTCCAGGCTAGGTGTGCTTTACCATCGTCGACTGTTTCTATATCTTAGGCTGTTTTCTCTAAGCTACCACTTACTCTGCGGAAATCGCATTATATCCGTAGACGCCTATGGTAAAGCACACTATTATTTGCGATCTAAGCTCGTTCACGTGGGAGTTTTATTTAAAAACCTATCTGTTGATATTTTCTTTTCTGGCGTCACAGCTTATTTTAAATGCTATAAGATTATCATACTTCGCAATAATATTATAAACGCGAAAGTTTGTATGTTTGTTGTATTACTGGGCTGTTGAGGCTTACCATCGAATGTATCAAAGCAACGATGCCCTGGACGTTGTTTTATTACTCAAAACTTACATAACATCTTACTTATCTGTGTGTCGGTTTGAAGTGTACTGCGGCTAGCGAAATTACAGGCACGTTGAAACTAACCGTCGAAAGTCTCAAAGTTATGAGCGCCAACGCAACGATGCCGTCCATGTTTGCTACGCAAAGTTCTGTGTATCGCTGCAATGGTCATGGACAGGCGTTATCTCTTACCATCAGAGCGTCCCGTTTGTCTATGAGATAAAAAAATATCAACGTACACGAACATCAAAATCAATATACCTATATATTAAAATAATGCTAAAAAGCCGGTATGATTTCGAGAGAATTTGGAGTACAGATAGCTACCTCCTTGTACCAAGGGCAAAATCACCTTATACCTACTCTTGACCTAACTTTTACTATCCAGTGTTCAGTTTCTCAATACGTTTATCCGATACTCCATCTATAAGTTCTATAATAAGATACCCAAAGGCGTGGAAGATACTTAGTTGTACCACAGGTAAGTACGTACGGTTGTTCGAGCTGGATTGGCCTGGAATATCCAATGCAAAATAATACCGATCGTGGATACATTAAACGACAATGCGAGAAATGGGTTGATACGGCATATTAAATAGAAGTAATAGTGTTAAATATTGAAGGACATTTGACACAGTGCCATCTAACCCCCACCGTCACTTAACATCAAGTAAGTTGTGCGCAAACACTTTACTCAACATCAAGTAAGCTGTGGTCAAGCACCTAGCCTGTCATATTTACAAAAAACTGTCTCGGGTGCTAAAAATAAATTTGTTTTATAAGTACAGCCACACACAAGCACCTAGATAAACACAGCTAAGTTACCTAGTACCTACATAGCGTTACGTTAGATAAATACCTAGATTTTCTACAAAGCAGAAACCACCTCCAACACTTCATAGCTTCAAAATAATCAAATATCGCCCTGAAGGAGTGAAATTTCAGCGCGCCGCCACGCCGCCTCTAGTAAGGGGTAAAGAAAGAAAGGGCCTTAGGGAAAGGGGCCCCTAGCCCAGGTGCCCCGCAAGGGCAACTCATAAATATTATAATGCCCCACGCAACTGTATTCATTCAGCGTCTTATTTAAATGAGGGTAGTGCATTATTCAGGATTTTTCTAAAGGCAGGATATGGAGTTGATGAAAGAAATCTAAGCTTTAAAAAGTTTTTTTAACGAGCATTCTACTAAAGCGCGAGAGTTTGCAACAGAGGAACAAGCTAAACGTGAAGTATGTATTATTTATTATTCTTATTCGGAATGGGTCGGAATCCTGCACCGACGTCCATTTATATATATTGTACATTTTCCCTCTACCAGCGCGTTCCCGAGCCAACTAGAATAGTAGCTCCAGATGGAAGTGTAATGATGAAAGACAGTCTGCACTTTGCAGTGACATGGATGAAGATGAAGCTGCCTCATGTAATCTAGTAGCAATCCTAGTACTGTGGCTTTACAGTGCCATAACACATGCTTATAGCTAGTGAATGCAAGAGATCGGGATCCCGCGAGATCTCCTCTAATATTTCGGGATCAATCCCGAAGCATAATATGACGAAATCCCATTTGAGATTAACGGGATTGGGCGGCAGTGGTCAGCAACGCCGTTTAGCACATAGTACTCTTAATACACTTTGTTTTTTACGTAGCTACTTTCAAAATCACCCATAACTACTTTCTAATCTCCTTGAGTTATAATTTTTGTTTTGATTATGCTAATTTAAAAAAAAACTTAATTATTTAGTTATTAATATTGAAGAATAAAGGTGTATGTTTTCTTTCAAAAAATATTTTACTTTAATAAACCGAGGTTTCTTGGTAATTGCTTTTTCTTCAAGCATCGGAAATTTTCTAAGTCCAAAAACTTATTAAATACTTACCCGATTTCCAAAAGCGATACGTCGTAGAACGCGTCTCCGTGTCTGCTATCCGCCGCCTGAAACAAAAAGCACACATTAATTTAATTTTTTTAACTATTTGGAAAAAACACTCAAAATTTTTATTTTTATTTTATTACAAGTCAAGATTAATTTTTGGAATTTTTCTTTTATTTTTACTGGGCTCTGGGGGTGTGCCCGCGTCGGTTCCCACCCTCAGAACCACGAAATTCGACAATTTTGACTCAATCACAACAACCAACAGTTTCATCGTTTTCAGCCATCCGAAGTTTAATTTTTTTTATAAACTAGACGAGATTCCGAAAATTCCGGGATCTCGCGGGATTGCATTCCCTATCTACAGCTACGTTCTCCTGAAGGCAGGCATGGCAAAACGGGCTATCCGTGACTCCCAGTTTAAAGAGGTGACTATTCAATTTGTAATAACCGGTTATAGGGCCTACTAAAGGACGAAGGTCCTGTTGTTGCAACTTCAATAGTTTGACGGTAATCTTCCTGTTAAGATTTGAAAAACAGTCTTGTGAAGTCTAGTAAAACGATTGTAAAATATTAGTTGTTAATGATTAGTAAAGATGCCGTTTATCATAGCTTTTTGCCAGTCACGTGCAGCCTATGTATGGGTCACGGTAAATAAAAGTCGTACACCATCATGTCAAGTCGATACCTACAATAATGCTTTCAGTAGCCCAGTCATGTTCATAAAAAAACAATGAACGTCGAATCAACATCACACATGGTGGTTTTCTCGTGAGCCAAATTAAGATACTTTCTGAGCTTATTATTGCAATTATTTGACATTCAACTTTTACTAATATGAACTGTAGTTAAATTGTATGTTCTCAATTACAATTCTATTATTGTTTGATAATCTGACTTGCCTGTTTGGAACGAATTGCTTGCGTTTGACTGCCATCTTGCGAAGTCAAAAGCAAAAGTGATTTTATTATACCTTAGTAGGTACATATTGTTTTGCTGCTAATTATTATAACGTAAAAAAAGCAGGCTTTATTTGTATTTATACCTTGTGGCATTTTTAAAGATACCTTGCAAATTTATTATAATAGAATGTGTGCGGAACGAACCCTTTAGAATGCTAAATGAATGAATAAATATCCTAGGACCATTCACACAGCGCCATCTAGCCCCAAAATAAGCAACACTTGAACCAGACAACTGATAAAATATTGTATCCCTCTTTTTATAAATAGGTACATACCTATTTATAATAGGTACATACAGAACAACCATACAAAACCACAATTTGTGTGTCGAACCCACGCCCTACAGTTACTATACTATACCTACTAATACTACCATTTAAACGGAGGAAAATGATGTCGGATTGTGTACCTCCGTATTAGCTAACCTAGAAACAGAGGAAGCCAAAAAGCTTTATAGGATGACGGAAATTGATAATTGGAATCGAACCCACACATGTTTAGTTTCAAAGCAGATATACTCTACCAATTATACGTACTAAGAACCTCCTCCTTTTTTTAGAACGGTTAATACGAAAGTCAAGCAAAAGGATCGGTCCAAACGTACCTATCGCTAATGGCGCTTCTTGAAGTTAAACATTTTCTCCATAGCAAAGTGCTAACTTCACTCCCAAGACAAAAAGTAGAATGTATAACTTTACAAGCTCACCATAAAAGCCCTTGTAACTTTAAAACAATCCAAACTCGATCGGCAAAGTCAACGAAAACCTCTCAAAACAACCCTTAGCTACTCAAATCACCTTTTTCCTCCATCGAAATCAAGGCATCGCATCGAAATATCCAGAAATATCGTTCGCAGGTCCTTTAATCTATTCTCACGAACATTAACGAGGTGATTCTGTTAACTCCATGGCGTCGAATGCCATAAAGGAGGTTCGAGTTAACTGTCCTTCCCCACGCTCCTTCGATGGGGTCAAATTTCATTTTCTCTAATGAATAATATCCTCCAAGTGGCCCCATATATTTTGGGATTCGTGAAAATAATATCTACTTAGTGCTTCCTTTAGGTGATGCTACTGGAATGGCGAGTGAATAGTAAAATAGTTATACTTTCCCGCCACAAGATCGATCGATTGACCTTAATCGGGCTTAAAACTAATGAAACAGAAAAAAAGGGAAGTATGAACAATCGCCTGTTTTTGTTTTTTCGTGAAATTTATTTTGCTTTGGAAACTGACGTGGTTTTGATACCTTTTAGTGACTGAGTATGTTTTAGACTAAATGATATACGTATTTTTAACTTGTATTTATTAATTAAATTGAACAATGTAACTAATGGGCGTGATGTCTGCACATGTTTTACGACGATCCAAAATATGTATTACATATAGCATGTACTACTAAATTTCTTCTGCTTAGTGCGTCTTCGAAATAAAATTAAATAAAATAGCACGAAAAATACATAATTGAAAGCAATACCAAAGGAGGAAACATTTATAATTTAGAATATTACCGAAACCATGCCCCTAAGCCCAGACACGGCTAGATTTTAGGTATTCTGGTTTAAAAATTAAAATAATCATCATCCACAGCTTTCTTTATTCTGCTGGGTATAGTACTCTCTCTTGTTATGCCATCTGCTTCGGTCTTCCGCCAATCTGGTACAGGTACGGCTTGCGACGGTGACAATATCGTCGACCCATCTTGCGGCTGGACGATGCAGGACTCTACTGCAACCTTACTCTACCTGTCGTCACTTCGTCTAGCAACGTGTTCTGCCCAGCTCCACTTGAGATTCATAACTGTGATACCAACTTCTCAAACTTTCGTTCATCGCCGGTAAAAATAAAACTACGAAACTGATTTTGAAAGTATATCATTTTAAGTAAAAAATGATTATTCAAGTAGGTTCATAAATTAATTCTAAGGTAACTATGTAATGCAACCGAATTAAGAATGTATTCTTTTTTGAAGTCGGTTACAAAGTAAAACCCAAGGCTCTATGTTAATCCCGCTAATTTATATGCTAACATAACATTTTTTTTCACAGAATTGATACGACCTACAACGGACTAACTACAAACTTTTCGATAATTTCTGTACATCTGGCAAGACTAATAATGTAGATCAAAACGAGCCAGAAAACATAATAATAATTAAGTATTCCCAATTTCTCAAGCTGATGAGTTCCAACCTACTTCCTTCCTCAAATTAATCTAACTCCCATTAGACGTTACCTCTCTAATGGAGGCGGTTAACTCAGCAATTATAATGGCAATTTCCGACCAGAGAATTGAATCTAGCTTCTAGACAGAATAACTGTGGTTTATAGTGTGGCTAAGGAATGTTTTCATACACTGTAGTTCTTAAAATATTGTAAGACGTTTTACACAGTGCAATTTAGCCCCAAACAAGCAAAGCTTGTACTATAAAATCCTAAAATACGTTCATTAATTTTTTTGGTAATTACATACTTGTGATAAATACAAAAAAGAACAAACATCTGTAATTCGTCATTTAATATTAGTCCTGCGTCACCCACGTTATGCTTTGGAAGCAGAAATAATGCCTAATCATAAATCCTACACCTAATTTTTCAATAAAAACGCAGGCAATTTTTTTATCCTTAGTATATTTTGGCATAAAAATATGGCCGACTTTTAAATTATATTGTATGGCAGGCGGACATATTCATATGGTACATGATATGAAATACTCGCAATGTGTAAACTGTTCTTTAAATTAGTTTAAAGATCTTATGTAAACAGTTTTGCCGATAAAATATTCTATTCTATAATTTAATAGAACACCAAGCCAGAAAAAGAAATAAAGTTAATGTGCTAACTAGAGGCCTAATAACTAATAGTTATAAATAAACAAAATACAACAAAGAAAGACAAGAAATTAACGTTTCATCCGATCTGCACTACTGCTTTAATGTAAATTCAAATCACGGTCACCCATCCGAAGTCTAACCGGATCACGTGTTGTGATTAGGTAGGTATATATTTTTTACAAAAAAAACGATTCTTTCCACTACACGCAAGCAAGGCTGTCACATTGTTTCTTACGGAGTTCTGGTTCTATCCAGTTATAACATCATCTGATGATGAAACTGGAAGGTAGGTAGATTCAAGATATTTATTGCTTCTATACAGTACAAGATGTTGTACCTATATACAAAATAGTATATGGTACACTGTCAAATATAGACCATATCAGGCACAGAAACGTTAAGGACTTAAGAAGAGAGCAAGCTGAGAGAAAAAATGCCGCTTGCAAATGCATGCTTCTAGCACATTACCTATGTCAATTAACATTTACAATGGACCATTCAAATATTACGTAAGCAAAATTATTAACCCCTCCCTCCCCCTTGTCAGCAAAAGTAAGCTAAGATCTTACTTCCCTCTCCTATGCGTGCTATGCAAAGCAAAGACCCCCCACCCCCCTTTGGTGCTTACGTAATACTTGAACGGCCCCCAATAAGTTGTCTTCAGAATTAAAAGATGAGGAACATGCTCTTAAATTCACAAAAAAAAATTAAACAGCATCTTATTCTCAAAACGTTTTATATAATGGACAAATGATAGACAGAAAAATAGTACATTTTTACGATAAAATATGACATTTAAAAGGATTATATGAATAAATTTTCACTTTAGGCAACTTACTGTAAATGTTAATTGACATAGGTAATTTGCTATAAGAATGCATTTGCAAACGGCATTTCTAAATCATTAACCGGTTTCTGTGGCGAAGAGTAAAGTTAGTATTAATATCTTGCCTACATAGGAGCTTGCAAATTTCAAAAATGTAAATACATGGCATGGTCAATATTTTATATTTCACGAAATACGGCTTGCAACTTTCAGTTTGTTTTGTATTAGCTATTATAAGAATGAGTTTTTTTTTTGCATAATAAATAAAGGTAGTTCATTGGAACAACTCTAGTAACACCACTGAAAAGTCACAGGAAAACAAAATACTCAATTTCGTTTGCGTCAATTTAGTTCGAGACTAGGTAGTCTTTTTTTTTTTACTTTTAAATGTTCGTGCATTCTGCCACTATTGTATAAGATACACAACTTTTGGTTTGTGAACAATTTCTTTTTAAGGGTTTATCTTTTTAACTAACTCCAACTGTGACTGGCTCCAGCGTGATCAGCACTGGAACGATCAAACGGGTCTTAAGTGAGACTAATGTGCCGTATCTTAATAGGAATCTCGGTTTCATAATGTCCAAGCCATCAGCGTTTTCCGAAAATACCCTTCTTAAGGACCACGGGAGTTTTCGCTGATAGCTTCATTTTTTTAATAACCTCTTTTGAATAGGAATTCGTTCTCTTCAAGTTTCTTCTAATTGGGTTAGAGGGGTGAGGGTCAGGTGATAAGAACCTGCCAGAAGGGAAGCTGTAGGGATAAAAAATTTAAAGGAGTAGGTAGGTACATAACAAGTCTATTATTAGCAAATTGTAAAAGTTCTTCAATTTGAACTTCAAAGTAATATACTTAATATTACTTCATTCCATAGTTTATTAGTTTGTTTATGTTTATACTAACGACCCGCCCCGGCTGGGCACGTGGCTTGACTTTTCCCGACACTACCAATAATTATCATCATTGGAAGCGCTAAAATGATTTAAGTACTTCCTGGAGCGGGATGCGTTATGTGCCCGAAGGCTTCATAGCGTCAATATGTAAAGTGGACTGTATCTGTTAATTCGCTAGGCACGCTGATTACACATTAATTAAATTACGAGCGATAACACAGAGGAAAAGGAAGAATGGGAGACCACTTACCTTGACCTCGTTCCTCTCGTAAATAGTCCTGGCTGCGCAGCACAGTATGCACTATGTAATGCACTACACACACTCGCGGTAGAAGAAATGTTTGATGTCTCAGATTTGATTTCGTTTAAAGAATTATTCACGTAGTAGTTAATTTATATTATTTCATGCACACGAGTGACGCCGATGATCGGTCACGTTGCACTTGGTAACTGATGACTATTATGGCGGTAGTTGGAAATAATAGGAATAGGGAGTGAGAAGGACAGCAATCGCTCCTTAACCATATGTAAGAAAGTGATATGCATTAATTGCGAATCCTACCCTACCTGGCGGTAACAATCATACTTCAACCAATTTACACAAAATCTCGACAAACTGACGAATCACAAAGCGAATCCTACTAACTTACACAATTTTAAAAGATTTAGATAATTCGCTAGTATCATAATATTGCGAATTTTCACAAAACTTATTTAAACTTATCATAATAGTACAATAGTTATATCGTCGTAGGTCTGTTTGCCACGTTTTCAGATTAAAACTAAACAATAAATCATGTGTAGGCGGTGTGTGGTTGATATGTATTATACCATTAATGGAAAGTCAAAGTTAAAGTCACAAACGACTTACTTATACGAGATCCACTATCGTAGACCCTCGTTTACCTACATGTTACGAGCTCTCAATTTTTCTTTTCTCACGTGGACCCCGTGTTTGTCGTAATTAACCCCTGAGGGTCGATAAAGACCACTTTAGGTATCATCGCTTTGGTATCTAAAACTAAGTCGCTGTTCGCCTCAGTCTGGATGCCCGCTTATTTCTTCTAAGCTACCTACGCGACAGATTTTCATACGGTTTTCACTGTCATTTACATATTTTTTGCAATTTTTATATAGATACAAAACATCTTAATTTTTTTTTCTCCTTTTTTCAGTTTCAATGTTTTTGTATTTGTACGCAGTCGTCAGATTTCAGCTTCTTTATAGTCAAAGACGAGTCTTGGTCAAGTCCAGTCTGCGCCAATCAAATCTAGTCATGCTATAATAAAGTAGAAGCGACTTTACTATAAGCTTCGATGGAGTTTTGAAAACAACATGAAAAGTCATGTTTCACCTCATTATATTACTTTATGAATAAAACACCACTATTTTTATACTAAAACACTCGAAAAAAGGAAAAAAATACAATGGTGCGACATGACTCTTACCGCGTTCCCGCCAAAACTCCAATATCTTCAATAAACTTTTGTATAAGTATAGAAATTCAACCTATTGTAATGATGACTGTCATCAAAAAGTCGCCAGAAAAAAATTGCACCTGTGCAAGGACTGGGCGAGTCACTAGTTGTAGTCGCTAGCAAATACCTACTTGCTTTAATGACTGGAAGCTTCTATGGTATTAAGTATATCTACGCATTTTTGGGAACAATACGAACATAATTTGTATGTTTCATCACAATGGCAGTACATAAACCACTTACCTATAATCAGCCGTGTGTGCGTCAGTGTATAAAAATAAATTACTTAACAAGTAATTAAAAAATGAACATCAACAATTTTGAAAAATACTGACATGATTTTGCCGCGTTCCCGCCAAACTTCCACTTTCACTTTGAATTTTGGCGCTTTTACTGTCACACTCACTATATTATTATTATAACTGTTCACTTAACGTCATCACAATTATTATTATAATCATATCTATTTTTTATGGCGCGAATGAAGATTAAAACAAAACAAAAATTATGCACTTTAATTTCAAAATTACTATTTATACTTGCTTTGTTGATAAAGCAGCTCCCCATATGACTTTGACACAGCCATACAACTTTATCTTTGACAGTTATACAGAGACATCTATTCTAACAAGATCGAAACATTATGTACATTTAAATTTGCATATCAATGTGACAATTTCGAAATGGTGAGAGTGTATTTTTAAATTATCTAAATTAAAAATCAAATTATTTGAGAAAGTATTAGCATACCAAGTATAATCATCGCAGAGAAAACATGTTAATTCTTTAAAAATTATGAATTTTACTACTGCCATCTAGTTTGTATTGTAGTAACTTTTGGTTGGCATCTATGGAACGCCATGTGAACTAAGCAAAAGTTCAAAATTCATCCGCGGCGCTCACAACCCAAACAATGAATTCCAACATGGAGGCAATGTGCTACACAGTTTGAAAATGCAGGTCGTGTCATGCTTTGAAAAAAATCATTTTATGCTTGAATTTGGTGGAAAATGTCGGACCCTAACCGTGCTACTCTTATAACAGTGGGTGCTCCAAAAAGTGCAAAGGCTAATGTGATCAAAACAGTGAGATTAACCATTAATTTGGATGAAAGCAACGAAAGTAAATATCCGGAGCTAAATTACAAGGAACTAGTCTTTGCAGAAGAGGTAAGTTATAACAGAAAATCATAGCAATTTACGCAACCATACTGGTTTCCCAGCTCTTTGTAGTGCAAGGCATGTGCTAAATTTTTTTTGAAGAGATATCTCGAACAGTTTGGCAGTAACAGATGGTTTCCTCAGGGTATGTCGAGATTGTTGATAGGGTACTTTTTGCTTACGTTACATGGTTTTGTATTAGGTTTGTGACATGAAATTGCGTCCACAAGCCGTACTAGAAGCCCCAGATAGCGGTCGCCATGTTTGCAACAGTCATAGAAGTCTGTTGTCAGCTTAGAACATCATTTTACGAAGGGCATTGTTTTGGTCCCAGATCCTGCATGATTCTAGTTGTTTTTGCGCCAAAAGTAATAATTTTCTTATTTGTTCTGCTCAATAATGAAGCATTTAATAAGAACTGGCGTAATTGCACTGCATTGGATAACTGATAATACGCGAAAGTCTCAAATGACCTAGGTTAACCTGCCTACAGATTCCGGTATAGGTTTGATGCATTTTTAGGTTACTTTTTACGGCCTAAGTTAAATTATATTGTAAATTATTTAAAAATCATTCATTTGGTATGCTAATAACTGTAGGTACATAAAGTGCCTTATGTACCTGCACTATACATACATAAAGAGATAGATATTGCTATGTGTCAGAGATAACAGAATATACTTAGTAGTGTTGTTTCGTTCTAACTTGTTATTTTGTGGCTTAGGATTAATTTCGCGATTTGTGATAAAATAGAAAGGGTCCTTTCGGTTCTGCATATATTATGCGGCAGTTAATGTTTTGGTTATGTTATAAGTTTGTTAGTAAACTAGGCGGGAAGGGAAGTCGCCAAGTCGAGTTTGGCTCGCAAATTTAAATATCACGACCTCTCAGTTTGCGAAGCTTTTTTTTTATTTCTTTGTGCTCAATCGATAATGTAAATAGTGTACGCGCTTATGTACTGACATTCTTATGTACTTATGGCGTGTGTGCGTGGTTGAATGCGATTGATAAATGAATGTTTTTGCTGTGTGAGTGTTTATTGGGTTTTGTCGTAGTTTATGGATGAATTCGATTTCGTTACGCGAGCTGCGCTACTGTTTTGTGCTATTTTTGTTTGATTCGATGTTGTGTCATTTGATGCCCGGTGAATTTGTTTTGACTTTTATTTTCTGAATAATTAGGTTGTTTTTGTTTATATTTTGATTCTTATCTATTATGCAACATGGAAATACTTACCTATATTGGTTTTTTTTTAGTGAGTAGGTGTAGATTGTTATACATAGTTTCGTGTGTGGTGTTTATTTTTTGTTAAATTGTTTTTAAATTCTATTATTTATAACAATGTTAGAGGTCAATGCCCTTCTTACGTAGGTCCATAGTTGTTTTATTGTACCAGGATCCGTATTTTCTTCAGTTAGCTGTTTTGAATTGTTTCATTATTTTACGGGGCGCATTAGCGCTTACCTGTTTGAACGGCTGAACAGATTTTGATTAAACTTTCGCTATTTATATATTTTTTGTCGGTAACATTTCGCTGTTTATAGTTTAAATGTAATTTAAACATTATGTTTTTTGTTACAGTCTCACCGGAAACAAAATGGCAAGACTGCCGGTTTGGATCCATTTTCAGATAATGATGATGATGTTGAAAGAGTTGCGAGAAAATTTGAACAGAAATACGTAAGTATTTAGCTTTTAACGCTTAATATGTATAATACATAATTATATACTGTGTATAAGAAATATATACAACAGCTAAATACCTAGGCTATTGAGTTTGCTTTCACATGTTAAAATCAATCATTCTCAAATAAAAAAAATCTACAACAAATGTACCTATGTAGCACAATGCTAGCAATAAACACAGCAACAATATAAGTTTATCATCAGAACCTAGGTAGGTATCAAGACTTGCAGAAAATTGTAATGATGATTCTAAGTCATGTCCTGATATTTCTTTTTTTATATACCTAGGTACTAGCATATTGTGTATTCTGCCAGAGTCAATTATTTATAAATAAATAAAATCAATCAATTATTTATGAATAAATAATATTCTTAGAGCAATACAATTAACTAACAAAAAAAAATGCTACATTTTACTTTTTTTTTTTATCCTTACTAAATCTATTTAATAATAATATAATTATTGATTATATTATAATAATCTATAATTAAATATTTTTTTTACTATTTACAAGTTACATCCTAATTCTACATCATAAATACTCAAACGTTATGCAAAATTTAAAATCCAGTGTTTTTTTCACGTAAGGCATTTATATTATAAAAGTATTTAAATTGCAAAAGTTTAAATTACATTATTTAAATGAAATGGATGAATAGGCTATAACCAAGAACTTTTTTTTTGTTGACAAGCTAGGTGTGTTTGACCACAGCTCACCTGATATTAAGTGACGGTTTGGCCGTAGATGGTAAAGCACACTTAGCCTGGCAAGGATCTGGCTCTGAAGTGAGGCTGCCGGAACACACTGTCATATTTTCAAATTGAGGGTGGTAGCTAGCCAACCGATTACTCAAAAATAACCTACCGCCATGTTAGGTTTCTCACTATGCTAAATCTCATTGGCATTCATTTCATTTGGTAAAGGTTTCAATAATGTTGTTTTTGATTCCAGGGTGGTAAGAGTACATATGGTAGGAAAAAGGCCAGATCGAAGCAAGATGACTTTGCAGACATTGGGGCAGGATATGATGAGAATGATTCCTTCATTGATAATACTCATGGGGTAAGAAAACAAAACATCATAAGTTACTTATAAAATTAGAAGCCACTATTTATTTGTTTTAAAGAGATTACAGTTTTTCAAATGAAGACAATATTTCAGATTGTCATCTGGTTCTCTACCTAGCTTATTATTAATAAATAATTATTAAAACTTTAATTCAATTTATTAAATATACAGTCTATTTATGAAAATAAATTATATTTGTACCCTGTACCTGGTGCAAAGGTCCCGTTACCATGCATTACCACGCTGGATGGCAATAGACAACCTTTACACAAGGTACAAGTCACTGAACTGGAGCTACAACTCCAGTGGCCCTAAGCCTCCCTCTGATAATTCAAGGAGTTGGGTTGGGTAGATGCTGGCAGTGGGTAATACACAAAACACCTCAAGCGAAATGTCACTGCAGGACATTTTTTTTTAAATGTCTGACAAGCTAGGTGTTTGACCACAGCTCACCTGATATTAAGTGACGGTGTGGTCGAAGATGGTAAAGCACACCTAGCCTGGAATGGAAATGGCTGTCAAGTGAGGCTGCCGGAACACACCATTAGATGCTTGGTGGCACTTTTTCAACTTGAGGGTGGTAGCTAGCCAGCCGAGTACTAGAAAGTACCCTACCACCACGCTATGGTGACTATGACTTATTGCCCCCACTTTTGAATAAGAATTAGGTACAAGCCAGCATGGGTGTCACCATCATATTATATTTAATCCTGTCTATTTCACAGACATTCAATGACGAAAACATATGATTCACATAGTGAACATTGTAAAGTAGTATATTTTTTTCTGCAAAATTATTACTTTGAACATTTAAACACCTTTTCTTAACAAGTTTTAATTTTTTCCTTATTATACTTGTATTTATATATATTGCCCAATACAGGGTGAAGGCCTCACCTTCTTCCTTCTATAAAAATATACCCTTTATAATGCTCATTACAATATGGCTTTTACAATGAGGACCAACATGGTTTTGAATATTTTATTTTACAATGGAAACTAGGTACCTACCATAACACATTTTTGTTTTACTTACGTGGCTACTCTGACTTGTTCGTATTGTTGTTTTCATATTGTATTTCTAAGAAAGCTATAGCCATTTAATATTAAGTAATATAAAATCATGTTTTTTTTAAATTCAATTGTTAATTATGGGTAAACACTATCTATTACGTGGTGGTAGATCTCCTTAGCAGGAGGTCATTTAGGTAAGTACCACTACAGTATCAGATATTCTGCGGCCAAGCAGTAGTGTTCTTATTCTTATTCTTATTCAAAGTGGGGGCGATAAGTCCTGCACTGACGTCCCGCTTAGGGTGTTTTGTGCATTTCCCCCTACCAGCATCTACCCGAGCCAACCCAGCTCCTTGAAGTATCGGAGCGAGGCTCTAGGGCGCTGGCATAGTAGCTCCAGTGAGTTAGATGGAAAGTTTGGTGACGTTAATGACGAGAAACAAGCGAGGTGTTGCGGCGACATGAGTGATGGCAAAGCAGCTTCATGCAGCCTAGTAGCAATTCTAGTGGCTTCTGTGGCTTTGCAATGCAAAAGCACATGCTCTACAGTTTCATTTTCTTGCAAGCAGCCACGGCATAGCGGACTATCCGTGGCTCCCAGTTTGAAGAGGTGACTATTCAAGTTGCAATGACCGGTTATGGCCTACTAAGAGACGAAGGTCCTGTCGTTGCAGCTTCAATAGATTGTTAGTAATCTTCCTGTTAAGAATTGGAAAGGCGGTCTTACCATGTTTACAGTCGTCTTTCTTATCCCACAGGTTTTGTTGCTCTTTCTCGGTGTGACGGCGCAGTAGCTCTCGCACTTCCATCGCTGATGGTTTGCATAGAGCCACCACGTCGTCGCTTACCAGCAGTAGTGTGTAAACATTATCGGTTTGAAGGGTACTACTGCTCACTATCAAAATTACAGGACTGTTAAGGCTAACCATTGAAAGTCTCAAGATAAACGTCAAAGCAGCAATACGCTAGACTTTGTTTTGCTACTGAAACGTTGTGTATCACCCTAATGGTCATGGTCAGACGTTATCTCTTACTATTAGAACAGTGTCTCGTTCGTCACATAACCTTTACTTTAAAAAATAACCATCTTCCATTTTGTGCATCCGCATCATCATTATAATCAGCCTATCATAGTCCTCATACATCTCCTAAGATAAGCCACACATCCCATATACTGGCTCTAGTCCAACTTTTTACATATTCTGTGTATATTTGTTTCTAGTACGATGAGATGATACCTCCCGAGTGTGACACGTTATATGGTGGTTTCTACATCAACAGTGGTTCGCTGGAATTCAAGACGGTGCCACAAGAACAGACTGCTAACTCAGATGAACCAAACAATAGGAGAAACAAGGTAGAAAACGTTTGTTTTATTGAATTAACGAAACTGATATATGAAAAGAAACATGTTGATGTTTTCCTTAATTATTATATCTTAATTTTTTTAAATGTTACCGCTACCTTTGAAATGGAGCGCTCTTTCTCCAGGATGTCGTATATAAAAAACAAATATAAGACAATAATTTCAAACTAAATCATTTCTTAGTAACCATTCAAACTTCTTCATCAGGATAGTGCATAAAGTATCAATGGCAAATAGAATGATGCTACCGACTAAAGTTTAAAACCAAGTGTGAGTCGCGCACGAAGGGTTCCGTACCATTATCTATAAAAACGGCAAAAAAAATACGTTTGATGTATGGGAGCCCTTAAATATTTTATTTTATTTTAATTTAATTATTTATTTTTAAAGTGAATAATAAAACTAAATTGTTGTAAATAACTGTTGCTATTATCAATATCGAGCAAAAAAATCACGTTTGTTGTATGGGAGCCCCCTTAAATATTTATTTTATTCTGTTTTTTAGTATTTGTTGTCATAGCGGCAACATAAATACATCATCTGTAAAAATTTCAACTGTCTATCATCGTTCATGAGATACAGCCTGGTTACAGACGGACGGACAGCGGAGTCTTAGTAATAGGGTCCCGTGTTACCATTTTGGTACGGAACCCTAAAAAATCTCTGAGAGGTATTAAATGATATAACAAAAAATTTGAGCAGATTTTCTCAAAATGTCCCCTGGTAGCAAAACATCCCTTTCGCAATATGTCCCAGAAGTTAATGGGATGTGGAAGGCCATTCGGGATTATACTGTAAACTGAGCCATGATATAAGACAAAAACAGAAAAAAAAAAAAGTCTTGAAAGATGGTCACACTGTAAATATTATTAAAGTCAAAATCAATCGAGGAAGGTCATTTTCAAGTCAAGTATTTACTTGGTAGATGAACCTAAAGGTCGTTTAGGTAATTACCACCGTAGTATCATATTTGCCGCTAAGCTGTAGTGTGTAATTAAACTTTACTGTGTTTCGATTTGAAGGTTTAATTGACAAAGCCTACTATAAGGTGACTCATTACGTGGAAGACAGGAATATATGGTTGTAGTAGCTTCTCTGTGCACTTGCATCCCCCTGGCTAAGTGACAATTGTAGTAAGCATAATGTATTAATATCTATAACTGTAAACTGTAACCTAATATGAAAAGAAAGATCCACAAAAAAAAATGCCTTGCTGAGTTTCTTGCCGGAGTCTCCTCAGTTGAAGTGTAATTACGAGCCGGTGGTAGATTCAAAAATGTAACTTAAAGTTCATAAGTGCCTTACCAGGGCCTAAACTAAATAAATGACTTTTTGGTGTTGATTTTGAAGAGAGGATTTTGAGTTAGCGAAATTACAGGGCTGTTGAGACTGACTATTGAATGTGTCAAAGTAAAAAGTGCTGGTGCAGTGATACCCTGGTTTTTGATTTGTTAAGTTCTGGGTACCGCTGCAGTCCTCGTGTCATTATCTCTTACCATTAAGTGACTGTCTTGTTCTTCTATTCTATGATTTATTTATCTTTTTCATAAGAAGTTTTATGTTTTCATAGTAATTGTTCATAGTTCATTATTGTTAACAGTTACAAGACAATTAAAATAAATTATATGGATATATAGAGCTACAATCGGGCACCAGCTCGACTGATGGTAAGCGAAAGTGTAGTCGAAGATGGAACACCATTAATCTATCACGGTTTTTTTTTATGTTTAACAGGCTAGGTATTCGACCACAGCTCACCTTTTAAGTGACGGTATGGTCGAAGATGGCATCGGCAGCTAAAGCTCATTGTTAGGGTTTGAACCCACGCTCTTCAACGTGTAAACCGACCGCGCTGACCACTGAGCTATCATTCTATATCTTTAAACGAGCAATTCTTGTATATATATATATATATACAAGAATATACAATATATATATATATATATTCTGAATCTCGGAAACGGCTCCAACGATTTTCATGAAATTTAGTATGCAGAAGGTTTCGAGAGAGATAATAGAATAGAATAGAATATTTTATTGGCCTTATAACTACATGTGTTACACTAGGCACGTCAATTTACAATTTAATTAGTAAAATTATATAAAATTATTTTAAAAAAAAAGGAAAAGAAAGCAAATAAAGAAATGTCACTAATATTAACAATAATGTCCTAATAGTGAATAATATATAATGTCAAAAGAATATCAGAATTTCATTCAAAATATAAAATAATGTCAATTGTTGTATAATTAAAATAACATTAAAGTTAAATAAATAGTATACAAAAAAAAAGGAAAAAAAAGAATCTATTAAAATTAATATAAATAAAATAGATACGTATATGAATGTTATATGATAGTCCTTATTTTGAATGATGATGACTATTTATTGATGGTTAGTTCCATGCAAGAATGAAGAGTCAGTCAGTTTCATATTCATAAATTCATTTATAGAATAAATTGGGTTAGATTCAAAGAAATGTTTTAACCTTCTTTTGAACTCATTTGCGTGTAATTTGGTTATAGTTCGCGGTAATTTTTGAAACATAGCAATTTTGTTGTATATCCCTTGTTTTTATTGTTTATTGTTTATTGTTTATTGACTAAAACGGCATAATGCGCCAATTACAATAGTCCTTAAAAATATCAAATTAAAATTAAAATTGTACATATAAGCAAAGAGTCTAAACAAAGTCAAAATAAAAAATATAAAAATGTCAAAAAAATGTTAAAATAAATTAATTGAACAAATCATAAAATTATAAATACACAAACTCAAAACATTAAAAAATGATTTTATCACGATAATCAATCAAATAGATCATATTCACTATTATCCATCTCCTTCTCCTTGCACGCCTTCATCTCACAATACTTCAGACACGCAGACATGACATTCCTCCATTCACCCGCAAACAGATCACAATCAGGCACCCTGGCCAGGAGAGAATTGAAGGCGGTGAGAACATGTGGAATAGGAGAGAAACCACGCGCCACAGTTCGACAAGGCGGGACTGCGAAGAGTCTATGATTTGCACGACGCGGACAACTGCCTTGAACAGGAACACGTAGGCGCACAAGTTCACTAAAAACGTTGGGAGCATCAAACTCACCACGAATAATCTTGCACATAACTGTCATCTGATTTTTTCCTCGCCGAACATCAAGAGAGTTGTAACCCAAGCAACCCAGGAGAAAGTTGGTCGGATACAAATAAGGATAAAAACCATATAACCGCTTATATAAAAACCGAAGAAAAGCTTTCTGTACTTTTTCCAGGAGAACACTATAAACGTTTTCATGTGGGTTCCAAACACATGAACTGGCTTCAAGTTTACTCCGGACGAGAGCCTCATAGACCAATCTAATGACGTGCGTTCCTTTAAAATCTTTGGAGTTTCTAATGACAAATCCAAGTCTTCTATATGATTCTTTGGCTACGGCAGTAATATGGTCATTAAAGGTTAACTTTCTGTCGAAGGTGACACCTAAGTCTTTTATAGAGGTGGACCTAACAATTTTATATGAATCCAACTGGTATTGAAATTCGATTGGGCGAATCCTTCTAGTGAAAGACATGACGCGACATTTCGACGGATTGAAATCCATCTTATTTACTACACTCCATTCATGGATTGCGTCCACGTCTTGCTGAAGGGTCAAACAATCCATCTCAGAGTTGATTGCTAACATTAATTTTAGGTCATCTGCATAGAGAAGACATTTTGCAAACTTAATAGCAGCTGGAAGATCGTTAATCATTAGGATAAAAAGAAGAGGGCCAATGATAGACCCCTGACTGACACCAGATGGAGTGTGATAAGGGCAAGAGTCATACATACCCAACCTGACAAACTGATGGCGATTTCTAAGATAATCGGCAATAAAACTAAGTAATCCTGGAGCAAATCCTAGAGCACTTAACTTCCTAAGTAGGTGGTCATTGTTGACTCTGTCAAAAGCTTTCCGAAAGTCGAAATAAAGCACGTCAACCTGACTACCCCGATCCAAACAACCCGAGATAAAATCAACAGCCTCCAATAAATTTGTGTCAACTGATCTCTTTTTCCTAAAACCATGCTGCTCATTGCATAGGTACTGGTCAACCTGCCTATAGATCTCTTTGTGTATAGCTCTTTCAAACACCTTAGCCGGTGTGGACAATATGGCTATTGGTCTATATTCCTCAACCGATAATTTGTTAGAGCTTTTAGGAATAGGCGTCACCCTGGTCAATTTCCACTGCAAGGGATAGATACCTGTGGCTAAGGCCAAGTTAAATATGTGACATAACGGCTGGACGAGATATTTTAAGCCCTGTTTCAAAAACCACGGAGGAATGCAGTCCGGACCGATCGCACTGTTGGGCCTTAGATATCGTATACCAGATACTACTTCCTCGGGTGTAAGCTGGAATATATTAATGTAGTTGCTAGAGTGAGATTCGTCTAATTGGTTTGCGAGTTCTGTATTTAACTGAGGGACATTGGGTAAGAAAACACTTGCAAAAAAATCAGCAAACGCTTCTGAAGCTTCAACTCCAGTGAAAGATTCGCCCTTATAAGTAACTGAAGGTTCGAATCCTCCTTTCGAGCGCAATTTTGCAATATGCTGCCAAAAACCTCGGGGGTTTGACGACAAGCTATCCTCAACATTTTTCAAGTAAGAGTCATGGGCCGCCGAGATATGCACCTTAAGTGAAGCTCTCAACTCAGAGAAAGCACTATAGTGTTCTTCAGACCCACTCTGTCTCCACTGACGATGCAATTTTAATTTGAGTTTGATATTCTGAATGATATCATTAGTAAACCATACAGGATATCGTCTACTTACAGCTTTCCTACGGTGTTTCCTGGGAATACAAGTGTCAAATAAATTATAAATCGTATCATAAAATTGATCAGTACATAATTGCACGTCGTCTGCTTGAAGTACTTTGGACCAAGATACTTCGGAAAGCAGGTCAAAGAGAACACCACAGTCGCACTTACCGAAATTCCAATCCTTTCTGGGATCAATATTACTAGGCATAACTATCTCCGAGGAACGTACCACATCCATAAATATCCCAACATCAAGTGGTGGATGAAAAGGATCAGGCCGCACAAAGCCATCGTCGGACCTAACACGCACCTCACTCATTCCACCCTGCTCCCGAACCAGTACAACATCCAAAATACCTTCATGCGAATTCAACACATCGTTCTTCTCAGTCAAACCACAAAATTCCTTAAAATAACAGTGGTAATTACAAATAGCTTTAGAAGCGCTGTTAAAATTAAGATCTCCAAATATGACCACATTGCCTTTGATATTATTAATAAAGCTTTCAACTTTGCAGAACCACTGCATGTAGTCACTTTCTGTGGCCCGAGGATGAATATAGATTACTCCCACATAGAATGTTTGGCCCTGCCAGTCAAAGCTCGCCCATAGATCTTCACCATCATCGGTTTCCAATGCAGTCACTCGACGTAACAAGATGGGTGTACGTGCAGCAAGCAACACACCACCACATCGAGTTTTTCTGTCACGGCGCAGCACGTTCCACCCGTCACTGAGCAGCTCGGAGTCCTCGACAGAGCTGTCAAGGAAACTTTCGGTCACCGCCACAAGATTGCGTACTGACAAGGCAAGGCTATTCCGCCAGGTCCTCAACTTAGTCTTCAAACCGCGCACGTTTTGGTATAGAACATTCAGACATTGAATTTTATCAGCCCGTCCTTTCTGAACAAACGGTTTGTCTGTTACTCGGGATAGATTCTCGGGAGACTCGCGTACGAAAGGGCTGCAAGTTTTTGGGTCGCTGATGTATGATTGCCTGACTATCTGAACTGGGACAACTCTGGCAGCCTGACGCTGCTTCACTGCGGCCTGCTTGTGAGTGAATAGGGCTTTTAGGCCGCCTAAAATTAACCCATGCCTTAATTCTTGCATTCACTGGCCATACATCAACGGAAAGACATTTGTCATAGTATGCGACAGGAATACCTAACTTGAAAGATCTATAGCTCCCTTTTGGTGTGAGCTCATTTACAGTACATGCTCCCGAGGGACATAGCAATCGAAGATATTCAGAAATTTCTTTAGCGCCCGATTCCATATTCCATAGGTGAATATGTTTCCTCATTTCAACCGCTTTCAGGGGCGTAATGGTAGAGTCAGCAGTACCACGTTGCGACCTACGCTCGTGATTTTTTTTAGTGACTGCAGTCCATTTCTGCATGTCATCTTCTGGTTGATGTTCACCAGCAGGTATCACTATATTGGTAACTTGACTCGGAACCCCAGTTATAACATCCTGACCTAGAGTTTGTTTTATTAAAAAGTCATCGACAGACCCGCGTGCACTCGTGCTACAATTGTCCATTGGTTGGTGAGACCCGGACCTCAGATGAGATTCCAACCCGAGCACCTTCTTGGCAGGAGACGAAACTAGGTGTAGTTGGTCCGAGGTTATATGCTGTAGTGCGGTTTCCGACTGCTCGGGTTTCCCAAGCGACGGCTCCTGGTCCGGTGATAGTACCGGCGGCGAGACCTGGGTAGCTAAGACTAGATGTTCATATTTCTCAAGCCTAGCATGTAATGTACTAACCTCCAGCGCATGACTGGCCAGCGAGGTTGTATGATTTGCTAACTTCGAGTCATAGATTTTCAGCTTTTCATCGTAAGTTGCTAAGACGGATATAGTGCGACTTAAATAGTTTTTTATAATATTAAATTCGTTACGCAAGCCCTGCAAGTCTGTGACCAGAATATGTTCCTTGTCATCTATTCCAGTTTGCGTAGATGTTTTATGTTTTAGTTAGTCTTACTTTCGGCAAGTACCATTCATCATCGTTTCTCAATTCAACGTTAAGGTTATATCGTTCTTTTTAAGTAATTAATGCTTTACCCATTTCATTAAACATTTCTAGCAAACAATTATAAATGTACAGTGCAATCACAGTCATAATTTTATTTTTCTTGAAAAGTGGCTTAGCAGATATTCGCTTTCGTTGACCAAACATCAC
This sequence comes from Biston stratarius, assembly GCA_950106695.1. Lineage (NCBI taxonomy): Eukaryota > Metazoa > Arthropoda > Insecta > Lepidoptera > Geometridae > Biston > Biston stratarius. The sequence continues at coordinate 1,543,446 of OX467114.1, read as the reverse complement.
TCGTATAGCGTCTAGCTAGGTTTCATTTTTAGAAAACGTCGTTTTATCCGTGTTTTCAGCCGAGCAAAGCTCGGTCATCCAGGTACTATAACATTATGTGTTCAAGCCGTGAAAGTTTAAAATTAAATGGGAAAGGCACGTTGTTCGCATGTCAAACGACATTTGAGCAAAAGGTCACCTGAGATTAGACCTCAATATTTATGTGACCTTAAGATCGACCCAGATGAAGGTGGTGTAACGGACTATACCGTTACGACATTCAATGGACCACCAAAGCGCGAGGCCAAAAATAAAATAAAACCCTTGTCCTTAAATATTGTATCGTCATCGTCCACAGAGACGGATATCGTCGAGCAGCAGCGAAGATGACTCCTCGGACAGTTCCTCCGACTCGGAGAGCGGCGAGGGCGAGGAAGCGGACAAACATGCGAAAGAGATCGCAAACGGCGCTCTCGACTCGCACAACACTGAACACAGGAAAAAGGTATTTACTCATAGACTTAGAGCCTTAATTATAAACGCTGCTTAAAATTAGCCAACGCCTTAAATGCTCTATCAATTTCTAGTTTGAACACACGCTATGAGGACAAGTTATTGTTTCCACAATTTAGATTGCAGAAGTGTAGCAAGGGTTTTTTGGGCAATGCAATATGCTTCTATAATGCCATCCCAAAAGAAATCTAAAAATTGTAAAAGAGTTTTTGTGTAATAAGGCTTATTATAAATTGAAAGATTACACTGAAGACAGGAACGCATGGAAGTTGTCCAGCTCTAAACAGGTCAATCTAGAACGATATAAATTGATTGTAAGTGAGAATAGTGTAAAATAGTGACAATGCCTCTTTACAGCAGCTTATTTAATATTTTATTAATTATTTATTTGTTGTTTTTTTTTTTGTTACCTGACACGTCCAAGTGTTCTTAATGTTCCAATGGAATGTAAATTATATACAATACAATAGGAGACAAAGTACATTAAGCTAATATTTATAACTAGAGATTAAACGAACTTATATGAAGTTCTATCAAAACGATAGTCGGGTCATTGCACTCGTCCATAATGTACAACTTTTTTTTTATTGGTTGTCCAGCTGAGTGTTTGACCACAACTCATCTGATTTTAAGTGACGGTGTGGTCGAAGATTGTAAAGCACACCTAGCCTGAAATAAAACTGGCTCTAAAGTGATGCTGAAGAAATCGGTTTTAGCGATAAAACCTCCACTTGTGGCACTAGCTCTTCAGTTTCATGTTTGTATTATATTTTTAACTAGCGACCCGCCCCAGCTTCGCTCTTATGGCATGTAAATACTAATGTGGTGCATGTATTATACTTATAAACCTTCCTCTTGAATCACTCTGTCTATTGATGAGAACCACATTAAAATCCCTTGCGTAGTTAAAAACATTTTAGCGTACAGACGGCGGGAAGCGACTTTGTTTTATACTATGTAGAGATTTTTCTAATTTTAAGAGTTCTAATGACCTAGATAAAGTATCATTCGATTAGCGATAACGCTAATAGAAAAGTGAAAAATTTACTGTTATGACATAAGCTGTCGATGTGTCACATGGACAGTTTATGTCAGTCCCATAAACCATCGAATATACTGAATGTGACTGTCTAGTTACTTAGTCTGATAGACACAATAAAGCGTTTCATTTCTATCTATAAACTAACTTGCCTTGTCTAATGTTCATCATGTTATAGGAGCAAGTTTGATTGCTTTCTTGAAACAAAGAAGCAGCTATTTTGGATAAATATGATTGTTTTCGTGGTACAGAATACAATGGGATTGGAAATGGGAACAAATGAGTTATTACTCGTTTTATTTTTTAACCCTCGACGCAAAAAGAGGGGTGTTATAAGTTTGACGTCGATGTCTGTCTGTCTGTGGCATCGTAGGTCTCAAACAGATGGACCGATTTCGATGCGGTTTTTGAAAGCCAGTTTCCTTGCGGTGGTTCTTAGCTATGTTTGGTTAATTGCGTAGAGGGTTTTTAAAATTTTAAATTTAATTTTTTGTAGGTTGTACAAAACCTTCTATATCTTGACAAGTAGACAAGTGAAGTGAACAATATCGAAGATTTTATTAAGCCAAAATGTCTGATGTCTCATGTCTTTTTCAGAAAAACAAGAAAAATGACAAAAAGAAACCTAAGAAAGTACGGCGGACTGATTCTTCTGCTGCCACATCCGGGAAACAAACATCAGACGGTATATTATTATTACTGCTGTCATTAAGAGCTGTAGGTCTACGGGATAAGTAAATGTAGAATGGTATCGAATATTCCAGAAAACAACCAAGGCGACGCGGAAAGTGTGGACTGTGGGGATTCTCGAACTTCCCAGTCAGATTCCCTCACATCAAAGCCTGCCCCAAGTTCAGAGAATGCCACCATCACTTCGGATAGCTCGAGGTAAGGGAATTGTTACATTTCTTTATTACAAATACAAATATGTTATTGATAACACCAATGTTACAAGTCAATTCTGTGATATCATTACATTTTATCGTTTAAGAGTTATAACACTGATTACATGTCAATTTAATAAAAACAAAATGTCAAAGTATATAAACATGTCAATATAAGTGTATATAATATGTCTTTATGCTTTTTATATTGTCAATATAAAAATACTGCCGATATAAAATATGTCAATATAAAAATGTGTCAATACAAAAATATGTCAGCATAAAAATATGCCAAAATATATAAAATATTGTCCATATAATAAAATGTCTAAAAAATACTTACTATTAATTTAATAATCTTTTAATTTGAAATATTCATCAATGTCATAAAACATTAATACAACATTACACAAATGCCAAAAAAAAGGACTGTAATGTTTCAGGGTTCATGTAGGTAAGTCTTTTTTATGGCCGACAAGCTAGGTGCTTGACCACAACTCACCTAATGTTAAGTGATGGTGTGGTCTAAGATGGTAAAGCATACATAGCCTGGAATGGAACTAGCTCTCACAAGTGAGGCAACCGGAACACACCGTTAGATGCTTGGAGGCAGATTTTCAACTTTAGGGTGGTAGCTAGCCAGCCGAGTACTAGAAAGTACCCTACCACCACGCTATGGTTTCCTCACGTTGTTTTCCTTCACCGGCAGCTCAAGCTCATTGTTGGGGTTTGAACCCACGCCCTTCGGCATGCTTACCGAACGCGCTAACCACTGAGCTATCATCGCTACAAAATCATTCACTCCCTGATTACGGAGTTACATCTTGTGTCATTCAACTTTATGCTTCCCTGGTACTTTTTCTACTCCCTGATTACGGATTTACATCTAGTGTCATTCAACTTTATGCTTCCCTGGTACTTTCCCTGATTACGAAGTTACATCTAGTGTCATTCAACTTTATGCTTCCCTGGTACTTTCCCTGATTACGAAGTTACATCTAGTGTCATTCAACTTTATGCTTCCCTGGTACTTTTTCTACTCCCTGATTACGAAGTTACATCTAGTGTCATTCAACTTTATGCTTCCCTGGTACTTTCCCTGATTACGAAGTTACATCTAGTGTCATTCAACTTTATACTTCCCTGGTACTTTCCCTGATTACGAAGTTACATCTAGTGTCATTCAACTTTATGCTTTCCTGGTACTTTCCCTGATTACGGAGTTACACGTAGTGTCATTCAACTTTATGCTTCCCTGGTACTTTATCTACTCCCTGATTATGGAGTCACATCTTGTATCATTCAACTTTATGCTTCCCTGGTACTTTCCCTGATTACGAAGTTACATCTAGTGTCATTCAACTTTATGCTTTCCTGGTACTTTCCCTGATTACGGAGTTACACGTAGTGTCATTCAACTTTATGCTTCCCTGGTACTTTATCTACTCCCTGATTATGGAGTCACATCTTGTATCATTCAACTTTATGCTTCCCTGGTACTTTCTGTACATCTTGTGGCATTCAACTTTATGCTTCCCTGGTACTTTCTGTACATCTTGTGTCATTCAATTTTATGCTTTCCTGGTACTTTTTCTACTCCCTGATTACGGAGTTACATCTTGTGTCTGACAACCCTTGCTTCCCTGGTACTTTTTTATTTTTTTTTCATTGTAATAACTTATTTTCCAGGGACATGGAATCCAAGGTGGAGAGTAAACTGGCTCCCGCGGTGGGCGCGGCGCTGGACGCGCTGGAGGCGCACGTGGCTCGCGCGCTTCTGGAGACTCCCGCGCCGGCCTCCTCCGCCCGCCAGCTGCTCCCCACCAGCGAACCGCTGCTACTCAGGTACACCACAACTAAACCCTCTTCAACTTTAGAGAAAAATTCTGGCCCTAGACGTCCCGTTTTGTCCTCAGCGGCCACAACCTATTCAATTCAACTCGTTCATTATCTTTTGACACCATCACGATTCTAATTAAGTCAAATTATTTACAAATAATATTTTTTAAATAATCTTATCTTTTTTAGAGTTCCGTACCTCAAAAGGAAAAAACGGAATCCTTATAGGATCACTTTGTTGTCTGTCTGTCAAGACCCCTTTTCTCAGGAACGCGTGTAGGTATCAAGTTGAAATTCATATCAAATACTCAGATCTACTGTCCTAATATGATAGCTGTGAAAAAATCAAACTTCTAAACCAACGCAATCAAAAGATACAGCCGTTTATGCTGCAAATTCTCGACACTCTCAAGGGAATCAAAACCTACAGGGTACTTCCCGTGAACTCAGAATCTTGAAATTTGGTACGAAGCAACGTCTTATAGCACAGATAAAGGAAAAATTAATTACCATTAAAAAAAAAAAACTTTTACTTATATACCTACATGTTTGTGCGGGACCCTCGGTGCGCGAGTCCGACTCGCACTTGGCCGGTTTTTTTTTATCAAGAAATAAATAAGGCATTATTTTTTATTTACACACACAAATACAATACACCATGAAAGTTTGAACATCAGTAATATTCATAAAGCGGGCTCAGTACACGATTATCATTTCAAATAATAATAAAAAATAGGTGGTTAATATTTGACCTAATTATCCTGAGCAAACACAAAAATACGGACACTCAAATCACGCGCACCGAAAATTACATGGTGCGCGCGCGGTCCCAGGTTAGATAACAGTTACTGCGCAGTCTACGTATGGCAGTTATGTCTCGCGCTAGCTCTGCGCGTAAGGCTGCGCGCTGTCCATACAATCTGGAGTCTTAGGAAAACTTCAACCGTGATTTTCTTAGTATTTATTTTTTGTATATGTTTCGATTTTATTTCTTTATACGTTTCATATGACCACTAACTAACATGTCTTTGAATATTGCTAATATTCAAACTGCAAAATATTATTAAAATATTTATTGCTTCAAACTGTCAGCCCGTATATTTATTTTGCGTTGTAGACTAGAGCAAGCCCTGAAGAAGTCGATGTGCGATTCTCACTCGTGTCGCGTCGCTTGGTCTCGTGCTGCATCCTTCGTCGGCATCTCGCGCGCCAAACTCATGCACCGAGTGAAGCAGATGCTCGACAAGGGGAAACACGAACCTGCTGACAAAGGTACGTGTTTTGTGTTAGAAATATCAACTTTGTAAGAGAGAGTTCGGAACCCCAAGAACAAACTCTACTCATTTCTTAAGTACTGCGTCTCGCTGGTCTCTTATTTGATTTTTTTATGTAACAGTAATGAGACGAACGAGACGCTCTCTTAATGTTAAGAGATAACGCCTGTCCATGACCATTGCAGCGATACACAGAACTTTGAGTAGTAAAACAAAGTCCAGGGCATCGCTGCCTTGGCGCTCATTACTTTGAGACTAGATGGTTAGTCTCAATAGCCCTGTTATTATCTTATGATGGATGTGTTTGAAAAATAATATAAAATACCCGAGGACTTGGCTCTTTCATCATCCAGGCCAGACATTCATTTGTAGCTATGATAGCTCAGTGGTTAGGTCGGTCGGTTCGCATGCCGAATGGCATGGATTCAAACCCCAACAATGAGCTTGAGCTGCCGGTGAAGGAAACCATAGCGTGGTGGTAGGGTAGTTTCTATTAGGTACTCGGCTGGCTAGCTACCACCCTCAAGTTCAAAATCTAAAGTTCTATTTCAGGCTAAATGTACTTTACCATCTTCGACCACACTGTTACTTGACATCGGGTGAGTTGTAATCAAACACCTAATCCGTCAACAGTAAAAAAAAAAACTGAGAATTTAATTTTAATATTTTCCTTTTCAGAGCCTTCAACAGGCGCGACCGCCACTGTCTCTCAAACAACCCCCGCAAACACAACAACAACAGCAACGACAACAGTGACAACACACAAAAGGAAACACGACGAAGACGATGATATAGAGGCCGGTAAACTCACAGACGAACAGAGAGAGGCGAAAATTGTCGTAACTTTACAAAGGTAAGGAAAAGGCGCCTTATATTACAATCAAATGAACATTTTTGACTAATTAAATTAAAAATTAAAAAAACCCCCGACGCAGTTAACCAAACATAACTAAGAACCACCGCAAGGAAACTGGCTTTCAAGAACCGCATCGAAATCGGTCCATCCGTTTGAGAGCTACGATGCCACACACACACACAAAATTGCAAAAAGTATAAAATGCCATAACTTTTACTTATATACCAACAGGTTTGTACGGAACCCTCGGTGCGCGAGTCCGACTCGCACTTGGCCGGTTTTTTTGTTTAAACTATTTTCGGACATATACGATATACAAGAGATTTTTGTTTTACTTATGCGGTATTCCGTTTGAAGTCATCGAGGTAAAGAGATTTGCCTAAAATGCTTTTCATCTTTTTGATAAGTACTATTATATTTTGTGGTGCTACGGAATCTTCTACCACCATGCTATGGTTTCCTCACGATGTTTTCCTTTGCAGCTCAAATTCATTGTTGGGGTTTGAACCCACGCCCTACGGCGTGTGAACCGACCGCGCTAATCACTAAGCTATCACAGCTACATATTATAATACAAATATAAATATGTTATTGATAACACCAATGTTACAAGTCAATTCCGTAATATCATTACATTTTATCATTTAAAAGTTTTAGAACACTGATTACATGTCAATGAAATAAAAACAAAATGTCAAAGTATACAAACATTTCAATATAAGAATTTCGTCAATATAAAAATACTGTCAATATAAAAATATATCGGTGCCAATGTAAAAAAATATTATCCATATAATGTAATGTCCAAAAAAAACGTAATTACTTGCTAGTAATTTAATAATCTTTTAATTTGAAATACTCTTCAATGTCATAAAACATGGTCTCTAAGCTTAACTTGGTTCTGGTTAATATCCTTTTTATTGTTTCAGATTAAAAGCTCTGATAGACGAACGCAAGCCCTCAATGCTCGCTAACTACAATGCTGAGTGCGAAAGAGTACAAGAAGAAAGGTAACATACGATAATAAGACTAAGTTCGAATTGCTTTTAACTGAGTTGCCATGATTATAGTTGTGTTGCAATCTGTTATAATTACCTATATCTTAAATGTGGGTGAAGTTATAGCTTCGTTCAAGTTCGGCTTGCACGGTGGGCTCTTGAGTGTTGAGGGGCCGTTGCATGACTTGGTACCCCATGCTCATTTTTATTACCAGAAAAAATTGACTATATGGTGGACGGTCCTCATGTGCACACTAGCCGCTTCGACTCCAAATATAAATATCAAAAACACCAAAGTTACTTGTAATTTTTCCATTCATTTATATTTAAAAATGACAAGATCATAACACATGTCTATATAATTAAATGATTTTGTAAATGATTTTATTACTTGTACAGGATTTGGTTATATCCTGGAAAGTTTCCACCGGCTACATATTGCAGTTTGAAATATGTCATTAAAAGTGTCAAGCAAGTTTTTATTTAATAAATAAAACCATGATTTCTTGGGAATGGTTTTATTTTTTATGTCGATGCCACTGTTTTTAATAGTTTTTATTTAACTTGTTTATTACTTACAATCATTAAATGTTTTATTTTTTAATCTCTTATTTTGAAATAATCGTCAAAATCATAAAATAAGATCTCCACTTTTTTATTAACACAATAAAGATGTGAATTTTTTGGTCTGCATTTCCCGGGTTCAATATAGGGGCTTAAAATCAAGAGTAAACAGGTTCCTACTTGATAAGCGTGTTCCATCTTAGACCACATCGTTGCTTAATAACAGGCGGGATGTGGTTAAACGCTAAATAAGTTTATTTTAACTTTTATAAAAATTGTGTCAAGTTGACAAAGGTCACTGACCCCGTAATCTGTGGAGCAGAAATTTAAAAAAAAAACATAGTTAAGAGCTCAACCCGCGAAAGTAACCAAACATCTAACGGTGTGTTCCGGCAGACTCACTTGCCACACACCGTCACTTAACATCAGGTGAGTTGTGGTCAAATAACTAGCCTGTCAGCCATTAAAAAAAGTAAAAATGTAGGTTGGATTATTCCAGAAAAAAGCTACAAATAGCGCAAGCGGCAGAGGGGGCGCCGCACGTGGAGAAGCGGCTCCCCAAGCGGCGGTTCCCGTGGTGCGGGCAGACGCGGGCGCTGCTGGCGCGCCTCACGCGGCTCGCGGCCGACCCCCGCCAGGCGGCGCTTCTGCTCGCGGAGCGCGCGCTGCCGCTCTTCCCCAACGGATTCGTCAGAATGCCCACACTGCTCCGACAAGCTGAGTAAGTAAACTGTTTTGATGTTCTGTATGAAACAAGAACCGTTTAACTACAGAATTTGCTGGCTGTGTACAATCTAGATTCTAGATGCTAGATCTAGATTAATTTATAATTTTTTTTTTTTTATTATTTAATTCGACTTGACCCTTGAACAAATGTATGGACTAACAGATTTTTTATTTACAATTTCAAAGTTGTAGTACATAATAATTTATAATAACAAGTATAATGACCCATTTTTAGATTAGTGTACCCTAAGCTTATATCCCTGTATTATGAGTCTGAAAAGGGGCCTGATAGCCAAAAAAATCAAACTATTTGTGTTTATTTATTCCCAGTGATAGAAATATTATAATAGGAAAAAAGCTTAAAATACTAAAAAATAAGTTCGTTTCTCTCTGCCCTAATCAAATGTGAAGCAAGCAAATAATGAATTAAAGTACTTACCAATGTATCCATGATGATTAAGCTATATTTTTAGATTTAAATAATGACCTATATAATTTGCTTTTTCCAGCCTCAGCAAAGAAATCAAAATATCAGATGTAAAACGACAACGGCTAACATCAGCATCCCAGCCGATAATCACAAACATACCCAATAACCCACAAACCCCTACTGCTGTAACAAATGTACCTTTCAACGAACCCATACAATTCCCTAGTTCTCTGACGGTTACAACCACCATGAAATCTTCACCGGACAAAGTGGAAACAGACGATGAAAAATACAAAACAACCTCGATCTTCAGTTCAATAAGAAATAATTTTAGCAAAGATTTAACAATCGATAAGGAAGAGAAGAAAGAAGAATTGTACATTCCTCCGAATAATATTGGAAGTATAACAATAACTCCAGTTCCGAATCAGTCCAAGGAGAAAAAGATTAGTGTAATTGAAAAGCAACCTATGGTAACGGCAACTAGTGGTTTAATACGGGTTAAGTCGCCTGCAGCTTTAAACGATATGGTCAACAAGAAGGATATTAAACCGATTAAAAAACAAGAGAAAATTTCTAATACTAAGGAAAAGAGAGTAGAATCTCCATTACATATAGACACCAGTTACCAGCCAAGTAAAAAAGACCCTAGTCCTAAAGAAGGGAGCTATCATAAGAAAGATCCTAGTCCAAAAGATGTGAACTACAAAAAAGATCCAAGTCCAAAAGATGTAAACTACAAAAAAGATGTGAACTACAAAAAAGATTCAAGTCCAAAAGATGTAAATTACAAAAAAGATCCGAGTCCAAAAGGTAAAGATGAAGTCACACAGAGGCAAATTGAAAGTATGCGCTTCACTGAAAATAATATTCCCCGTCCTGCTTTAGTACCCGTTCATCATTCACCGACTTTCGCGAAACCTGATAAAAGACCTCCAGAAGGAAAAAAGAAAAAAGATGTTATAGTTGTATCTGACGTTGATCCGTTATCAGATTTAGAGCCAGTGAACGTTGATGACAGTTCTAGTGATGTAGAGGTTATAGAAACAGACAAAAGTGATAGTTTAGTGCCTTCGGACAAGAAAAGTGTAAAAAGTGTGCCAAAGGTTAAGGATGGGAAGACAGATGAAGATGCAACTGATGATATTGATACGCTTATGAGAAATATAAGGGAAATGGAGGTGAGTTTATATGTATTAAGATTTTCTTTAAACACTCAAACAAATTACCCTGGTTTAATCTTTCGTAATGATCTGTGTAAACATGACCTTTGCTATTGATCAAGTGACTTTCAGCCGACCCTAAAATATGTCAATCAAGTCATACATTTTAAGTTTGATAAGATATTGCAAAAATATGTTTAACAACTGTTTTTAGCCAATCTGTCAGTACTTTTCAAGCTAACGAAAAACAGATAATTCACTTACAATTTTTGTATTCACTTTCAAGACTACCTTAACTTTGGTAGCTGTAACCAGTTGCTCATCCAAGCTAATCACTATAAAAATAATAGAATATAACTTTATTGTACATACATAAGATAGGTACCTACATATCTTAAAACAGAAAAAAAGTACAATGGTGGTTTTATCGCCTAAAGTAATTTCATGCAATCTTTAGATGGACAGGACAGAAGGCATAGCGAATAGTGTAAAAAATTATAAATACATAAATAAAACACACAAGTAAGTTAATTCAAAGTTGTTAAAAGTACTGTTTTCATTAAAATTCTATTTCAGAATGGAATACAAGTATTTGAAATCATACTACATAATTTCTCGCATGAACATCTTGGTGCATGGTGGCTTGCACTGCCCGCTTGGGGTGTTTTGTGCGTTTTCCCAAATCAATCGATCTTGAAGCACAGCCTTGGCCCACTGGCATTGTTCCACTCCTATTTTACCAGATGTTGTGGTATTGCAATCCCGATCCAAAGTATTCTTGGGGATTCCCAATGTTACTTGAATGCTCTTTGTAACTTTACAGTGTGTACTCTACATTTTTTTTTATGGCTGCTAGGCTCGGTGTTTGACCACAACTCACCTGATGTTAAGTGATGGTGTGGTCGAAGATGGTAATGAACACCTAGCCTGGAATGGAACTGGCTCTCAAGTGAGGTTGCCGGAACACCGTTAGATGCTTGGCGGCAGATTTTCAACTTGAGGGTGGTAGCTAGCCAGCCGAGTACTAGAAAGTACCCTACCACCACGCTATGGTTTCCTCACGATGTTTTCCTTCACCGGTAGCTCAAGCTCATTATTGGGGTTTGAACCCACGCCCATCGGCATGCGAACCGACCGCGCTAACCACTGAGCTATCATTGCTACGAAACACATATGTGGAGCTTACATGAACCTTAGGTCTCTCGAGTGGTCTCTTCGTCTATTAGACAACCTCGGCACAAAGTACTGTCTGTAATTCTGAATTTGTTATGCATGAACAACACATGTTTTAATTTTAATATTACATTCTTATCTTTTCAGCATTCCCAAGAGCCTACAAAATTAAATAGTAATTCCTACGGCGGAGTGATAACAAGTGGTAACTATCAATTTTTATGTACATACTATTGACAAGTTATTTATGAATATTTATGATCTGGGGCTGGCTATTACTATTCTGTGGACATATCTGTATGTATTGAAATAATTATTGAGAACGCTTACAAATTAATTTACATAGTCACGGACCGAGCATCAATTAAAGTATGATAGTGCAGTGTTGTGGCATTCTACTTATACTGTAGGCAAGCAATGAAAATAATATAAAAAGCTATAGGAGATTTTCCTTTTTTTTTTTAAATATTTTTTTTCTGTCTAATACTTTTAAACAAGTAATATTTGTAAATATACATATATGTATCAATATGTATAAATTTTGAGATTGCGAAAGTCTCTAACAATGATTTCGATGCAATTTGCTATATGGGAATTATTGGGGGCAAAAAAGCTATGTCTATCTAAAAAGCTAGGTCTCATCTCTGGGGATGTTCTAGTGTTACGTAAGCACCAATGGGGGGCAGACCCCCCGTCTTTGCTGTTCTTATTTTTGATGACATGGTGACCGGAGAATCTGAACTGTAATAACGTCAGCAATGTCATATAAATTATGTTGATTATTTATTTTCCATATTATTGGCTCACATCGTTGTACTATATTCTTGAATTCTCGATACGAAGGTTGCCTGGAAGAGGTCGCTTTTAACGATAAGGTCGCTAGTTAACCAATGTATAAGCATAGGGAGGATGTAAGTGTGCTAACTTTTGCTAAAAAAGGGTAAGAATTGTTTAATAAATAACTAATAAAATTCCGCTTATGTAATACCTACTTCAATGGATCTAGGAAAACTAATTTTTCTGAGTTTTCGGACATATTGTACAAAGACCTGTCACTCACGTACCTACTAGAAATAATATGTCATGTCAACAAATATGTGTTGAGAAAATAATTATAGTAATATTTTTAGCTGTTGCTTCATATAAATATCTATGTATGCATGTCTATATTTTCATTAAAATAGTTGATACATATTGACTTCCAAATGATACTCAATACATATTTCTAGACATGCCAAAAATTAAAACATACCATTTTATAGCATACCACAACACTGCATGAAGACACTTCAGTAAAAGCACCTTTAGAAATGAATCTTAGAACTTTTTCTTTTTTATTTGTTAAGAGGTACTTTAGGTCCCGGCGGTTAAAAATTTACCAGGTTGGCCTAGAAGATGGTGGAAAGATAAGCTCAAGTTAAGGATTGGGCCTCAATAGCAATAAACAGAAAGGCATTGAAAAGGGGAATAGAGTCCTTTGCCCAGCAGCAGAACAAGATGGGCTAAAATAATAATAAGAGGTTTACAAACGAACCTTTAGTAGTGTCTTTTACATACAAAAAATTATTATCCTGTTTTTTCTAAATCGAAATTTAAAAAAATATTCATTGTATTGATATCCTGTTCTGCTCTTCTACTGGGTTTTATACATTGCCTTTTAAAATGCCCCTATAAACTAGCTATAGTGAATATAACACGGTTGTCTGTTGGTCAGCGAAGCACGGGTTGTCCCGGGGACGATACTCCCAGCTCGACGCAACCCATGACAAGGACAAGTTGTAAGTCGAGAGGCCGTCTCTCTCTCACCATGGATGTTTACAAAAAACACATTAACATATTCCCATTATTAATTAACCCTAATGAAGAAATTTATTTTGCATATACAGGGTTATAAACTTTGTTGTAGCAGGAAGGACAATGTACTCTTAATTATGAATAACTTTTGTAATTATGAATAACTTTTGCAATTATGAATAACTTTTGTAATTATGAATAAGTTTTGCAATTATGAATAACTTTTGTAATTATGAATATCTTTTGTAATTATGAATGACTTTTGTAATTATGAATTACTTTTGTAATTATAAATAACTTTTGCCTTGTATTAAGTTGACAAAGGTGACCCCGGTGTTTATGGAGTTGCAAATAAATAACAACTTACCATACACACAACTCGTTAATCGTGATAAAATAAAGCATTTTAGTTGTATAGAAAATCAAACAAACATACACACAATACTTGACCAAATACATTAAAATCAATATTGTAGGACATTTCACACAGCGCCATTTAGTTTCTAAACAAAGCTTGTACTATGGGAACCAGATATAGCTGATAGATACCTTTGTTTTTTAAATATAATACACAGGACTGGCATCTATGCTCGTCACACAAATCTTAGTTCTGGGTGGGGATCAAACCCACGCCATTCAGATCCCGAAGCAATAACTCTACCAAATAAGTTAACAGGGCAGTCTGTCAAATGGATGGAGTAGATTTTTATTTGGGAATTTAGAAAAAATATCTTATTAAAAGTTGTTCATAATTTGTACAATGACCTCTTTATGTACACCTAAAGTTTATACCCTGTATAATATCAGTAAGATATGGTAACAATTTTTTTTTTTAATTTATGATGGCAAGAGGCATCATAAATACACCTTTTAAATATTCACAATTGATTATTAAATTACTTCAGTAATTAAAAGAATGAAAATGTAATGAAAAACAGTTTTTGGACATCCATGGTTACTTCAAATAGCAGCTTTTAGGGCTTGTACTATTGTACTTCACATAAAAAAAAAAAAAAAAAACATAGAAATAGTGACTAATTCGTAGTAAATAAATTACATTTAATTAGGTATCCCATTACTGATGGAAATATGTAATAAATTCATTTGTAACAATATATTCTGTTAAATGTGCTTTACATTTTCATTTCATGGTATATAGTAAATCTTGCTTTCAACGTTTATAATGACCTACTTTCGCCTTTCCGCGTAACCCTTCATTTTCATCCAGAACACTAGTGGACTAGCCACAATATTGCATAGGGTATTCGTCGCTTGATCTTTGCTGTCAATGTCAAACCAAACTTATCCCCTACGCAGCGGTCGGCAACCTTTTGGCAGGCAGGAGCCACAAGATGGCAAAATAAAATATAGGTGGGCCTCACTTGTAATAGAAAAGAAAACTTATAGAAACTTACCTCCCTAGAAACTTACTGTATGTATAATTGGTCATATCCCATAGAACAGATAAAAAAAAAACATAAATGCTATTAAAAACTGTTAAAATATAGGCAATTAAATTCTTATATTTTTAATTATAATATTCTCTGTCTAGAATCTATAATATTTTGGTTATTTATGACTAATTTACCATACAATGGCGGGCCGCAAGTAGGACTTCCGCGGGCCGTATGCGGCCCGTGGGCCGCGTGTTGCCGACCGCTGACCTACGGCAATGATTACTGTTATTGCCGTAGGTAGTCTCAGTAGACCCAAATTTATAGAATAGCTGATTTTGTTTCTAACAACTTCAATGTTTTCTCCATAGAAAAGGTAGTTTATAATATATAGTATAATGACCCCGATTCGGCTTAGTACATTTTATAACTATTTATTTATATTTGACTTGGTAATAGATCTCCACAGCAGGAGGTCGTCTAGCTAGGTACCGCCGCAGTACTAAATATTCTGCAGCCAAGCAGTAGTGTGTATACATTACTGTATTGCATCTAGCAAAATTACAGGGCTGTTAAGAATATATTTGTGCCTCGAATGTCTTAAAGTAATGAACGTCAAAGCAGCGATGCCCTGGACTTTGTTTTGCTACTCAAAGTTCTCTGTATATCACTCCAATAGTCATGGATAGGCGTTATCACTTATCATGAGAAGAGCGTCTCGTACGTGCCATTTCTTCAACAAAAGAAAACAATTATATTGAGCGCTAATAATAATTGTTACTAATTACAAGGGCCGTTACCTTAAACTCTAAATGCATATCACGAAAGAGGCTACGTGACTTCGAACCTTATTGCGCGAGCATACAATATGTGGTCTAGTTACTTTTTCGTCATCACCTAACTTGAATGTATATGTCAATGGTCTAGAACAGGGCTGGAGAACGATTATGGACCAATGTGGCATTTCTTCTAAATAAATGTATAATGAAGCCATAGACGTGCCGTCAAATAATTTTGACTTAGTGACTAATAGGAAAATATTAAACCGAAATACTATCAACACACAACTCTTTATTTATTACCGAAAAAAAAAAGCATTTTGCACTGTGTTTTGGTGGGTGACGTACTCAAAATTTTGTGTCACGTGTCATTGGTACGCCATCCGTGGTCTAGAATATATCTGAGTATCAAAATCAAAAAGTCATTTATTCAGTTTAGGCCCTGGTAAGGCACTTATGAACGTTAAGTTACATGTTTGAATCTACCACTGGCTCGTAATTACTCTTCAACTGAGAAGACAAGAAACTCAGCAAGGCATTGTTTTTTGTGGATCTTTCTTTTCATATTAGGTTACAGTTTACAGTTATAAATATTAATATATTATACTTACTACAATTGTCACTTAGCCAGGGGGATGCAAGTGCAGAGAGAAGCTACTACAACCATATATTCCTGTCTTCCACGTAATGATCTACCTTATAGTAGGTAAATTCTTACAGTAGCGCCACTACCGTAGGAACTACTAGAGATTTTTTATTTTACTTATGCGGTTACGATTACTCACGCACTAGACTAGAAACATCTACAAGCTCGGGGAATACTAAAATGAAAAGGTCATTGTACTACTCATTACAAAAAAGTTATTCATGAGCACAACTCGGAAATCGCGAATCAAGAGTTCCGTAGAAAAGGTTAACCCAAGAAAGAATGTATTGCAGCCATTTTTTGCCATTTAATTTCAGTGCCCATAGTAAAAGTTCTTCATATTTAGGGGCCGTACAAATATTACGTCAGTACCAAAGGGGGAGGGGTATTTGCTTTTTTTGTTTCGCTTTGTTTTTAAGTTAATAAAACTGCTTACGTAATAAGTGAACCACTCTTTTTTTTCGTATTCATATCGCGATAACATCATATGTAGGGATTGCAATACCGGAGGTATTTTTCAATACCGGTATTTCGGTATTTTATCTAAACTATACCGGGATACCGGTATTATGATATAAATTAAAATTTGTTTAAATTAACAAACAATAACAAATGGCACAATACGCATCGAGTATAACAAGTCAACAATTAGTCAATACCGAAATTTTGGTAGGTATTTACAGAGAAAAAAATATCACATGACATCAATGTTGTATCATTCGAGTCTTGAAAAAAGTTCTTCTTTTCATTTTATTGTTTTCTGATCTCAACAATGAAGTTAATCTCATTGTTCTAAAATAATAGTCAATTTAGAGATTTAAATTTTCTGAAATCAATTTCAAAACTGAAGAAAAACCCCGAAATATGTTTGAGTTATTCCGAAAGGATTATGTATCTTTTCTACCATTATTATGTTATCGAAAATTTGAATCCCTAATTGAGTGAAGTTATTTTTAAAGCAATGAGTTTAACTTCGTCGAGTTTAGAAAACAATACATGAACGAAAAAACATTTGTCGAGAGTTGAATGATACAAAAAAGGTGAAATCTGACTGTGTCTGTGAAACCTTTTTTCTTAAATACCGAAATTTCGGTATTGTCTTCTAATACCCGGTATTGTAATACCGGAGAAAAATCGGTCCGGTATCCCGGTTTTCGGGATCCCGGGATCCCGGTATTCAATCCCTAATCATATGACACCTCTTCTCTACCGCTAGAATCTAGTCGGCGTAGCGTTAGACCTGTCATCTTAGATTGGCTTCTCACATGTGACATTGTTCTATTGTTTTGCGTCGAATTTGTTTTCTACATCAGTGTTATTTGTTTCAGCGCAGAACGAACTTCTTTGAACAAAATGGATGGATCTAACACTGGTAAGTATACATTTATAAATTGTTTTCCATAGAACTAGTGGTAATTCTCCGCTAGTTTTTGAGGGCATGACTTGGACTTAACCTTGACTCCGATTTGCTATGACCTGATATTTCTTAAATGAGCACTAATTTTGTTTCTATGGCACTGTATTCTTCTAGGGCGTAGGGACCGCTTCCAATCCGAGTTTCAAACCCAAACTTACCCTAAAAATAAATCTCTTCATTCTACGTGAATCGCTGTAACTTGTCCTCATATGTCATACTTTTAATGATAATAATAATAATCAATGCTTTAAATGTCCTGTTAACTTTTCGCTGAAGTTTTTTTAATGGCTGACAGGCTAGGTTTTTGACCACAGCTCACCTGATGTTAAGTGACGGTGTGGCCGAAGATGGTAAAGCACACCTAGCCTGGAATGGCACTGGCTCTCAAGTGAGGCTGTCGGAACACACCGTTCGATGCTTGGCGGCAGATTTTCAACTTGAGGGTGGTAGCTAGCCAGTCGAGTACTAGAAAGTACCCTACCACCACGCTATGGTTTCCTCACGATGTTTTCCTTCACCGGCAGCTCAAGCTCATTGTTGGGGTTTGAATCCACGCCCTTCGGCATGCGAACCGACCGCGCTAACCACTGAACACCCACTGACACATGAGCTATCATCGCTACAAAAACAAAGATATAAAAGAAGTAAAATTTTAACAAAAAAAACCGACTTCATATGGTTTCCACATGGATGCCATTGTCAAAATGGGACCACACGGGAAGCACCTGCTTTCAAATAAAAATCGGTTCACCCAATCGAAAGTTCTGAGGTAACAAACATTTAAAAAAAACAGTCGAATTGAGTACATCCCCCATTGTGATTTTTTTAAAGTCGGCTAAAATAAACTTGTTAGTAAACAATTTTTTATTATATATTTTTGTCTTTTTTTTCCAGGTTAATGCACTACACAGCTGAGATTTAATCAAGATATAGGTTGTTATATTGCACGATTAAAGTATATATTTATTGTAAATGGAAAATATACATAATAGCTATAGGCAGTTCATTTCCTAGCGCGACAATTACAAAAATTATGTATATATTTTGACATAATTTCTTATGAAGTAGTACCAGATTTGGTTTTGACACATTTTTGTTTTACTTACACGGTGTACACGGTGTTATTTACGTTTGATTTGGTTGGGTATTACAACTACAGATTCGTACACATCCGGTGACCTTTTTCAAGGAGTTAAAGCAGATTACGACGCGCGCACGGCTCCGTCTTGCTTCGCTAGGCAAGCATGCAAGCTCGTCGGAGTTCTCCTTTACAGTGTTAAGGAGTAACGGAAAACCAACCTAATCTCTTATAAGTTAAACGAAATGCGAGGTTTTGTTCTAGATATTGCTTAAGATCTCCTATAACCCGAACAAATTAAGAATTCGTGTGATATAATAAAATGTATAGTGAGGCACGACTTCCTATTTAACCGGAATTATATTAAAGGTGCACTGGGGCTTTCGAGCATCTTCTTTGTTTTAATTTTAGCTGTGTCTGATGAGGTTTATTTTCGTTAAAGCACTTTTATGTTCAATATTTTTCATCTTGAATTATATTTGTTGGTAACCATGAGAATTTTTAATTTGGATTTTTAAATTTTTTATAATTTATGCTTGTAGATTCAAACTAGTTTGAAAACGTCGTGCTAGGAAATAAAAATATGGGCGAGATATATGTTGAGATGTAAAATAATGTTTGTTAATATTTTCATCTAGTAAGCAGATAACTATTTTTTATATACACATGTCGTTGATTTTTTTCTTATAGCTCATCACGCCTAGTTTTACGTGATGCTTAAGATACATATTGCTAAATTTATTCTAGAATAGTGACTTGGTATGAACAGAATTCAACTTTATTCGTTTGACTTAGTTTATTAAACTTATTCACTCTATACGCATATAATTATATATAGTTTTTCACTACATTTGGTTAAAATTTGTTTAAAATCCCTCAGTAAGACTATATAGGTTGCTTTAAAAAAAACAGAAACATCAAACTTTAATAGTAATAATAAAGCTGTTAAATAACATTTATAGAAAACCATGAACGTAGGTAAAGACCTATTATCTACTATATAAAAATTTATGTTTGTCTGTTATAATGAAAATAAAACGGGAATAAATAAGGAGATAGTTATATAAATATTGGTATTACTCACTGAGCCAACTGTGCACAAATGCAAATATTGATAACACAATAGTCACAGGTAATTTTTCCATTAAAATTAAAATAAAACATAGAAGTTTCAAAATCAGAATAAAATAAAAAGTCAATAAAAAAGATTATAATTACTTACTAGTAAGTCATAGAACCATTTGTTCATTAGTCACATTCACATAACTCGGCCTACTTATTACTTACTATTATTGTACTACTGTTTATTTCATCTTGCTTGTATTTTCAATTATAATTCAATTCATAAGTACCCTAGCTAAGAATATGTATTTTCTTTTTTATTATTTCCGTCCATAGTGTCCCACTGCTGGGCAAAGACTTCCCTTCTTTTCTTCCAGACTGCCCGGTCTTTGGCGGTGGTCTAGTGATTGTCGTGACGATTTCGTTCGTCAAACCACTATCGTCTATGTATTTTGCTCTAATAAGTGAATTATTCTTTAGAAAAGTAAAGATTTTAAACCATAGAATAAAGATGGTAATAGAACTGCCCAAACATTTTTTATTTCTTTTTGTCGTTTGTCTTGACGAAAGTCTACCACAAAATAAATTTTTCGAGCATTTCTATTTTTTTTTAAAGTAATTTTTTACCTTTTTAAATGTGTCTTCATATAGTAATTGATCACTCGGTTTTTACAATTTTATTTTATTACTTAGCTGAATTGTCGGGTAAATTCAAAGCCTTTACATGACGGTAGAATCAAATTTCTTCTAGACCCAATTCAAGTATAAAAAGGCTCTTGCATTTTAGAAATTACTTCCTTAATTTGCATCTCAACAGATATCCTGCCCAAATATATAGATAACAAAATCCGCAATAATTTTATATTATGGCTACAGTAAGTTTGTATAAAAGTCGATATTTTGTATAACATGTTTGTTTGCAATACTGCTCCACGTTTTTAACCAAGGTTGTAAAAGTTTCGTTGACAATTTCCTGTCCTACTTTGTTGTGTGCCACTTATACGGGATTTATTTTATCACTAATTCTTGATTCTATAAAAATTACACTTAATTTAACATATTGATGCGACAGTCTAATATTTCTGGTAATCGATAATCAAAATTATCGATTCCAAATGTGTTTTAATCAATCTCTTTTGTGGATGTCAAATTATATTTCGCAGCCTCATGCTTCTGATATATCAATAGAAAACTTGTAGTTACCTTAACTTTCTGTTGGTTAAGTTAACTAAAGCGTATATCTTTGCGTGATGCTTCTTACAATAAGACTAAAATTAAAATTAAGACAAATCTTAACTTATTAATGTTGCTTTCCTTGACTAATGAAAATACATTTAGGAGTTTCAACTAAAGCTTCTTTTATGGTTCTCAGGCTAGGTATTTGACCACAGCTTAAGTGAGTTTTGACAGATGGTAATCACACCTAGCTTATGAAGTTTTTGCAACACTGTTTGGTGCCGTGACAGATCAACTTGATGGTGGTAGCTAGCCAGTCGAGTACTAGAAAATTCCCTACCACCACGCTAATGGTTTTCTTTCACGGGTAGCTCAAACTCATTATAGGGATTTGAACCCACGAATACCAGCATATGAATCGACTGATCTTCTTATTTCACAAATTCGTTTAATCGTATTGAATGTTTTTATAATTGGATTAATTTCGCAAATAAAATATGTATAAAGTTTTAAACGTTTTATGGCAACATTTTATTGAAATTAAATTAACAAAGAATATAATTGTGTATTTTAAGATCTTAGTGCTGATCTCACAAAGAGAGTAATTTTCTATATAGATTGTGACGACGATATAATTTTATGAGTTATACATACTGAATCACACATTGTAATAATTTGTTATTCGTTGAAATTATGTAGGCGCATACTTAAATTGGACACTAATGTATGATGACTCGATGTGTCGAAGTCTATATTTCCTCAATGGGTATATTTTTATTCAAATTTCCCAAAAAAAAGTTCGTTAAAATACCTCGCTCTACGCAGATTGTTTACATACATGAATATATAGTTATATATGTACATATATGATTGTCTAAAGTTGTCTTAAATCGCAGAAATTCCCATTTTTTTGACGTTTATTTTAAAAGAATGGGGATTCAGAATTGCTTCAAAAATCTATTGTGTTCTGGGCATATTGCAGAGCATTGATATTAAAGATGAACTCTTGTATTTACCGTGTGATGTTCAGTAAAAAACGTATATATTTTATAAGAACGTAAGGGAAACTCAATGATAGAACATCGTACCACGCTCCTATGGGTATACGCGAATTTCACGGTTTTTTATTTCGTATACTACACTGTTCTTCTATTTTTGTTATACTTTCTTTTACCTTGGTTGAATGGAGTTTCATTTTATTTTTTCCTTAGATCGTCAGAAATTTTATTGTATTTTACAGCTGCCAACAACTATTTATCCGACTCTAAAAGTAAATATTCGGCATTTTATTTTGTAATTTTTTAGCAACGAACTGAAACATTTCGGGCGTGTTGAAAATCACTGCATTACAATATACATATATATTATATTACAATTATAACACCTAAGCGGAATAGTGCATCTCAAAAACTTTCATTCTTCATAGAAGACAAAACATTAGGCAACTGAAAAACTGCTTAGCAACGTTTTTGTAAATCATTAATTTTATTTGAAAAGCGCTTTAAACATTACGAATGCTGAGCTTTTTTATTTAAACTAAATTAGTAAAGACTGTCTATATATCATAAATTATGTAAAATATATATATATATATTTGTGACACGCATTCGTTAAATCTAGTAATAGTGGAGCAGTAGTTTGATTATTTTTTTTTAAACCATTTGAATGTACAATTTGATAATTTCTAAATCAGTCAAAGGTATGTTTTGTTTATGATAACGGTTGATAATATTGATTAATGTGTAAGATTCCAAATTATGCCCAATGTAAGTAATGATAATGAATTAAATATTTATAATGAATAGTAAGAAATTGGTTTCATTTTTTTTCAATTGAAGATCTTGTACAATTTTTCTAGATATCCGAGTGGTAGTCTACGTCTGGTGGTAGATCTCTTCAGAATGTCATCTAGTGACTGCTGTATATATTCTGCCCGTGGCATCGCGTGGCCTAATCTAGACGTGGGTGGCCATCAGAGGCCATTTTCTTAATGTAGATAATGCAAAAGTAGGTACTACCCAGCTAGTTCTTTCATAATCAGAAATCCCATCGAATAGAATAATTGGCTGTCATGTTAGCGCATTTAGTAGAATAATCTGCATCACGACCTGTAGGACGTGGGTTCGATTCCCAAGATTTAAGTGACGATAAATGTTTCTCTCTGGGTGTATAGTTTAGGAAAATTTTACAAAACTCAATTCCGGAAAAATATGGAATTTGCTGCTCGAGTGGGTGTTTCCTGATAAATACAATCTGGATGCCTTCAAGTCTCAAGTGAAACGGTTTCTCCTAGGCGAGCGTGCTCCATCATAGACCGCATCAGGCGAGTTGGCGGTCAAACGCAAGCCTATAATTATGTACTTAATAAAAAAACTATATTATATTGAATAAACTGCCTTGAACTACAATACAATTAGTTATCAAATAAAACTACAATACAATGTTTGTATTTTTTTTTATTAATTTCACAAAAGTATTTATTAAAAGCCACAGTTTTAAGGCTTTTAAGCTGTTAAAGCGTTCCGTAACATTTCTCGTCTGTTCGTCCCAACATGGCTAGAAAACGTGGATTTACAAGCTATCTAACGAACTACGAAACGTCCACCTTTATAGAAAATATTGACAATACAGTGGTCATCGCCATCGCTCCAAAAACACCTAGCCGACTATAAATGCGCATTCAAATGTGAACTTTAAATCGTGCCACGTGTATGTTTATAAGTCAATAACAGAACAAATAGAAAGACAGCCCACTACCACCAATACATAATGGAACTTTCTTGAGTACGTACCAAACGTTTGACTACGTTTCTCATCCGTACCTACGGCTGATTACCAATGTAATAATTACTGTAATAGGTACATGAAATATGTGTAAAAATAGTCGCCACATATATCGCCGCAAATAGAGCGATTTCTTCTAGTCAAGCGTAGACAGCAATTTTACTTAACGCCAGGCGAAATGGCGGTCAAACACAAGTCTAATAAAAAAGTGTCAGGGCGAATCGATTAGCGTTTCTCTGTATCGTATCTAAGCTAGAGGGAGGGAGGCAAGCCGGGGTAAAGAAGCGGTAAATTCATTATAAGAAGAATAATTTGATTATTACGTAAAATAAGAAGATCACTAGGCACATTATTTTGCAAGTTTTAAAAGATTATTATGGAATTCAGCACAAGGTATAGGTACGATGTCAATTTCTTGACTCGGTAGCACCGGCTGTCTTAGTTCATGGCTTTTACTTGACACAATATAAAGCACACATCACAATGCTTTATCCTCAGTCGTGTTAGAGTCGAGTTGAACCGGTGTGCGGACCTCTTCTTTCGATAAAAAGGCAGTCGAAGCTTGCGTCGTCACATCTATTGCAACCTACGCGAGTGGTTAAATAAACGTCTCGTTTTTTACCCGCTCGCATAACACCGACATTTACAAAGCTGTCATTTTTGTAATATAATTTTAAAAAGCTGTCATTTTTGTAAAATAATTTTACAAAGTTGACGTTTCTGTCATATCATCTAACATCGTTGACGTTTTTAGTAATATCTTACAAAGTTGATGTTTCATTTTATATTACAAAAATGACAGCTTAATAAATGCCACTAAATTGTATAAATAATGACTTTATTACTTAGCATTAACGTGTATAACACTATAATTACGTATTATAGAACAGCTCCGTGTAATTTATATTATAGATTGTGAAGCAACACTGATTCCTAATATTTGAAATATATTTTGAAGCTAGTTTGTGATTTCTATATCGAAGGCTTATTCTAAGAGTGTGAAACGAAAATGGTTCTATGCTACGTTTAAAAATAAAAATATAACTTAATAATTTCATAGAAAACACTTTGTAATTTATTTTGGGACGGCTCATTTCGCCATTTCGACGTTTAGTTTAGATATTGAATATTTTATAAAATAATAAGAAAGCTATTTTTATTTTTAAATTTAAATGTGCCTATAAAGAAGTGCCTTTAACTTTATAAAGCCATTTTCCCTCACACTCATGTTAATTTACTTATCTTATTTGATTAAAGGAGGCTTAAAAACGTTTAAAGGAGGCTTCAGGTGACCAGAATGCTGGCATCTACTTTGGTCAAAAGCTTAGCATTGCCATCCAACGTGGCAATGCTGCCAGCATTCTGGCCACATATCCCTCATCTGACGGCCTTTTTATTTAATTTTAAGTTAGTTTAGTTTTCTCTAGATGTTTTAAAATAAAGTCATCTTATTTGAAGTGTTACAGACACAAAACACAGTTTATATTAAGTACATTCATTTGAAACTGACGAATCGTTAAAATTGCATTATCTGATTTACAAATCGGACAATTCTAAAAACTCGCGTAATGTCCATGTTCAAAGTTTCTTACATAGGTCCCAATATCCTTCTTACGATTTCTATGATATTATGAAATATTGCATGTATAGAAGACAAAAATTATTTCCAGGTTTAGGATTATAAGCAACTCTATTTATATTCTTATACGTTTCAAATTCGCACATGTTTACAGTATAATAATATATTTTGATTGTGAAAGCTCGATGTGTGTCTAACACCCTTTGTATCATGACGTTTTGCAATATGTAATGTTTTTTCTTTTAAATATATTTTTGACTTCGCTACCTAAACATTAATATAAATCGCTTTCTCAGATTTATAGTCAAGCTTAACGAAATAGCTTTTGTGAATATTTTGTAAATGCTCCTTGACTATAAATGCGAACAGCAGCATAAATGCTCAAAATAAAAACAGTTAAAGTAGATACAATATTAATACGCTTAAAAGCTTTTTTATGTAAATAGATACCAATTAGATATAAAGATCTCAAATGCGATGATATACAAAAAATATTGATCTTTCGCAATACAAGTATTATATCTTAAAGCTTAAGCAAAAATAAACTCTTTGTTTATATTTCTAGAGCTCTATATCTTTCGATTAAATTATTCTACCACGTGTAATGAAATCTAACTAGGCATATACCGTGTTCGACATCAACACAATCTTCGGCTAGACATACAACCACGTTACGAATGATAACTTTTTAGTCATTTCACATGAAATGAAATATCTAGAAATTTATACATTTCTCACTGAGATCATCTCAAACCGAACACTTTATCAATACAACTAGAAGTGATTCGAGTTCACGCCGACTAACTTTCCTAAAATTACCAATTTATTTACAGACTACTCAGATTTCAGATACAACGGCGATACACTTACTTTATAATACTTTACCGACTTTACTCCTACTGTACTGTTACACCAACAACGAATAGCACTGAAGTTCTGCGATGTTTCATATGCATCGCAGTGTAACATAAAATTTACTGTTTAACACAGAACGTCACTTTCGCAAAATGTCATCGTAAAATGTTTTGCCAGTTTCGCACAATGTCAATTTTCGTAAAATGTCATTTAAGTAATTTTTTTAGTATATAGCTCGGGTAAGTGATTAATAAAATGTATATCAAAATTATCCATCCAATATTCAATAATAGTAAAGTTGAACATAAAAATATAATGTATGTATTACAGTATGATGTATTTTATTTATCTATAGTAGATTAAAATTTATTTTATTTAATCAATAATATCCTGTCACTATTGTTTTCTGATTAACAGTTGTACGTTTTGAGTGTTTAGTGGAATAATTGCATGACATTCTAGGAAAATTACGTTTTGAGAAACTGCCGTCGTGGGAAAGTGTCGTTATGCGAAACTGACCAAATTTTTTACGTCATTTTGCGACGGTGACGTGCTATGTTAAAATCAAATTTACAAAGGCTTATCGTATTTCCTACTTCTATGGACTAGGGTTTAAGGTAACGTCGATTAGAGAGACCATTATTAATACAATACGCTTAAATATAAATATTATACTACTTTAGAATAAGTCTCGAGTATTAACTACAAAATTATAAATGATTCTGGGATTTAAACCATGAATATTTTAATAATTACAATGTGATTGACTAACATTACAAACTTTAGCGTGTAGGTATGAATCAGATTGAATAATCAGTATTAACAAAGTATACGCATGCCATTCTTACAACGTTTAATGGTTATTCGGTTAAATTTCATTCAGAAAAAAACTTGACGAAGATATAGATCTGCTGGATAGCAAAATATTCAACAGTATAGATATATAGTTGAATGAATAACATGACAAAACTCTGTAAGACACAAACACACAGAAAATAGCTCCGACTTGCAAAAGCTTATCTATATTATATACAAATGTATTGCTAGATGACACTTGAAAAATCTTCAATAGATAACAAGAAGCAACTTATATATAATTTATTTAATATTCTTTATTACTACAGACAAATTCTGTCTGTATCGTCTTACAGCAAATATATAAAAATTAACATAAACTAATTTAAATAATATCTCATGTAAAGAAACAATAACACATACTACAGAGGAACCAATTTCAAATAAACTAATCTAAAAGGCAGCTATTAATGGGAGTAGTTCCCAAAATGCTGGCCTCATTGTCATGCTGTATGGCAACACTCAAACGTAGTGCAAAATAGAGGCCAGCTTTACGTCACGCGTGGCGTCGACCAGACGGGATGACAAATCTAGGAATATTTTCTTTGCTCCAGGTCCCCACGGTCCCAAAGTTACCCCAAAAGGCTCAAAGATGTACCCACTGTCCACTATACTTGTCTTAAACTGAGTTCTTGGAAGATGTGACGGTACCAAAGTATCCACGCAATATATTAATTATTGATCTATTGTTATTAGGAAGGAAAGTACCTGTTAACAATATTACCTTTGTATAACTCAATAATAATAAAATAATTATTATACAAAAAATATTTCATTTACCCATATTATTTCTGTGTATTTTATAATACAAACAAATTTGTTATTAAATTATTTATCAATATAATATAATCAATGCAGTAACAGGTAAATCTAACAGATATGTAATAAATGCAGTCAATATTAATTAAAGTCAATTTTACAAAATTGTCAATACTACATTTTTGACAATTATCTCAAATAATTATATTGACAATTAAGTTACACTATTTGACTTTTCTACAACTGCGCAAACAGCACAGTATGGAAGTCTGGACTTGCGTTTGTCTTTCCAATCAATTACAACCCGGGGTTGCTCAAGAAAAACGTTAATAGTTACACAGAATATTCATTTTCGACCATATCGTGGCTTGCAATCAAGTCAGATTATGGTTGACCACAATCTGACTTGATTGCAAGCCACTAAACTAAACTTGAGTTTGAACGCAAGTTTAGTTTATTGAAAAATATATATATAATTTGAAGTGTTTGTAACAAAAATAATAAAGTAAATAAATACTCTGAAAAGTAAATAAAGAGTCAGACTAAGAACGACTAAAAATATAGCAAATATTTCAAAGATCAACTTATAGCTATATTTGACTAAAACGATATTAATTTCAATTCAGCTTAAAATCTATTTATTTTCTATTGACTGCTCAACCTTACCTAACTAATTATTGAATCACTCAGCCGCAACCGCTTTGACCTGCTAAAATAGATATTGGTATAGTATATTATTAGTAACGTCATAATATCGATACTCGAGTGTATTTGAGAATTGAGAAATGAATACCAAATAGTAGATCAACCAAAATCAACATTTATGGATAGATACAAAACAGAGTAGGTAACATAATAAGTTACCGTAGTTTGTCATCAATAAAAACGATTTTGTCAATAACCGTCTCGTCACAAACGATGCGTGCTTGGACTATTGGAAAGTCATCAATAAAAACAACGACGCTTTTCTAACTTCAAACTACCCACAAGTATCGATAAATTGACATGACCAATACGCAAAAGAAGGTCAACGAGAGCAACGCAAGAGATTTACTGTGTCGATGCGTCGACATCGGCTTCAACGTCGCCCTGAGCGCCAACTTCGGCCTCGGTGTCAGCGTCGCTTTTGACGTCAACATCGTCATTGGTGTCAACATCGGCTTTGACGTCAGTGTCATCATCGGCCAAGCAAGCGTGCACCGCGTCTGGCTGCGGGCGGTCGCCATCCGGAGTCTGACTTTCAGGGTCTGGAAACAAAGAAGTCAAGATTTAAGTCAACAAGAAGTAATGAGACGAGAAGACGGTAAGATGATAAAATATAACGCCAGATAAGGCTAATCTAAGTATTGAAATATAATTTATATTTATGATATAGTTATGTCTTTTCCTTTTTTTTATATGCCCTCGTTATTGACACACCCCGTCTTTTTCTTCCTTTAATCTTTTCCTACGGTTGCCTCGAAGAGGTCGATTTTAGCGATAGGGTTGCCAGTTGTTACACCTATTAATTAAGTTTATTTTTGTTCTGTATGTAATCTTTGATGCGAAAATATTTTTATTTGTCAATCAGCTCCTGACCATTGTAGCGGCAACCATCTTTCATAACATTAAGAACTCTCAAACAGAAAGGTTTTCGCAGGATATATCATTCGCCGTTTGAAGCTCACCACAATACACAAATAATTTGGAAAATACAGAGGCTAAATGCCATGGGATTTTAACTTAGGATCTGGATATGGTAGTTCAATTGGCAGTTTCAATGCCAACTCAACCACTGCTTTTTTATATCGCCTTATAGATAACTACGTAGGTAAAAGTGACTGACCGTCTCCCGGTGGCGAGGGGAGTCCCGTTCAGGAGCCCCTGCGACCCGTCAGCGAGCCGACGAGCGACTTGAGTGCCTGCCCGAGCCCGCGCGGCTGCTCCCCGCCGTTGTCGCTCTTCGTCGATGACAGGGCTGCTGCGCCGCCGTGGGCGTCCAGGCATTTCTGGTAGCGAAGCTGAGGGACGAAAACATAATACTATATCGTTATCGACACTTAAAACTGGGTGTTAAGGCCAATATTGGTGCGATGTTATAAAAAAAGGAAGTAAGTTGCACAGTTAAGACTGCATATCATGTAGGTAGTGACGAATAAATATTGCAATATTGCTTTATTTTATAGAAAGTGATCATTCAAGCGTCCTCAGTAATCTTACTCAGCGAGTCAAGAGAGGGCTCGACGTGGACGAACACGTCCGGTCACAATGTTTACTATGGATTCCACACGCAAAAGTAATCGACTGGCTATCTAGCATTCTATAATCTACTCTCCTGTTGTTAGTCACCTTGCAAGCGGCCTCGATAGTCTCGCTGAGTACCTACACCAGACGAGGGCTCGGCGTGGAACGAACATGCCCTTCATGATGTGGATTATGAATGCCTTCTTAAAGAGGCCGAGCATGCGACTGGCTAAAAGTACGGTATTCTATAATCTACTTGCGTGTTAGTCATCTTGCAAGTGTCCTTGATAGTCTTGCAGACCATGCCAGATAAGGACTTGGCGTGGAACGAGCTTGTCCTTCACGGTGTGGACTATGAATGCCTTATTAAAGCGGCCGAGCATGCGACTGGATAAAGTGCGTGTTTCGGGATAACTGTGTTATGTCACTGTCAAATAACCAGATTTGGATTTGTCAACTAGGAACCCGCCAGAATGTAAGTGTGGCTATGCACACCAATTGATCGATTATTAAAAAGATTGCTAATACTTAGTAGTTTATTTACATGGTGTCAGAAAATGGAGGAAGATACAGTTAAGAAGTTGTTCGCACAACAGGCTCACCTCCTGACAGTGATGCAACAACAAATGAGCCTCATGCAACAACAGCTTCAGCACGCTCTGCCGCCGTCCGGATCGTCCGAGGCTATACGCAGTAGTGTCAATGTTCCCTGGCCGCAGCCCCTGATAGTGGATGACGGTGATCCGTACGAGAATTTTTGTAATTTTAAGAACAATTGGGTGAACTACTCTTTAGCAACAGGTATGAACAAGTGGAGCTCTGATAAAGACGAAATTAAAGCCGGTATATTATTGAACGCCGTGGGAAGCTCAGCCATGAAGAAATACTTGGAATTTAGTCTTACTGAAGATGACAAAAAGAAAGAAGAGTCCATATTCGCAAAAATGGAGTCCGAAATTATAAAAAAAACGAATATTATATATTCTAGATACATATTCAACATCAGAAGCCAGCAAAACGAAGAGACATTCGACGATTATCTACTGGTCCTGCGTAAACTCATAAAAACATGCAACTATCCGGATATAATTGTCGATGAGTTGCTTAGAGACAGATTGGTGATTGGAATAAAAGATGAGAATATTATGAAAGAACTCCTCCGTCATCAATCTTTAACGTTAGAGGGAGCCATAAACATCTGTAGAACAGCAGAAAGTGCAACAATTCTTCAGCAAAATGTTTCTGGTACACATAAAGAGGAAATTAATAAAATAATGGTCAAATCAGGGCCTCCGGGAAAGTGCAAGTTTTGTGGCCAAACTCATATTTTTTACAAAAAGAACTGTCCAGCTTGGGGCAAGAAATGTGAGCAATGTGGAGGACGAAATCACTTTAAAAATGTTTGTAAAAAGAAATATTCAGCTGCAGTGAAGGCCATAGAATTAGAAGATGATTCGTCTGGTGATGATGTGATAATAGCAGAGATTCAGGTTAACTCAGGAGGTCACAAAGAGGCTCCTCTATATTTCAAAGTTAACGAAGAGTGGCAAAAGATTTACTGCACATTAGACACAGGATCACAGGTATGTGTCATGGGAGCTAATTGCTTTAAGAGAATCTCTAAAAAAAATCTTGATGCATTAACCCCAGCACATCAACATCTTAAATGTTTTAATGGCTCAGATATATTGAATTTAGGCACATACTCCTTTCAGTGCCAAACTAAAACCTCAGAAAACACATATAATGTGAAATTCCATATTGTAGATGTTGAGCACGAACCTTTATTGTCAGAAAAAGCATGTGTTGCTATGGGCTTCATTAAATACTGTGACAAGATGACTTTGTCGGAACATTTGGATCAAACAGAAACTTTAAAGATCATGCAAAAGTACAGTGATGTGTTTGAAGGTTATGGAAGCTTTCCAGGTGAAGTTACTCTGGAAATAGATGAGACAGTACCTGCACGCATTCAGCCTGCTCGACGCATACCAGTTTGTATCAGGAACAAACTGCGTGAGGAGTTAGATTGCTTGGAGCGTGACGGCATTGTGGCTAAAGAAACTCAGCACACAGAATGGGTAAATAATATATTGATAGTTAATCGTAATGATAAATTCAGAATATGCTTGGATCCAATACCTTTAAATAAAGCCCTTAAAAGATCCAACTTCCAATTCACAACTCTAGATGAATTGTTACCAGAGTTGAGTAAAGCGAAAGTGTTTAGTACAGTCGATACCAAAAAAGGTTTCTGGCAGTGCAAGCTTTCAGAATCCAGCAGTAAACTTACTACATTTTGGACACCTTTTGGTCGTTACAGATGGCTGCGTCTTCCATTTGGCCTCAGCTCCTCGCCGGAAATTTTTCAACAAAGACTGACTAGCTTAATTAAAGATCTGAGTGGAATTGAGGTGATAGCTGATGACATTTTGATATATGGAGTTGGGGACACTATTGAAGAAGCGGTGAGGGATCATAATATTAAATTTGAAAAACTTCTTCAAAGACTTCAGGAAGTAAATTGTAAGTTAAACAGAGATAAAGTAAATCTATTACAAACATCTGCAAAATTTTATGGTCACATTCTCACTAATGAAGGCTTAAAGGTGGATGACTCGAAGGTGGAGGCTATCAAGAATATGCCCACTCCTACTTGTGCTAAGGATGTCTTGAGGTTTTTGGGCATGATAGGATATCTGGGCAAATTTATTGAAAATCTCAGTGCCAAAGCAGCTAACCTAAGACGGCTTACAAGAAAAGATGTTGATTTCACCTGGACTAAGACAGAAGAAGATGAATTTCAGTATTTAAAAAACCTCATGAGCCATTTGCCGACTTTAGAGTATTTTAATGTCAACAAAGAAGTGGTCATTGAATGTGATGCAAGTGAATTGGGTCTTGGAGCTGCGCTTTATCAGGACAATAAGGTAATAAGTTTTGCATCAAGATGCTTATCTGCAACTGAAAAGAAGTATGCACAGATTGAAAAAGAGATGCTTGCAGTAGTATTTGCTTGTAAGAGGTTCAACCAATACATTGCTGGCAGTTGCAAGACTATCATAAAAACGGACCATAGACCACTTATTAATATTGCTAATAAACCACTGGTAGAAGCACCCAAGCGACTGCAGATGATGATGTTAACACTTCAAAAATACAATGTTCAACTGGAGTTTATTCAGGGCAAGAGTAACTATGTGGCAGACGCTTTGTCAAGAGCTCCGGTTACGGAGGAGTTGGGAAGTTATAATTTAGAAAGTAAATTATCAGAAAAAAAAGTTTACAAACTAATAAAGAAAGTATCACCAGTAAGATATTTGAAAATATCAGATAAACTCATAGAAAAAATCAAGAAAGCCACAGAAGAAGACAGGAATTTGCAAAACTTGGCCAAGATAATCTCAAATGGATTTCCAAAATATATATCTAATTTACCTCAGGATCTTAGAAGTTATCATAAATTTAAACATGAGTTATCAGTACGGGAAAGTTTGATATGCAGAAATGATCAAGTACTTATTCCAGAATCTCTAAGGAGTGAGATGTTACATAAAGTTCATGTCAGTCATAATGGCTTTGCTAGTACTCTGCGATTGGCAAGAGAAAATATGTTTTGGCCAGGGATGTCAGTGGATTTAAAGAAATATTTGGAGAAATGTTTGTTCTGCGCAAAACATGCGTCATCTCAACAAAGATTACCCCTTATAAGTCATGAAGTTCCCAAATATCCATTCCAGTACATCTCAATGGATGTATTTTCTGTGGGAGATTTGAAGTATCTGGTTACAGTTGATCATTATTCAGATTATTTTGAGTTGGATCGCATCTCAACACTTACTGCAAATGAAATAATACAGATTTGTAAAAGAAACTTTGCTCGACATGGCATTCCTCAAAAGGTATGTACGGATAATGCTACAAACTTTATTAATGATCATTTCAAATCATTCTCGGAACAATGGAATTTTACTCATGTAACTTCTTCACCTCATCATCCATCTTCAAATGGGAAGGCAGAATCGGCAGTAAAAACAGCTAAGAGACTAGTAATTCAAAGCTTAGAGTTAAAACAGGATTTGTGGTATTGTTTGCTACATCAAAGGAATATACCGATTCAGATGGACAATACTAGCCCAGTGCAGAAACTATATTCTCGGCGCACCAGGACAGGGTTGCCCTGCTTGTTGAGACAGCTAAAGCCTTTTGTTGTACCTGGTGTTTCAGCTAAAATTAAAGCAAGAAAGGAAAATGTAAAGGAGGGATATGATCGGCACTCTAAGTCTAACTCAGTATTATCGGTCGGTCAGAAAATAATGGTCCAGCTTCAGCCAGAAAGTAATAATAAATGGACTCAAGGAAAGATTACAAAGAAAATAAATGATAGGTCATATTTAGTCAAAATTGGTGAAAAATTGTATCGAAGAAATAGAATACACATAAGACCTTTTATGGGAGAGATATTAAATGGAGATACTACCCCTGAAGAATCTGTTGGTGCTACCCGTCAAGCACATACAACTTTGCCTGCTGCCTCCATACAGTTACAGTCTCACTGTACTAATTATCAGCCTGGGACAATTGTCCCAATTTTGTCGGAACAACCAAACCTTGAGACCTTGAGATACCCAGAGGTTGACAATAGTGACCAGCAACACCAACCAAGGCGAAGCACTCGTATCAGATCAACCCCTGCTTACCTCAGAGATTATAGTTCATAATTAAATTTAATGAAAGGAGGATGTTTCGGGATAACTATGTTATGTCACTGTCAAATAACCAGATTTGGATTTGTCAACTAGGAACCCGCCAGAATGTAAGTGTGGCTATGCACACCAATTGATCGATTATTAAAAAGATTGCTAATACTTAGTAGTTTATTTACAGTGCGGAATTCTATAATTTACTTTCGTGTTGTTAGTTATCTTGCAAGCGTTCTCGATGGTCTTGCAGAACATGCCAGATGAGGGCTCGGCGTGGAACGAGCTTGTCCTTCACTATGAATGCCTGAGCATGCGCCTGGCTAAAAGTGCGGTATTCTATAATCTACTCTCGTGTTTTCGTGGTAACTACCTTGCAAGCGGCCTCGATAGTCTTGCAGAGCGCGCCAGACGAGGGCTCGGCGTGGAACGCGTGCGCCACAAACAGATCCTGCGCGGTGTGTACTATAAACGCGCAACGCCGCACGTCGCGACCGATGCCCAAGAACGAAAGGTACCGCACGCGGCATTCCACTATCGGGGTACTCTCCTGTAAAGGAACGTATAGAGTTAGCAGTCAGACTATTTAATAAAGACAAATATTTCTTAGCAACTATAATCATCAACTATAGTTAAATAATTTTAATTAGTGTTGCGCGCTTCATTGTATTGCTCAGAAGCTAAATTACTATTGTCAAATTAAGTAAGGGTTAAAATGTTTTTCTTTTTTAGTTTTAAACTTTAAACCTATTTAAACTTTAACCGTCCTTTATAGGTAAATCGATATCATTTTAAAATGTATGCAGGTACTTAGTTCTAGCGTATAACGTACGAATTACACACGTAAATAATAGTACCTGGATGACCGACCTTTGCTCGGCTGAAAACACGGATAAAACGACGTTTTCTAAAAATGAAACCTACCCCCGAAACACCCTGCATACTAAATTTCATGAAAATCTTTGGAGCCGTTCCCGAGATTCAGATTATATATAGGTATACATTAATACAAGAATTGCTCGTTTAAAGGTATTAGATAAAAAAATCATTAAACTGGGACAACACTTCTAATAAACGTAAATGAAATTTACGTTCTTCAGACGTCTTTCTGCCGTTTACGTATCTAATAGCTATGTACGTAGCAAATTTATTTAAATTTTTTTTACACAAGTTAAAACTTTAATAAAAATATCATATCGATCATCTTATTTATTTTTTATTAAAAGTAATGAAACCAAAGAGATGCTCTCCTGATGGTAATAGATAACGTATGTCCATGACCATTGCCGTGATACACAGGACTAGCAAAAACAAAAGCTGCTTTGCGCTACTTTGGCATTCATTACTTTAAGACTTTGGATGGTTAGTCTCACCAGCTCTGTAATTTCGCTAGCTGCAGTATCCTTAAAACCTGAACACAGTAATGTTTACACATTGTTGCTTGGCGGCAGGATATACTGCGGTGGCATCTACCTAGAGGACCTCCTGCTAAAGAGCACCACCAAGTAAAAGTTTGTACAGTTACTACTGGCTTATTAGTACACACCCCTTCTTCAGTGATTGTGATCATCGAGGGCGCGACCGCTACGGCCACTGGCCGCCAAGCGGAAGGCGCGCGCGCAGCCGCAAGCCGGTCGATCGCGTCGTTCAGCACCCGCATGCCAGTCGCTCGGGGCACCTCCGCGCTGCCGAGGTACCGTGCCCGGACTGTCTTGCGGGGCTCTTCCATCGGAGTGGGGAATATACCGCCCACTGTAAAAGAAAAACGTTAGTACATTATCATTAAATAACATGAAGTTTTAAAGGCAAACATTTTATGTGATCGCTTGCTGCGTTTTTTAAACGGCAGCGTTGCGGTTGCTCATGTCTTTAAAGGGATGGAGTAATACCACGATGGCCCAGTTAGATTTAACGTAAAATAAACAACATAGAATTTATTTTCCAAGCATATGCTCTATCCTAGATCGAGTCGTTGCTTAACATCAGAAAGCCTAGACAAAGTAACATTCGATAAATTCGATATTCAATAACACAAACAGCTTCTGTCAACCCCAAAACATTTTTTTTAATTTCTGTTAGCGTTATCGCTAATCGAATGTTACTTTGTCTAGCCCTCAGACTAGAACCTATTAAAAATCTACAGGTTTTTTATAAATTTTACAGGGTTTTTCTCCTTTTTTTATGGCTTACAGGCTAAGTGTTTGACCACAGCTCATCTGATGTTAAGTGACGGTGTGGTCGTAGATGGTAAACACGCATAGCCTGGAATGGAACTGGCTCTCAAGTGAGGCTGCCCGAACACACCGTTAAATGCATAGCGGCAGATTTTCAACTTGATTTTCTTAGCTACCCAGCCGAGTACTAGAAAGTACCTTATTTTTCGGTATGGTTTCCTCACGATGTATTCCTTCACCGGCAGCTCAAGCTCATTGTTGGGGTTTGAACCCACGCCTTTCGGCATGCGAACCGACCGCGCTAACCACTGAGCTATCATCGCTACAAAAGACATATATGAATTTTTTTCTCGTTTCACATTACACATCATCAGCCATAGGTAGTCCACTGCTGGACATAGGCCTCCTCCTGGGGGGGGGTTTTGCCAATACTCGCCACGATTGGCAGGCGGGTTGACGAGCGCAGTTAGGTGTGATTGTTCAAGGAAGACGCTGCTGCCCATCTTCCGGATTACATCCCTTAGCCGACTCTTACGGCAACCACGGGTAGAGAGGGTGGGGTACTATTCTTACGCCGGCACCACCACGGCAACGTCTGTTTACGAGGCGCCTCTCCAAACGGGCTAATACGGTTTCGAGCCAAGCATAGTCTAAATTCTTTACCATAATTCAGTTAATCTGCTTACCAGACAATGGTCTCGGACGCCTCGCAGCCGGCAGATCCGTCGGCCTGGGCGGCGGCTGCAGAGACCGTTCGATCATGATGCGCTTGCAGATGTCTCGGAGTGCGTTGGCGATAGTACGCGCTGGTGCCTCGCATCGAAACACGTGGCACATGTGCTTACGGGTCGCGCGGTCCCTGGCCACGTATGCAAAATCCCTGGAATGTATACAAAAATATAAATCACGCCTCTTTTTCGTTGGAGTAGGTTTTCCTTTCCATTTGCTATGATTTTTTTCACTACCTTGTTAGCTCATTTCATAGTACCTATATCTGTTTCAAGAGCTATAAGCTGTGGGTTCGATTCAAGACAAACATTTGCGTAATGAGCATACATGTTTGTTCTGTGTCTGGGTGTTCTGTATTTATTTATTAAATACGCCATTGATCGCTTGTTAGACGCATATCATTTTACCGTTTTAATTAACCTCTTTTTAACGTTTTAATTATCTTCTTCTTAACGTTTTATTTAACACCTTTAATTGGAAGTGATCGAATAAAAAAAGACTCACATTTCTAATTATGTCAGTGACTGTAGCAAAATGTTTTTTTTTTAAATCATAGCTTGGAGTTTGAAGAATAATCTCTTTCCGAATCTAGTGATTATTTTATAATGTCTAGCTATATTACAAGACCAACAAAAAAGAAGAAAGACACTCACGAAAGCATAGATGATCAATTAATAACAATAAACAAAACTACTGATACCATTAATCAGGTTCTTTTGATTTTCGAGCTTTTGAAAACAGGTGGAGTGAATGAAGATTTATTGGTTAGCTCTATGTGTATAAATGAACGTTTTAACTCGAATATAGAAGATGATCATTTTCTAAGAAGACCTAGGTATATTAGAAATGCAGCATGTATGAAAAAAGCCTGTAACTACCTACTCGTACCTTTCACTGTTCCAAGAAAGCAAATAGGAAAAAACAAAATTAACATTTAGTTCCAACACTCGTCGCCAGCAATTGGGGAAGAAAACGAAATAACATAAGAGATAGCTAAAGAATTAAGGATAACAAAACATTGGGATCCCTTTCTGCAGATGGCAGCCAATATCTTTATTTGTTTAAATGTACTTAATAATTTAAATTAAGTATAATACAGGCTGACAGTTTGAACATTAGCAATATTCAAAGTTAGTTAGTGGTCATATGAAACCTATAAAGAAATAAAATCGAAACAAATACAAAAAGAAAGTAAGAAAACCTTGGTTAAATTGTTTCCCAAGAATCCAGAATTTATGGACAGCGCGCAGCCTTACGCACCGAGTTATACTATACGTAGACTGCGCAGCAACTGTTATCTTATCTAGGACCGCGCGCGATTACCATGTCATTTTCGGTGCGCGTAATTTCAGTGTCCGTATTTTTGAATTTGCTCAGGATACTTAAGTCAAATATTAACCACAATTTTTTTATTATTATTTGGAACGACAATCGAGTACTGAACTTTTTATATCAATATTGCTGATGTTCAAACTTTCACGGTGTGTAAATATGTATTTATATATTTCGAATACATAACAGCAGAAGAGAATAACAATACGTTTGATTGAAATGAATTGTTTACAAGCTAGGTTTACAAAGCTCATCTGATGTGTGGTCGAAGATTTTAAATTTACCTAGTCTGTTAGTATTCAGCAAATTTTGGACTACTTTCCAACGCTAGTCCCTAGTATGGGAACAAGCGTCGTTTTGACACATTTTTGTTTTTTTTTTCCGATTATAGTTGCAATGCAGTGTCTCTTTTTCAAGGAGTGAATGCAGCGCGTGAATTGCTTCGCAACGTGGCTTGGGTTTGCCTCGTATTTATTAAACAGAATCTTTTAGAATTGAAACAAATAGTTTAGGTTTCTAAAACATACCGTCCGTTGTCGCGCCCTACTCCCCACACGCGTATGGTGTGAATGGGTTGCGTGTGGAGCGTGTTAAGACTCTCAGGGTCGATCAACTTCAAGGCGCCGTCATCCAAGTCCATGAACAGGTCTTTTCCCTGGAAACAAAAGTGACACGACAAATTACACTGTGAAGCGAACTAAACGGACTATATAAGTCTTAAAAAAATCTTTTACTGATTGTTTTGATTGAAATTTTAAGATTGTCCACAATTTTAACGATCAACCATGCAGGTATAATGCAAATCCAATCGGGCAAAAAACTAAGTCCTTAATTTTTTTAAGAAAAACAAAAAATCATAATCAAACGTAATTTATCTTTCATATATTTATATATTTATTATTTTATTTATTCATATATTTATTTAAATCTTTTACTTTTTTAATATTCCATTAATTTGTTTACGATGCCATAAAAGTGAAATAATGTCCGACGAATAAATTTTTTGTAATAGGTTTAGGTACATTTTGTATTTACATAAGATCGCGCATCATGAGCAGCTCATATACCGCAGCCTAAGGCCGTGCTTTGGACAGCCTTGCTCCATAGGAAAATATCAGTACCTACCCTATATCGCTTCACTGCCACTGCCGAGAAATTGACTATTTTCCGGTGAGACATCTGCCAGTAAGTACCAAGGATTTCAACTCAATGCTTACATCACCCCAGCGTCCAACTTGGTCGAGCAAATCGTTCCGTCCCAGACTGAGGTCGACTATGCACTTGTTGACGGCGCGGCTGGACCGCTCAGGCGTGAGGTCGGACTCGGCGATCTCCACCCAGCCAAGTGATCGCACGAAGAAGCGAACCGCTCGCCCGTCCGGCTCCGGGCGGGCTGGGAAGCTACGACGTCTGGAAATGGAGAAATCATTATCATAAATTTTTGTTTAGAATACGAGTCAAAAATTATCAACCAGATTAAATAAATATAAATAAATAATAAATATTGTAGGACACATTACACACAGCGCCATCTGACCCCAAACTAAGCAGAGCTTGTGTGATGGAAGTCAGATAACTGATAGAATACATAAATACTTTTTTTTTTGTAAATACATACTTATAATACATACAGAACACCCAGACACAGAACAAACATTTGTTTATACCAAACAAACATTTGTCCTTAGCGGGAATCGAACCCACGCCCCACAGCTCAGGCAGACATACTCCCAATGAGCCAACAGGGCTGTCAAAGTCTCTTCGGCTGTCAAAGTCGGATTAGTCTTGTAACCAGTCACAGACGTTAGACCAGACCTTGTCGTACGTTCGTCTTCGTTGTTTTCCTTCACTGGCAGCTCAAGCTCATTGTTGGGGCTTGAACCCATCCCCTTCGGAGTGTCATCCGACTACGCTAACCACTGAGCTTTTATCGCTATAAAAGGAAATTTCTATCATGAAAAGGATAGAAAATTGGTTTTGTTATACACATTTAGGTTCTCTAGCTTCACTAACTTAATTGAAAATGAAAGCTATAACCAAACCATGATTTTATTGATATATGGATATTATTATACTGCGCATAAACGGCCCTTTTCATCGAACTAATGAAGTCAATAACAGTAATAAAAACTCGTGGGTTACACTCCCATATTTCTATTTCCAGGCATCATTCCTGGTTGCTATAAAAATGAACACTTATGAAATTCAATTATTGGTAAAAATATGGAGTAACTGTTTGTGGTTCACCACTCGGAACGTTAGACGCAATGACGACAAAACTTTAATTCATAGATTCTAGATAGCAATTTAGGTTCTTACAAACCACTCACTTATAAGACATCTCCTCTTTCTTCCTCCTCTCATCCTGCTCCACATGGTCCAGGGCTCCACTGGTCGTACTCCTGGTGACGGAGGATGTCATCACCCCCTCGTACTTGACATCTGACATGGAACAGTCCCTGACCATGGAGATCCGGGACTCCTTGGCTTCGACTGGAGGCATTTTGGGGATCTCTCGCTGGATGGTACCGCTTTTTATATGCCAGTAGTACGGGCCATCGTTATCTGGAAGAAAAAACTCAAGCATTAATTAAAGTAAAAACATACAAACATTTAACAAAGTCAGAAGTTTTGGCGGGAACGCTCCATTGTATTTTTTCCACGACCAGCGTTTTTTCGAGTGTTTATGTATAAAAATAGTGATGTTTTATTCATAAAGTGCCGAATTACAAGCGCGAGTGTGTGAAAGTGATGTAATATGGTGAAACATGACTTTTCGTATTGCTTTCAAAACTCCATCGAAGCTTATAGTAAAGTCACTACTTTACTAAGGCATGACTGGATTTGACTGGCACGGACTGGACTTGTCAAAGACTCGACTTTGACAGTAACTACAGATATTAGATATGAACTGCTAAAACCGAAGACGTAGGAGAATGGCTATACAGCTTTAGCCTGCCCGATGAGGCAAATTAAATTAAAAATATTAAACAAAGTCAAAATTACCGAGATGTGAGAAAAAAACGGGTATACAAACAGTTCTATATTATTCTGTAAAGACAGTTCAAATAAGACATTTTCCATGAAACTTATGTTTGACATGCAAGTTGTTTGACCTGATGTTAAGTGACGGTGTGGACGAAGATGGTAAACACACCAAACCTGGAATGGAACTGACTTTTAAGTGAGGCTGTCGGAACACAATGTTAGGTGTTTGGCGATAGACTTTGAACTTGAGGGTGGTAGCTAGCCAGCGAGTACTAGAAGGTTTACCATGTTACGTTTTCCTCACAATGTTTTCCTTTACTGGCAGCTCAAGCTCATTGGTTTGAATCCACGTACTTCTGCGTATGAAGTGCCGACCACGCTAATCACTGAGGGTCGCTACTCATGAAGAATGATTTATTGTAACGTTGTCAGTGAAGATTTCGAGAAAGAAAAAGGCCGGTATTTTATGTAGATACTGCAACGCCAATGTTCAGATAGATATACCTACCTAAGATCTTTAATGTCAAGTCAATTTTTGTCAACAAGCTTGATAATGTTACAAGTTTGTAACCTACCCTCATGTTTTTCCCATCCTGGCGGCAGTTGAGGCTCCTTCTTCGGCCTCAACTTAACTGGTATAGCATACAAGTCA
Source organism: Biston stratarius (assembly GCA_950106695.1). Classification (NCBI taxonomy): domain Eukaryota; kingdom Metazoa; phylum Arthropoda; class Insecta; order Lepidoptera; family Geometridae; genus Biston; species Biston stratarius. The sequence continues at coordinate 1,501,032 of OX467114.1, read as the reverse complement.
TCATTAGGCCCTTCAGCGGAGTGGGGGACGCTGGCTGCGTGACTCTTTTCTGTGTCTTCCTGGTCAGCTCGCTCCTTCTCCGGAGGAGGCGATTCTTCGCCGCCGTTCTGTGCCGAGGGACTGATGAAGCCGTTTTTATCACTGGAACAAGAAATGCAATTTTTAATGTTTTATTTTCATTGTCATTTTTTTTTATTTTTGTTGCGAAAGTTTTAGCAAAAACGCGAAAAAATCATGTTGTAATCAAGACACACTAACAATAATTAAAGTAAATTATTTTAAATCTAAAAAAACTATCTAATACCTTTAAACTAGCAATTCTTGTATATATGTATATAAATATATATATAATCTGGATCTTGGAAACGGCTCCGACGATTTTTATGAAATTAAATACATACCTATGCAGGGGTTTTCGAGAGCGATAAATCGATCTAGCCAGGTTTCGTTTTTAGGAAACGTTATTTTATCCGTGCTTTCAGCCGAGCAAAGCTCGTTTAATTATTAAACTAACAACATGAATGTTACAGGATTGTTGAGATTAACCATCAAGTGTCTCAGAGTAATGAGCAACAAGGAGTGTGTCGCTGCAATGATCACGTTCAAGCGTTATCTCTTACCATCAGGCAAGCGTTTCGTTCGACTCATTACTTGTGTAAACTTCACAGATCTACTATCTTTATACAACATACTTCTTTTTTAACAATTGCATCGAGGCATCACGTGCACGACCTTGCATTTTAAATTATGGCTAGGGACAACTACTTAAGGTAGAAACTACTATTTATTCTGTAGTTGGGTGCGGCTGTTCGCAAGGGTAGAGCGATAAGCGATTCCTAACTCAAACAACTTCCTCGTTTAGATAAAGATGAAGGTCCAAGTGAAAAGAATGTGTTATGTTTTTGTGACCTCGTTCCTTATATTTTTTATTTCGCTTAACTTATAAAGGAAGGGCGTAATAAAACGGTGGCGATATCTGACGGTAGTTAAACTTAGATTAGTAATGATTGGCTTCTACTTAAATACATTGATAAAAGAGCTGATCGATGTCTTATAACTTTTACGTGACTTAAACAAGTTTTTTTTTTGTTTGTTTGTATTGGTTTTTGACCACAGCTCACCTGATGTTAAGTAACGGAGTGGCCGTAGATGGTAAACACACTTAGACTGGAATGGCACTGGCTGTCAAGTGAGGCTGCCGGAACACACCGTTAGATCAGCTTGGCGGCAGATTTTCAACTTGAGGGTGGTAGCTAGCCAGGCGAGTACTAAAAAATACCACCACGCTATGGTTTCCTCACGATGTTTTCCTTTACCGGCAGCTCAATCATCATTTGGCGTGTGAACCCACCGCGCTAACCACTGAGCTATCATCGGTACCTGACTTCAGAGTTTATCTTAACAAAAATCACCCCATTTATTTAATTTAAAATTAAAATATAAAACGCTTACTTTGACTTTGCCACTGGTGATGAAGCTTCATCTTCAACTCTGAAACAAACATTTATAAATAAATAAACAAGTTCTACGTCTTCCTATTACTTCTCCACGAACATATATTGGCGAAAAATATGGGAAAACAATATCAGAATATACCAAGAAACAAATACCTACTATCAAGAGCTACTAGAGAAATTCTGCAGTGACACACGTAATCAAGGGTAATTTTTTATCATCCTGGTTAGAGGCAAAAAAATATGAAATACCCTATTTTGGACCAGAGATTAATCGGTAACACCTGCCCCATTTTTGCGCGGGACCATTTATCGTAACTCCAATCCAACTCGAATACAGTGTAATAATATAGGGTTAAAATAATCAACTAATATCACTATCCCACAACCTGAGCATTTATGTCGTACATTTTACTGAAAAACTATCACGCCTTTAGATTTGTGCTTTAACATAGTAATTTAACTTCATATCTAGATGTGTTATCTGTCAAAAAATAATAAATTTTATTACCATTTAAAAAAATTAAGAAAACTAAAAGAATTAGAAAAACTACACAAGCCCTCACAAAGCTCAGCTTTTGGCTAGTTATCTCGTAGAACTAGGTACATTTTTCAATAACATAAGACAATGAAACGTACGCAACTCTCTCCTGTCCTATGGTAAGAGATAATTCCATGACCATTGCAACGGCACCCAGAACTTTGAGTAACAAAATAAATACAGAATTAACTTATTTTGCTACTTTGAGAGACTCTGTAATTACCTAGTCTATATTTACCCTGTAATTTCACTAGCTGCAGTATCCTTCAAACTTGAACAAAGTAATGTTTCCAGATTACTGTTTGGCAACAGAATATCTGGTACTGCGGATAATTTCCTGCTAAGGAGAAGTATCACCAAGCGAAATTGGTATTAAAAAAAAACGACCAAGTGCGAGTCGGACTCGCGCACCGAGGGTTCAGTACAATCCTGTAGGTATATAAGTGAAAGTTATGGTATTTTTTTTTGGTAACATATGCTTTTCGCAACTTTTCTTTTATCTGTGCTATAAGACATACATTCGTACCAAATTTCAAGATTCTTTCAAGGTTCACGGGAAGTACCCTGTAGGTTTCGATTCCCTTGCGAGTGTCGAAAATTTGCAGCATAAACGGCTGTATCTTTTGATTGCGTTGGCTTAGAAGTTTGATTTTTTCACAGCTCCAAGGGACAGTAGACTTGAGTATTTGATATGAATTTCAGCTTGATACACGTTCCTGAGAAAAAGGGTCTTGACAGACAGACAACAAAGTGATCCTATAAGGGTTCCATTTTTTCCTTTCGAGGTACGGAACCCTAAATATAGATATTTAAGTAATAAAATGTAGGTATTTCAAATGAAACTATTCACAACTGCAAACTAAATCCCTTCCAATAAAATAAAGCTAATCCCGCTGGAGTTTCATGTTATTACAATATTGAGAACAACGCTCACGGAGGCGACGATACGAGGTGCAGATGCTATCTGCATCTGAAATGCAATACCCCCGGGGTATTGACGTACTAGCAACGTAAGTAACTATAGAATAACTATATAAAAGTATGTTTTATTTAAACGTGATTATATAAATTGGATACTTTCGGTATATTGTCTTTGCCGGGCATTACGACTATAAATAGAACGTCACGTCAGTCACGTCAGTTTATGGAGTCAGTCACGACAATCTATAGTCAGTCACGTCGTGCTATAGAGTCAATTACGTCAGTTTATAGAATTTATAGTTTATATGTTAATAGGTGATTATGAACGTAAATGCAATATGCGTATTTATTTTAGTTCATCATCACCACCATTTCAGCCGTAGGACGTCCACTGCTGGACATAGGTATTACCATTGATTTTTATAAAGACCGGTTGGAAGCAGCGGTTGCGGTTAGCGGTTAGTTGTTTTTTCAACACATTGCAGTCCATTTCATGGTACAAATGTATCATCTACCTTTGTAGGGGGAGTCCCTTTCCAGGTTTATGCCAGTTTTCAGCAGTTAACAGTTTGCTAGAGGCATTGGTGCATTCCTATTGAATCCCGGCGCCCTCTGTTATGCATAGAGGGCACCCAAAGGATATTATTAGATACAATATTACATAATGTACTATACCCCAATACCGTTAATAAAACCGTTATAAAATTATAATGATCTATTTATTTTAGAAGTTGTCACGATGTTTTCGTTGAACAAAAAGTGAGTGACGTAAGTTACAAGCCCGAAGGAAAATTCCGTAGAATTCTTTGCTACGGGCTTGGAATCGACCCCACGATCTGATTGATTGATTAACTCTTTATTGTCCACACCAAAGATTACATAGAGAAGAAAAAATAAACTGAAGATTGTAAAGCATACTCGTGTTTTCTATCACGGCTGTACCTATGATTTATAACGCTATATTTAGTGAAAAATAATAATCCACATTCGCATTATTTCACGAAGTTTTTAAACTAACTTTTCAGGTTTCACTAAACAGTTCAAAAACACGAGAGTAATAAAATGAACGCTGAATGAAATGTTTGTTTGTGCTAACTATCAAAGTTACACTCCACAAACGGGAAAAACAACATGAAACATGCTGGCAAAATGTGAATATCTTCAAAAAACTATTTCTGGTATGCACAATAAAGTGTTTCTATCTATCTATCTGATAACAGTTATATATAGCTACTGTTATAACGGCTATATATACATAGCAAGTGCAAAATGCACTAATACTGTTACATTATAACACGGTTAATATCAGGACATAAATCTCCGTCGTAACTACCAACTCCTTCCGTTCGTACAGCGTGCTCTGTTATTTATGGCTGACGTTCCGTACAGCGTTAGTTTAGCCGTAGTAAAAAATTAATATCAAAGAACTTTTGACACGGCTCCAAACACACTGCACAGCTTACTTGGTGGTAGATTTCCTTAGCAGGAGGTCGTCTAAGTAGGTACCACCGCAATACCAGATATTCTGCCGCCAAGCAGTAGTGTGTAAACATTTCTGTGTTCCGGTTTGAAGGTTGCAGCAAGCGAAATTACAGGGCTATTGAGACTAACCATCTAGTCTCAAAGTAATGAGCGCCAAGGCAGCGATGCCCTGGACTTTGTTTTACTACTCAAAGTTCTGTGTATCGCTGCAATGGGTATGGACAGGCGTTATCTCCTAAGATCAGGAGAGCGCCTCGTTCGTCTCATTACTGTTACATAAAAAAAAATAAGCAAAGCTTGTACTATGGGATCTAGATAATTGAATAGAATACTTATATACATTTTTATAAATACTTACATACAAGTCACACACTGACACAGAACAAATATTTATCATCACATAAATGTTTTTCACGCGCTAACCACTGAGCTATCATCGATACGAATACAATAGTATAATGGAGAGATCTAAGATGAAGCATGTTTACCTAAAAGATACCTTTTATATTTGATTGAAAATCACCTTTCTCCTTTTTGAAGTAAGTGTCATAATAGAGATCTCACATAAGTTGGCGTGTCCACAACGGCGATACGCCAAATACGTTTTACTATGCTACATATAAATAGCAGCATATTATTACTGCTGCTTATAGTTTGCAGGTTACCGCAATCGCAAACGCAATTGCGATCCGCAGTTTTACTGCCATACTGCTAATTCTCCTATCTGCTACTTTTAATTTAAATTTAATTCTCTACGTTATTGTAAAAAGCTAATTTTTATTTTGATAAGTGTTACCTCGAACCAGTGAGATCTCTTGACCATTATCAACGTGTCTCACTCAAACATGCAAGCGATTTTGTTGCTATTCGCCATAGATGGCGTTGCTTGCTATGGTAATAGATAATACATTCTGTGATGCTAATAGCAAATAATACAATGCCGTACAAATACATTTAGGCTGTTTATGTTTCCTTTTTCTATAGGCTATTTTTATCTGCAATATAATACAAAACAAGTAGTGTTACACATAATTAGCTGAAGCTAAAAGCAGCGCTAGTGAGGACCTCTAGCCACGGTGCATAAATCGATTTACGCACGCGCGCTGCAGCGGTCATTGCACCCATCAGCTGTTACATGCGCGCCCCGAGTCCACACGAACTCCACCAAATAAATCCAAAGCGTTGTTTATATTTAAGTTATGTATTCTCCTATTTATATGTCCTCGTTATTGACACACCCCGTTTTTAGGGTTCCGTACCTAAAGGGTAAAACGGGACCCTATTACTAAGACTCTACTGTCCGTTCGTACGTCTGTCACCAGGCTGTATCTCATGAACCGTGATAGACAGTTTCACAGATGATGTATTTATGTTGCCGCTATAACAACAAATGCAAAAAAAAAAAACAGAATAAAATATATATTTAAGGGGGCTCATATAAAAGAGACATGATTTTTTTTGCCGTTTTTATAGATAATGGTACGGAACCCTTCATGCGCGAGTCCGACTCGCACTTGACCGGTTTTTTGCATGAAAAAGATCGCTTTGAGCGATAAGGTAGCCAGTTGTTACACCTATTTTATTTAAGTTTATTTTCCCTTCTGTATGTAATATTTGGTGTGGACAATAAATAAGTAATCAATCCATCATCCATCAATTGTAACTCATGGGCAAGGGGTTAACTACGACTTTCCATTGTGTCATTTGTGACATTGCAATTTAATGGAGAACGGCAGAAATTAATTTTTAGAATTTGATTTCGAACATAATTATCAAATAAATAAAGAAAAGTGCCAACATATTTCTAGCTTTGACGCATAGCCCGAGAATAGTTCGAGAGTCTTACACTATTATTATAAAAATATCTGTCAATAAATGTTTTTTTATTTTTATTACAAGATTAAATATGTGTTTAGTTTACACAAACTATCACATTTATAATATTAGTAGGATTTGACAATAAACATCTAAATATTTAATGTTCATTTATATCATTCACAAGTAATAAATAATCGAAGAAAAAAGACGAAAGAAGTTGTAATATGAACAAAATCGATGTAAGTTTTGCGATGCTGACGAGGTAAATGGGGTTGTGGTAAAGAAGTAGTTAATTCTGTATTACATTTGGCTGGGGTTACTCAGGGTCGAGTCGCGTGACCCAAATAAAGGCGTACGCACATAAAAAGAACCGTCGAACCGAATCGACGCTCCCGATGCATTGTTAACGAGTTACAAATGAGTTTCTTTTGCAGCTGCTCTGATATCATCATCATCATCAGCCATAGGACGTCCACTGCTGGACATAGGCCTTCTCCTGGTTTTACCAATACTCGCCACGCTTAGCAGGCGGGTTGGCGAGTTAGATGTGATTGTTCAAGGAAGACCCTGCTGCCCATCTTCCGTATTACATCCCTTAGCCGACCCTTACGGCAACCACGGGTAGAGAGGGTGGGGTACTATTCTTACGCCGGCACCACCACGGCAAATATGGTAAAGTTATATTTTTGTTTTGATTGAATTAATTTTTCGGTACCCTTTAAACGGAACAGTAATGTTACACACTACTGCTTGGCGGCGGAATATCTGATACTGGGGGGATACTTACCTTAGGTAGCTAAGGAGATTGGGTAGTGCTAGTGAACTAACCTCCTGTTGTCTAAGTAGTTGACGTACTCGTCCGGCGTGTGTTTGTCGTCGTGCATGTCGTACAGAGAGCTGTAGATGGCGGACTCCACACGGGACGGGTCCAGGTGGTAGTTCGGGTTCTCGTACGAGAGGAGACCATTCTCTGTAACAATAGAATATACCTTATTACGTCTCTGTTGTTCAGAAAAAGATATTTTGTTCAGTTTTATTGTTACTTTTTTATTTGATGTTTGCACAGGGTTGGAATTGACTCATCATTGAACATAAAAGAATTTGCTGTTCAATATAATTTTTTTTTTTTAACGCTGACATGCTAGTTGTTTGACCACAACTCACCTGATGTTAAGTGACGTTGTGGTCTAAGATGGTAAAGCACACCTAGCCTGGAATAGAACTGGCTCTCAAGTGAGGCTGCCGGAACACACCGTTAGATGCTTGGCGGCAGATTTTCAACTTGAGGGTGGTAGCTAGCCAGCCGAGTACTAGAAAGTACCCTACCACCATGCTACGGTTTCCTCACGATGTTTTCCTTCACCGGCAGCTCAAGCTCATTTGGGGTTTGAACCCACGCCCTTCGGCATGCGAACCGACCGCGCTAACCACTGCGCTATCATCGCTAATAATGTCAAGTTGTGGTATTGTACACCCAATAATTAGAACCCTGTACATCTAATTCCTATCTATTTACTCCTTTTTCTATCACAAATAAACAGTTGTCTATTGTCTTTTTTACCCGACTGCGGTGAAACCAAAAAAGAAGGTTTATGTGTTTAATTTGTAGGTTTGTATGTAAGTCCGTCCATATTCCTTCGTAATTACTAAACGGCTGAACCGATTTTGATGAATGATATCTTATTTTAAATTTGTCTTTATTGCGTAAGTGACACCGGGTAATTAAAAAAAATCGAATGAATTTTTGGCTTTAAAATGTATCAATGGCGTAAATTTAATTGTTTTTTTTTTTAATTATGTTGTTTAATTTTTTAAGTACATAATTATTAATTTTGTTGCGATATTGCATATGGCTTTTACCTATAAATGAGACAACACTTCAATTTTGCCGACTTTTACTCAATCTATATCAACTGTGTTAGTAATTGCTTTGTTGGTATGACATTAAAATAAAATTACTTTTAGACATTCGACAATAAATCTCAATAAATAAATGTAATATACACAAACTATTAAAAAAGTTAGAAAATATGCATCATCATCATCATCTCAGCCGTAGGACGTCTACTGCTGGACATGGGCCACCCCCATCGACTTCCATAAAGACCGGTTGGAACCGGCTCGCATCCAGCGCGTTCTTGCGGTCTTCATTAGGTCGTCTGTCCACCTTGTGAGTGGACGTCCTACGCTGCGCTTGCCGGTTCGTGGTCTCCACACCAGAACTTTGCAGCCCCATCGGCCATCAGTTCTGCGTGCTATGTGCCCTGCCCACTGCCACTTCAACTTACTAATCCGTTAGGCTATGTCAGTTACTTTAGTTCGTCTACGGATCTCCTCATCTCTGATTGGATCTCGTAGGGAAACTACTAGCATAGACCTCTCCATAGCTCGTTGTGCGACTTTGAGCCTACCAAGAAGGCATATAGTCAGAGACCACGTTTCAGCGCCATAAGTCATCACTGGTAACACACACTGGTTGAAGACTTTCGACTTGAGGCACAAGAAAACGCTGCGCAGTTTTCCGAACGCTGCCCAGCCGAGTTGGATTCGACGACTGACCTCGTTCTCGTAGTTGGACCTACCTAGTTGGACTGCTTGTCCTAAAATGTACGTGTCAACAACTTCAAGAACCAACCGATACTGGGGTGGTAAATATTATTATCTCATATTTATTGATAAAGCTATGAGCACACGTCCAAACTATAACGGTTACGCCCCTCGTCGAACCCGAATGCCGTGTGTTGTGTTCGAACGCTAAATAATTGATACTTTTGGCTATGTCCGACAGTACGCTTTTATGGATATTGTTAAGACACTGATATCTATCGTCTGCCGTATTGTTAATATAATGTACCTTATTGAATACTGGTATTGGTAGGTAAGGGAGACAGAGCCTATAATACTACATAGATGTTGAGTATTTCTTTCATCGATAATGGCCTTTGCGTGGCGGATTATAACCACACGAAAAATAGCCCCACAGTTGAAGTCCGTGCGCGACCGGTAGTTGAAAGATTGTATCGAAATGCCCACCTGCGTAATAAGTTATTCCAAAACCAAAAGTGCAACTTTAAACTTTAGAGACATGTCACATATCGCAAGTATCAAAATATTACCTAAGGGATCATCTTTATATGATCGTTAATGGCAACATGAGTTCTCTCGTAATTTTGATCTATAGATTGATTTCTCTGTTTTTTCTTTTATTCAAAACTAGCTGCGCCCCGTGGTGTTTGTTACCCACTACATTTCGGGATAAAAAGAAGCCTATGAGTTAATCCAGGGTGTCTGCTGCCTCCATACCAAATTTCATAAAAATTGGTCCAGTCGTTTGAGCGTAAAGAAGTAACAAACATACAAACACACTCACAAACTTTTGCCTTTATTTTTTTTGGCTAAGAAAAGCAACAATGACAAATTCTAAAAGTTATTGAGGTAAATTTGGTCGTTATGATGGACAAAAATTTTGCAGGCAATTACATTAATATTTCAAACGTGAAAATGGCTTTGCTATGCCATATGGTCTGTCCATCCAAAGGTTGTCTAGAAGAAATCGCTCTAGGCGATGAGGGCACCGTCCTTTTTGATCTCTTTTTAGTTTTTTTTTGTTATGTGTCGATTGTTGGTGTAAAATAAAGTTGTTCTATGCTACCCTATTGTATCCAGTCCTATTCTATCCTATCCTACTCTATCCAGTCGTATTCTATCCTATTATATCCTATCCTGTCCTATTCTATCCTATCCTACTCTATCCAGTCCTATCCTATTACATCCTATCCTGTTCTATCCAGTCCTATTCTATCCAGTCCTATTCTATCCAGTCCTATTCTATCCAGTCCTATTCTATCCTTACTTATTCTATCCTATCATTTTCTATCCTGTCCTATTCTATCCTATTCTATTGGCAGTCAGACGGTTTCGATACTGGGCTGCAGTACCTAGTACGTAAATTAATGTATATTATTTATGTCATATAAAAGTAGACATACATGTGTATGTAGCAGGTCACAGGTCTAATATTGCAGATTGTTAGGGCTTCAGCTTTGGTTACGAGAAACCCGCCAACTGCGAGCTAACTGACATTCGAAACTAAATTATTCATTCATAGACAAAACAAGGTAAATAAAAAAAAATAACATAGATTATAATATATTGAGCGCACTAGACTTAAAAGTTTTTTATGACTAACCATTGTGTTTTTACCTTGTGAGGACATCATTGCGTCGAAGTAGCGTTTTGGTACCAACCACAGATCTCAAAAACTAAAGGGAGATATGAAAAGGGGGCGAGGCCGGTGTTACAGCAATATGCGCAAAAAAAGAACACATTGCTCGCAGCTATGGCGGCACTAGTGGTTGTGTCTGTAGTGGTGCTGTACATACATTACTTGCTACCTGGTATGCGAAAGAACAGTCGCACCCAGTTTTTTTTTTATGGCTGACAAGCTTGATCTTTGACAGCTCACCTGATGTTAAGTGACGGTGTTGTCGAAGATGGTAAAGCACACCTAGCCTGGAATGGAACTGGCTCTGGAGTGAGGCTGCCGGAACACACCGTTAGATGCTTGGCGGCAGATTTTCAACTTGAGGGTAGTAGCTAGCCAGCCGAGTACTAGAAAGTACCCTACCACCACGCTATGGTTTCCTCACGATGTTTTCCTTCACCGGCAGCTCAAGCTCATTATTGGGGTTTGAACTTAAAATTATTACTTGTGTGTGCGTATGTTTCTAATGCGACACCAGGCTTCTAGCTCACGGGATTGTCAACTCTCTAGGTCTTTATGGTACCAACCTTACTAGCTACCTCCTATTTTACAGCTAAAGATATTTCCTTTAGGATTAGCGTTGTACCTAGTGAGGTATCGCGGCCGAGTCGAGCCGTCTGAAGGTCGAACTCGCAGGAATTCCAAATCGATACGTCGAGACCACGCCAGGCGCTGCTCGCGACAGCGCTTGTACAGGACAGTCTATTCCGAAACAAGTATAAAAACCCAACTCAAAACACGGCCACGAAGATATAAATCTCGCCCTCGAGAAAATTATAACAAAATTATGTTTGTTACCAAATCTTAATCGCGTACTATAAAATTAGTTCTGTTTATTTTTTTGTTCCTGCCATGTTGCAACAGCCGTTGTTACGAGTTGAAAGTGCGGCTCATCTCGATGAAATAATAAGGATGTTGCGATCTTCTAATCTGATTTTGATCTTATGACATCGTAAAGTTGTCACCACACTACACTAATTGTATCAGCAGACCGTTCTGAAACTACACCGCGGTACGAACACTTGCCTAAAGCCGGATTCCACGACGCCGACAACCTAAATCCATCTTCCCGGTTTTAATGACGATGTTTTATAATTTCAATCGCTTCTAAAATTTGTAATTTTGGATCGTTGAGCCCAACCCAAAGGCCGGATCTCGCTTCGAGCAAATGTTAAAAGTTATATTAAACTACCTTCTTTTTAATTCGATATTCGTTGGAGTGGCAACAAAGTAATTAAAAGACGCTGTCCTGATGGTAAGAGACAACACTTGCTTATTACTATTGCAGCGGTATTCAAAACTTTATGTAATAAGAAATTGCCCTCAAACCCGGGATTTTTTGCCTTGACCTTGACAAGACACAGGCTTATATGCTTAATGAGACCATTTAAAAAAAAACGATACATTTTCAAAATTATGACAGTTGTTCCAGACAAACATTAATTAAATGTAAAATAGGTTCGCACAATGAGAGTAGAATTAAATCGTTTCACTTCACACGTTTTTGGTTTTACTGCATACTCTGACAATAGTTTCAGCCACATCCGGTGGCCTTCTTCGTGGAGATAAAGTTAGTACAACACGCGCTCGGCCTCGTCTTTGGTTTTCGTCTTTAGTCGGAGTACTCGATATAATTAAACGTAAATAATCCCGCATAAGTAAAATAAAAACTTTTCACTTGAGTTTATGGAACGTCAACCATAAAATGTAGTACCTAGTAATCCAACAGAACTTTTGGCGGGAACGCGGTGAGCGTCGTGTCGCCCCATTGTATTTTTTTCAAAAACTAATGTTATTTCGAGTTTTTATGCATAAAAATAGTGGTGTTTTATTTATAAAGTGCCGAATTACAAGCGCGAGTGTGGGAGAATGATATAATGTGGTTAAACATGACTTTTCGTGTTGCTTCCAAAACTCCATCCAGAAGCTTATAGTAAAGTCGCCACTACTTTACTAAGGCATGACTTGATTTGACTGGGACCGACTGGACTTGATCAAGACTAGACTTTGGCTGTAACTATAGATGATAAAGAAGCTGAAAAATGAAGACTACTCACAAAATATAGAAACATTGAAACTGGCAGAGTGCACAGAATGCGATGCCAAGAAGAAAGAGAAAATAATAATCCGACAGAAGAACAAGCATTTTTTTAGCAATTTCACTACTTGGCGACAATGTGCGGCGCTACCTCTTTAGACGACTGCCTGGTAAGGAAATCTACAACCTAATGGTAACTATGGTACTAATGGTACTAAAAAACCTACAAAAAAACTGGCAATAGCTTTGCGATTGACTCTCATTTCGCCTGCTTCTTACGTAGTATACTTATTTATGACAAACTGATTCATTCGCAACTTGAAGATAGCCAGTCTCAGATTGTTCTCGCGAAACACCCACTCAGACAGCTCATTCTATTGTCTGGCAATTTGCACAATGAAAATAGAATCAAAGTGAATCATTTGTAAAAACATCAATCATGTCGCTGGTGCGATACTTCGGATATAAGACTTCTCTAATCTAACTTGGTAATTATATTCCCATTGCGTAAATATATCGGTATATCAAGCCATTTAAGCTGTAGGAAGTTAGGAACTAAATTAAGATTAATGTCAATTATTTATGGATATTTACCCAGAGCTCACCTGATGTTAAGTGAATGGTCAACCCACCTAGTTTGGAACTGGCTCTCAAAGGACACACCGTTAGTAGCTTGACAACAAATTTCCAATTTAAGGGTGGTAGCTAATCAGCCGATTACTATTTTTTTATGGTTGACAAGCTAGGTGTTTGACCACAACCCATCTGAAATTAAGTGACGGTGAGGTCGAAGATGGTAAAGCACATCACCATGCAATGTGTTCCTCATGATGTTCTCATTGCTTTGATTTGAATTCACGCCCTCTTCTCGTATGATCTACTCGCTAAATGATAAAGAAGCAATATTTCCGCCGTTTACCTTTAAGAACAGTCTGTTAAAAAATAAATCTTAAAAATCGCAATGACCTATAGAACTGCTTTTGCACAACCTGCTTTATAGTTACCAGGTTGTAAATAAACTTTGACATTATCTAAATTCAAAATTTTGCAGTGTTCAAGTGGTTGGTATGGCCATTAAAAATGTGACAATGAAAATTATAGTGACCTTTTGGTTTTTTTGAGACAGATGTCCAAGAATGAGCTTTGACATTAGGTACCCAGAATACATTATAACAAATATTTAAAAAAAATTTAACCTTCTCCTCTATTGAAGTCGGTTAATAATAAGTCAGTGTCAGTAAGGGTCTGTGCTCTCTACGATGCTCTTTCTGCTGCATATCAACGATCTGCTGAAGCCCGGTATCTTTGGGTATACAGACAACTGTGCTGTCAGTTGTAGAGAGTTTTACGTCTGACGCACGAACAAGCGGTCCTGAGATCCAGTCCCTCAGAAAGGCGATGGTCGAGCGCTTGAACTTGACCCTTCAGGCAGTCTCCGATTGGGGCGATGCCAACCTGGTCAAGTTCATTGCTGCTAAGACCCAGGCGTGTTTATTCTCAGCAAAAAAGAGACCATTTGTACTGTCTCCGTCTTTCCAGGGTGTATCCGTGCCGATAACAGACAGCCTCGAACTTCTTGGTGTCACTCTCAATTTTGGCTCATATATTGAGGCGAAAGCACAATCAGCTGCAAAAAAGCTTGGCATCCTCGCCAGGGTAAAACAGTACTTCACACCAGAACAGTTTCTTTGTTTGTACAAATCACAGGTGAGGTCGTGTATGGAGTACTGCTCGCACCTGTGGGACGGCTCTGCCAAGTACCAACTTGAGGCACTAGAGTCAGTCGAGAGGCGTGCTAAGAGGTTGATAGGCAATGACACTTAGGTCAAATCTCGATTGCAAAGTCTTGAGCATCGACGTAAGGTCTCCTGTCGGCTTTCTACCGGATACACTTCGGGGATTGTGCCTTGGAGTTGCACGACTTGGTTCCCCCCGCCCCTTTTTACTACTGGACGGCCTGACGAACGTGACCAAAGCGTCACCCATACATGGTGGAAGTTCCTCATGTGCGCACTAAGCGCTTCGAACCCACATTCTTTATTCGCACAGCGAGGATGTGGAACTCTTTGCTAGAGTCTGTGTTTCCCAAAAAGTACAATATGAGTGTCTTCAAATCAAGAGTAAACAGGTTCCTTCTAGGTAAGCGTGTTCCATCCTAGACCACATCGTTGCTTAACATCAAGCAGGATATGGCCAAACGCGAATCTATAACATAAAAAAAAAACGTTTTTTTGTTTTCATTTCATCTAGTTTTTGCGATTCAAATGATTGTGTTTGACGGTCCCCAGAATGTATACCGACCTCTCCGACTTTACGAGCCGATGCGACGTTAATAGTTGGTCTTTCTTTTTATTACTGCGAAGATCCAATGTGCTGTGGACGCCCCGGCGTTGCTCATTTGATTGCACATGTTTAATTTATCTCTGAACCTAATTCTAAATTTAAATCGAAAGAAGTCGCGGGCATAATCTAGTTATAAATAAATAAACATAACATACCAAATAAACACAAAGAATATATCAAAAGTTGTCGAGTGAGTCAAGCATCTCCATCCGTGTTAAAAACAACACTAAAAACATAAATAACAATAAATGCAGACACGTCATACCATAAGTTAACCAGCTACGTACAAGTTCAAGGATAGAATTAAAATGGAGAATGGTCACATAGTCACTGGCATATAACATTCTTGCGACATTCTATGGTGTGCAAATTGTGTGTTGACACGAATATTAGTTTACAGGCAATTATCTAATTAAAAATAGGTATTCGTAAAAGTCTGAGCGTTGGTCGTCCGAGATCCGGTATAAGAAATATATCAGCTATTTAATCGTAAAAATGAAAGCTTATTTATTCTCACATCACGTCACATCATCAGCCATAGGACTTCCGCTGCTGGACATCGGTCTCCTCTTGGGGGAGTTTTGCCAATACTTGCCACGCTTGGCAGGCGGGATGGCGAGCGAAGTTAGGTGTGATTGTTCAAGGAAGACGCTGCTGCCCATCTTCCGGATTACATCCCTTAGCCGACTCTTACGGCAACCACGGGTAGAGAGGGTGAGTAGAGAGGGAGGTTTTACTTTTAATTAATTTATTTTGCTACGGGAATGCTTTAAAAACGATTATGTAAAGATAAATGTGAAAACTTAGCAAATACATTACAAGAGATTCACGCAATACTCCAAAATAAAGCTTATTACCTCATATTTACGAGCAAAACAGTTACTTAAGTGCAACTTAAATTTGCTTGCGTACTTATGCGTAACTTAATGACTTCTTGTTCGTCACTCGAGTAAATAAACTGATTTCCGGTATCGAGTACCAACTTGAATAGTAAACTAGCAGTGTTCTGTGGTTCCACCCGGTATCTTGCGGGAACTATATTTTCCGGTAGTTTAAAAGTAGTTTATAAGCTTTCATCATCTGTTCCAAGCATTTGGAAGTCAAGGAGTCAACATACTTTTTTGAAGAACAGTTGATTTTTATACACGATTTCTGGGCTGTGTCTATAATAAAAGTTGTTTATAATGATAAGTGCAATGACTCCCTTTTGGCTAAGTCCATCCTAAGCTTATAACCCTGTATGTATATACGTATATTCAGTTTGTTATTTTCATTCAAGATTTCATACTAATCTGTCGAGCCGTGACCGCGAGAATATGCACATGTAGAATAATTTATCCCTGCCTGCCCTCTCTTGAGGTTCATAACAGCGATAAAGGCTCTCAAAATTTCGTTGTATATATGTACATATATTTATATAATTCTAACAATAAAGAAAAACCGTCAAAAACGCTTAACGTAAACTCTCTTACTTTAACCGAATTAAGAAATCTGCCTTAGTAACAAATACTGCCCCTTTTGACAGTTCGTCTCTTCAGATATGAAACACCAAAACGTGACCTAACATTATCTAATTCCACCCTGCCCATTCTTTTATCGGACAGTTTGTATCTGCATACATAATAAGAACCGCTAAACAATAGAATATGTTACCAGAGTGGGTGTTCCCTGATAGATACAACCTGGGTGTCTTCAAGTTGCGAGTGAATCGGTTTCTTCTAGGCGAGCGTGCTCCACCGTAGACCGCATCTTTGCATCAAGCAAGATGGAGGTTAAACACAAGCATCTTTAGTAAAAACAAATCAATTTATTTGCTAAGTCAAATCAAAATGTGTGGGACATTTTAATTTGAACCTTATAATCTTATACTTAATACTCACTTTGTCGTTTATGTAGTCCCATCGTGAATTGTCGAACTAGCAGACAAACTGACACATCTCAGTTATAGCACTTTCAACACTGAACACTTTCTATCACATTTCACTTCGCATCACTATTCCGAAACTGCGAGATAAGTTGGGGACACACTAGAATATTTAATTAATTGGTTAAGTAGCGTAAGTTACGCAAGTTGAAGTTGGAAGAAAAATACGCAACTTGAATTTTTATCACTTAGTACTTTGTATATTGGTATTATTCTTGACTAGCTGCGCTTCGCAGTGTTAGCCGCTGTTCCCACGTGACCACAACATTTTTTCGGGATAAAAAGTAGCCTATGTGTTAATCCAGGTTATCGGCTACCTCCATACCAAATTTCACCAAAATTGGTCCAGCCGTTTGAGCGTGATGAAGTAACAAACATACAAACACTTACATACAAGTTTGTGAAACTTTCACCTAATATTAGTGTAATAATTTGAAAAGTCATTCATTAAAATGAAATGACCGAATAAGATGACTTCATTTAATTTTGCTGGTTGCACCATAGTCGTTTAGCACTCAACAAGTATTTGCTTATTCATGTGAAGTAACTAACTAACGGTCATAAAAATAGGTGAAAACTACAAGTACAATTTTGAAAAAAAACTTCTTTTTTCTTCATTAAAAAAAAATATACTAAAAATACAATCATATCCTACTAATATTATAATTGTGAAAGATTGTGATGATGGATGGAAGGATATTTATTACTCAATCACGCAAAAACGGCTAAACGGATTCGAATGAAATTTAGCACACATATATAAATTATATCTAGGTCTGGATTAACATATAGGATACTTTTATAAATACGAAAGTTTGTATGTTTGGATGTTCGTTACTCAATCACACAAAAACGACTGAACGGATATGTCACACATTTAGTTTACCACCTGGATTAACATATAAAATAGTTTTTTATATCAGAAAAACTACTTTTTTTTATGGCTGACAGGCTATGTTTTTACCACAACTCACCTGATGTTAAGTGACGGTGTGGTCGAAGGTGGTAAAGCACACCTAGCCTGGAATGGAACTGGCTCTCAAGTGAGGCTACCGGTACACACCGTTAGATGCTTGGCGGCAGATTTCCAACTTGAGGGTGGTAGCTAGCCAGGCGAGTACTAGAAAGTACCCTACCACCACGCTATGGTTTCCTCACGATATTTTCCTTCACCAGCAGCTCAAGCTCGTTGTTGGGGTTTGAACCCACGCCCTTCGGCATGCGAACCTACCGCGCTAACCACTGAGCCATTATCGCTACAATATACGAGTATGTGTAGCTAGAAAAATTATGTAACATGTTTAATTAGTTCTTTGCAATAATGGCGTGTTCTAGTCTTATTTGAAGCCTGGGAACCAACTTTCAATGAAAAATTAAACAAAAGTATGTCTTTAACAAGTTTTTGAATATGATCGCCTTTCACTTTAGTTTTTTAAGTTACATTTTAATTAACAATAAAATAGTTCTGCGCATTTAGAAACGAATAAAATTAGACTCTCATTTTCTTTCATTAGGAGTGAAAGCACCTAATTAAGTTAAATGTATTGCATTTTCTGTTTTAGTTTTACTTAAAATCTTTTGGTAAGTCATGTTTAATGAGTCTTTAGACACCAGACAGCTGCCACTTTTTTTTAAATTTTAATTTGCCCTATCGGGCAGTCAGAAGCTGTAATGTCATACTACCTCATCTTCGGTTTTTGCAATTCATGTCTAACAACTATAGTTACAGTCAAAGTCCAGTCTTGGTCAAGTCCAGTCCGTGCCAGTCAAATCCAGTCATGCTTTAGTAAAGTAATGGAAATTTTACTATAAGCTTCGATGCAATTTTGGAAGCAACACGAACACTTGAAACAAACATTCGAAAATACAGTAGTTTTAGAAAAAATACAATGGGGCGACACGATTCTTTCCACGTTCCCACCAAAAAAACCCATGAAGTGAAGTTTACAATTCTGTTTACCTACTGTCATATGTATTATCTAAAAAAAAAAACATTCATCCATTACTTTTATAACTGATAACAAAATATTAAAAAAATATATATTATAAAAGGACAAACAAATTCCGAGTAGTTTGAGACAACTTTATTTGTCATTTGTAAAACAACTTAAGTTTTATTTTTGGGTAAGAATTCAATAATATGACGACTGATAGAGGGGCTTGAGTATTTTTAAACGTCATCTAGAATTGAAAGAATAAAAGAAAGTTTTTTTTGTAACACAAAAACAAACAGAGACAGTTATAAAAAAAATAGGCCTAACAGAAAACAAAAAAAAATACAGAAATTGGAAAACAATACTATGGATTAATGGTGGTGGGATACTCTCTATTATTCTGCTGACTAGCTGCCACATTCAAGTCAGTCTCACTTGAAAGACAGTTACTATTCAGTTTACGTGTATTTACCATCTGCGACTACACCGTTAGGGACCATTCAAGTATTACGTTAGCAGAATTTTAATATTTAATAACTCTCCCTTCCCCTTGTCAGCAAAAGTAAGCAAAGCTCTGACTTCTCTCTCCTATGCGTAAATATTGGTTTAATTAGCAGCCATGTCGCTAAAACGAGGTGTGTTGATAACAAGGAAAACAAACAATCAGCATAATTTATATGGCTTTGCTGACATTATCACTATTCAGATCGCCTCATCCCCAATATTGTTAAAAATAAGCAAAGTAAAGACCCCTACCCCCCTTTGGTGCTTACGTAATACTTGAACAGCCCCTTACAACATCAAGTGAGCTGTAGTAAAACGTCTGGCCTGTCAACAATAAAAAAATCTAAGCGAACCTTGAAGTATGGGAACCGGATTACTGATGGAGTACTTATATATATCAGAAACTGAACAAATCTTTGTACGTCCCATAAATATTTGTTCTGGGTAGGACACGAACCCTGCAGCTCATGAAGCAATCAAGCATTTGGATTATCTCTAGATTCTTTTGTCATCATTGGATCATTGGATCATTGATCACCATTTTTTATGTGTAGGTTAAAGAAGTTTGTAATCTGTTTTAGTATATAACTAGTGACGCGCCCCGGCTTCGGACGAGTGCATATGCATGTATTATACGTATAAACCTTCCTCTTGAATCACTCTGTCTATTGTTGGAAACCGCATTAAAATCCGTTGATTAGTTTAAAAGATCTAAGCGTACAGACGTCGGGAAGTTTGTTTTATACTATGTGGAGATTTTTTTTATGGTTGACAGGCTAGGTGTTTGACCACAGCTCACCTGATGTTGAGTGACGGTGTGGTCGGAATGGTACTGGCTCTCAAGTGAGTCTGCCGGAACACATCGTTAGATGCTTGGCGGCAGATTTTCAAATTGAGGGTGGTAGCTAGCCAGCCGAGTACTAGAAAGTACACTACCACCATGCAGAAAGTACCCTAGCACCATGCAAATGATACGTGTCTGAAATCAAATTAATATTGTAGATGCGGAAGTTTATTTATTTTTAAGTATGTATGTTTATTACTTCTTCACGGTGTAATGGCTTAACGGATTTGGATGAAAGCTATTAAGCATTATATAATTATTACAGTAAACTTAACAAATTGATATCAACAACCTTCAGTCTCCTAAATATTTATAATTTCCGCCATTGTATTGTAATTCAACCGAATACCTATCTATGTACTTAATGATTTTAATTCTAATTCAACATAAGGCAAAGGAAATCCAAATTATCAGTAATTGGTAGAAAAAACCCAAACTCACAATAACCTTGTTAGGCACGGTAATGATACGAAATCATTCAGATTGCGTAATTTGAGAAGTGAAAAGGATTTTTTGTAAATAAATTTATGTTCTAAGTCATTACGTTATGTTATTCACTTATAGACAGCCCCGTTGACTCATTTTAATGTCTACTTGAAGTACAAAACAAACACTTTATGGTATAAACAAATGTTTGTTTTGTGTCTGGGTGTTCTGTATGTATTATAAGTATGTACATTAGAGCGTCGATTATCCGAACTAATTGTGACATTGATGTTCGGAAACCCGGTTTTTTTGGATAATCGAACCTATGACAGGTATATATTTATGTACCGGTGAATGAAAACCATATTTATATATCACCATATTTGTGGACCACACCGTCACTTAACATCAGGTGAGCTGTGGGCAAACAACTAGCCTGTTAACCATAAAAAAAATGTGCTGCAGATGCTATATTAAAATTTGAAGCAGTTTGTACGCGTAAATCAATCGTTGTCGAAAAAATTAGATATTTAAGCATTGATTAACTTTAAGCAAATTTTATAAATAAGGCCATGAAATCTATCGTAGAGATTACTAAACACTAGGAATGATACAAGTTTTTATTAAATTTACATCATAAATATTACAATACAGTAAGAAATGACAAAAAGTATAATATAGATATAGAGATGTTATATGAGCGTATAGCATATAAGTTAAGTGTATTTCTCGTATTTCTATTAGTATAAACAAATAAGTTCTTAAGATAAGTTACTAAATATTGTTCCCACCGACCCTTGTTGCCAACCCCACTCTATGTCCTCTTGAAATACTTTGTGTCGACCAATCCCGAGTCACTTCATCTCTCGTAGAAATTAATTTAAAAAAAAATACACTATTCACCAGTCAGGAGTGAGTTTTTTGATTTACCTGTTGCAAACTTGTTTATCAATGACATAAGGAGCCATCTACATATTACGTCACACAAAAACATGATTCATCATGAATTAGTCATGGTTTTTTGACCCCTCCCCCGTTCTTGTCACAGCTGGTCATATTTCCAGGACTCAGCCGATGTAGCTCTGAAAGCCGCCTGCCTAAAATAGGATTGGGCCGGCCATGTTAGCCACATGTCGAGAGATCGTTGGTCCAAAATCATGACACAGTAAGTACCCTCAAGATGACAAACGACCTCTTGGACGGCCCAGACGGAGATGGAGGTACGAACTTGACTCATGTATGAAAGACTGGACTTAGGTTGCAAAAGATAGAGAAAGATGGCAGGAGGGAAGGGAGGCCTTTACCCTGCAGTGGGACAATACAGACTGTTAATAATAATAATAACTAATAAAGTAACGCAACTACCTACCCACTACTTTCTGTAAACACACAAACATGTAATTTGTATGTTAATGTTCATAGTGCATTGGCAAATGAAACGTTTTAACACTTGCAGTTGCTGTTGTCGAAATTCTGAAGTTGTATGTTTCGTAAATGACATTTGATATGCATCGTACAAAAAGCGCACCACGTAAAGGTGCTTTCACATGAGACTAACCGAGCAGTACTAACGTACTAACGTACCTTAAGAGTAAGGTTTTTTTATTCTAAGTAGTTTTGCATTTGACACCCTGCCTGATGTTAAGCAGTAGTGCGGTATAAGATGAAGCACGTTTTCTTAGAAGAAACTTATTTACTCTAAATTTGAAGACACCCAAATTGCACCTGACAAGGGACAGTCTCCGGTGGAGTGTTCCACAACCTCGTGCTATTGTGCTAATGAAAAATGTAATCAAAACCATGTGTGGGTATATGGATCTGAAGTGAATATCCATCATGTACGTACACTCTTTGAAATGTATCTATGTAATTTTATGTAAAAGAAATGAGACGAACGAGACGCTGTCCTGGTAGTAAGAGCTAACAGCTGTCCATGACCATTGCAACGATACACATAACTTTGAGTAGCTAAACAAAGTCCAGGGCATCGCTGCTTTGGCGCTCATTACTTTGAGACTTTCGATGGTTAGTCTCAACAACCCTGTAATTTCGCTAGCTAACTAGCTATTCTAGAATAAATTTATATAATACATCATAGTATTACCCCTAACATGACAGCTCTAACTTCGAGAGTGTGTTTTGGGGGTGTGGATTCGATTCCAACTCAGAACTAACATTTGTGAGACGATCATAAGTGTTCTGTGCATAATTACAGGAAAAAAAGAAGTCTACATACCTAATAAGTATTCTATCTGGTTTCCATAGTACAAGCTTTATTATGTTTGGGGTTAGATGGTGCTGTTTGAATATTCTTCAATTATTATCAGCTGTATCTAAAAATGTAACTAATCGTACGGCTGAGACTAATGTGAAAGTGCCTTATGGTACAACGAAATTACAACGATGATGTAAAATTACTAGTGATATCTTTATTTGTAGATCGTTGAGGCATGTCATTTTAATTATAGGCGCTCAACGTGTTAATAGCTAAGTGTAATGGGGAAACTTGACATGTATAAAATTTTACTGACATTATAATTATTACGTTATAGCTATATTTAAGTAGGATTATAAAGGCGAAAGTTTTTAAGTGCGTTTGTATGTTTATTACTTCTTCGCGCTCAAACGGCAGGATCAATTTTGATGAAATTTGGTATAAAAGTAGCTAATACCCCGGATTAACACAAAGGGTACTTTTTATTCCGAGAAAATGAAGTGTTCATGTGGGTGCGCAGCTAATATACATATAAACCAATGCAAACACCACAAACAATCATAATTTCGTAATAAATCCCCCCAGCTGCCAAATAACACTAACAAATAAATAATTCCCGCAAATAAAGTCTGGATGAACCGTTTTACCAAAGCGGTCCTAGTTTGAAACGGCTACATTTGGCCTTTTGCCAACTTGTCCTATCGTATGTCACACCACTATATATAGTCTAGGACTGGTCTAGAATAGTCTAGATTCAGATAGAGTCTATGAACTTTGGGTCACAAGAAGGACGCACGGACTAAATTTAAAAGATTTGAATGCTTTTAGTAAAGTAATTGTAAAAGATGGACCTTGCATGGCTACATGGCTAGCTACATAGATGAAGTTAACAATAATTGACTGGCCTAATGGCTTTTTTAGTAATATATGTGCTTCAAAAGCTATAAGGTGTGGGTTCGATTCCCACCCAGGACAAACATTTGTGTCACAATAAATGTTTGTTCTGCATCTGGTGTACACCCACCAATTATGAAGATTTGAATTTAAGTAAATAAATTAGTAATGTTTACTTTGAAAAACGCAAACGTAATTCAATAAAAATCAAACTACAAAATATGCAAATGAAATAGAATTAAGTAAAAATGGATTATTATTATCATTACAGTACTTATGTGATGTGATATAATCATAAAATAAGATGTGTATAGTACTTTTATTTATATGATTCTACCCAACGACGGTCCACGCTCAAACACACACTCACACACACACATACCCACACACACACCCGCACACACATACACTCTCACTTACAGACTCACACACCAGAACACACATAAGCGAGTGCGCGTGCGCGCACACACACGCACACACACACAAATACAAATATACAAATACAAATAATTAAACTTTATTCTTGAATTACTTAATTAGTTTACATGGGTTCGGCCTCTCCTGTTAAGTTTAATTAAACCTGTATTATGAGAGACCGCTTCTAAACACACACATACCCAAACACACACTCACTCCCACACACAACCAAACACACACACTCGTACACACAAACACACAGTTATTATAGATATTTGTTGATAATTATGATTTTAATTTTAGTAGTTCTTGGCTTAGCAAGACCTTTATTTATCATCATCAGGCCTCATTTATCGTCACATAAATGTTTGTCCCGGTGGGAATAGAACCCACGCCCTACAGCAGCTAAAAGGGCAGTCATGATTGGCCATTCATGTTTTCAAATTTTCTTAATTAAGCTTGTTCATTCATTTCACTTGCATCTTTCAACTCGACATGTAAGTTGCTTGCATAATGGAAGCTCATGCGTATGCTATGGTGATTTCGTCTCTGTATATGTCGGCCTCTGCGTCTCTAGAAAGGGTCATAAAACATCACGTGAGTAAAACGGTCACGTACGTTACTTAGGGAAGACACGCGTGGTGCTTACATTTCTTTTTCAGGAGCATTTTAAGAATACTTATGTAGCGATGATAGCTCAGTGGTTAGCGCGGTCGGTTCACACGCTGACGGGCGTGAGTTCAAAGCCCAACAATGAGGCTGCTTGTGAAGGAAACCATAGCATGGTGGTAGAGTATTTTTAGTACTCAGCTGGTTAGCTAACTCAAGTTAAAAATCTGCTATGGAGCACCTAAAGGTATGTTCTGGCCACAGTTGAGAGCCAGTTCAATTCCTATGTATGCTTTACCATCTTCGACCACACCGTCACTTAACAACAGGTAAGCTGTGATCAAATACCTAGACTGTTTACCATAAAAAAACTTTGGTTCAAATGTATAGATTTATTTATATAGGGTTGCCAGTGCTTAACAATCAATGGCCCTGATTGTCCTATCAGCCCGTTTATTAGCTTTGCTTCATGAGTTGTAGGACTTAGGTTCGATTCCCACCCAGAACAAACATTTACGTGACGAATATAATAGCTGTTTGTATCAACGTTCTAATTTATACACATTTAATATTTTCGTCATGTTTCGTGCTTATAAAGCTTATTTTGACAGTTAGAAATGAGGAAATGACTTTTTTTTTTAATTTTGATCTGGCATAAGCGAAACTATTTTACGTAAATTCGATTTAAATTACGACACGTTCGTTACGTAAACGCGACCGTGTTACGGGTTATATGCTCATAGAGAATAAGACTGGTGAGCTTTGGCCAGTCCACCATAGTTTTTTTTTACTAATACTTATAAATTCACTTTCAGTCTCGTATAGAAAACAAACATATATAAAAAATACTTGAAAGTTTTGTTACGAGTAGATGAGGTTTAAATTTAAATATTTTTTTTTTTTTTTTTTTCTATTTTACATATTATCTAAATCGAATGAATCATCACAGTCTGTTCCGTCACAGAAACACCGAAGTTGTACAGTTGCGGTCATCACCTGACCTTGTCTATTGTTTTTTATATGGTCATTAGTTTTTTATCGTTGTTTTAATCCGGAATAATGTTTATGATGATGTTTCATCAGACGGAAAGGTCTTAATGTGATATTTAAGCTTTATATCTGAGGTCAAACAGTGAATAAGTATGAATACATATATACATAATAATCTTTACACCTAAATCAAAGAATATTAATTATGTTAAAGAAATCTCAGACCATACAAGCAATCCGAAAAAGAATCACGGAAATCAGTTCACAACTGGCGAGCTAATAAAATATGTGTTTTAAAACATAACCTTCTTTTTTTAATTGGTTAAAAACAGTGTCGTGTAGTGTTTGCGTTTCAACATAAATAATGTTTTTTTTTTTGACTTCACACTTTGTGGATTTTCCAGTGTCAAGTAATTCATATTTCTAAGTGTCTGGATGCTTCACTAATTTACTAAGGATTGGACTTACTTTATGTGACTAAAACTTATTTTACATGATTGTATAATGAGTCACTTAAAAATTACTTGATATTGCCATAATGCAAAAGTACATTACCAAAAATAAAGAATAATTCTTATATTCAAGCGTGTGGA
Organism: Biston stratarius; assembly: GCA_950106695.1. NCBI lineage: Eukaryota > Metazoa > Arthropoda > Insecta > Lepidoptera > Geometridae > Biston > Biston stratarius. Next base: position 1,474,821 of record OX467114.1, on the reverse strand, counting down.
CGATATCGCTACTTTACTAAGACTTAGGTTGGACTTGACCATGACTTTATGTGATTAAAACTTATTTCACTTAATTTTATAAGGAAAATCACTCAAAAATTGTCAATACTTGACATTAGCAGAGTGCACAAAGTACGATACCAAAAATTAAAAAAAAAAAAAAAAAATGAAGTTTTTGTTCAGCAGCCAAGTTTTTTTTAAAATTTATATTCTTAAGTTTGTATACTGCATCCTGTTTGGTGTTAATCAATAACATTTTGACGTTGTTTTTGTCTCTAGCTATACCTTAATTTTTTACATACATACTGCAGTGCTATTGTATGCAAATCGAAATGAACATCATCCTGAAATAATTATTCATTTTTAATAATTATAACGCAATAAAACTTCGTAATGATCCTTCTCAATTGACCTCCGAATTAATCTCAGCATAATAATTTGCATACTTTAGTAATTACTACATTCCGAAGTAATTACCGGTACAAGTGACTTCTATAAACACGATGAGACGTAGGAAGTTAAGATTTTGACAGATGAGTTGGTTTGTCAGGTTTTTCCTTCGAGTAGACAACCATTATCTGAGGGTTTTTCGTTTCATGGACATTCTTCTTTATTATTGGCTTAGTACTTTGTGTATTTTCTAGTGTGAAGGATATTTTCAAGTATTTTATAATATATGAAACTGACGTGGTTTTGACACATTTTGTCTGTCAAATAGGTATATAATTTTAATATTCGACGAGAGTTTAATTTAAATATTTAAAAATATATTGTCGAAGATGGTAAACACACTTACCCTGGAATGGTACTGGCTCTCAAGTAAGGCTGCCGGAACACACCGTTAGACGCTTGGCGGCAGATTTTCAACTTGAGGGTGGTAGTTAGCCAGCCGAGTACTAGAAAGTACCCTACCACCACGCTATGGTTTTCTCACAATGTTTTCCTTCACAGACAGCTCAAGCTTATTATTGGAGTTTGATCCCACAACCTTCGGCGTGTGAATCAACCGCGCTAACCACTGGGCTATCATCGCTACAAAATCATTCAGATTGACACATATATGTTTTCTACATATATTTTAATCATACATACTTTTTTTTTATATTGTATATTGTGCATCTTTGTTATTTGCTCTACCATGCCATAAATAGTATAGGATAAATAAGATACTGGAATATCTTCCCATCGAGTAAATAGTACCAAAATATATCGGGCGGTGACCCCGGGCAAGAACATAAAACATGTTCTATTACTTTGTGTGTAATATTAGTTCCTGGAACTTCTATTCCACTGTGCGTAGAAACATTGTAAGTATTTGGTTCAATGTAAGATATTACAAGAACTTTATTATAAATTTCCAGCAGCCCCCTGCAATTCCAACCGTATTTTCTAGGATACAAAGTAGCTTATGGTTAATCCACGGTATAAGCTATTTGAATTTCAAATTTCACCTAAGTATATCTCTCCAGCTGTTTCAGTGTGAGGTAACGAACATACATACAAACTTTCGCATTTGTAATATTACAGTGATATTTTATACTATCAGTCCCATTTTTTTATTATTATTTTTCTCATTTCGAGAAGGATAAAGCGTGATCTGTTTTTAAGTCGTTCATATTTCAAGAATTAGCTTGAGCCACCGGTGTAGGAAAGCATCGTGTGGAACCATAGTTTAGATTAACATGATTTGACATTATTATCTAAAATTTTAATTATTTGACATTTCTATTACGTTTTTTTTTTAAATATTTATTGTAATTATTTTGACTAAGTTGTATTTTATTAAAATTTTAACAGAGCATTGAATTATTACTAATCGATATGGACTTGTTCTGAAATAAATCTATATTATTATTATTTTATAGCGTGGTGTTAGGGTACTTTCTAGTACTCGGTGGGCTTGCTATACCACCCTCAAGTTGAAAATCTAGCACCACTTGAGAACCTGTTCCATTCCAGGTTATGTGTGCTTACCATCTTAAACCACATCACAAACACCTAATAATAAAACTATTCAAAAACCATTTAATGCAGCTTTCTCGTGACATTATACTTAGCTGTAGCACAGGCTAGATGACGAAGAATTGATTGATTGATTGATTAACTCTTTATTGTAGACACAAAAAAAATACAATACAGAAGAATTGTTTGAAATTGAAATCTGAATATTGAATTGTGTTCCAAAGAACAAAAAAAGTAGAAAAGTAAATAGTATTCACGAAAAAAGCAGTATGTACTAACCAATCTTTGAAATTAAGGCAAAAAATCCGCCAGTCATCCTCGTAATTGAAACATAATTTTATTCGTAAAAGCCTATTTAGTCTAATATAGTATGACCACAACAATTGTAAGTTCAATGTACGAGGGGGGTCAAATTCGATCAATCACAGCCACAGAATAAAGTAACAGTCAACACATACATAGCGACAAGAGTACGATTGTAAATAGGGCGATGATCGGGAGCTAAATATGTAGGTACTAACTTGTATTACCACATACTAATCGATGTCGTCTTGTTATTATCTGTTCTTTATCTATTTTTTTAAGTTGTTTTATGTTATAATGTATCTTCGGTGTGCAATGAATTTATATTCTATTCTATTCTAAGGGAAGACTATAAACACGACTTTCTCGTGAGCAAATGAAACTTTAAAAGCTTGTATTTTGTCTCTTTTCCTCCTATATAATTCTTGTCATACTGTAGTCAAAGTCCAAAGGCACCACGTTTCGTGAACTATATTCCTTGTAATCAATCATTTCGCTTCCGTATTTTATTTTCAAGGGATGATGGAGCGGATTTACTCAACGTTTTATGGGCTTTTACGAGCTTGTTTTGGGTTAGTATTATTTTATTGTGTGGTAAGTAGTCTTTACCCTACTAGGGCAAAAGGATATTGGAACTTATTAGCCAAGTCCTGCGGTTTTACTTGAGTATTTTATGCATTGAACGCATTTACTTGGTGGTAGATTTCCTTAGCAGGAGATCGTCTAGGTAGGTACCATCGCAGTACCAGATATTCTGCCGCTAAGTAGTAGTGTGTAAACATTACTGTGTTCCGGTTTGAAGGGTACTGCAGCTAGCGAAATTACAGGGCTGTTGAGACTAACCATCTAGTCTCAAAGTAATGAGCGCCAAGGCAGCGATGGCCTGGACTTTGTTTTACTACTCAAAGTTCTGTGTATCGCTGCAATGGTCATGGACAGGCGTTATCTCTTAACATCAGGAGAGCGTCTCGTTCGGTTCATTATTATAACAACAAAAAACTGTTTTTTAACTTAAACGGTTTTACTAAACGCTAAAAAATAATTCGTTACCCTTTATTTATTATTATTTATTTATATTTATTTTTTACTTTATTCGTTGTCGTTTATTCGTTAGTCGTTCGTTACTCTTCCTTGTGATACCTTTAAATGTTTAATAGAACTTCACAATAAAGAATTATTATTGAATAAAAAAAAAGAAATCAATTTCTTATTACTTTTCTTCACCAAATAAATTAGTATTTTTTGTTGAGTATTGAACTTGGTGGTAGATATTCTTAGCAGGAGGTAGTTTGGTTAGGTACCACCGTAGTTCCAGATATTTTACCACCAAGCAGTAGTGTGTAAACATTACTGTGTTCCGGTTTGTAGGACAGGGCTTCAGACAGGCTAGGTTCCTTTTTGTTAGCTTGCGTCAAATAAGACTCTTTTTTCATTAAATAATTAACAGAACGCCATAATGAAGAAAACATAATGAGAAACGAAACAGAGCGAAAGTTAATTAAGAAAGTCAGGAAAAATTTTCTCCTTAAGATGAATTTACACCAACGCCAGTTTTTTTTCTAATATGTGAGTAACTAAGCAAATTTCGTAATAAATCACTACATATTATGAAACAAAGTCTGTACCGTCTGTGTAACCGCGTCTGTATGTCCGTCTGAAAGCGGAAAACTCTAAAACTACTGAACGGATTTTGATATGGTTTTCACCAATGGACAGAATTCATTAAGGTGTTAATTGGCTGAAATATGACGATGATTGTTGATGCCTAAAAATCAATCCAACTGAGCTTTAATGGCGTGCGCTGCATGAACCAATGGAGTTATATCAAGGGGGATAATCCTATCTAGACAAAGCAGTATTCGATGATAAGAGATAACGCATGACCATAAATGAATGTTGGTCAAACGAAAGCCTAAAGCAATATAAACATATATGCCTGCGCTATACAATTATGTGAATATAATTGTTTTTGTTTTACTTAATTACTCACGTTTAGACAAGACGAGGGTTCTGGTGTCAAGGGTACTCAAAGTTCTGTGTATTGCTGCAATACACAGACCTTTGAGTAAAAAAATCCAGGGCATCACTGCTTTTAAAAAAATGATGATGTTAAGTTATGATTAGGTCTAGGATGGAACATGCTTCCTAGAAAGAACCTGTTTACTCATGATTTGAGGACACCCATATTGTACGTTTCGGGAAACACAGACTCCGGCAAAGAGTTCATTACTTTGAAACTTTCGATGGTTAGTCTCAACAGCCCTGTAATTTCGCTAGCTGCAGTAGCTTTCAAACGGAAACACAGTACTACACACTACTGCTTGGAGCAGAATATCTGACACTGCGGTGGTATCTAGACGATTTCCTGCTAAGATTTACCAAGTAAATTTTTAAATAAAAAAATCTCATTAATTAAAATTCATCATTTACTTTCAAAAGTTTTGTGAAAGAAGTAACACAATTTAGAGTGATTTACTTGATAGAATTTTTAGTCAAAGATGACATTAAGATGCGATTCAAAACTTGCTCAGAAATTTCATTGTCAAAATATGCCAATGTGTAATATAGCAAAAATAATCATTTTTATATTTTAGAACTTTTTTTTGGTTGACAGGCTAGATGTTTGACCACACCTGATGATGGTGTGAGTGAAGATGGCAAACACACCCAGTCTGGAATGGAAATGGCTCCGTTTCAACTTGGGTAGTAACTAGGCAGCTGAGTACTAGAAAGTACCCTACCACCACGCTATGGTTTCCTCACGATGTTTTCCTTCACCGGCAGCTCAAGCTTATTGTTGAGGTTTGAATCCACGCCCTTCGGCATGCGAACCGACCGCGCTAACCACTGAGCTATCATCGCTAGATCATTTTTACTAACCGCCATTATTTTGCTTTGCCAAATGAGACCCTATACTACACATCATTAGAATAATGATCGACTGTAATACAAAACCATGCAAACGTCGGAAAATAGGGACTTGCCACACTTTGTTGAAATACTCTATATGTACAAACTAAACAATGTCAAGTCCGATTCACAAAACAGTGCAATTTAAAAGCAAGCTATACACGTGCGGTCACTAAACCGCAGTTTAACCCTTACAGTAACCGTAATTAATTAAATTGATTAATCGCTAACCCTTCGCGCGTGATTCACGACGCTATAAGCGGGCTTTATTACCTCACTCCATATACATTTAGGAATCAGACGTTCGACCGTAACGTGTTTAGATAAAAATAAATACACGTACTTAAATAAGTATATTTTTGATAAAAAAAATACTGGGAAAGCAATCGCTAAAAAAATTCAAGATAAAAATATTAATAAATAAATATCGTAGGATAATTACACACAGCGCCATCTGACTCCAAACTAAACAAAACTTGTACTATGGAAGTCAGATAACTGATAGAATACTTAAATACTTTTTTATGTAAATACTTATGTATAATACATACAAAACACACAGACAGAGCAAACATTTGTTTATACCACAAAATGTTTGTCCAGGGTGGGGATTTGTATTTGTATTTGTATTTGATCGAACCCACGCTATACAGCTCTTAAAGTAGAGATACTGGCAATGAGCCAAGGGGTGTCTTATACAAGGATGATGAAGTTCTGTAGAGATGATAGCTCAGTAGTTAGCGCGGAGTGTTCACATGCCGAAAATCGTGGGTTCAAACTCCAACAATGAGTTTGAGCTGCAGATGAATCAAAACATTGTGAGGAAGCCATAACATTGTGGTAGTGGTAGTGGTACTTTTTAGTACTTGGCTGGCTAACTACCACTCGAATTAAAAAACTGCCGCAAATCTTTTAACGGTGTGTTCTGGCAGCCTCACTTGAGAGCCAGTTTCAATTCAGGCTGTGTGTTTGCCATTTTCGATCAACACTACAGGTGAGCTGTGGTAAAAAAAACTAGCCTGTCAAACATTTAAAAAAAATGATAAATGATAATGAAGCTAACTTAAATACAAATGTCAATAAAAACATATTTCAGTCAACCTTTGCCTCAGTAACTGAATATTAATCAATTTTGTTGCAAAATGATATTGCAATCAGAACCGGCTTAAATTCAACCAACACAAACATTATTAAATCATTCAAACTTATGCTTATTTTATTTACTTAGAGCGTTAGAATTAATATTTATTTAAAGGTAGCGTGCCCTAGTTGCATGTTAATGGTAGCTGAATCGGCCTTGTAGCTTGATTTTATCAATAAACCTTTTACGTGTTAAGTAAAACAATATTAGTATTAAGGTTGTGATTGTTTTTGATTTTTTAATAAAAAAAATTAACATCTATGGTCATTGACGTGTATTCCTGTGTAAGGACAGGACAACGAAAAGTTGTCACATATTGTGGAAAGATAAACAGGCCGAGTACTGGACCTTATCTCCATCTAAAATAGGATTTAGTTTATAATGTATTTTTTTTAAGTTAACAGGCCAGGCGTTTTACCATAGCTCACCTAATCTTAAGTGACGGTAAGGTAGAAGATCTTAAACTACACCTAGCTTGGCATGGAACTTAAGGTGTTTGGCAGCAGGTTTTCAACTTGAGGCTAGCTAGCTGAGGATAGCCAGTCAGACTACCAACATATACTTTTTAATACTCAATCTCAATTTTTAATTCTTGCAACATTAAGAAGTTTATATTCAAACTAAAAATTTAAACTTTAGTATATAGTTTTAGATTTATGTAAAACGTAATAGTCCACGTCAAATGGAGTGCAATAAAAAAAAAGCAACTTTTTGGTAAATTTATACCTGTCCACTAAAAACTTTAAAATCGAAAAATCAATTTATTTTTATTATGACAGAAATTGATTTATTTAAATAACATTAGTTATCAGTAATTTCACAATAAACACAAATTACTATACAAGTAGCTAACCTAACCTTTTGAATAAAAACATTAGGGAAACCCCATTTCCCTCCCTCCTAGCTGATATAAATTTCCATTAGGACCACCACGAGTCAATAAACACGCCGGTGGAACGGTAATTATCTACAGTTTGCCTTCACATTCATACAATACATGGTAATCGCTATTTGTTGACCATTCGAATCAATAGCAATGATAGCCTAGTGGTTAGCGGGGTCGGTTCACACGCAGAAGGGCGTGGGCTCAATCCCCAACAATGAGCTTGAGCTGCCGGTGAAGAAAAGCATCGTAAGGAATGGTGGTATGGTACTTTCTAGTACTCGGCTGGCTAGCTACCAAGTATCAACTTGAAAATTTGCCGGCAATCTCACTAGAGAGCTAGTTCCATTCTAAGCTCAGTATGTTTTACCATCTTCGACCACAACGTCACTTAATATCAGGTGAGCTGTAGTGTGGCTTAGCCTGTCAACCACAAAAAACACAATATTCGTAATTTCGATACATAAATTTAAATCTACTAATTCCAATCTACTCCAGATACAAGTCCAAACCAAATAAGATATTATGAGCTAGTTAAAAACCAAAGCAAATATTTTATTCGGAAGGAAACCTTTTTCTATACTATAAAATAGGATTTAAAGTAGTCGGCGAATATAAAGCAAAAAGCGAGACACGAATTCTTGCTTCATTTGGAAGAAAATTGTACCTATAGACAATCACTGCATTACCTACGTAGATACGTCACTAGTTTGCAGGAAAAAACCTTTCGACATTGTCTGAAAAATCGATACATGTTTCCGAATTTAAAATTACAGAAATGGTATGTTACATTTTCAAACACAAATCATTAAATTAATTAATGAAAATCTTAAATAGTTTTTTTTTTTTTAGAGTTGACATAATGATGTAGAAGAAACCGGTGAAAAATTTATTATTTTTTTCTTACAAAACTAAAAGACACTAAATCACAATACAAAATAATTTAATTTCAGATAATTTTATTGGTTTTGAAATGATCTTAATTTATTTATATTTCATTAAGTTACCGAATAAATTAACGAACATTGTTGCAAAAATAAAAATAGCGTATTATTCTTCCAAATTCAAAACTCCACAAATGCACACAGATTCACTATTTTTACCGAATGACTCAGTACGCAGTTCGGTGAATTTTTCAGCACTGGCCGAAAAATCGATAACGTTTTTTTTTCCAAATTTAAAACGAATTTAAAACAAAACAATACACAAATGCCACAAAATTTAAACTTTGAATCATCAAATGCTTTTTTTAAATGTTGTTTTTGGCTTGTAGCGCGCCGCGTTTTGCCTCGGTAACGGCGGATCGAGGACTGGCTGGTTGGGCAGACGGGAGGGAGGGGCGCCCGCCTTAGTATTTAGGCTGTACATGTAATGCCCAGTATATATGTATACATCTAGGTATACGAATATAGCTACTAAATAACGTAAAGGCATGTCTTGGAAAGCTGTACGTTTGTACTTATAAGGGTTTTCTGTTATTCAGGTCTGATTCAGTAAAGATCGATTAGAATTTTGTAATAAAGTGAATTCCTCAATTTTTTTTTATTATACGCGAAGTAAATTCTTTTTTGAACCTGTTTGGACGCGGACTATGTCACTAGCTCAAATATTTTTTTAAATATACATATTTAGTACGTTTTGAAATATACGTAGGTATATGTAACGTGTAGCTTCTGCTAACACCCGTTGGTGGCGCTGTTCTCAATGTTTTTTTGTTTTTTTTGTTTTTGGCATCGCATTTTGTGCATATCATCAGTGTTAAATACCTGCATATTTTTATTAATAAATTGATGAAAAATCTAGTGTAATAATTCTAAAGTAAATCATGTCTCATTAAAAAATTCAAAACTTGATTGAGTTGGTTTCTTCTACTTAGACAAGCGTTTTTTATTTATTCTTTGAATCTTATCCATTTTGAGGTCACCTGGAAGATTATGCTATTAGCAATAAGAACGATTAATTGTTAAACTATTTGTTTCTTTGTGTATAACCTTTGTTACGAACAGTAAAATCGATCTATCTCCATTGTAGTATCTTCAGCGAAAAGCGGCCAAAGGAATTATAATAAAAAAAAGGTTTTTTTTTTTTTTAAATTGGCATGTATACTGTATAGTTTTACACATTTTCAGCTGCCTTGATAATGAACTATCAAAATATAGTAACTATACTTTCTGTGATCAATATTTATTTAATTATTCATTTCCGTGGAAAAGTCAGTCAATTTCAAAGCTGCTTTATCATGTTACGAATAGGTTAACATTTCGTTAACCATTTACGTGCTATTAGGACATAAGTAGTGACGTTGCCACTTACCTAATCAATGAAGCACAGAAAGCACTAACTGTTACTTAATCTGTGTTACTATCAATAAATCGGTCACGCACCAAATATAAACATAATATATGTATGTACGAGTATATAGTCATATGTATGTTTTCCTTGGTGGTAGATCTCCTTAGCAGGAGGTCGTCTGGGTAGGTACCATTCTGCCGTGAAGCAGTAGTGTGTAAACATTACTGTGTTCCGCTTTGCAGCTGGAAAAATTACAGCTATTGAGACTAACCATCGAGTCTCAAAGTAATGAGCGCCAAAGGAACGATACCCTAGACTTTGTTTTGCTACTTAAAGTTATGTGTATCGCTGCAATGGTCATAGACATGCATTGTCTCTTACCATCAGGAGAGCGTCTCGTTCGTCTCATTACTTTAACATATTTTTTTTAATGCTTGACAGGCCGTGTCCACCTACCTCATTCCGCGGGCGATCCGTGATTACTTTGGTAGTGTTATAGTTTTTTTTTTTTTATGGCTGACAGGCTAGGTGTTTGATCACAGCTCACCTGATGTTAAGTGACGGTGTGGTCGAAGATGGTAAAGCACACCCAGCCTGGAATGGAACTGGCTCTCAAGTGAGGCTGCCGGACAATAGTTGTTTTAACCTCAGCTCATCTGAAGTTAAGTGACGGTGTGGTCGAAGATGGTTTACACACCTAATCTGGAATGGAACTGACTGTCAAGTGAGCTTGCCGAAACACACCGTTAGATGCTTGGCGGCAGATTTTCAACTTGAGGGTGGTAGCTAGCCAGCCGAGTACTAGCAAGTACCCTAACACCATGCTATGGAATCAACCATACAAAAAAAATCTATTAAGACTAGATAGATAGAGATTAGTAGGTATAGCTTAGTCATTCTAAGTGCAGTTATTCCACATCGTCACTTGCTTTTTATGCACTTAGCGAGTTAGTGACATGCAATGTATGCAAGTACGTGTCGACTACATTCCGACCCATATTAATAGATGTGTTGAATGAACAAGGTTTATCTATTAATATCTATTTTTAACCGACTTCAAAAAGGTGGAGGTTCTCAACATGATTGGTATTTTTTTTTAAATGTATGTACACCGATTACGCTGAGATTTATGATCCGATTCTTCTTTAATTTGATGCGGAATAGTTGCCATTTGGTCCCATAATTTTCATTGTAAAAGTAATAAGACGAACGAGACGCTCTCCTGATGGTAAGCGATAACGCCTGCCTATGACCATCGCAGCAATACACAAAACTTTGAGTAGTAAAACAAAACCAAAGCATCGCTTCTTTAGCGCTCATTACTTTGAGACTTTCGATGGTTAGTCCCAATTTTTTTTATGCATATGACATTTTTTATTTTGACATTTTGGTTTATATTCATTGACATATAATCAGTGTTTTAAAACTTTTTAATTGTGTGTTTGAAATTAGACTTGTAACATAAGTGTTATCAATAAAATATTTGTATTTGATGGTTAGTCTCAACAGGCCTGTATTTTCGCTAGCTTACTCCACTTAGGTACCCTTCAAACCAGAACAGTCCAGATTAGAAGCCAGACAGTCTCCCAACTGGGATACTGAAACTTTAAAAGACGTGTTCACTTCAAAATATTATTTTTATACATAAACATAACCGTACGATACCAGGTTTCATAACATTGTGTTGAATCTTTGTCAAAGCGTATGGACGATTCTCAAGACCAAACCTTGATCCGTTCACAAGACCGGACTATAAATGAGGGACAGCGCCTGATATCCACTAGACCATCACACATTACTCAACTTGAGAACAATGGGTTGCATCATTGCATTTGAACCTTTGCAAAAAAAAAATACATTTTCTTGAATCTTAGAGCCATAATTATACAGGCTTATTTGGCTAAGCAGGAAATTATTTCTTGAAGAGTTTAAAACATGTTTGGCCAATAGTAAATTAACCTTATTTGGGAAATCGTAGAGAATGAATTGGCATGGCATAAAGTATTTTCTTGTAGTTGGACAAGTTAATTATGACGATTAATTTTAGTTTGTTTGAAGTTATAAGTGGTGTTACTTTTGTTGATAAGTTGTATTGCGTGTTTGTATGAAATTTTTTGCTTATAACAGTTTTGAGCTCTAGATTTATCTATACAGAGTAAAAAGGCTTGTTCTATTATTTGCCCACAACAAAGTGTTCAAAGTGTTCAAAGCCTTCAAATTTACCATTCATACAGAGTTTTTTGTTAAATTACTAATAGGCTTGCGTTTGAACGCCAACTCGCCTTATGTTAAGCGATGATGCGGTCTACGGTGGAGCACGCTCGCCTAGAAAAAACCGATTGACTCGCGACTTGAAGGCACCCAGATTGTATCTATCAGAGGAACACCCAATCGGGCAATAAACTCCATAGTTTTCGCGGTTCGTACAATGAAGGTAGATTCGAACCGTTTAGTTCGATTTTTGGAATATCGACCATGAAGCGGTGCCGCTTCTTGGAGCTACTGGCTGTCCGATAGTAGAATGGGAAGGGTGGAATTAGGTCATATAGATCTGAAGCACACTCACCAAAGTGTATCCGGTAGAAAACCGACAGACAATAAAAAAAAACACGTCACGTCGTCGGATATAACGAGTATATTAAAACCGGTGCATTAATCTAATTTAGTTAATAATTAGCTTTCCAAGGCCGAGCCGTGGTTTGGAACAATACTTAAGGTTACTCGAAGGAATGCATGCGGAATGCGTAGAGTTCACGCCAAAATTTATACCCGGTCTAAATGCAGTCTATAAAACTACATACGTACATATATAAATTTTATCATAGTTAAAAAGTTCGCTAGCTTCTACCTTAGATGGATTTATAAACATGGGTGTAAACTTAGTAAACTTAATAAACTTAGTGTAATAGCAGTCTAATTATAATAAAATAAAAATGTTATAAATACTATAAATAACAAAATACAAAATTAAATCACACCAAAAAACATTAGTAATAATCACAAATCAAAATCATAAAAATAAAATTAAGTAATTAAAATAGTCACAAGACAAAAAGAACAAATATTTAAATTTTATCACTTAAAAACTTATTAACAGTGTAACCTTTCCTGGCCAACAGTTAGTAGAAATGGCACAGTAGAATTAGATTAACAAGATTTCGTTTTACCGCTATCTCGCCCAAGGGATTCGGGACTCCGAGGACGCCGTTCCACCGTCAAAATTGACTTTGGTTCCGTTCGGAAACCTTAGTGCCAAGATTTATTTTTATGTCGTGATACCTTAGAGCGTACTCGTACTCCATCAAAATTTTATAATCAATATTAGAATCTCATTAAGTTTAGAGCTTCTTGTTTTTGAACGTAAGAAATAATTGCACAAATTTAAACCCGGCACTCTGTTAATAAATAATTTAATTGAGATGAATTTTATTAGTTGCCTGGAAAAGATCGCTCTTAGCGATAAGGCCGCCACTTGTGGCACTAGCTCATAAGATTCTTTAGTTTTCTGTACTCTTTTTCTTTTTCAGTGTGCACAATAAAGAGTTTCTATCTATCTATCTAATATGATTTGATTTTACGTAATTACATCTATTAGTTATAAAAATGAATTAAAATTTGAATTCCGTATTTGTATTTTGTACCTACATAAAGCATACAAACATTAGATTTGATATTTTACACTTTGTGATTTTCTGCTCTACATCACGCAACATTAAGTCCACATTTCAATGCTTTTGAATTTTCAATGCGGTATACGAGAAAATAAACGTTGAATTTGTTGAATATATCGGTCGGAAAACATGACTTATTTCATATTGTTTAATTTTAATTTAATATTTTATTATATGTACTGATTATTTAGTTAAGACTTTTTTTAAATTAACTTGACATTTATGTATAATATTGGCATTTCGTATTTTTTTTTTTTAATTAATTAATTGTTAACATAATTTTATGCATGTTGTCGTCACCTGTAATTGCTATAACATCTAGTTTTCTTTTTTTTATGTTGTTGATTTTTTAAATGTTGTGATGTGTATAGTGTTGGTGATCTAAATAAATAAATAAATAAATAAAGCGATTATAAAGTTTGAAACCAGTTTTATAATGGTAGAATGTTCCGCTCGACTCTCATAAAATAATGTAGGTCAGGTGGTCAGAATTTCTCAGCTTATTGTTCGACTTTGTCCTCAGATTGGAACGTGTGAGATTGATCACAAATGGGTCAGCATACCTAGGTCTTCTTAGTAAACAGAAACCTAACCCATGCTAAGATGCTTGCAACCACGTTGCCAACTTTGTATTTATTTACAGATTTTTCCGTATAAAGAAAAAAAGTAAGACCAACTAGTAACGCCGTCGCACCGGCTCGTCAAGTTGGAGAGGTCTGTATTCATTCTGCGCATACCGCGTACCCGCTTCCATTCGGGATGCACCTTCCATCGCTTACTTCAGAAGCAAGCTGAGAGATCTTGTTTCATGACTCCACAACTCATCTGATGTTAAGTAACGGTGTGGTCGAATATGGCAAACACAACTAGCTTGTAATGGATTGGCCTGGATTATTTCAAAATAAGATTATTGAATTACAAGTTTTTTTTTAAATTGACGTTTAATCATATTGACATTTATATTTGATGTATTACTGTATTGACATTTCATTATATTGGCATGTTACAATTTTGACATTTTTAATAAAAAATTAAATATGAATGGAAAAATTACCTGACACCTATACGCCAAATACTTACTAGAATTTATTTTTAAATTTTTAGTTCATTGTTCCAGATAAAAGCTAGAATACTTTTTTTTTTAATTCTTTCCCCTATGAATGACCAAAATAATGGAGAAAAATGGAACGAAAAATAAATAAAAAAGGAATGAAAAATGAAGTGGAATGGATTCCTCCTTTTGTACATATTCTAGTAAGTGTGCAATAACGAAAGACTATTCTTGAGCTACTTTAATTCAAAAAAGCTGTGAGCATAAGGTATAATCACATAACTATATATTAACTAAGATTATAAAACTAAAAGTTGCAACAGTAACTAAATAGCTTGCAGCCTTACTTATAAACGTTAGTTAAATTTAATCTAAGCTCAAAGTAGATCTCGTTTTCACGTATGACGTTTCATTAACAAGAAGTTGACACAACATTTTGAGCGTTGATTATCTTTAAGCAACTTTCGCAAGTACGGCTTAAAAAGTATAAAATCATAAGAGAGGACAAAAATTAACTCACTTCTCAGCGGTTTCACGACGTACCCTATCAACCCCATTAAAAAAACAAACCTACACATTGCAAGGTCATTTCTATTACAAAACAACCAGAAACAACTAGAAACCACATAAAAATGTGACGTCGAAGTAGCACGGAGGATTCACATGAATGGATACAAAATGCATGCAACGTTACAGACAAACCCCATAGACAAATATCGACCTTAGACGTAACTTTCCAATACAACAAAAATGTATGCTTTCGTGACAGAGCTATAGAGTTGAATTCTGCGTGAGTCACGATATTTTTCAGACTGGAAAGGCCGGGTGAGTCACTGGATTGGGCGGAGTCTACTGGCGCCAGTACTGGAATGAATTACAGCTAATAGAGCTTTGACGTCGGATTCCAGTTACTGTGGTTTTGACTTTGTTATTAAGGTCGTTGAAAAATTTATTTCATAAGTGTCATAGGTACTTCAGTTACAAAGAACAACACGAATTAAATTGTAATGTAATCCTTTTTGTAATCTAAAAGTGGAGAAAGAAGTGAGAAGGATGAAACGCTCTCTTGATGGTGAAAAATAACGCCTGTCCATGACCATTAGCATTAGTTTAGCGATGATAGTTCAGTGATTAGTGCGGTCGGTTCACACGCCGAAGGCCATGGGTTCAGACACCAACAATAATCTTGAGCTGAAGGAAAACATTGTGAGGAAACCATAGCATGGTGGTAGGGTATTTTTTAGTTCTCGACTGGCTAGCTACCACCCTCGAGTTGAAAACGGTCAAGACAAACCGCCAAGCACCTAACGGTGTGTTCCGATAGCCTCACTTGAAAGCCAGTTCCATTCCAGGCTAGGTGTGCTTTACCATCGTCGACCACACCGTCACTTAACATCAGGTGAGCTGTGGTCAAAACCTAGCTTGTCAATTATAAAAAAAACTTTGAGTAGCAAAACATAGCCCAAGACATCGCTGCTTTGGCGCTCATTACTTCAAAACGTTCGATGGTTAGTCTCAACAGCCCTGTAATTTCTCTTCAAATCAGAACACAGTAAATAAATAATAATAAAATAAAATCCGTTTTATTGTACCTATTCTATATTTACGAATATTTTATTGATAGACGTATCAAGTCAATATAATGAAAAAGTAAATTTACTAATAGGTCAAATATTAAATATGACAATATGATTATTTAGGTTGGTATTCAGAGTGCTCAAGATGCAGCATGTTTCACTGCTGCATTATTGAGCACTCCAGACCCATCCATAGATCAAAAGATCCATTCAAAGATTGTACAATAAGCTTAGCGGCAGAATACCGAAATCTGCGGTGGCAATCAGACGACCTCCTGCCAAGGTTATTCACCTAGCAAAATACTGCAACCCAACAACTACAAGCTAGGCATGACTAAATTCTTCGAAACATAAATGCTTTCTAGTGAAAAGTTAATAAATTCTACGTCATCCGACCTTCTGAAACACAAGCCAGTGCCAAGGAATCGATCATTTGTAACTACTGTAAGTCACACAATCGATATGAATTCATTCGAATTGCTTCTTTATTAGTATACGTGACTTTGATCGCGGATCAAAAAGGCCCGATGGTCAATGCCACAATAAGATGGTAAACTAGACACAATAAAAACTTTAAAAACTGTATATTTATTTAAACATATGTACACATATATAAGTTTTGATGCACGCCTACAACCACATCTAATACACTGTAGGGATGACTGGCAGAAAATGCTTTACTATCAGGTCCTCTTTTTGTACATATTATTTACTAGCTGTTACCCGCGACTTCGTCCGCGTGGAACTGAGACAGACAGACGCGGCAGACGACTTTGTTTTATACTATGTAGAGATAAGGATCAATTTGTTATTACCAAATGTGCGTTAGAAATAAATTTACTATGTCTATTGTATTTATGGTTCACTATTTTGGCGATAATGGCTTACATATCAAAGATAGATATATGCTGCCGCGGGCTTTTTTGTAGGACTGTTTAAGATAAATATTTCCATTGTACATTATATACTTGTAACTCCAACGGTTTTTGCGGCGCACGCTAGAATAGCTCGCAGATGGCAGATATTTTTCCTACTTACTTGACACTTTTTGTTATATTTTGGATAATTCACACTATATCTTTATAATTTATAGCCTATGTGTTATTCTGATATGTAAGCTTTATTATTGTTTCATCAAAATCCATTCAGTAGTTTCAGCGTGAAAGAGTAACAACATACATCCATACATTCTTACAAACTTTCGCGTTTATAATATTGGTTTAGGATTTAGGATAGGATTTAGGATGGTTTAGGATTTAGGATAGGATTTTATAAGTGTGCAATAAAGTTTTAAATAAATATAGTTGCTAGCTTTTACTTGCAGTTTTGATCTCGTGGCCAACTTGTATGGGGCACTTTTTTAAATGTAAAAGTCATGAGACGAACGACACATTCTCCTGATGGTAAGATACAACTCATGCCCATGGACCATAGCAACAGAACAGAGCTACACAGAACTTTGAATAGCAGAAGAAAGTCCAGGGCATCACTGCTTTGGCGCTCATTACTTTGAGTTAGGTTAGTTTCAACAGCCCTGTAAATTCGCTAGCTAGAGGACCATGCAAATTGGAACACAGTAATGCTTAAACACACTGCTTGGCTGCAGAATATTTGGGACGTCAATGGTACCTACCTAGACGACCTCCTGCTAAAAGAGGAACCACTAAGTAAAAATCTAATTTCTTAAAATCGAGTTTTTATTATAATCATAATATTTGTATTGCTGTAATTATGTTATGTAACGAGTGAGTGTGAGTGTGTGTCACAGAATAAGCAATAGGATTCACTTAATTTGCGTTCGTTTGGCGTTTGCTTTAGCTACTGCATATTATCAATATTATTTGCCGAATCTGTAATCGTACCTAATTGAAATGATAAAATAAAATTTACAAAAAAATAATTTGTTTAAGCAAGAAAACCCTGTGTCTTGTTTTCCATTCTTGGTTGTCTGGAACAGATCGCTCTTAGCAATAAGGCCACCACTTGCACCCGTGCGAAGCCGGACTAGCACTGTATAATCTGGTAATATAATTGATCTGATTTCTAGATAACACACAAAGGCACAAGAAATTCCAGACAGTGCGTGGCCTTAACATTCGTTACGCAATTCGACCTCCTAAGTAATGCAGAGCCTGAATCTACTTATATCAGACAGATCTAATGCACAATGGGTGTTTTATCTCCGAGTTATCTACATCTCAGTTAATAATATAGGCCTTGATTGATTTAATTGTTTGATGCGAGTGCGTGATGGTGTTACAAATTACACAAGTATACATTTACAATTAAATAAACTGACTCCATGACCCTTAGGCCAGCTAAACGCACTGCTCCATTGAAACAGCGTGGTTTAGGAGTAAACGAAAATATCATCGACGTATACAATTTTTTGATTTTTTTCGAGAATCTGTTAGGCGATTTCGAGTAATCGGTGAACACACATAAAAAAAAGATTCCGACGAATTGAAAACTTCGTCCTTTTTGAAGACAGTCAGACAGAAGAAGACACATTTGGAACCCAAGTATCAACTTGAGGCCCTCGAAGCATTACAGCGTGGAGCTGTCAGAATTTTCGACGACTCTGGGATCACCGATGCCCTAGAACCACTTATTTTGCGTAGAGACGTCGGGTCTTTGTGCGTTTTCTATCGCATATAGGTACAACGGGAGTGTTCTGAAGAATTATTCGATCTTATGCCGGCGTCACGGTTCCATCACCACACTAGCCGCCATCGTTTAAAAGCTCATCCACATATAATTGATTCATGGAAATCGCACACTGTCCGATTCACGCGATCCTTTTTGCCATACACTTGCAAATTGTGGAATGATCTTCCTTCTTCCGTATTCCCTCGGAGTTACAACACTGGGCTCTTCAAAAGGCGTGTTAATAGAATCTTAAAAGGTCGGCATCATATTTGTGGTGCCCCTGGTATTGCAGGTATCCATAGGCGACGGTGATTGCTTACCATCAGGCAAACCGTAAGATTGATTGCCACCTAAGGCATAAAAAAAAATGCATTTGAAATCTAAAAATGATTTAATGGTTACTCGTATATTAGAAGGTGGTCGTCTATGTAGGTACCACCGTAGTATCCGTCATTCAACCGCTAAACAGTAGGGTGTAAACATTACTGTGTTTCGGTTTGAAGGGTAGATAGTCAAATTACAGAGCAGTTGAGACTAACCATCGAAAGACTCAAAGTAATGAGCGCTACTCTGTTTTGCTACTCAAAGTTCTGTGTACAGGCATTGACAGCTTTACTGGCTCATTGATAGTATATCTGCCTTAAGAACTGTAGGATGTGGATTCGATGCCCGCCCAGGACAAACATTTGTGGTATAAACAAATGTTGATTCTGTGTCTGGGTGTTCTGAATGTATTATAAGTACATATTTACAACAAAAAAAAGTATTTATGTATTTTATCAGTTATCTGACTTCCATCACACAAGCTTAGTTTGGGGTCAGATGGCGCTGTGTGTAATGTCCTACGACATATTTAATGGTCATGGATATGGATTATCTCTTATCATTAGGTGAGCATCTCGTTCGTTTCATTACTTTTACATTAAAAATCTTTTATTCCGAGCAATATCGAAAGGTAAGCCCATATTTTAATCTAACCACCATTTTATCAAACTATAGAGGTATGTGCGTCAGAGGCGCCTAGATGTCTGTGATAAGTGACTGCTCGCTTCTAACTGTTATTTACTCTATGACATGGCGTGACTCGCCATAGGGCTGTTGGTGGCGGCATCGATGTACTGGATATTTGTTTTTTTGGGGCAAACAGTACCTATTCATAAGTTTTAGGTTAGGTTAAGACAATACTCTAGAACTAGAACGATATTAATGTACCCGCAAAGATTTTTATCTTTGTATGACTGACTACGCAAATGTAACCTTATTTATCGATAAAATGATTTGATTCCACGTTTATTGTGCGGACTACTAGACAGTGGAATGCGCTGAGTGGGTGTTCCCCGTTGTATATAATCTGGGTGTCTTCAAGTCGAGAGTCGGTATCTTCTAGGCAAGCGTGCTCCATTTTAGACCGCATCACCACTAAACATCAGGTGAGATGGCGGTCAAACGTAAGCCTATTTCTTATTAAAAAAAATGTATTACACTTTTTTCGAAGTTTGTGCTTGAACAACTTTTTTATTCTTGGCATCACACTTTATTCATTCTGCCAGTGTCAAGTAGACCATATTTTCAAACGTTCAAATCAAGTAAATTAAGTAATAGTCGCACAAACTGAGTCACAGTAAAGTCCATTCCATGCCCTATTAAAGTAGTAGTAAATTTACGAAGGTTCTACGAAGATTTGGTAATAACAGGGAAAGGCATGCCCCACCATTTTACATCACATCGCATTGATTTATGATTGGAACATTATTACTTCTAAATATCAATGATAAGACACAAGTTTTGGAAAAGAATACATTAGAGCGACATTATTTTCTACATCAAGAGCGTGGGTTCAATTCCCACTCAGGACAAACATTTGTATGATGAGCATAAATGTTTGTTTTGTATCTAGGTGTTCTGTATGTAGGTATTATAAGTATATATTTCCAAAAAAAAGTATAAAAGTATTCTATCGGTTATGTAGTCCCCATAGTACAAGCTTTGCTTAGTTTGGAGCTAGATGGCGCTGTGTAAAATGTCCTAGAATATTTATTTTTCCACGTTCCCGCAAAACTAGAAAAATTTATATGCTTTCTTAAATAAAAAAAACTAAGTAAGTTAACACTAATTCATATTTTACATGGATGAGAACAACTTCAAGCATTAAATTCGTTGAATTTTTAACTTGTCTGCTTGTCGAACTCTAGCAACATTAGATAGATAGATAGAAACTCTTTATTGTGCACACTGAAAAAGAAAAAGAGTACAGAAAACAAAAGAATCTTATGAGCTAGTGCCACAAGTGGCGGCCTTATCGCTAAGAGCGATCTCTTCCAGGCAACCAATAATGGAAAAACTATATAAAAAAAGAGCAGACGGGAGATGTTGTAACACTAAAAAGAAATAATAATAATAATAACTAAAAAATAAATACATTGTAAAAATAATAAAGTCTTTAAATAAAAACGAATATATAAATTGTGTGAGATAAATACATTGTGTGAGATAGGTTGAAAAAGGTTTAAAAATACAAAAGCTAACAGAATCGCCACATTGCCCGTTATGAAATGGCGTTTCGTACAAATCTTGTCGGGATATTGTCGCCAGCGACACCCAACACCCAACCCGGCACAACACAAAGGGCTGAAAACAAACTAGCGGCCGTGCGTTGACTTGTCCACAGTGCGTTGAGATGAGAAGGGAAACTGTTAAATCAGTAGCTATTATTATACATACAGAACACCCAGAAACAGAACAGACATTTTTCGTCACATAAATGGTCGTCACAAAATTGTCCTGGTGGAAATCGAATCCACGCGTCTCTAGAAGCAGACAGCCCTGTTGGCTCATTGGGAGTATGTCTGCCTGAGCTGTAGGGCGTGGGTTCGATTCCCGCCAAGGACAAATGTTTGTTTGGTATAAACAAATATTTGTTCTGTGTCTGGGTGTTCTGTATGTATTATAAGTATGTATTTACAAAAAAAAAAAGTATTTATGTATTCTATCAGTTATCTGACATCCATCACACAAGCGCTGCTTAGTTTGGGGTCAGATGGCGCTGTGTGTAATGTGTCCTACAATATTTATTTATTTATTTATTTATTTATTCTACCAAATACAGTACATACTATCATACAGACAAATACAATAACGGATCAGTCAAAGTCAAAAATATTTTCACTTGTATTTATACAAAATTTTATATAAATAAAATGTAGCTAAAAATTATGTAGTTACGAATCGCGAAATCATAAATCTTACTAAACGATACCAAAGTCTATGAAAAAATAGTTAAAACATAGAGGCGCTGTCAAGTCCATTCCGTTCCCTATTAAAGTAGTAGGTAGTGACTTTACGGAGGATCTATGGAGAATTAGAAATCACATGAAAACTGTTAAATCAATGGCTAATATGACATTATCAAGACATCCCTGCCCTGACATGACTGCCCTGTTAGCTATGGCTAGAACATTTGCTTCAAAAGCTGTAGGGCGTGGGTTAAATTCCCACCAGGACAAACATTTATGTGATGATATAAATATTTTTCCGTGTCTGGTGTTATATTCTATCTGTTATCTGGGTAAGGGAAAACAAGCTTTACTTAATTTGGGGTTAGACGGAGTTGAATGAAATGTCCTATGATATTTATTTATTTAAAGACGTTAAAATTTGACGGCCTTTTTATTTAATTTTAAGTTAGTTTAGTTTTCTCTAGATGTTTTAAAATAAAGTCATGTTTACAATAAACGATATCCTTTAAAGACGTTTCCAGATTTATCACAATATTTTCCTTTGCATGTCAAATTTGTTGATAACACCAAAGTAACCACTATGACGAGGACGTCCACGATATCTTTCGATGTTTTTCTGTCTCTAGTTTTTCTTATTCAATTTCATCCGCTTTGTCAAATATATCTTCATATAAGGGTAGCCATCTTTTTTTTAAAGAAATAAAGGTTATTTTTTTAAGTTTATATAGGACATATGGGTTAAGGAAAATATAGTACCTACACATTTAATTTTCATTCTTTATTTTATACGTATGTTATATAATTTTTCATGCGTATTTATTATTATACTTGTTATTAACGTCCTCTTTGAGCCATTTACAGCCGGACTTTTCTAACCTGATTTCTTTTTTTTTGCTTTATATTCACAGTTGATGTAAAAAATGCTTGACAATTGAATTAGCGATGAAAGTATGTATATTTGTATATTTCTTACTATATTATTTTTCTATAATAAACAGTACCTACAATTTACTAAAATATAGAGGAAGATACTGTAGATATTATATATAATAGTAAGATACGATACGTATACATATGCACATAGTAAGATACTATATGTAACCCTACTTTCCAATGTTGGTGTCACTGGTCTGATTGGTCGTTCATTTGTTTTGTTATTATATTGCTTTATCACTTGTTATTGTCCATTCTACAAATGTGTCCAGTTCAAAAGCCTTGTTTGTAGGTAAATAAGCGCATATTACAGAATACTAGTAAAGTAAGTAATTTTTTATGTAAAGAACCAATGTAGGTAACGACTCCAAGCTTTGGTTTGGATTTGTTTCAAGTAACGTGGTTAAATTTAATGAGGTGGTAACATTTCCTTCTGACTCGCGTTAAGCTGTGCCACGATCAGTGATAACCGCTCCAGACAGAGGTATCACAGTATCGCGTGACGGCCTATGTTAACCCTCGCAAATGGTTATCAATTTTAATTTTATGTTACTGCCAACTTTTTGTTGTGTTCGAGAGGTTAAGCGGAACGCGTGTTCGGTATTTGCGTGAAGCTCGAGGGGTGTATTGATGACACGCTGGTTCGACGTTCTAAATTCTTTTTGAATGATTAGTTTATTTGTAAGTCAATCGAATAAATATTAAAAAGATTTTAAAGTCTAGACCTCAACTCACCTGATGTTAAGTGACGGTGTGGTCGAAGAAAGTAAAGCACACCTGGAATGGAACTGACTCTCAAGTGAGGCTGCCGGAACACACCGTTAGATGCTTGGCGGCAGATTTTCAACTTGAGCTTGGTGGTAGCTAGCCAGCCGAGCACTAGAAAGTACCCTACCACCACGCTATGGTTTCCTTACGATGTTTTTCCTTCACCGGCAGCTCAAGCTCATTGTTGGGGTTTGAACCCACGCCCTTCGGCATGCGAACCGACCGTGCTAACCACTGAGCTGTCATCGCTACAAATTAGATTAATTCGGTTTGCTTACTTTTTAGTACTAGCTTTTATTTCACTTGCAATGATTGTGTTTCTTTGTTTAGGTCTAATCTTGTAAGCTGAATTAAAACCACTTCTTTTTACGAAGTTGGAATTTGACGTTTTGGTTCAATTCCTATGACAATGCAAGTTTATGGTAAGCGTGTTCTGATTTACCCAGGATTGGCTTCAGACGAAGGAACTCTTTAACGGATTAGTATGAATGGTGGTAGGGTATTTTCTAGTACTCGGCTGGCTTTTGGCCACCCACAAATTGAAAGTCTGCCGCCAAGTACCTAACGGTGTGTTCCGGCAGTCTCCCTTGAGAGCCAGTTCCATTTCAGACATTGGTAGGTGTGTTTTACCATCCTCGACCACACCGTCATTTAACATTAAGTGAGCTAATATGTTGTATGCACCTTTAATTTTGATTGCACGTTTTTAATTGCAGCACGTATAAAAGCTTGAATGAAAAAAAAAACTTATTTTATTCTTAATAGGTTTGCGTTTGACCACATCCTATCTGATATTATGCAAATATGGCGCCTATTATAGAGCACACTGACCTTGAAGGAATCAGGTTAATCTGTTCTTAATATTATACTTTTCGAAAAACACAGCTTTGTTTAGCTGCGTTTGTATGCCCGTCTGGTAATAAAGGGCGGACGGGATCAAATTGTGCAATTCCAGGGCTTATTCTCCGTATATCTGGTAGAAAACTGATAAAGAGGTCTTACGTAGACAAACATACATACAAACACACTTACTTACAAACTACATACAACCTTACGTACTCAAAGCTTTGCAGAATTGACTAGAGTCATTGCCTTTCAGTCACTTAGCGTTCTCGATTGCTCCTAGTTCTATTTCATTCCATAAAGTCTCGTGTCAATCGCAAAAATATGCACAAAGCAATGAAGATACAGATTCGGTATCAAAAGTTCGCAAGATTTAGGTCTTGACGTCAGAGAACTAGCGCTCGATCGATAGTCCGTCAGACGCCACGTCCGCACTCCGCAATTTTGATACGGCTGTCCTTTCGAAGAACAGTTACAGTTTTCAAGTAGGTACCTAGACGATGTAAGTACCTACATTTTACACTTAAGTACCCTTTGCTGTACGAAGATAAACTTTATTATTATAGTTATTGTATTCGCAACATAGTTCCTTACTGTACTTTACTGTGTTATTTTTAATTTTAGTTTTTATTCTATAGACGAGTATGTTAGTAAAGCATCGTTAGCAAAGAACTCCACTTAAACGATGGAGACTTGTCGCTGATTGGTTATGACGGTGCATGTTTACTGGCGCTGTCAGAAAGATGGCGTTGAATAAACGTATGGTTGTAGAGCACCGTTACTAAAAACTTCGCTTGCGCGATGCAGGGTCTCCTCGCTGATTTGTTATGACAGTTCATGTTTACTGGCGCTGTCAGTAAGATGGCGCTGTATAAACGTATGGTAGTAGAGCACCGTGACTAAAAACTACGTTTGCGCGATGCAGGGTCTCGTTGCTGATAGGTTATGACAGTTCATGTTTACTGGCGCTGTCAGAAAGATGGCGCTGAATAAACGTATGGTAGTAGAGCATCACGACTAAAAACTTCGCTTGCGCGATGCAGGGTCTCGTCGCTGGTTGGCTATCATGGGCGATACTCGATAGATGGCGCTAGGGAGAAGTAACATAAAGTAGAATTGCACTGACCTATGAAGCTGGAATCCTGGTCGAGGCGGTGGTCGTGGAGCGCGTGCATGACGAGCGCGGCGAGGAGCGCGGGGCGCGCGACGGGGAGGCCGGGAGCCAGCCCGCGGAGGGACACCGGCGCCGCGCTCAGGATCGCGCCGCAGAGCATCGGGCCATCGCACGCGACTCGCGATCACCACGCGCACCCTGCAATATAAACATACAGACAAGTAAAAAAATAGAGAAATATGAATTGGGCTCACACCAAGTTTTCTGTTCGAGTAACAGAAAAAAATGAGAGCAAGATAATCGTAACGCATTTTAACAATTTGATACAGTAACATTAAAATATGTAGATTTAAATTTAAAAGTTTGTATGTTTAGATATTTGAATGTTTGTTACTCATTTTACATTTTACTTGGTAGATTTCCTTAGCGGGAAGTCGTCTAGGTAGGTACCACCGCAGTATCAGATATTCTATCACTAAGTAGTAGTGTGTAAACATTACTGTGTTCCGGTTACTGCAACTAGAGAAATTACAGGGCTATTGAGACTAACCATCTAGTCTCAAAGTAATGAGCGCCAAGGCAGCGATGCCCTGGACTTTGATTACTACTCAAAGTTCTGCGTATCGCTGCAATGGTCATGGACATGCGTTATCTCTTAACATCATAGAGAGTGTAGAGTGGAGAGTGTCTCGTTCGTCATATAACAATTACATAAAAATAAAATAAAAAAATAAGTCATTAATTAAACGTCATGTTCCTGTAGGAGTATTAAAAAAGCGAACTGCAGAACGTATCCACTTTTGATTTGGTATAAATGCGCCTTACGGAACAATATTCCGGAATATAAAGGTACCTTTTATTTTGATACAGGTAATAAACTATTTATTTATTGCATTTGTTACTTATCATGTTTTACCTAATTCCAAAGTCAACGTGGACGAAGTCGCGAGCAGAAACAAGACAACTCGTTTTCATAAATGCTTTCATATTTAAAATTTAAAATTTAAAAAATTTATATAACTCAAAGGTGACTGACTGACTGACTGACTGACATAGTGATCTATCAACGCACAGCCCAAACCACTGGACGGATCGGGCTGAAATTTGGCATTCAGGTAGATGTTATGACGTAGGCATCCGGTAAGAAAGGATTTTGATTAATTCTACCCCCAAGGGCATAAAATAGGGGATGAAAGTTTGTATGAAACTTTGTCAATTTTAAACCGATCGGGCTGAGACTTTGCATGCATAAAGCTACTATGACGTAGGCATCTAGCGCGGGTGAAACCGCGGGGCACAGCTAGTTTAAAAATAAATATCTAGAAAACAAAAGATCACTTGCAAATAGATATAAAATTAAAATACAAAGATATACCTATAATATACTAGCTGCGCCCCGCGGTGTTACCCGCGTGGTGATGGATGATGATGATCATGAAAAGTATCCTACGTTTTATTCTAAGGCCAAAAGTATCTACATGCAAAATTTCATCCAGATCCGTTCAGCCGTTCTGGCGTGATTGAGTAACAAACATCCATCCATCCATCCAAACTTTCATATTTATAATATAAGTGGGATTGTACCTAAACTCCAAAGAAAATAAAAGTGCCTATTCTTTAAATGTTTGTCCTGGCGCACAAAGGATAAAGGGCAGCCAGATATTAGAGCTATTTAGGACAAAGTATAGGTAACTGTTGTGCTTGTGTGGACAGTGTAATTTGTTTTAAAGGGCATACCAACCCTCGTTACGTGGGTAAAGTTGTGGTTCAGTTCCCGCGCTGACGCGAACTGAGAACGTGATTTTATGTTCACAAGACGTTGAAAAACCTAATTCAAAGTTACCCAAAAATACCATACTTTTGCATAGATGTTTTTTACATAGAGGTAAATATAGCAACGTGTTTGTGGCAATGATAGCTCAGTGGTTAGCGCGCTCGGTTGACCACCAATGGTAGAACGGTACTACCTCCACTATAACCTAATGTAATTTAATAAAACTACTACATAACACTTTCCCTCTCTAACACCATGAACCACCCGAGACAGAAGACAAGATAAACAAAAGCACAATAAAGGTAGAAACACTCCCCCATATTAAAATATTCAGGTACAACACGCGGGGAATGTTAAATCTGCGAGAAGGTATACCCTGAATAATAGATGGCGTTGGTTTATTGATAACTAGGTTTTGGCCCACGATCATTGAGTCAGGTTGTTTGGGAAATGAAGTGAATGTTTGAAATGGTATGGTGTCTCAAATACAAACATTTTATTGATGACACCAATGTTACAAGTCAATTCCGTAATATCATGTCAAATATATCATTAAAAAAGTTTTAGAACACTGATTACATGTCAAAGAGTGGAATGATTATTTAATTTAGCATCTAAAAACACGCAGTATGGGATTACATGCTTCCTCGCTAACCTCCACATTTCATATGAAGATACCTCTGGATCAGTCCCGTTTTTACTCGACTGCCAAGGAAGGGTTATTTTTTCGCACGTCTCTTGTATATATCAATGTATTTATGTATGTATTTTTTTATTAGTATAGTTTCATTATTACCTCGTATTTTCGAAATGGATTACGACAATTAAGGCATCATTAGATTCGTCTCAATAACCCAAGTGTCCTTAGAGGGTCTGGTTTAAAAAAATCAAGATAGGGAATTTTTGGCGCGAAATAGTAATAAGTTAATTTTAAAAAACCTATCAAGTGGTGTATCTAAATAAAGACAATTAAAAGAGGATTCCAAATAAGTTATATGTTTATATTTATATAGGAATAATAATTATGTTTAAAAAGCTTTAATTATAGCCATTTTAATCGCAGTCGGGTTATAAAAAATTTGAACTCTTTTAAAACTGTCCCATTGCTGGCTGCCTCTTATTGTGAGAAGGGTCATAATAAAATCTCTGGCAGCTTTCGACAATATATTGGAACTCTTCATTGTTTAGGTAGAACACAAATAGACCCTGTCAATAAATCAATTCGCCCTGTTCTTGAGAAAATCCTAATAAAAGTCATTACCTCTCCACGGGGCCACTTCAACGCAGCGGTGGGTAAAAATAGAGGCGAACCAATGTTCCCACACAAATCTAATCTTATTATTGTTTACATACTATATGTATTATTTTTAATTATAATTATTATAATTTTTCAACTGAATATTGTTACAATATCTCCCGTCTGTTCCTAAGATGTATCGTATTTTAAATTTTTGGTTACCTGAAAGAAATCGCTCTTAGCAATAAGGCCGACACTTGTGACACTAGCTCATAAGATTCTTTTCTTATGTACTTTTATTTCTATTTTTGGTGTGCACAAGAGTTTCAATTTTTTTTTAAATGTAAAGCCAATGAGACGAACGAGACGTGCTCTTGATGGTAAGAGATAATTCATGTCTGTGCCATTTCAGCGATACACAGAAATTTGAGTAGCAAAAAAAAAGTCTAGAATTGTAACATGCTTGTCTAAAACATTACATGCAGTTCAAAGTTTTCAATTATAACAGCTCAAATGTCTACCCCGCAATGTATGGCGCTCATTCATATTTTAGGTATTTTTAATTTATTTTTATGGTCCTTCAAAATGTCTTAGTCTCCACGTTTCCCATTAGGATTCTTACAATACTTAAAAAAAAAAAATTACACGAAATGTTTTTAGAATATCAATAAAAAAAATTGTCTGTATATTCTAATAAAAACTCCTAAATCTGTCGCAGATTGCATTTAATGATTTCTTAAGTTTTTTTACTATCCTAAGCAAATGTAACGCTAATTATAGCAATGATAGCTCAGTGGTTAGCGGTCGGTTTACACTCCGTATGGCGTGGGTTCAAATCCCAGCAAAGAGCTTGAGCTGCCGGTAAAGGAAAATATTGCGGAAAAA
The DNA here is from genome assembly GCA_950106695.1 of Biston stratarius. Lineage (NCBI taxonomy): Eukaryota > Metazoa > Arthropoda > Insecta > Lepidoptera > Geometridae > Biston > Biston stratarius. The sequence goes on along the minus strand of OX467114.1, from coordinate 1,445,592 downwards.
CCATAACATAGTGGTAGAGTATTTTCTAGTAGTCGGCTAGCTAGCTACCACCTTCAAGTTGAAAATAAAACGGAAAAATCATTAGAAACTCTTTGTTCTTTTTATTAGTGTAATTTGAATAATAAAGAATATGTTAAGCCACCTTTGTTACAGTCGCAAAGATGACAAAAAAAAATGATTTCATTATCTGAAAGTTGTCTCTCTGTGTATTACTTATTCTGTGGTGCGATATGCCCATCAATATTTCCGATAGGCCCGCACCTGAATTTTTATAAGTCGAGTCGACGTCTAATATAAATTTAAATATAGACAAAAATTGTTATTGATGGGGTCGTATGCTGATCAGCCTTCGACGAAGACTTTTTAATTTATAATATCATATTTTCAGCGCTCGGTAGCCAATTTACATAAAGCGTGGGTATATAGGTTGCTTTCTGACGTGTGGGGCTTGGATTCAATTCCGAGCCAGGACAAAGATCTGTTTGACAAATATAGATGATTGTCAATATTATTAAAAAAAATCTATTAAGTATTTTTACTTACCTATATCTTTAAAAGCTTGAGGCACTACCCGTTACAGGTAAGGTACTAACTATACTTCTGTGCCTCAAGCTTTTAAGAATATAGGTAAGAACCTACACGCCAAACACTAGAATTTATTTAAAAAATTTTAGTTCACTTCTCCCAGATAAATAAATATTTTTTTCACTTTTTTTTAATATATTGCTTTCTTATTATACAAGAACACACAGACACAGAACTAACGTCTGTGTTTGTTACACAAATGTTAGTTCTGAGTGGAAATCGAACCCACGCCCTTCAGCTTTAGAAGCAGAACTTCACCAATTGAGCTAACAGGGCGATTAATGCTAAATGCTAAAAATAAGACTAAAAAATCTTCCTTATTGATTTTTATGTTTTCATCTTTATATCATCGTTGAGAACCAAGTAGTAGTGAGTAGTTGTAGTATTTAAACCGATGAACCGACCGCGCTAACCACGAAGCTATCATCGCTACATATGCTGCAATAAAGTATTTAGTATAGTAACAAGTGTCTTCAGGGATTCTGTCACAATAGCGGCAGCTAGCGAAATTACAGGGCTGTTAAGACTAACTAAGAGTAAGACTTTGTAGATGATAGCTCAGTGGTTAGCGCGATCGGTTCGCATGCCGAAGAGCGTGGGTTCAAACCCCAACAATGAGCTTGAGCTGCCGGTGAAGGAAAACATCGTTAGGAAACTATAGCATGGTAGTAGGGTACCTTCTAGTACTCCGCTGGCTAGCTACCACCCCAAAGTTGAAAATCTGCCGCCAAGCAGCTAATGGTGTGTTCCGGCAGCCTCACTTGAGAGCCAGTTCCATTCCAGGCTAGATGTGTTTACCATCTTCGACCACACCGTCACTTAACATCAGGTGAGCTGTGGTCAAACACCTAGACTGTCAACAATAAAAAAAATATATAAAAAAAACCATCGAAATTCTCAGTCATGCACATCAAAGCGGCGATGCTTTGGACTTTATTTTGCTACTCAACGTTCTATATATCGCTGCAATGGTCATGGATTGGCGTTATCTCTTACCATCAGGAGAGCGTCACGTTCTTCTCTATAATATTACAAAAAAAAAATTACCTAAGAGTATCTGGACATGTCAGTTAACAAAAAAAAAACAACAAATAAAGAATGTAACAAAATCTAAAATAAGCTACTGTCACACACTACTACTGTACTGTCTACTGTGTACTGTCTGTGAGGCATTGTCACTATTTAATACTTTTCCCGAGAAGATACTTACAATTATTTTTTATTCTTTCTATTAGATTTACTCATTTATTAGGTTTAATAGATTCAATTCTTCAGTAAGTTAAAACATCAACATATTCTCCTGTTTATATGAATTACATAGATTTGTAAGTATAATGTATTTTGCCTTAACGAAGCTCGTGGAAAAACAACCTATCCATCCTTAATATCCAATACATGTCGACTAATATCTCTCTATGTTCGTCTACTGCGTATAGCCAATACGTAATTAAAAATCAATGCCTTAACGACTCTACCGTGTTCCACCTCGGCATGGGAGCAAGTTAAAATGAAAAGCTATATAAGTCATGAAGTATGACACAGAGCTCGTATACCATATTTTGCTTCGTAATAAGAGCTATATCATTCTTCATAAACATAACTATGTTACTTGTCAATTTTATCAAAATCGATTTAGTTTGGTTTCATACTAAAGAGAAAGGATTGTTTCTGCCCGTATACTAGTATTTAGGATATAAGTGTGATGTCAAGTAGCTTGACCTAGACGGGCCCTGTGTTAAGTTTTGTCGAGAAGCCTTTACCCAACATTCATTTCATAGCTTCACGAGGGTGATCTCTATTATTCTTTTGTTGGGGCCCCTGGTGACTCCGATATCGATAGGGGTGATACGGCGGTTGCTACGCCCCTGGAAGTGTGATCTTACCTTTTTCCTTCAGCTAAAACTTACACAATCGCGTATGATTAAGAAAATTACGTAACACAATGTCTTGTTGTGAATATAGCTGGCAAAGTCAAAGTTTTGAATGTAAACTCACTTCACATCACCACTACAAGTCTCAAATTTCACTTTTTTTGTCCAATTTGTTTGTGATTCAAAGGTTTTGTATAGAAAATCTTGGATACGAAAATAAAATGGTGGATTGTGAACGAGTGTTGGGGTTAGACGGGTGATGGGGTAGTTTGGCGCATGCGCGAACTACCCCCGCTAGAATACGCTGCGTTCAGAAATAAGGGTGAAATTTTATCATAAAAAACTAGGGAGAATAATAAAATTCTGCTAGGTTACTGTCAGAGTAGCAACGGTACATTTATTGAGAAAAGTAAATTAAGTGCTGTTTTCGCTTATCTTTATATATAAAAATTTCGTGTCACGTTTTTTGTCCGCGATGAACTCCTCAATTACTAAACCGATTTTAACCAAATCTTGCACACTGTATGCAGTTTGATCCAACTAGAGAGATAGGATAGTTTATATCTCAATTTATAATCGCTATTTTTTATAACAAGTTATTTGTTTAATACGACAAAGAGGTTTATTTATCTGTGAGTTCCATAAAATTCTAATAGATGGCGGCGTAAAGCAATTCACTAACTGGACTGAGTAAGTATCCAATAGATGGCGCTACGTTAAAAGTCCAAACGTTTCATATGCGCTACTATTTATTTCACGTTACACGCGTGTGTTCTGTTTGGCCACAGTAACGCGTGACCGGGTCTGTTAGTTGGTAAATAAACAAGGATGAGGGAGGAAAGAGGGGGAAGTTTTAATAATACATCCCCGTCACCAAAGAAAATATTGATTATTCTATGAAAAATATTTTTGAGTAGTCACTCTTTCTTATTCTTTTTAACAGTAAAGGTGTTGAAACTGTTTCTGGTATTAGTCGAATTGCTTTATGAATGTCTAATCGATTATTACCAAACCGCTTGCACTGCACTTGCTCGACGGCGTAAAGTGCGTAAGCTATTAATAACATGTTCCATGTCATTAGAATAACATTCAAAATAGTGTTTGGTTTAGGAATAAAATATGACGGTTGGTCGTTATAGCCTTTAAATTCCGATAACGCTTCTTCGCTTTGTCCGATGTTATAAGCGATATGTTTACTAAGGTACTCATATTATCGTTTAAGCGGATAAGAATGAAATATACATAACCTATACGTAAATATATATTCTATATGCTTGATCCCGGCTCACATGATGTTAAGTGACGGGTGGTCGTAGATGATAAATTACACCTAGACTGGAATGGAGAGGCTGCCAGAACAAATATCTAGACACGCGGCAGCGTGTCAAGCCAAGTTCAAGCTATATAATTAATTTAGACAATTTGGCAAGAAATTAGGCAAGTAAATAACAACACACACAGATAGGTATCTCCGGGCAGATTCCCACCATCACCCAGCGCACCTAGCATCGGTCCCACGGACGCTGATCAACAGGGCATTGAAACTATGTGATCATAAATATCTGGACACTGAGCTGGACCACATAAGAGGTGTTCTTCATAGTAACGGCTACAGTTGGAACCGTAGTTGGCGGGCTGCAAACTTGACGAACGGAGCGCGCCTGCCATCGGTAGAGAGAGCAGCAGCATATTTACCTTATGTCAAAGGAGTTACGGATGGTATTGGAAACTTGTTACGCCGGAGATACAGCATCCGCTCATGCAGCTCAGACAACTACTTCGTTCTCCAAAAGATAGAGACCCTCTGGGTGTCCCCGGTGTATACATGATTCCTTGTGATTGCGGTCTGTGTTATGTAGGTGAGACTAGAAGAAACGTGGCCACTAGACTCACTGAGCATGTACGCTCCATGAAGAACATGGATAGCAACGGTTCGGCGGTGGCGGAACATTCAATTGGTACGGACGCGCTGCACTATATCCGGTTTGATAAGGCGAAAGTGCTAGCTCGTGAGAAGTTCTATGTGCCTCGGAAAGTCAGGGAGGCCATAGAAATTAGTAAGCGTCCTAATTTTAATAGAGACGGAGGGTGGAATCTGCCACCGACTTGGAAACCTTGTCTTCATGGAGCTCGTGAGAATGGCCGTGTTTCTGAAGACGTCGCGGTGAGCTCTGTATGTTGGAATATCCCTGACACCGTAGAGGAGGACTCCGGTGAGGAAGAGTTCCAGAGCGCACCGTCGCATTCCGGTACACTACCCGCCCCCACCCCCGCGCCCGTGCATCAACCGCTATCTTCACGTGCGAGGCGCGCGGCGGCCCGCAGTGCGAAGCAAGACGAGGGCGCGCGCGCGTTGTCTCAGCTTTGTCTCCATGATGAAGGCCACCGGATGTGGCCGAAACTATAATCGGAGTTTCCGATAAAATTATACGTGAGTAATCCCGCATAAATAAAACAAAAAAGTAAATAACAGCTCTGCTTAGTTTGGGGTCAGATGGCGCTGTGTGTAATGTGTCCTACGATATTTATTTATTATTTATTTATTTAACAAAATCGAAGTAATGACAAGGAGCAATGTGCACAGCTCTGCGCTTATAAAGGTCCACGACCAGAGGAAAGAGGTGGCATGATCAACATGGCGTCTCTCCTGTTAGAATAAGGATTCGGCCGAGACATTGCCATTTCGTTATTAAAACCGATCCGTCGTTATAGCCGGTGTTGGCGTATATTGAATTTATTCAATACAGATATTTGTGAATTAGAATAAAGAGCCCAGTGTAGCTGTAACTACAAAATTTTTAAATTGTCTAATTATTATGTTGTGATATCGTTTCGATTCTGCTTCAGTGTGGATTAAGCTTAATATCTTTTACGGCGGAGACAGTGAAATTTTAATATAATTAGGTATACAAGTAATAAAACAGCCCAAAAACTATAGGAATAAAATTTGTATTTCACAATCCTCAATACATGATATCTATCTTCGTTTTAATAATAAAATAGAACTATAATACGCTATTTTATAAACATAACACCCAAATACAATGTCATGTTAACGTAAGATAAACATTGCTTATACTTTAGTAACATCGCGTCTAATCTAGGGTTTAATTATTCTTACGATTATTTATTTATAACAATAATTTTATTCATAACTTATATAAAAAGGGTGTGTACAGCGTGGTACTTCATCGACGATCTGAAACAAAACAATATTTATTATATTAAATTTGGAAATTTTCTGCAAATAACACACGTTGACCAGTATTTAGCACCTGGCGGTTCCGGCAGCCTCACTTGAGAGCCAGTGTCGGGAGAGCTGTGGTCAAAACCTAGCTAGTCAACTATAAAAAAGAAAAGAAATAGAGTAGGACGATTGGAACTTGAGATTCAATCGAGTGCCGGTATAAGTAAAGCAGTTGACAACTTAGGCGATGACGATGAAAGTAAACTTTAAACTGATAATACAGTTATATTACTCGAACATATAAGGGTACTACAATAAAACGTACTATTATCTAGTCATGGAGATCTAAACGGTGCCACTCTGTGTGTTTTGGGCTATTTTGGCTTTACATAGGCCACTTTGTAGTCGTGAAGGTTCAACCCAACAGATGCGCTACTTTATGTGTGAATTTTCATTTATTGGTGATGACATTTGGAGCTTCTAAACAGCGTATACTGACTTTTGTTTCGCTATTACCAAAGCTTCTGGGGACGATAGCTTAGTAGTTAGCGCGGTCAGATCGCACGCTGGAGGGCGTGGATTCAAACTTAACAATGAGCTTGAGCTGCCGGTGAAGGAAAACATCGTGAGGAAACTGTAGCATGGTGGTAAGACACTTCCTAGTACTTGGCTGGTTAGCTACCACCCTCAAGTTGAAAATCTACCGCTAAGCACCTAACGGTGTGTTGCGGCAGCCTCACTTGAGAGCTAGTTTCATTCCTGGTTAGGTGTGCTTTACCATCTTCGACTAAGCCCCCACTTAACATCAGGTGCGCTGTGGTCAAACACATAGCCTGTCAACCATAAAAAAAGTTCACAATTTGGATTGAGATTTTATTTAGTTTTGATTTAATAATGATAAGCAATGTGCCGGTGGTGGTGCCGGCGTAAGATTAGTAGCCCACCCACTCTACCCGTGGTTGCCGTAAGAATCGGCTAAGAGATGTAATAGGGAAGATGTCTTCCTTGAACAATCACACCTAACTGCGCTCGCCAGCCCGCCTACCAAGCGTGGCGAGTATTGGCAAAACCCCCCCCAGGAGGAGGCCTAAGTCCAGCAGTGGACGTCTTATGGCTAATGATGTGTGATGATGATGTGAATGATAAGCATCTCAATGTCTTATAGCAATCATCAAAACTATAATTATAGGTTTATGTGCTGAGTACGTACCTCGTAGCACCTTTATTTGGTCATGCCCTGTTTCGCGCGCCTCTCCCATTCAGCCCTCATCTGCAGAATACCCTTAAACTGTGGAGAAGCATCCGCCTCTCCACCAGCACCATCCCTCTCTTTCGCACCTTCGTCATTCTCTTTATTATTATTATCTGCATCTTTCTCTATCACAGCACTCTCTCGTTTTTCTATAGACAATCTGTTTTCATTTCGCATCCATGGTCGTTTTGTCAGAGTATCTGCTTTGTAAGCTTCACTTTTAGCTATGATTTTGATGTCCTCTCTGTCGTTAGACGGGTCAGGGAAGGTTCTGTTCCTAAGACGTTTTTCAGGAGTCGAATCTGATACTTCTTTCTTGTATTTGTTCACTTCACTCCTGTAGTTTGGAGCGCTTTCTCTTTTAGGGTTAACACTATGTATGCTTACGCTTCTTTGATATTGAGCTCCGAATTGGCTTACTCGAGCCGCAATGTCTACTAATCTTTGTTCTTCCTTTGTTTCCTCGTTTTCCTTATCGCTATCTCGAGATTTAATTGATGCATTAAATTCATTTTTGATCATTTTGCTTTTAGCCGCGGACGTGTTTTCATCTTTGGCTGTTTCTTTTGCGGCGGCTATGTCTTGAGCAATAGAGTCAGCTTCAGAGTCTTTGATTTTGAGTGATCTTCGAGCAAAAACCTTCATTAATTCTGGCTCATCGTCCTTTTTCTCTCCTCGTAGCTCTCTGCTTAGCATTATAGGCTTTCTGCGTAAGACAACAGCTTCCTCGTTGCGATCAGGTGGCTTGGTGTCATTGCTATCTGTGCTTTGAATTGAACTTTTGCTTCCAAAACTAGAATGTGATTTTCGATCGATTGATATGGTGTCGAAAATCTTTTCTGTACTTCCGTCTGTACTGATAGAGTTCGTCCTAGACTTTTCCACTTTGTCGGGATATTCAACGCTGGCCGCTTTACGTTTGAAGAAAGCCTTAGGGGTTGATGGACTTTGTGGAATCACAGGAACGACTGTTTTTCGGCTTGTAATAGGAGAATTATCAACAGAATTTTCAATTACGTTCTCGGTAACTTTGTTGACTATATCCTTTTTTATTGGGTTCTGAGTGAGTTCAACGGTCACGCATTCGTATTCGGGTTCCTTTTCGATTATCTGAGGACTATCAATTTTCTTTGGTGTAATATTAGCGGTCAAAACAATATTAGTGGCTGGTTTGACATCGACTTTGTTCAGTTGAATGTTCAAGAATTCTGGTACTCCAGACTTACTGCTAGACTTCTGCACTTTTTCATCGCTCTTATTCAATATTGAAGCTTCAACTGGCTTAGCCGGTTCTTCGTTTATATGTGTCACTGATATAAAGTTCTCTGGTTCCTTGTTTTTAGCACTTATAGTGCTCTCAACAGAAACAGTTTTTCTTCTATCGTCAATATGTTTCTCGGGGCTACTTTTAATACTATCTAAAGAACTAGATTTGAGTATTGGAGAAATAATAGGTTTAGGGGAGCTAATAATATCATCTATCTTAGCCTCAATCTGAGATATGTCGCTATCTCTCTTGTTATCCATCGTGACGTGAATGCTGTTAGTGAATAACTTCCTGTCCTCATTGACTTCAGTTTTAAGGCTGTCTAGATAACTACTATCTGTACTTGGCAAGCTATCGTAAGTAGCTTCAGCATTACCATGCAATATATTATAGTTTCGCGCTGAAATCCTTTTCGTGAAATCATGTTTTTCACTAAGATTTCTTCGATAGTTAACTTCCCAGCTTTCTAGCAAGGGTTCGGAAATGCCAACAATTGCGGGGAGACTAGGCATCTGGTTTTCTTGAGAACTTATGGAAGTAGTTTCCGAAGCGTAGCGGAAGCTATGTGACTTGCCAATGCTGCTTCTGCTTTCCATAAATTCATCTCCAAGAGACCGCATTGTAGACGTGACATAAGACTCTTCAGTTTTAGAAGCGTGGTGGAATGTCTCTCGCTTGCGTTCGACTATCTTTTCGCTGAATTCCGGGACAATTTCTGATGAATGATTTTTGATGTTTTCCGAACTCTGGTGCTTTAGTTTGGGAGGAGAAGACGACATGAAACCAGGGTTGAAGTATGGTATATTCTTAGGCATGCTCCCACTGGCAAACATGTAGTCACTAGGCACAGGTTTAATTCGCATCGCTCTGATCGGCGGTTCTTCATCTGAGATTACAAGCGATGGTGACAGAACTTCCTCCTGGGTTCTATTCGCTAATTCGTTACTAATAAATGCTTTGGATGAGAATGGGTCAACCACTCTTTGGACTGAAGTTGGTCTTTTAGGCTTCTCACCATGTAAGACGAATGGTTCATGTTTTTCTTCAACGGTTTCTTTAGAAGCGGACCTTTTTGTTCTCTCCATTTTCTCAATGAATTCTTCTCGCCGACTGAATCGGCTCCTCATCTCTTGATTCAATAGCTTATCAGTTTCATCGGCTATTTTGAGATCAGTAATGTTATACTCAACTCCGGCGACTTTGACAGCGCTGTAAACATCTTTGTATGCACTTTCTGCTCTATCTTGGGAGTAGCCACCTTTGTTGTCAACGCGTTTATGCATTTGATTTGCGAAAGCTTTCTGTCCGGCAGATTTTTGGGTTCTTTCAGCGGGCACAGGTTTGTACCCTTGACCCTCAAAAAAATCAGAGTCAACAGATTTATATTGAGCTGAAGGTTTCTCCGGTTTACTCTTTTTGACATCTTGCTGTGCCTCTCCATCCGTTTGGTCCTTCTTTGATTTCTTACCACTTTTCCTCAGAAGCAACCTACTGAAAAATGACTCTTCTTTTTTCGCCGATCTTATGACTTCATTCTCCGTCTTCTTTTCTGACTTGGTTTTCTTTTCAAGGCAAGATTCTTCGGCGTGTTTCTTATCCGTGCGATATTTGGTCATTCTGTCTTCGGAATGATAAGAGGATTGCATTTTAGGGGAGTCTCTTAACGCTTGGCCCTGAGAACTGGATTGGCTTCTTTTTATTGACGACCTTGGGGTGTCAGACTCGGCGATGCTGAGCTTTGCCGGTGACTGGCCTACGAGTTGGTTGAGTGCCAGCCCCGGTGGCAAGGAGGATGACTTGAGTCTTGTATCGCTCGGCGTTTCGAGCACTCTTTGTAGCTCTCGGTTCATATGCACTTGTTGTTCTCTGACTGTAACTTGGTGCTTCGTAGTGATCGATGAAGAGTATGATTCTGAAATTGACAAAAAAATACCATAAGAAATGTTGCTAAATTAATCTTGAGATTCATAAATGGTGGATTAACTTGAGTGATTATCACATTATTTTATTTATTAAGCAACTAATGTTTAACTATCCCTATTTTTCATTCAATCACCCAAATATGTTGATTTAGTTTTATTATGTTTGACCAAATACTCAAAAAGACAAATGATTAAGATTTCGTTTTTTGGAAAGCAAACCTAAATATAATCTATATCTTTAAACGAGCAATTCTTATGAATTGTGTGAATGAATTCTGAATCTCGGAAACGGCTCCAACGACTTTCATGAAATTTTGTATCCAGGGGGTGTCGGGGGCGAAAAATCGATCTAGCTAGGTTTCATTTTCAGAAAACGTCGTTTTATCCATGTTTTCAGCCGAGCAATGCTCGGTCAACCAGGTACTAATGATTATATGGCACATAAATTTCAACGTATTGCTGAATTCTATTATAGAGATTTGCGCAAAATGCGTAGAACAAAAACAACAGCAAAATATATGAAGAAAGTAGTAAGTATTTACACCCGACAAGAGCGCTATCCCAGTTTTCATACTCAGTAATTTTTCTATCGTCTCTGTTTCAAAAGTAGAAAATTCTCTCACCAGTAACAATTTCTGAGCTCTTATGTATGACGTCAGGTGTAGAGCTTCGGGTAAGTTCTTCGTTGAGTTCAGGCGTTATGGGCAAGGCTGATGCGGCAATCTGAAACGTGACAAATTCATGTATTAGAACTCAAAATTGATAAGCACGAATAACCTGGAACAGAGATATTGGATTAACTAACCAACCGTGTAGGAACTAGGAAGCACAACCAACAACCAACAACCAACTAGGAAGCACCCTACCGCCATGCCATGGTCTTGGCGATGTTATTTTCTTCGAAAGCAGCTCAGGCTCATTAGTGAGGTTTGAACACAAGCCTTATTTACAATCCAAATGGGCTTACCACTGAGCTTTCAAGAAATCATAGATTCTAAAAGGTAAATATGACTTGGTTTCAAGTAGAATCTGGATCAATCTTGAATATTAAAAGCATAAAATAGGGCAAAACTCGAAGGACCATATTCCACGCTGGCCCGATGCTATTTGACGAACATTCGATTCCCTCTTGACCCACAAGTTCTTCACTGCAATTTTCCTGCCTCGAAAAGCAAGTGTTATAGTTATTAAACTTCGTAACTATGAATATTTGCAGGGTACGGAGTTATAAGGCTATTGATATAATCATCGAATGTCCAAAGTAATGACCACCAAAAAAGCGATACCCAGCACTTTATTGTGCTGAAGTTATGGGTACCGCAATGGTCATGGAAAGGCGTTATCTCTTCTCTAGGAGAGCTTTTCGTTTTTTTAATTTAATTTTAAATTTAAAAATAAAAGAAACCGGTAGTTACAAGCTCGGAAACGAACCCACAACCACCGAGATTTGTGAGAATCAATCTTAACTAAGATGTAACTTAGGAAGAGGGGCAGGGGGGAGGTTTAGTATCTTTTCTTTGTAGTTAAGGACACGTCACTAGGCAAAGTGAGAACAGTTGAAGTAAGGTTGCAAGAGAGTTGTGGCCTGGGCAAGGTAAGCAGAGAGTTGGGCGTCCTGCCGCAAGATGGGTGGACGATATCGTCACCGTCGCGGGACAAATTTGGATCAAATTGACACATAACTAAAGCAGGTAGCATAACAAGAGAGAGGTCTATAGCAGTGGGATGATATAAAGAAGGCGATGATGATAAAGTAGTCAAGATGCTTCGAAAATTTCCGATTTAAATCTGAGTTCAAACTTACAGGGTTGTTTTTCTTCCGTCGCGGCGCGCCGTGTGTACGTCGCGGACGCACCGCCATCTTGTGCTTCGCGGCGGAGTGAGAGAGCGGCGCCACGCCTGTCGGGGGCTCCGACGTGTCTGGAATCATAAATGATATGACTCAGACTTGCGGTTACAGAAAGAGCAGTCACTTACTGTCAGGATTCCCTTATAGAAGGTCGCCCAAGAAGATACCAACTTTGAACTATGAGTCCAAGAATAACTCCACATTTATAAAGAAGTTAAGAAAATGTATCTGCCACATTGTATATTATGTAGAAGTGGTCAAGAGTCATAGTGATAAATGATAATAAAACCTAATGAATGTTATTTATATTTATTAAATTTTAAATATAAAAAAGCCATTTAAAAATAAAAAACTATGCTTGCGTTTGATCGTTATTTTACATGATGTTAAGCGATGATGTGGTCTAAGATGGAAAGAATAAAATTTTAAATAAATAAATATATTAAATTGAAGTTAAAAAAATATGCGCATTTTTTTGTGTGTATATGTCTGTGTTTGACCACCAAATCGTCTGAAGGTAAGCGATGATGTGGTCGAAAATGAAGTACGCAGATTTAGGAGATACATTTTCACTCAGACCTCAATCACGAAATATAATAAATATCGTTAGATATTTCGTACACCGCCATCTGGTTCCAATCTAGTGAAGCTTGTACTACGGGAACCAGGCCACTGATAACACTATAGTTTATAGATATACTATAGATGCACAGAACAAACATCTAAGTTCATTAGATAAATAGATTAACTATTTATTGTTCACACCAAAGATAAATCTCGATAGAAAATATAAACTAGTGTAACAATCGACGGCCTTATCACTAAAAGTGATTACTTCCAGGCAACCTTGAACGATTGTATAGATGAACCACATAAGTTATTGTTCTGGGTGGGTAACGGTCCCACAAAAATTCAAGATGCAAAACTATTACTAAATAAGTTAATAGGGCAATGTGTCTGTCTTTGTCCAATTTGGGGTCAGTAGCTTGAATTAACGATATTCCGGCGAAAGATAAACTATTTAGTTACCACGCCCTCGGCCCGGGCCAATGTATTGAGCTTGTGAGTGATATTAGTGGGATACTCACTGTATGTGTCGAAGTGGTCCGCCCTGGAGTCATGTTGGTGACCGCTGCTGCTATCCTCGTCCATCTCCGAGGAGCCCACGCTGAGCAGCGAGCCGTCGCTGCACGACGACTGCGAGATGCCGGCATGGTGTCGCTGGAACAATAAAAAAAACTAAATACCTGGCAGACTACATGCAGTTTAGATTCTAGAAGTCTCAATATTTACCCCACTGCGCAAAGGAGAGTTATGATTTTGGACGTTTATATTTATATATACATGAAAATGTACCTTGTAGTGCCGTGTCATATGGTAAATGACGTCACATAAAAATCAATATGGCAGCATATATGTCTGGGTGTTCTGTATGTATTATAAGTAAGTATTTACAAAAAAAAAGTATTTATGTATCCTATCAGTTATCTGACTTCCATCACACAAGCTCTGCTTAGTTTGGGGTCAGATGGCGCTGTGTGTAATGTGTCCTATGATATTTATTTATTTATATTTATTTGATATAGGTACCCATTATAACTTCAATTCGCATCACAAAAAAATATTTTTCTATTAAGGTCAAACCTTGCTAAGCAACTTATCTCACTAGATAACGCTGTTTCCCTATCTTCAGGCGCCAAAATCATAATATAGGCTAATAATCATAATATATGCTTGTTTCACAAAGCGTCTAGTATCCAGCGCACGGTGTTCTATCGATTATTTATTTGATTTTAAAACACCTAGCAGGTTTTCCCTAAGTCATGAAAGCATCCTAAGTTGATTGTTGAACGTTTTCATAGTGTACATGATGTATCTGCCGGGGGAACCACCGTCGCATCTAGAGCTGGGGGCTCTACGAGCGAGTCTCATCTCTAGGAAAACGCATTCACTAATAAATTTCTGCCCCGGTTGGAAAAAATGGTAGATCCAATGCATCAAGCAAAATATATTTGAAGCAAATTTAACATACATACACATGTATATCTATTCGAATAACAACGCTTAGAAATCGACTAAGCCTATATAACATTTGCCACATACATCGTCAGCCATAGAACGTCCACTGTTGGACGTAGGCCTCCTCCTGGGGGGGTTTTGCCAATACTCGCCACCCTTGGCAGGCGGGTTGGCGAGTGCAGTTAAGTGTGATTGTTCAAGGAAGACGCTGCTGCCCATCTTCCGGATTACATCCCTTAGCCGACTCTTACGGCAACCACGGGTAGAAAGGGTGGGGTACAATTCTTACGCCGGCACCACCAAGGCACACAATATTCTATTCAAATTTTGAAATTGCCATAATTTCCCTCTGATTAGCCCAACTTCCGTTCATAAAAACGCAGTAGTTCCCCAACGTCTGATGGCAGCGGCGATTGTGTCACGAAATGACCACATAGCCCATTTATACACAGAACAGATAATAATCGTGGAAGCCTATCTGCCGGATATACAGTTACCAGTTAATTGAGGTTCGCGTAATACGGTTTATTCTACCGAAACGGGGTTTTACTGGTTTTAATGCGACGTGGTTTGGTACCATGTCAAAATAAACATTAGGATTATCCAGAAACAGTTTCATACAAAAAAAATCGGGTCGTGGATACGGCCTTGCGTACATGAATACGTGTAGGTACATTTTTGAGCACAAAGAAGTTATTTGGTTCCATGTTTCAAGTCCTCACCAAATGTAACGAATTATTTGATGCTTTAGCTATTCAATGATGTAATTATATTTTAGACTAGCAGACCCGGCCACGCGTTGCTGTGGTCAAATTGAACACACGCGTGTAACGTGAAATAAATTGTTTTTTTTTTTTATGAATGACAGTCTGTGTGTTTGATCACAACTCACCTGATGTTAAGTGACGGTGTGGTCGAAGATGGTAAAGCACACCTAATGGAACTGGCTCTCAAGTGAGGCTACCGGAACGCACCGTTAGATGCTTGACGGCAGATTTTCAACTAGATGGCGGTGTAAGGTAATTTATTAACTGGAATGAGTATGTATCCATTAGATGGCGCTACGTTAAAAGTCCAAACGTTTCATATGCGCTACAAATATTAGTAAATAAATATTTGTAGCGATGATAGCTCAGTGGTTAGCGCGGTCGGTTCGCATGCCGAAGGGCGTGGGTTCAAACCCCAACAATGAGCTTGAGCTGCCGGTGAAGGAAAACATCGTGAGGAAACCATATCGTGGTGGTAGAGTACTTTCTAATACTCGGCTGGCTAGCTACCACCCTCAAGTTGAAAATCTGCCGCCAAGCATCTAACGGTGTGTTCCGGCAGCCTCGCTTGAGAGCCAGTTCTATTCCAGGCTAGGCGTGCTTTACCATCTTCGACCACACCGTCACTTAACATCAGGTGAGTTGTGGTCAAATACCAAGCATGTCAGCCATAAAAAAAAACTCGTTTCAAAAATACGCATATTCCAAGACCAAAAATGCCTGAACCTCTATAACATGGAACTAAGAGCTGTGGAGACTAACCATCGAAAGTCTCAAAGTAATGAGCGCCAAAGCAGCGACGCCCTGGACTTTGTTTTACTCAAAAAGTTATGTGTATTGCTACAATGGTCATATATAGGCGTTATCACTTACCATCAGGAGAACATCTCTTTCATCTCATTACCTTTATATTATTCTATACCCTAATATCTAGGGTAAATATTCCATTTCTTTTAATTCAAGCTACTACCATAATATAAAACTTTAACTAATAACAATGTATAACTATTAGCTAAATTGAAATGAACAAGAAATAAAATCCAATCAATTATTAAGTCTAAATAAAATGTCAATGTAAAATAAAATTACAATAAGAAATGTCAGCATAAAATAATAATAATCAATAATATAAATAAGGTAAACTAAATGTCAAATCGAATAGATGTCAATGTCATTATAAAAAAAATCACGACTGCTTTTGTGAGCATGTGGCCTCACAATACATCAAGCATTATGCCATTATATCTCTCCATGCGCCCACCACTACATCACTCTCTGGTTGAGTCTTGAAGGGCATTAAGCGCAACAAATGGTAGCGGTATCGAGGGCGTAAAAAACCTTCCTATCTATCTAATATCTAATACCTACGAGCAATTCTTGTATATATGTATGTATAATCTAAATCTCGGATACGGCTCCAACGATTTTCATGAAAGTATGCAAGAGGTTTCGCGGGCGATAAATCGCTCTAGCTACGTTTCATTTTTAGAAAACGTCGTTTTATCCGTGTTTTCAACGGAGCAAAGCTCGGTCATTCAGGAATTTTTCTTATTAACTGTGCAATCAAAATCTGTGCTACTAAACTCTACCTGGCTTCTTTGTGTGCTAGCCCAGTGGCGGATTTACCAGCAGACTGAGTAGACTTGCGTTTAGGGATCTAAATTATTTCTGTAAATATATTTCACACTCTTCCATCACTTGTATGACTCACTACCCACGACAACAAGGCCAAAGGCCAAGAGAAGGCCGACTTTACGTTGGGGGCTGCAAACCGAGTGGTTTGCGTACCTGATGGTTATTAGGTATGATTAAATAAAAAATATTGTACAGAAAAAATTGTTTTTCATGAAAAAAAATGTTTCAAATGTTCTTCGTTTTAAACGGTTCAAAAGATTAAAAATAATAATCCAATAATTGTATCGATTTTAATTTCAAGTGCTGGCATTGTTTTTTGAACAAGTACTAACTTTAAGGAATATACCCATATAGAATTTTAACTCATTTGGATTTTAAAAATAATCTACGAACTGAAATTGACGAGGCTGCAAAAAAATAACAGCTTAACTGTGTCAATCCGCCACTGCCCTAATCGAATCCAAAGTCAGTAATAGTGGTATTAAAGTCTTCGCCACGGTCAGCGGTGGTCACAACGGTAAAGTACTAAATAGCAATGAGCATAACAGTGTGTAAGCACACAGTGGCGTGCAGTAGTTACGATTTCACGGTGATTCATTCAAGGCGTTTGGTTTGCTCTATTTGCGTTGCGGTTTGGATCTAGAGATACCCTTCATTAGTACCTAAGTATGGTTAGATTATTTTATTACTAATCAATAGGTCATCTGAAGAAGATCACTAGGGACTTGCCCCGGTTGCGCACGGGTTTTACATTATTTTATAATATATAGTGATATAAGCACTTCATTATGATATGTTTTTAATAAGAGTAACTCCAGTCTGTAACATAACAATGTTTGGCATAATTTTAAAAATCAAATATTTTTACAACCAAATGTTATTTGTCTTTAATATTTAATTTAGCCTTTAACTATTGATAGCCATATAATTTTACACCATAATCACAGACAGTATTAAATTTTGGTATATAATATACATAATTACGGCTTAAGGATGGCCTAAAGGCTACCTCGTTGCTGCACATTAGTAACTGCTAATTTTATACTACCTCTAAAAGCGATATATTACTGTTCGGCATGCGAACCGACCGCGCTAACCACTGAGCTATCATCGCTAAAAAAACAATAACACAAGTAAAAATAGAAATTATAATCTATATACTTATTGATTTTACAACAAGCAAATATAATCAACAAAAACAATTAAATATGACTTTGAAAAAAATATTCGCGTTCAATATGACTACAATATGTTATAACAAAATATGTATGCGGAATAATTTTATGACAAATAATATTATGCGAATGGTCAGGTCAGAATAGACCTAACGCCTCAAATTGGTAATCGCTGTTTACAAATTATACATGTCATATATACCAACCTTAATGTTAGCACTGATGAATTTCCGCCGAGGTGGTCGCTTCACAGTATCTTCTGTCACGTTTGTCATATACAGCATCATTTTATCGACGAATTATTCAAGTTCTATCGACATCGCCCGAAATTTCCCATCACAACACTTCCAAATCGTCAGATTTATAATCTTAATACACTATCACTTATATTTAATCATAACCTTAATCCTAATCTGTAAATAATTAACATTTAATTAGTGAAACGATAAAAAATAAATGATAATAATATCTGTTTCATCGATAAAAATATTTTAATTAGAGCAGTGACGCAGATTGTCATTTAAAAAAAAAGAAACGCGTGGTTTTTGAACGCTTTAGACAGAAATATTTACAATGCAAAATGGCTTGCGCGAATGCAAGCAAGATCAAATTTAGGCTAGCGATTGAATGTCAGATAATGTCATTTTATTTACATGCTGATACCATATCGAGCTATCGACAACGATGCTATAATACCTATAATATAGCTCCTATCACCGATATTGTTATCTTGAGATCACTTCTCTTTCTCCGTGTTATGTAATGCTTGGCGGCAGATTTTCAACTTGAGGGTGGTAGCTAGCCAGCCGAGTACTAGAAAGTACCCTACCACCACGCTATGGTTTCCTCACGATGTTTTCCTTCACCGGCAGCTCAAGCTCATTGTTGGGGTTTGAACCCACGCCCTTCGGCATGCGAACCGACCGCGCTAACCACTGAGCTATCATCGCTAAAGAGTTGAGTTCAGTCGCTATAGTTGAGTTTGTAAAGCTCAAACGCATTTGAAAATCAACGTACTAAATTCATAGTTTTACTTGGTTCGAAATTTACTTAGCAGCATATTGATAGCAGTCGATAATCCAAAAAAACCGGTCAAGTGCGAGTCGGACTCGCGCACGAAGTGTTCCGTACCATGATCTATGAAAAAGGCAAAAAAAAATCGCGTTCGTTGTATGGGAGCCCCTTTAATTATTTATTTTATTTTGTTTTTAGTAGTTGTTATAGCGGCAACAGAAATACATAATTTGTGAAAATTTCAACTGTCTAGCTATCGCGGTTCTTGAGATACAGCCTGGTGACAGACAGACGGAGAAGCCTTAGTAATAGGGTCCCGTTTTTACCCTTTGGGTACGGAACCCTAAATACGAACTAAACGGTTTGATTCTACCTTCATTGTAAGAACCGCTAAACGATGGAATTTGTTGCCCGAGTGGGTGGGTGTGTTTGATACAATCTGGGTGCTTTCAAGTCGCGAGGGAATCGGTTTCTTCTAGGCAAGCGTGCTCTATTGAAGACCACATCTTCGCCTAACATCAGGCAAATTGGCGTTCAAATGCAAGCGTATTTGTAATTTAAAAAAACATCGCATAATAGACATTCGTCAAGCAGTAGTGTGTAAACATTAGTGTTCCGGTTTGAATGATACTGCATCTAGTAAAACTACAGGGCTGTTGAGACTTACCATTTAATGTCTCAGAGTAATGAACGTCTAACCAGCAATAACCTGAACTTTGCTACTTAAAATTCTTTGTACCGCTGTAATGGTCATGGACATGCGTTATCTTTTATCATCACGAGAGCGTTTCGTTCGCCTCGTTACTTATGCAATAAAGAAAAGTTACACATTTTTAAGCATTATCTTGTCTTACGTCAGATACAGAACACATAAATTGCGTTTTACACAAAAGTGCGAAAAATTAAATAATCCTTTTTTAGTTTTATTTTTATGAATTTGTAAATATGTTGTACATAATTTAAAAAAAAAATGTTATTTTTGTAGCATAATTAAATAATAAATATCATAGGACATTTCACAGAGCGCCATCTAGCCCAAAGCTAAGCAAAGCTTGTACTATGGGAACTAGATAACTGATAGTTTTTGTAAATACATACTTACATATAGAACACACAGACACAGAACAATCATTCATATCGTCGTCACACAAATGTTTGTCCTGAGTGGAAATCGAACCCACGCCACGATCTTAAAGCAGATACAGTACCAAGGCAATGAAAAAATCAAGTATATTTTAGCGGAAAACTAGAGAGAACAATATTATCTGATTTAAATTCGGTTTATCAATACAGATAAGAGTAAGGAGTTTGACGTTAAGTACCTACACAAATATTATAAATAAATAAAAAAAAAAAAACCCTCTCTACCCGTGGTTGCCGTAAGAGTCGGCTAAGGGATGTAATCCGGAAGATGGGCAGCAGCGTCTTCCTTGAACAATCACATCTAACTGCGCTCGCCAACCCGCCTGCCAAGCGTGGCAAAGCCTCATGGGGGAGGCCTATGTCCAGCAGTGGACGTCATACGGCTGATGATGATGAAAAAGTTGTATCAATAAAATGAGAATTGATAGTCTGTGGTTATTATTTTACTGGCTACCCCGCGTGCCATATCGTATCAGAAACATTCTATTCGTTATTGTTCACTACTTATATTTAAAAAGAAACATCAACTTGGGAGAGTTTTGGCGGGAACGCGGAAAGAGTCGTGTCGCTCCATTGTTTTTTTTTCCAAAACTAGTGTTTTTTCGAGTGTTTATGTATAAAAATAGTGGCATTTTATTCATAAAGTGCCGGATTACAATCGCGAGTGTGGGAAAGTGATATAATGTGGTGAAACATGACGTTTCGTGTTGCTTCCAAAACTCTATAAAACTTATAATAAAGTCACCACTACCTTACTAAAGCATGACTAGATTTGACTGGACTTGACCAAGACTGGACTTTGACTATAAAGAAGCTGGAAACTGAAGACTGCACACAAAATATAGACACATTGCAACTGGCAGAATGCACCGAGTGCGATGCCAAGAAGACGAAAAAAAAAAAACATCAACTTGGCATTTTGTCAAAACTTAAATGACATTTTCATATGGAACAAATGACAGCTCTAGTGGTCGAAGATGGTAAAGCACACCTAGCCTGGATTGGAACTGGCTCTCAAGTGAGGCTGGAACACACCGGTATCTGGCAGTAGATTTTCAACTTTAGGGTGGTAGTTAGTGAACCGAGTACTAGAAAATTCCCGACCACCGTGCTATGTTTTTCATTCACCGGCAGCTCAAGCTCATTATTGGGGATTGAACCCACGCAATTCGGCGTGTGAACCGACCGCTCTAACTACTATATGTATATCAGTAGTTTTGCTGTAGACACACCTATAACAATACCCAGGGACAAACCAAGCCTTTATTTCCCAACTGCGTAATTAAGTAATTAGCCAGACTTGTAATTACATCGGTATACTAAATTTAAACACTCACATAAATGTTATTAACATAAAGTTAAAAAATAGTTATACGGTGAAAACTGTAAGATTTTAAAGCCATTCATGTTAGGCGGCGAGGAAAAAAGTTACACGACTGCGAACCTTATTACACGGGGCATACGACATGCGTTCTTAAGGGGGGAAGTCCATATAGAATTTTCAAAAAATCGTTTTTTTTTTTTTTCGATAATCTGAAAGTACAGTATGTTGAGCGTGTACTGACGAGAGGGAAAAAAAAAATCTCGAATATTAGCGAAGTTATATTTAATATAATGGAGCGGGCCCGAGTGCGTATTGTCAGGTAGTTGGAGCGCTTCTGGGAAAAGGTGTCCCTTCCATTACAATAGCAAAATATTTCTTTCATCCTATAACCGGAAATACTCATATATATTCGAGTAAGTATGTAAGTATATATATATCTATATGTATGGTCCGATACACGTGTGTAACAGCGCGCGCGCAAGTACGATGGGTTAGCAACAGTTTCGCGCGTCCCGTATCCGCCCCGCACACCTCGCCCCTTCGAGTCGCGTCGCGATCCCGATCGAAAAGTATTTAAAGAATTTATTGAACTTGAATATTGGTACTTATGCGAAAGTATTTGCTGATAATACAGACGAAGCGCGAATAACTCGACAGAATCGTAAAAGCTTTTTGGAAACAAAACAGGCTCGTTCAGCTCGCAAACAACAGCAAATGGAAGAAGACCAGCTTTTTGAGTCAGAGGAAGGACTATTGTATGGACCTGGGATTGCAGATTAATCGGTAAGTCACTAAAACTGGTAATTTTCATGTACTAAAACTTTAAACGCGATTATCTCGAAACTGTATTTTTAAAAACTGCTCGTGTTGTAACTCGAAAAGTTATCGACCGATTTATCTGAAATTTGGTGAGGCCTTTCTCTACAGTACTCTCGGAAGGATAAACCTAAAACTTTAGATATTTCAGGTTGATAAAGTATTTTTTTGGGGTCAAAAAGGTCAAAAAAATAGCCCTAAATTCTAACTTTTTTTTCAAAGGCCTATTTTAAATTGAATTTTATACTTTTTTTTTAATTTTATAGGTTTATCCTTCGCGTTAATATGTCCTAAGAAGAAAACACTTAATTTTTTTTGTTTCAGATCAATAGTTGATGAATGACAAATGCAGCAGTTTGGGACCTCGCGTCGGAGGCAGCAGACAAAAAATGATCCTGAGCCGCCATTTTGAAAGAAAAAAAAAAAAAAACTTTTTTTTGGTACTCTATAAAGATTGAATAAAAGTGTGTTAAAGTTTATAAGCAATTAAATTATTTTATCACCTTAAAAAAAAATTCTTAAAAATGACCGATTTTCAGGCTTCTATATGGACTTCCCCCCTTAATTAACTTTGCATAGTACTCTTTAATATATAATAATACCCGGGCAACCGTGCCGTGTCGTGTTGCCGGCGTAAGAATTGCACCCCACCCTCTCTACCCGTGGTTGCCGTAAGAGCCGGCTAAGGTATGTAATCCGGAAGGTGGGCAGCAGCGTCTTCCTTGAACAATCACACCCAACTGCGCTCGCCAACCCGCCTGACAAGCGTGGCGAGTATTGGCAAAACCCCCCCAGGAGGAGGCCTATGTCCAGCAGTGGACGTCCTATGGCTGATGATGATGACCCGGGCAACCGTGGTAAGCACGTTTAGCATATAGCATAGCACATAGCCCGAAACGGACACTCACAGCGGGAGTGGCTCACAAGTTCAAACTCGCTCAACGAGCTACGTAAAAAGCTATGGCATTGCTTGGCATTTCTCTAAGGGATCGTATCCAGAACGAAGTAATTCGCCAGAGATTAGTTCTCACAGACAAAACTCAGCGTATTAGCAAGCTGAAGTGGCAATGGGCTGGACATATCTGTCGCAGAACAGAACTGCTTGGATAGACGTGTTCCGCGAATCGGCAAACGTAGCGCAGAACGCCCTTAAACTCGATGGAATGATGATATACGTAGGATAGCTGGCGGTGGATTGAAGCGAAATTCGAAGATCGGATTGAATGGCGTGTCTTGGAAGAGACCTATGTCCAGGACTTCGTTAGGCTGATGATGAAGGACATATGTATGTATTTCATTAAATTCCTTCGCATCTGGACCCTCATTTGTAAGCCATCATATACCAATATAATGTCTCTACAGCAAATTGAATGCGGAAGTAGGGTGCAACGTGATTTCTAGCGGATCCTGTTGCATTGCGGATGGATCTATAATGACGTAAGGATGAAATCATAATGTGCTTCCATCTACCAGGAAGCGAACTTGAATCAAATTTAAAAAAAAAATGCAAGAGGCATTTTGATAAAGAATAAGATTTACAGAACAAGACTGTTAGGTGTAACTTTCGTAAAATGAATAAGAGTATAAATTTCACTAGTAACTTGTAGTACCTCGCACAGGGGAGCCCTGGACCCTGAACCTGACGTAAATATACAGGTTGCAACACAACTATAATCACGTCAACTTATTTAAAAGCAATTCAAAGTTGTAGGTAATTCCCCTAAATTTTTTATTATTTAAATATTTTTTTTAATGATTAATTGGCAAATGGATACGGATTCCTTAATGCCTAATCTTCATATATAGTTCAGTATTTGCAATTTATGTCTAACATTTTACTTAAAGTCAAAGTCCAGTCCGTGCCTGTCGAGTCCAGTCATGCCTTAGTAAAGTATTGGCGACTTTACTACAAGATTCGGTGGAGTTTTGGAAGCAACACGAAAAGTCATATTTCACCACCTTATCCTGACAACTGAAAACTGATCCGGCAGCTTCACTTAAGAGCCAATTCTATTCCAGGCTAGGTGTGTCTACCATCTTCGACCACACCGTCTAACATCAGATGAGCTGTGGTAAAACACTTAGCCTATCAACCATAAACAAAAACTCATTCTTCTTGTAATTTCTCTTTCTGCGGTGTCAATAAAGACTTCTTGTATCGTACTACTTGACTTATAACTAAAGTAAAATTAATTCTAAAATAAATGAATTATAAATACGGTGAACTTGCAGTTACGAGGATAGAATAGTACTGTCTTCACTGATAGACGTGATATTAAAATTTTCCGTCAGTTATCGAGCTCAGAAAGGAAGTCATAATCTATAATTACATTCAATGATAACATGACTACGAAATGTCTGCAATCACAAAATATTTATCGAAATTATAAGCTTACGGCCTTGACCAAAATCTGTGAGAAATATTGAGATTATCGTTTCATTGCCAATTAAATTCTTAAAAACTCCCTAATTTAGAAAGATGATATTAGACATAGGAAGATATTTTTAAAGAACAATAATAACATATAGTTACTTTTAAATGTTTATAGTAAGTAATGAGATGAAGGATGACGCTTGTCCATGACCGTTGCGATACACAGAACTTGTCAGAACAGAACGGTCGGTTCGCATGCCGAAGGGCGTAGGTTCAAACCCCAACAATGAGCTTGAGCTGCCGGTGAAGGAAAACATCGTGAGGAAACCATAGCATGGTGGTAGGGTACTTTCCCTTTACTCGGCTGGCTAGCTACCACCCTCAAGTTGAAAATCTACCGCCAAGCATCTAACGGTGTGTTCCGGCAGCCGCACTTGAGAGCCAGTTCCATTCCAGGCTAGGTGTGCTTTACCATCTTTGACCACACCGTCCCTTAACATCAGGTGAGCTGTGGTCAAACACCTAGCCTGTCAGCGATTTAAAAAAAAAAGGCGTCGCTTCTGTTGCGCTCGTTACTTTCGAGACTTTCGATGAATAGTCTCAACAGTCCTGTAATATCGCTACCTGCAGTAGTATTCTTCAAACCGGAACACAGTAATATTTACATAAAACTGAACTAATGACGGCAGAATATCTGGTACTGCGGTGGCGGTACCATGAAGTTGCGTTATCTCTGAACTCATTAAACTTAATGTTATTCATCATCATCATCATCTCAGCCGTAGGACGTCTACTGGTAGACATAGGCCTCCCCCATTGACTTCCATAAAGACCGGTTGGAAGCGGCTCGCATCCAGCGCGTTCCTGCGGTCTTTATGAGGTCGTCTGTCCACCTTGTGGATGGACGTCCTACGCTGCGCTTGCCGGTCCGTGGTCCAGAACTTTTCAGCCCCATCGGCCATCAGTTCTGCGTGCTGTGTGTCCTGCCCACTGCCACTTCAACTTGCTAATCCGCTGGGCTATGTCGGCTACTTTAGTTCGTCTACGGATCTCCTCATTTCTGATTCGATCTCGTAGGGAAACTCCGAGCATAGCCCTCTCCATAGCTCGATGTGCGACTTTGAGCTTATCTAGAAGGCACATAGTCAGAGACCACGTTTCAGCACCATAAGTCATCACTTTCATTAGACTTTCGACTTGAGGCATTGAGGTATATCAGACGAAAAAACGTTGCGCAGTTTTCCGAACGCTGCCCAGCCGAGTTGGATTCGACGACTGACCGACTGAATAATGTTATTACTTTTACATTTAAAAAAAAGTCGTGGAGACTGCCGACAGACGTGAAAACTTAAAATACGTCACATTAGCATGTCGGTGACGCGAACCCTCAAGATTTGCCCCTACCAAAAAATCGCTCAAAGAGGCTCAAGAAGTTTTAACTTCAAAAAAATAATTGGGTAAACAAACATTCAAAATGAATAAAAATATCCAAAACAATAATTATGAGCATCACGTCATTACATTCTTATCGATAGTTATAAATGTTACAATCGATATCGATGATTAAATGTAACAATTGGAGGATTACACGATTCTCGATAAAATCTATAAAATGCAATTCGCGGCATCTGACGTGTCATTTTATCGCAAATGCGTAATATGAGTGCATTGCAATAAATTACATTTCTTTTGTAGTTGTTCATCGGGTGTCAATTAGGTACTTATAATATTTTGACTTCAACTACCACAATTTTACACTCTATTCGTTTTCCGTGATAGCCAATCGATTATGGAACTCCATAACGGTCCTTATAAAAACTTATAACAAAGACAGCCCTGTTTGCTCATTGGTAATATGTTTGCCTAAAGAGCCGAGAGGCGTTGGTTCGATCCCCGCCCAGGACAAACGTTTTATGGTATAAACAAATTTTATGTTTGTTTGTCTGGGTGGTTTGTATGTATTATAAGTATGAATTTACAAAAAAAAAGTATTTATGTATTCTATCAGTTATCTGATTTCCATCGCACAAGCTCTGCTTAGTTTGGGGTCAGATGGCGCTGTGTGTAATGCCCTGCGATATTTATTTATTTAAAATCAGTCAATACACATTTTCAAACATGGATTGAAATAATCTCTACCAAATCTGTAACTATAGACAAACTTTGCATTTATTTTATTTGCATCAAAATATTGCGATACTCAGTTTTTGGGTTATTTTTATGAAACCGCGGGACGCAGCTAGTACAATATAAATGTTTGGAGATCTTCCGGCAATTTTTTTGTTTCATTCCAATTTATGGTTGATTTTTAGGGTCAAGGGCGACACTTGGGTTGAGAGGTTCAGTAGTCTGAAGTTGCTTGTTTTTAGATTTTTTCTGGTTTTAAAACTTCTGGTGTACACAAGAGTTTCTATCTAAAAGAATAGGTTTATAACGCTGTATCTAAATAAGAAAGCTGTCACCTAACATGATTATGGTTTGTGGTTTATTGTTTTCTAATTTAGTGGATGTTCCCCGACAAATACAATCTGGTGCCTTCAAGTCGCGAGTGAATCGGTTTCTTCTAGGTAAACGTGCTCCATCGTAGACCGGCGAGAAATCGTGGTCAAATGTTAAAAACCCCAAGCCAGTCTATGATTTATATATTTGTTTATTGATTCGTCAGTGAATAGTATTTTTATTAATATTTGACAGGCTAGTTTGATCACAGCCCATCTGATGTTAAGTGACGGTGTTGTCGAAGATGGTAAACACATCTAGCCTGGACTGTAACTGGCTCCAGATTGGCGACTTGAATTAGGTTTAGGTTTGTTTTGTTTTAAATTAAATTTGAAATAAATATAACTTTTACATATCCTATATTGATACGAAATAACTGATCACCCCTAGTATTTTCTTATCAATATAAATATATAAAGGAAAATATTAAAAAAAAAAAAAAATTCTCAGTTAAACACCGCTATAAGTGTCGCTGTTAACTGTGAAAACAATTGAACCGTGGAAAGTGCATAGAAAGCGTGCGCAAGAGTTGAAACCGCCAACCAAGACACCAAGACCCGTGATTTGTTTTAAAACTTGAAGCGATTGTTCGTGTTTATAGCTCCATTAATATGGGCAGTTGGGTTTTCTAACTTTGTTTTTTATTTTTATTTTTACTTAAAGATTAGTATATTTTCTTTATTATAGTACAGTTTATACATGTTGTTTCGGTGTAGATAGCAATTCTGTCTATCAACGGTATAACGACGAAAACTTGTGATGAAAAAACGAAAACATCCTGTGTATAGAGTTGAATGAATAAGTGGTGGTCGTCGTCGCTATTAGATAATACTCAGTAGTTAGTTCCAAAAAGGGTAATGATAATTTCACACAAAACAAAACACACACAAAACAAAAACAACACGCACAACGAAACATAAACATAAATTATTTATTTATTAAGGTACGCCATCAGCACACACATTGCTAAATTTACAAACACATTGCAAAGAGTTATGTTCCGATACATGCGCCCGTTATAGTCATACACTGCTTTATAAGAGTTTTGGCGGGACGCGGTAAGAGTTGAGTATAAATATCACACACACAAACACACATCATCAGCCATTTGACGTCCACTGCTGGACATAGGCCTCCTCCTGGGGGGGTTTTACCAATACTCGCCACGCTTGGCAGGCGGGTTGGCGAGCGCAGTTAGGTGTGATTGTTCAAGGAAGACGCTGCTGCCCATCTTCCGGATTTACATCCCTTAGCCGACTCTTACGGCAACCACGGGTAGAGAGGGTGGGGTACTATTCTTACGCCGGCACCACCACGGCAAAATATAGTGGTGTTTTATTCATAAAGTGCCGAATGACAAGCACGAGTGTGGGAAAGTGATGTAATGTGGTGAAACATGACTTTTCGATTTGCTTCCAAAACTCCATCGAAGGTTACATTAAAGACTACTTTACTAAGACATGACTTGATTTGACTGGCACGGACTAGACTTGACCAAGAATGGACTTTGACTGTAATTATAGATGTAAGACATGAATTGCAAAAACCGAAGACAAGGTAGTATGGCTTAACAGCTTTTGCCTGCCCGATGGGGCAAATAAAACAGCTTGATAAATATATTGCTTGCAGTATGAAGGAATTATGGAAATAAAAATATAGTTTTAAAGAGTTTTAAAACTTTTTAACACAAAAATCAAAATCAAAAAGCAATTTATTCAGTTTAGGCCCTGGTAAGGCACTTATGAACGTTAAGTTACATGTTTGAATCTACCACCGGCTCGTAATTACACTTCAACTGAGAAGACTCCGGCAAGAAACTCAGCAAGGCATTTTTTGTGGACCTTTCTTTTCATATTAGGTTACAGTTTATACAGTTTACAGTTATTAGATATTAATACATTATGCTTACTACAATTGTCACTTAGCCAGGGGGATGCAAGTGCAGAGAGAAGCTACTACAACCATATATTCCTGTCTTCCACGTAATGAGCCACCTTATAGCCACAAAAACACTTATTATAGTAAAATAGATACTCATCAGAAATATTTTCTTTTGAGTTTTCGATATCTATATCATCTGTTAACGTTAATCTCATAAAGAAAATATTAATAAATTGTCCTAGCAAAAAGAACTAGCATATAAATATTAGCATTCCTTTTCTTACAGTTACGTAGCTATAACCAATCACCTTGTGAAGTAACAAACATCATTACAATAAGTAGTGTAAGCCCCCCAATTTTCTGCTCACTAACTCACGCCTAGTGATTTAAAGGAATCAATCTACTTTCCGGACAGTTACTAATGTTTCGGTTGAAGGGACAAGAAGTTACTTTAACGGTTACTGTTATTTCACTAGTGCAGCGTTCGCAAGCGTTACACGTGCACATAATTCTTCAATTGCGTGCCATCTAAACAAATTGCTGACTACCCGCGCTATTTTTTTTTTTTTGAGATATATATAATTGATTAGAATAGTCGTTTTTATCTCAATAAATATATTTAATTTAATTTTCTCTTATATAAATGAAACAAAACAATTAAAAATAAATTTCTTTTTTTTTAATGTAAATGTAAAGAGGACTGTACTGTAAAAGTAGAGGACTGGATTGGACACGATCACTGTCTGGTCCCAGAGGTTAAACGGCCACCAGACCGGTCTTGAAAACGGTCGAAAGACGAACATGGAAAGGATTGGACTTTAATAGCAATGAGCAGGCGTGAAAAAGGGGAAGGGAGGCCCTTGCCCACCAGTGGGCAAAAAAAAACACTCTCTTGATAGTTTTTTTATTCTTGACAGTTCACATGATGTTAAGTGCCTATGTTGTTCAATATGGTAAAGCACAACTAGTCTGAAATGGAAATGCCTCTCAAGTGACGTTGCCAGAACACACCGTTAGGTGCTTGGATTTTGAACTTATAGCTACCCAGTCGAGTACTAGAAAGTACCTTACTCAAGCTCATCATTGGATTTTGAACCCACACCCTTATGTGTTTCGGGATAAAAAGTAACCTCCGCGTTAATCCAGGGTATCAGCTACTTCTATAACTAATTTCATCAAAATTGGTCCAGCCGTTTGAGCGTAAATAACAAACATACAAACACACTCAAGAACTTTTGCCTTTATATAATACCTTTAAACGAGCAATTCTTGTATAAATATATGTATATATATAATCTATCTAATACCTCTAAACGAGCAATTCCTCGGTCAACTAGGTACTATTAATGTGAAGAGGTGTTAGTTGATATCTACTTCGTTATTTTGCCGGCAGGAAGGAATCGAAACTTAAACAGAATACGATAGATGACGTCGGTGGAGGGCTACCGACGTCAGATAAAAAAGCTAGTCGACCAAGTTCCAAGTTTACCTTACTTTATACAGCAAATACATTCAAAAATGGAAACAATAGGCACAATGGTAGCGCGCTTGCGCAATCACTGACATTACCAACCGGACGCACTTCCGATCAGTGATGCTCCTACGATGGTATCGAGTACCTACAATACATTTTTTTGAATTGCTATTTTGGTTTAGTGAATACATTAACATTGCTAAATAACGTTTACTAAATTAACTATTGTTATTTTGCTAAATGTATTTAGTAATAGTGATTTTACTAGGTCGCCCTGAGACTCGGTGTAGTGACGATATACGTAAGGCAGTGAGCAGTGACTGGAAATAAATAGCGTAAGATCGGGCTAGGTGGCGTGTATTAGACTTATGTCCAGCAGTGGACTGAAGTTGGCTGATGATGATGACGATTTTACATTCTAGGTCATAGATCTCTTTAGCAAGATATAGTTTAGATAACAGTAACACTACCGCTAAGCAGTAGTGTGTAAGCATTACTGTGTTGAATGAATTAATGAATAACATTTTATTGTGCACACAAAAAATTTGATAACGCAGAAGAAATAAACTTAGTTGACAGGTGTAACAACTGGCGACCTTATCGCTAAAAGCGATCTCTGCCAGGCAACCGTTGGAAAGGTAATGTAGGTAGTAGAACCATCATCAAATATTCAGACAAATCATGAAACTTCTCAAAATAATGAACGCCAAAGCAACGAAGCTCTGGACTTTGATTTGTTACTCAAAGTTCTGAGTACCGCTACAATAGTTCAAGACAGACCTTGTATCTTACAATCACGAAAAAAGACATTAAAAATAGAATAACAACGACTAAATCATAACTATATAGGTAAATATAGTTTGCGTCAGCTACAATAAGTACATAGGAGAGATAAATTAATATTTTCATTTTAATAGCAGGAAATAGCACTGACTAAGCAACTAAATAAATCTGTTAATTGGGTTTTCCGATGCTAATTACATTATTAAATTTCATATTCTGTTAAGGTATGGCAGTAATATACGGCTTCATATGACTTTTGCCTATTTTATGTATAAGTAAAGAAACCTTTGAATCGCTTTTCTGATGGATAGAGATAACGCCTGTCCATGGCCATTACAGCGATACACAGAACTTTGAATAACAAATTATGTTTTAAATTTTAAAAAAAACCGACTTCATGCCCTAAGCCCAAACACGGCTAGGTTTTAGATATTTTAGTTTAGAAAAAAAAAAAACTACTGAACAGATTTTCATGAAATTTCTATAGGACCAATCTGAAAGTATATCATTGAGAATAAACATACAAAAAAACCGAATTATGAACCTCCGTTTTTGAAGTCGGTTAACAAAGTCAAGGGCATCGCTGCTTTTGTCTACAGCAGTACCTTTAACATAGTAATGTTGACACACTACTGCGGCAGATTATTTTGATAATGCACCGGTACATGCCTCTCCCTAGGAAAAGCTATAGTAAAAAACAAGTATATACAATTTAAAAAAAAAACCGATTCCCGTAGGCCAACAAAACGCACTGCACCAACTTCGATAAAAAAAAATCAATTTCAATTAAATTTATATCGGACCACCTCTGATGTATGACCTACCAAACAAAAAAAGCGGCGTTCATAATTGGCGGAATAATCGCGTAACATACATACAAAAAAATATATAGTCGAATGGAGAACTTTCCTTCTTTTTTTGAAGTCGGTTAAAACAGACATGATGCCTGTTGACAGAAGTGAAAACTCAAGACTCGTCACATTAGCAAGTCGGTACCGCGGATCCATAAGCTTTGCCCCTACCAAAAATTCGCTCAATAGGCTAAAGAATTTTTTACTTCAAT
This sequence comes from Biston stratarius, assembly GCA_950106695.1. Taxonomy (NCBI): domain Eukaryota; kingdom Metazoa; phylum Arthropoda; class Insecta; order Lepidoptera; family Geometridae; genus Biston; species Biston stratarius. The sequence continues at coordinate 1,413,692 of OX467114.1, read as the reverse complement.
AGGCTCCAAAATCTACTTTGGTTTTTGGTAGAACTGGTTTTACAGTTTTAGAGTAAGCTCTAATAACAACAAGCATTGTTAACACAAAGTATACATTGTGTAATACAATTATTTTCCACGTCAGCAATACAACTATGGGGTTTTGGTAATTATTGTAAACTATTTTGTATGTTTTTAATGTCACATTTTTCGCAGTTTAAATATCTGTCAGTCTTCTGCCGCCAAGTAGTAGTGTGTAAATACTACAGTGTCCCGGTTTAAAAGGTACTGCAGCTAACGAAATTACAAAACTATTGAAACTAACCATCGAAAGTCTCAAAGTAATGAGCGCCAAAGCAGCGCTGCCCTGGACTTTGTTTTGCTACTCAAAGTTCTGTGTATCGCTGCAATGGTCATGCGTTACCTCTTACCATCATCTGTCCGTTTCGTTTGTTCGTTCATTGTGCGGACCACCAGACAGTGGAATGCACTGCATGAGCGGGTGTTCCATGTTAGATATAATCTAGGTGTCTTCAAGTCGAGATTGAATCGGTATCTTCAAGGCAAGCGTGCTCCATCTTAGACCGAATCATCACTTAACACCAGGAGAGATGGCGATCAAACGTAAGCATATTTCTTACAAAAAAAAACACCAGTGTCTCATTCGTCTCATTATTTTTGTTTTATAATATAAACTAGCTGTGCCCCGCGGTTTCACTCGCGCTAGATGCCTACGTCATAGTAGCTTTATGCACGCAAAGTCTCAGCCCGATCGGTTTAAAGTTGACAAAGTTTCATACAAACTTTCACCCCCTTTATTTTATCCCCTTGGGGGTAGAATTAATCAAAATCCTTTCTTAGCGAATGCCTACGTCATATCATCTACCTGTGCGCTGTGCGTTGATAGATCACTATGTCAGTCAGTCAGTCAGTCAGTCAGTCAGTCACCTTTGAGTTATATATATTTAGATAAAGTATAGATATATATAGGTACTATGTATTCGTTATAGCATAAATATTCATTGTCACGAACCGTAGAAGAAACCTTCAAAGTCCTTAATCTTACTCCAAAAACTAATCAAGCATGATTGTAACAAAAGTGGATAACGATAGTTAATACATATGTATGTATGTAATGACAGTGCCCCACTAAACCAATTTCGATCACAATGACACTTTAGGTGCTTCTGCTATTGTACCTTACCTACTTATTACTTAACTAGCGACCCGCCCCGGCTGCGCACGGGTTTAAACTGGGCTTTTGATCTACCTCCAAGGGATTGGGCAGCGTTTTCGATAAAAGCTCCCAAGTGGTTTGACTTTTTCCGACACTTGCAATCATTATTATCATATTTCAACCAATGTACACAAAACTTTGACAAGTTATATACCTAAACCTTCCTCATGAATCACTCTATCTTTTGGTGACTGATACTCTCATAACTCGCATGATAATCCGTTCAGTAGTTTTTAAGTTAACAGACAGACAAACAGACGCGGCAGACGACTTTGTTTTATAATATGCAGTGGCTACATATCTGACATTACTCGTACATTCCCTACATTGTATGAAACAAAGTCGCTTCCCGTCGTCTGTACACTTTGATCTCTTACAGTACTCAACGGATTTTAATGCGAATTCCATCAATAGACAGAGTGATTCAAGAGGAAGGTTTATTTGTATAATACCTGCGTATTATAGTAGAGAAAATCTGAGAATTTCAAAGATTTGTAATGTGATGTCGTAAAAAACATGTTTTGTGCGCTTACAATGCAAACGCGGGTTAAACCTTACGAGATAGATCAAAAGCCCCGTGTAAGCCCGTGCAAAGCCAAGGAGGGTCGCTAATAGAAAGTCTTAGTCAGAGTCAAAGTCACGGGTCAGTCTGGTCATGCCCTAGTAAAGTAGCTGCGACTTTAAGCTTGGAGTTTTGGAAGTCAAAAACATCATGTTTCACCACATATCACTTTCCCACTATTTTTGAACATAAACACTCGAAAAAACACACGACTTTTCCACATTTCCACCAAAACTCGAATAACGTGATGGACTATGGATTTACAAAAAACAATGCTAATTAACAAAATATTAATCCATTGGTAAGAGATAGATAGAATAAACATATATAAAAATTTGACATTTGAAATATCATATTAAAGACCTAACTGCGCTCGCCAACCCGCGTGCCAAGCTGCGCTCGCCAACCCGCGTGCCAAGCGTGGCGAGTATTGGCAAAACCCCCCCAGGAGGAGGCCTACGTCCAGCAGTGGACGACCTATGGCTGATGATGTGATGTGAAGTGTTGTAAGGTAGTGCTAAAAAACACTTTATCGATGAAACTTTTAGCAAAAAAAATAACCTTGTCAGGCAATTTTGGATTATTACGACACACCGTCATTAAACAAATTAATTAAGAGAATAATGACTCGTAGCAAGACGCCGAAATCTTTGCAACCAGTGACATTGTAAGTTTCTCTGCGTCGAATCAAGGCCCGAGTCAGATTGAGGTAATTCTTCACACTTGCTACTTGTCTTTATCCGCAGCACAATCTTGCACAATGGTAGAAAACCTCGTAAAATTTGTACAAAACTATAATTTGGGTGTTACATAATCTCTGAAGAAAAAGATATCAAAATATTGGATTCAATCGTTCAAATCTTGGGCAATATGGTTGCAAGCCTCGAGTTACCGTAATAATTTGACAACATGGCAAAACTAAATAGATAATTATGCACTGTATTGACTATAAATGGTTTGTGGTTAATTTATGTGAAGTAAAAGTGGGAGTTTGTTGTTTGAATGTAAATAAACTTCAACTACGAGTGAATCCCGTCTAAATAATAACATCGTTTAGATTTTTTTATGGCTGCCATGCAAGGTGTTTGACCACAACTCACCTGATGTTAAGTGACGATGTGGTCGAAGATGGTAAAGCACACCTAGCCTGGAATGGTACTGGCTCTCAAGTGAGGCTGCCGGAACACACCGTTAGATGTTTGGCGGCAGATTTTCAACTTGAGGGTGGTAGCTAGCCAGCCGAGTACTAGAAAGTACCCTACCACCACGCGAATTCCGAGATTCAGAATACATACATATATACAAGAATTGCTCGTTTAAAGGTATTAGATATGTAGGATGACCCTGTAAATTCCAACTTAGAGAAAGAACCTAACGATATATGATTTTTTTTAAATACATATTATAGGCTTGAGTTTGATCGCCAATACGCCTGATGTTGACCGAAGATGCGGTCTACGGTTTATAGATTTACAGTATCACGCTTGCTTAGAAGAAACCGATTCACTCACGACTTGAAGGCACCCAGATTGTATCTATCAGGGAACACCTACTCGGGCATCAAATTCCACTGTTTAGTTCGTACATTTAAGGTAGAATCGAACCGTTTAGTTGTTTTTGGAATATCGGCTAGAAGCGTTGTCGCTTTTTAGAGCTGGCTGTCCGATAATAAAATTGCCAGGGTGAAATAAGGTCATGCAGATCTAGCAAACACTCCAAAGTGACCGGTAAAAAACCGACAGAGGCAACTTTGCGACGATGTTCAAGGTTTTGTAGCCTTTTCCGAACAAGCGAGTCAAAATCAATTTCTCTGTAGACCCAATTCCAAAGTCAATGCGGTCGAAGTCGTGTGCAGAAGAAGTAACCAATATTTTGAAAATGGTATAATTTTTTTGTTCCAATAGTTATCCTAAATTCAATCAGCATCAAATCCCAAATAGTCTCACCAATCAGTCTCATAACAATTGGAACTCTACATGTGTCTGTACTTGTCTCGTTAATAGTTACACAGTTTTTGCAAGCCCGTCGATTGTGCCCGTTAACGGGCTTGCTGTGTTTAACGGGTTTTTTATAACAGGTAACTTGAACTTGCAATTGATGCGAGTGGCTTGGGACGGTGTTTCTCAACCTTGATATAATAACCTATGACTTGAAGCTCATTTTCGAGTGGTATTCATTCAAGCATATGTCATAGAATACAACTTTATTGTACACCAAGAATCGATATATTCAAAGATAAAAAAACTTTTTTTTTTTTAATTGTTGAAAGGCTTGGTGGTTTATCCACAGCTCACCTAATGTTAAGTGACGGTGTGGTCGAAGATGGTAAACATATCAAACCTAGAATGGCACTGGCTGTCAAGTGTGGCTGCCGGAACACACCGTTAGATGCTTAGCGGCAGATTTTCAACTTAAGCTAGCCGAGTACTAGAGAGCACTCTACCACCATGCTATGGTTACCTCACGATGTTTTCCTTTACCGGCAGCTCATTGTTAAAGTTTGAACCCATGTCCTCCAGCGTACAAATCGACCGCGCTAACCACTGAGCTATCATCGCAACAAAATAATAATGGTTATAAGCATCTGATAGTTTGACAAACACTGTCACGTAGCGAAAACCAGAACGCCCTTGAAGCCTCAGCATGTAAAATATTTCATACCAAAAAACTAGTCATTGATTAGGTTTAATAAGTATTGTGATAATTTATCGATTCTTGAAACATAAATAGTAACTTACTTATGCGTCTACTTATTTTTTTTTTAATGGAAAAGTAATGAGACGATCTAGACGCTCTCATGATGGTAAGAGATAACGCCTGTCCATGACCCTTCCAGCGATACACAGAACTTTGAGTAGCAAAACAAAGTTCAGGGCATCGCTGCTTTGGCGCTCATTAGAGTTTCGATGGTTAGTCTCAACAGCCCTACCATTTCTACCACCAAGTAATAATTAGTGTTGACTTTATGATTATTTACATGTCATATTGGTTAACAAAATAATTATAATTACTAGAGATTATGTCCATTATTGATTGTGATGGATAACAGAAATTAAAACATTAAATTAACAGATAAACTGACATTAAATACGATTAATTCGATAATTATTTCTCATTATATATTCATGCGCTAATATTGTATTAGCATTAACGTCGCGTGACAACCTGCTAAATTAGCACGAGTGTTATTGTCAGATTGCTAATAAAAAAAATTGCGTTACGTTTTAAATAGCAGTTAATTTCGAATTCAATTATTGGCAACGGTAATAAATCTGTAAATCTTTGACTATATTTATACGACGAAATACGGGGAAATGTTACTAGCGCGTTGATACTTTCTATTGTGTTTTTATACGATTTCGCTATTTAATAAGTTATATAGCTTGAAGGTGCAAAATATGTTATTACTATGTTTTATTTTCTTTACAAAATTTGGAGGTTTGGAAACTTGAATTGTATCTCTTAATTCAAATTCTCTCTTTGTATAATAAATGTTTTTTTTTTAAATGTTTATAAGCTAAGTATTTGACAACTCACCTAATGTTAAGTGACGGTGTGGTCGCAGATGGTAAAGTACACCTTGGAATGGCTGGCATAGAACTGTATAGAATTTATATTATTAGCATAAAATAATCTAAATATTGATAAAGCATTTTTTTTTGTAGCGATAGCTCAGTGATTACCGCGGTCGGTACGCGGGCGTGGGTTCAAATCCCAACAATGAGTTTGAGCAGCTGGTGAAGGAAAACATCGTGAGGAAACCATAGCATGGTGGTAGGATACTTTCTAGTACTCGGCTGGCTAGCTACCACCACAAGACAAGTTGAAAATTTGCCCCTAACGGTGTGTTCAGACAACCTTACTGGAGGGCCAGTTCCATTCCAGACTAGCTGTGCTTTACTATTTTCAACCACACCGTCACTTAACAACAGGTGCGCTGTGGTAAACACACACATCAGCGACTTTTTTAAAATCAGAGATACCTATGTAGTATATATTATTTATTATTATATACATTTATAGCTAATCTTAATTTTTCTCTACGCACTTTTTATGATTACCAACGAAATAGCATTAACTAAAGTTAATACAATTCTGATGTACCATTTATAAATATATCATTTCACTCATTTATTCACAACACTACACATAAACTTATTTAAAAAAATAATTCAATAACAAAAAAATTATTAAGTGGCTTTATTTCTGTTTTATCGCTGGTCCGAATCACATCGCGATATGATTGTTTTTTTTTAATATTTTTAAATCGACGCGCGCGTTACACGCTGATGTCGCGTTAAGACTGGCGCGCCGTTTATCTATTTTGTGGTGGTAGACACGGTATGGTAACCTTAAATGGTAATGTATGACGCATTTTATTTATCAAGGCTGCTTCAGTAGAGACGTTGTGTGTGAGGATTCAGATGTAATCTTGACATTGTTCGATTGTGTAAAAATTTTACCGTGGATGCCGAACTTTATCCAAAACTTGTTTCAAGTGTTTATGTTAAGAAAGAATTATGTTTTTAACAAAAACTTTCTGGAAAGTTTGGAACTTTTTAAGCCAATATATTTTTTTATCCTTTGCCGGCCCTCAAAGACGACGCTAAGAGGATTTATGAGGAAAAATTTAAAATCTTCTTTTACATTTTACAATTGCTTAAGGGTTTTGCTTTTTTTACTTGGCAGTCGATCTCCTTATTAACAGAAAGTCGTCTAGGTAGGTACCACCGCAGTACCAGCTATTCTGCCGCCAAGCAGTAGTGTGTAAACATTACTGTGTTCCGGTTTGATGGGTACTGCAGCTAGTGAAATTACAGGGCTATTGAGACTAACCATCGAAAGTCTCAAAGTAATGAACACCAAAGCAGTTATGCCTTGGATTTTGTTTTACTACTTAAAGTTCTGTTTACCATAGACAGGCGTTATGTCTTACCATCAGGAGAGTGTCTTGTTCGTCATATTACTTTTACATAAAAAAGAATGTTTGTATATAGAAAACATCCTAATTAAACTTTAAAATAAGTAGAGATATTCAATGTTTTGTAATAAATTCGCCAAAATAAATTGCATCCATGCAAAGCCGGGGTAGGTCGCTAGTAATGAGATAAAAAAAACCACTATTTCCTTACCTGCCATTAGAAAAAACACAAGTTCATGCTTGTTACCTACAAAACTGTGCAAAGAAATATATTAAGTTTTTCCTTTAGGAGAGAAGTAGTCTTTCTTCAGCCTTGATGCTGCCGTAGAGAAAAGTGTTATTTGTCCCCGTGTCAAATCAATATACATAATATATGTATTACGTGCTTGTGACGTCATGAAACCGACTCTAGGTCGCGGGTATTAAATATTAACTGGCTTATGACCGGCACGTATGGACATAAGTGGATAGTTATGGCTTTATTGTACTCTGTAGATTGGGCTATTGGGCCAGGTATTATGGCCCGAGTGGACGAGATATTTAGGGTCAGAAGGGGCCGCTGAGATTTTATTGCCAATCGCTTACATTTTCGCTGTACTTTGTGAGAAAATATCCTTTTTTTTTTGTTATTCAAACATACATAATCTGCTGGTAAAGAAAAACATCGTGAGAAAACCATAGCCGTAGGTGTAGGTTACTCTCTAGTACAGAGGTTCTCAAACTAATTTTAACTACCGCCCACTTTGAAAATCAATTATTTTTCAACGCCCCTTTAATTAATTAATTAACAGAAACTTATTAAAACTTGATTTCTCGGGGGCTCATTAATTTAACAGGGCAGAAATATGAACTAAATAATCAGTGTTGTGTAATAAGGTAGGTTTTAATTGAACTTTAAAATATTAAGGAGATAAAATTACAAATCAGCCATAGCCCCCCTAAACCACCAAATTTTTCGGGCTCTGGCCGCCCCCATCTAGGCCTTCAACGCCCAGAAGAGAGCGTTGTCGCTCACTTTGAGAAACACTGCTCTAACACTTAGCTGTCTAGCTATTACCCTTAAGTTCATAATTTGCATGCCAGCCTAGATGTGTTAACCATCTTCGACCACAGCGTCACTTAACATCATGTGAGAGTGGTCAAACACCTAGCTTGTCAACCAAAAACGAATACATTTTGGTGTTGCAGCTACAAATCAATCATCTACATACAAAATTTAATTACACCACACGATAGCTAAAAGGATCAAAGAATTCGTCACATAGCATGAGGACTTGAAACATGGAAATCCGAAAAACTTCTTTTAACAATGTGCATTTATTAATTCACGTAGGTAAGTACACATTAATTAGGTAATTCGTATATTGTTTTTAAAATTCTTATCAAAGCTCACTTTAGCTACAATAAAATTGTTAAAAGCTACATCTGTAGTTTCGGAGGTAAAACAATTGTCATCACATACCAATGTAAACTAATGGTTCAAATTCAACTTAGAAACTACAGAGTGGTTAAGACTGATTTACCTAGATGTCGCTAGTTGTGGATACAAGTGTTACAGGTGACTCTTAATAATTCAAACCTTCGGCGATTATAAATTTATAATCTTTTTATGATCCGTAATTGTTGGGTCCCTAGAAAATTCTCGATAAATTAAATAAATGATGTTTGGTACATTCAATAATTCGAAGAAGAATTATTATAATCCTTAGTTTTTAGTATCAAAACCTTGCAATAATTCGAAATTCTTTCACCAACTCGACAGACCGAAATATGAACAAGTTGAAAATTGTAGACATGCATACAATTGATTGAATAAGGCGTTACTTTGCGGTAGTTCATTTTGAGTGTTCAAGGTATATATTTTCATACAATCAGATTTAATTATTCTAGGTACATATTATGAACATATATGTATGTAAGTTAAAATTTCAATATAGGTACAAAATATAAAATACGATTTTTCACTTTTCGCAATTCGACAAACCTTTCACTATTTCGAACTCTTAGTAATTCGAAATAACTTATATGTCCATTGAATTACGAATTATCTAGAGTTAACTGTAAAACGATAATAAAACACCGAAAATTTACAGGAAGTTTTAAACCTAAAAATTCTTAAAACTTTACATACTTTACTATAAATAACGGTATTATTATAAAAAAATAAATTACTCAAAACAAAGCAACAAGTGGTTTGCGATGTTTTTAGACGGATTCATAGATGTCGCCACCTTTATCAAAGTATTCGACTCTTCGAGTAACAATAATAGGATTTTTTTTTAAATTTATTCTTGACCATGGATACCAGTCCTTCAGCCATCACAATGATAGGAAATTAGAATGTATTGCCATTGATTATAGTTTTTCTGTTGTCAAACCACCATTTAAGATAAAATCTATTCTTTAGCTATTTAGTTTTATAGCTTTGGACTACTGCAAGTTGGTAAGTTTCCTAACTTAAACAACAAAAGCGAATGAAAAAGTGGGTAGTATACTCACAGCAGCCTTATCAGTGGGCGGAGAGGCCGGGGGGCTCTGCGGGAGCCCTAAGTCTTCGTCGTCGTCGCTGCCGTCGCCGCGACCGCGCCGGCGCACCGCCGCCACTAGCTCCGCCTGGTGGATATAAAATCAAAGTTTTATGTTAAGACAGCGTAAAATTTATGTTGTATTCTAGTTTTGTAGCGATGATAGCTCAGTGGTTAGCGCGGTTGGTTTACACGTCAAAGGGCATAGGTTCAAACCCCAACAATTAAGCTGCTGATGAAGGACAATATCGTTAGTAAACCATAGTGGTAGGGTACTCTCTAGTACTCGACTGACTAGCTACCACACTCTAATTGAAAATCTGCCGCCAAGCATCTAACAGTGTATTCCGACAGCCTCACTTGAGAGCCAGTTCCATTACAGGCAAGGTGTTCACCATTTTCAACTACACCATCACTTAACATCAGGTGAGCTGTGGTCAAAGACCTAGCCTGTCAACTATAAAAAAAATGACGTAAAATGCTTGTTTCTGATAAATGCTCAGTCCTGGATATAGTGTTAACGGACTCGCAGCACGCTTTGATAACTGATATCAACTACGCTCACTTCCTGCGCGCAGCTGTGCGCTGTGGCACGAGACATGATCTGATCGTGCTGGGGTATAAGCTTAGGGTATGCCACGCCCAAAGGGGATCATTGTACTTATTATGAATTACTACTAAGTTTTTTTTCTTCCTTTTAATGATTTATCTGTTTGATTTTAGATACCTCATTGTTATTACAATCTAGCCAAGTTGAGACTAATAAGTAATTTTAATATAACTTAAATTCCTAAGTTGAGTATATCGAAGAGTGTGTCCATCAACACTTTTCTTACTGTCTCTATTAAGGGGAAGACACTTTGTTCATGTGTTCTATAATATGTAGTACTCACTGCACTGACATTAACTAACTTAATACACTAACTCAAAAGGTTTTGTCCTTTTTAGTCTTCCACTATGTCCGTGTTGTCGATTAATTATATTCTTTTTATTGACATTTAATCATATTGACATATTTTATATTTGACATATTGATTTTTTCATTGTAAGGACTAATATTATGATTTTCATATTTTTTTAAATGATTGGAAAATTTGACCTGTAATTTTGGTGTTATCAATAAAAGATTTGTATTTGTTTGAAAAACTTTTAAATTTGGCACAACTTTCAAATTGCAAAAAAATCTGCATTGGACGATTTTTTTTTAAAGTAATGTTCGAACTAAACACTCTCCTGATGGTAAGAGACAACGTATGTCTATCACCATTGCAGCGGTACGTAGAACTTTGAGTAACAAAACGAAGTTCAAGGCATCGCTGCTTTGGCGCTCATTACTTTAAAGATATCCGATGGTTCAACCGGAAGACAGTAATGTTTACACACTACTGCTTGGCGGTAGAATACACAATGACATTGTATTATATTGATATATATTTTATATTGACAGTATTTGTATATTGACAATATTTTTTATATTGACGTTTGCATATTGACATAATTTATTTTTTTTGTAATTATTGACATGTAATCAGTGTTAATGATATATTTGAAATGAAGGAATCGACTTGTAACATTGCTGTTATTAATATTTGTATTTGCAAAACCTTCTGCTTAGAAAATATACCATCTAGTTTTCTAAAGAGCACTTAATTATTTTTTTCTGTATGTATTTAGGAAAACAGATATTTTAGTTTCATATCAGTTATCCAGAATATAAGTTTAGCCTAGTTTGGGGCAAGATGACGCGGTGTGAAAGATCCGTAAAAAGTATTTATTAATTACTTTTAATAGTATGTCCCAGTTGGTTTTTCTTGCAAATTTTAAGACGTAGAACAAAACCTGTTTTATTTTTTCTTAGACTTGCAAAAATTTAAAAATGGCTCAACTGAATTGTTTTTTTTTTTTTGTTTCGTTCTCCTGAATACTGGGGTGGTTTAAAAAAACATAAAAGAATCGCCAAAAAATCGAAATCGTAATTGTATAATTATGGGATATGCTAGTTCGGATTACTTTCAATAGATGACGTAGCGGAGCTATCGTTTGACCGTAGTGTCATGCATAACTGTTAATCATTCCGGTTGTATGAAATATATTAACCGCTAATTTTTTTCAGGATAAAAGTAGCCTATGTGTTAGTCAAGGGTGTCAGTTACTTCCATACCAAATTTCATAAAAATTGATCCAGCCGTTCGAGCGTGAAGAAGAAACAAACACACTCACAAACTTTCGCCTTTATAATATTAGTGTGCTGTGATTAAAAATAGTTTTATTTTTTTTTAATTTGGATCAATTTTTGTTGCGAATTTCACCGAATCATGCTGCATAGAAGTTGTTCCTATGAGGTTGTTTGTTACCTAATTTCTTATAACTTAGTATATTTCTGACTCAGTTCATGTTGTTTACTATACGTAAGCAAGATTAAGTATTTACTTACCTATCATGTTACCTTAGTCATTTATTTCGTCAAAGTTTGTGATGAGCTTGATAAAAACTCTATCTATACTATATTAATAATTGAAGAATCGACCACTTCCTTTGGAGTTGACTTTTTAAATACATGTAAACCGATCAAAGTAATCGGTCAAGGAAGTGTCTAACTCGAGTACCAAGGGTTCCGTTTTTAACTTAACCAATATAAAAATAGGACGCAAACCAGGGGTTCAAACAGAAACATTCCAGGGTTTTTAGTGAGTGCCATTACGACGAACAATTCCACATAATCTGCTTCCCCAAAGCTGGTGGTAAAGCAAAGTTTATCTGATGTTAAGTGACGGTATGGTTGATGATAGTTAACACCTAGCCTGGGATGGGAAGTGGCTCTCAAGTGACGCTGCCGAAACACAGTTTAATGCTTAGCGGCAGTCTTTCAATTTGAGGCTTAGCTATAATAGCTTGTCAAGCAACATAAAGCACCCGACCATTTTCGACATTTTCGACACTCGCAAGGGAATCAAAACCTACAGGGTACTTCCCGTGAACTCAGAATCTTGAAATTTGGTTCGAAGCAACGTCTCATAGCACAGATAAAGGAAAAATTGCGAAAAGCATAGTACTAATGCAAATAGAATCAGGTACATTCCCGGCAATCTTCAAAAAAGCAGTAGTATGTCCTATATTCAAAGCGGGTGATAGAACAACTCCTTCTAATTATAGACCAATATCTCTTCTCTCTACTCTGTCTAAAATCTTAGAAAAATTAGTTAAAAAAAGGCTCACCAGGTATCTGGAAAGCAATCATTTATTGAGTGCTAATCAGTATGGATTTAGAGAGGGAATATCGACAGAAGATGCTGTCTTAATGTTAAATAATAAAATTACCACATACCTTGATAACGGTAATAAGTGCATTGGGGTATTTCTGGATTTACAAAAAGCGTTCGACACAGTATCTGTACCAATTCTACTTGCCAAATTAGAAATTATTGGTATAAGAGGTCTGGTATTGGACTGGTTCTCGGATTACCTCTTTGACAGATCACAAAGAGTACGCATTGATGGTCACTTGAGTGATAGTGCAAAGTGTTCATATGGTGTGCCACAAGGAAGCACGCTGGGGCCCATGCTATTCCTGATCTATATTAATGATCTCTGCAATATCAAATTAACAGGTCTGGACTTGCTGATGTTTGCTGATGATACTGTACTTCTTCTGCGAGATAAAACGTGGCCACGAGTCGTAAATCTAACTGAGGATTGTCTTTCCATTGTTACTAAATGGTTAGAAAACAATCTATTATCACTAAACACCAGTAAGACCAAGTATATGTGTTACAGCATAAGGTCCCTAGAAAACCGTAAACTCTCAATTAATGTAAAAATCCACACCTATCCCTGTAACCGCAGTACACGGCCTACACAATGTAGATGCGAAGAGCTAACACGGGTAGATTCCATAAAATATCTGGGGGTACATATAGATAATAGACTAAATTGGAACACTCAAATAAATGCACTTAAAATTAGGGTCAGGAAACTAATCTTTATTTTTAAAACACTGAGAGCAGTAGCAGAACAAAACCTTCTGATACAGACGTATAGGGCTTTGTGTGAATGCATTATCAGATACTGCATCTGTACATGGGGCGCTGCAGCCAAATCTCGTCTCATCACTGTCGAGCGTGCACAGCGTGCAGTACTGAAAGTGCTTTTGTATCTTCCCTTCAGACATGCTACTACAGAGGTCTATAAAATAGCTAATGTTCTTAGTGTCAGGAAAATATTTACATATGAATGTTTAAGAAGATACCATAAAAAAACTATACCGCATCTTCCTATTATAAGTAATAAAAGGGTTGAACTGTTTCCAACACCTGTCGTAAGGACGAGGTTTGCCCAAAAAACATATTGTACCATTGCACCACGTCTCTATAACATTTTTAATAAAGAATACAACTCTAAAAAGTACAGTAATAACGAAATAAAAAGAATTATTCTATCTTGGTTACAAAAATTTGATTATGGAAACTTAGAAAAACTCCTGGAAAGCTTATATTTGTAACTTGAGTATCCAGACATATATATATATATTTTTTTTTCTCTATTTTATTTACAAAAAGATGAGCAAATATAGACACACTTATGGACGCACACTGACATACACAAACACACACACTCTCTCACACACACACACTCAAACACACACACACTCTCACACATATACTCACTCATTCACTCTCTAACTCACTCTCTCTTTTACACACACACAACACACACACACACACACAACACACGCGCACGTACATTCTATGAACTGCAGGCAGATTTCTTTTACATCTTTTACATTTTTTTTTTTTCTACTTTAATATTTATCTTTGGCAACACTTTGGCAACATTATATAAATTCAAAATAAATTCAAAATTAGTTAAGTCGCTGCTCAATATTGTTTTGTTAGACATAATATGTATGTATCTTGTTTTAGGAGAAGCCACTGGCTCCTGACACACAGTCTTTGACTAGTTCGGGAGCCTATGGAACTAAATCTGTACTTTATTTTGTTATGTCAATAAAAATATTATTATTATTATTATTATAATACTTGTATATCTACAGGTTTGTACGGAACCCTCGGTGCACGAGTCCGACTCAGACTTGGCCGGTTTTTTTCTCAATTTTTAATGTTATTTTTGACATAAATTAGAATATAACTTGGAACTTAGGTGGTATCAATAAAATATTGCTTTGTGATGCATTACAGCTAAATAACATCCAGAATTTTGTCAGATACAATAATATAAAGGAAAATAGGATAACCAACCCATATTCTTGAGAACTTTCCATTCGTGACCCATCCACGCAGGTTTGTCCAACCTCGGCCCATGTCCCACCACTTAGCACTGATCACTTTATAGCATAATCACTTCTGGACACTTTTATTCCACTAAGTACTTTTCTTTACACTCACTGCATTTTTTTACAATAATATGTGGTTTCTGACACTTGGTTTGTTTCTGTTACAATACAGTAAGTATTCGCTTATTTAACTTAGATAGTCTAGCTTTAGTTCCACTGGTGTTTACTTGAAAAATTTTTTTTTTTTTTAATTATTTGACTAAGTACTTCATCTCTCGAGGCCTTTTAACCCGACTACCGGAAGGTAATGTTTTTTTGTATTTGAACTTGAATTATTTAATTTTAATAAAGGTTAGCTTCTTTCGAAGCTAGATTCAAAACTGTTCACAATATAAATCAACACAAATTATGTTTTTAACATAACCTATTTTCCTTTTACTTGTTATGTACGTAGATACATATTATTTCCAAAGACCCTTTTGCTGTTATACTTTGTGTGTAACTAATTCACATATATTATTCCGTAAAAACACTTTTCGCTTCACTTTATTTGTCTTCGTTTTTTACAACAGAATTTGCAAAAAATAAACACTTTATTAAATAAGTATACACGTCCTTCACCCGACGGTTTGCAATACAACTGAACTTATTATTGTGAGTCAGCAATCAGAAATAACAATTATTAGAATTCTACAAATTAAAGATGAGTAACACAGGAAAATATGCCTACATGCCTAAGTTTAATGTAAATGGAATATAATAATTATACATTAATTAATGACCGCTATATTTTAAGTGTAGGCTGCGCTATTTACCATAATTTTTGCCATAATATTGTAAATGAATCATATCAGGATCGATGTTTCGACAGATGTAATATATCTGCGTCAAGAGCTGTACGGTGTGGGTTCGATTCCCAGAACAAACATTTATGTTTATAAATGTTTGTTCTGTGTCTGAGTGTTTTTCATGTATTATACGTATATACAAAACAATTATACTTGGCAAAAATATGATAGACAGATCATTTATCTCGTATTATGTAAGATCAGATTTTTTTTTCAGAAATTTCAGATCTTTATCAGATCAGATTCGCCGTGGTGGTGCCGGCGTAAGAATACTACCTCACCCTCTCTACCCGTGGTTGCCGTAAGAGTCGGCTAAGGGATATAATCCGGAAGATGGGCAGCAGCGTCTTCCTTGAACAATCACACCTAACTGCGCTCGCCAACCCGCCTGCCAAGCGTGGCAGGACCCCCCAGGAGGAGGCCTATGTCCAGCAGGGGACGTTCTATGGCTGATGATGATAATAAAATGAACGAATTTCCCCAAAAGATAAAATATGGGTGTTTTTTTTTAAATATAATAAATAAGCTTACGTTTGATCATCTCAACTGATGCTAAGTAATGATGCGGTCTAAGATGAAAACGCTTGCCTACAAGACACCGGATTCACACAATTTTTTTCCTAGATTGTATCCAACGGTGGAAATCAACTTAAATATATTCCCCTTTTAGGTAAGCGTGCTTCATCTTAGACCGCACCATTGTTTACCAATTTGCAGACATACGATATGCGGTCATAGCTTTTTCGTGATCGCCTAAATTGAATGGCAATAAGAGTGTACGGTACGGCTCCAGAACACAAGCAATATCGTCATCTGACCCAAAAGTTAGCAAAAGTATGTACCTACTATGGAAGTCAAATAACTGATAGAATACTTATATACTTTTTTTACAAAAAAATGATTCTGATTCTGATTTTGTAAATACATACAGAACACCAGAAATGTGTTGTTTATACCACAAAATGTTTGTCCTGAATCGAACTCACCATTAAAGCAGATATTAATACCAATGAGCCAACAGGGCTGTCAAACATACATAAGTAGTTATAAGGTTAATTATTTTGTTTTTTCATCATCATCATCACTTCAGAATCTGAATCTGAAAGGTAAGGGGGTCAACTCATTATTATAAAAGACTTTTACCGTGCTTTGAAATCGTAAAACTTACACCAGTTCAAATAAAAAGTTTAAAGCAGCTGGTAATTAGCGATTTCAGACTTTATGACCATAGCAAATTCATGATAATTATGAGTAAGATGACTCCTTTCCGACTTAATAAGCCCCACGCTTATGACCCTGTTGAATTACGTTGTTTTAAAAACCCATAACTATATAACATATAGTATATAATCATATTACCATATTATATAACTTTTGCAGTATTTGCGACAGATTTTTTTAGAGATGATAGGCTAGATGTTTGATCATAACTCACTTGATATTAAGTGATGGTATGGTCGAAGATAGTAAGCATCTTCGAATGGGACCTGGCTCTAAAGCGAGACTGCCCAAACACATCGTTAGATGTATGGCGGCAGAATATTAACTTGATCGTGGTAGTTAAGCCAGCCGAGTAGTAGACAGTACCCTACCACCATGCTATTACGATATTTTCCTTCACCGGCAGCTCAACCTCTTTGACCAATTGCTCCAACTGTACTAACCACTGAACTATCACCGCTACAATATTTAAAAAATATATTATGTTATTAGGGATCTAGTATATTTCATTTTATAATACATACATATAAATAATAATCATTATTTTATTCACCCGATATATTTTCAACTTCAGGAAAACCAAAGATAGTAAGGTTGTTATTCAGCTGCAACCTGATGTCATTTCTATTATTAACATTGTTCGGAGCACCTACCTAGGAATTGACATTTTCGTTTCTTTGGTAGTAAACAACGCACTAACTAGACAAACATGACTTAGATTAGAAATATCATAAGAGATGAACTACTCTCTTGATAGTGAGTGATAACGTCTGTCCATGACCATTGCAGCGATACGCAGAACTTTGAGTAGCAAATCAAAGTCCAGGGCATTTCGATGGTTAGTCTCAACTGCCCCGTAATTTCGCTTACTGCAGTACCCTTCACACCTGAACACAGTAATGTTTACACACAACTGCTTAGTGGTAGAATATCTGGCACTGCGATGGTATACCTATACCTACATAGACGACATCCAGCTAAAGAGATCTACCACAAAGTAAAAGACTCCGTTCAAGCAGACGTATATTCTTCGCGCAATTAAGGGTTAAAAAGTTATGTTGTAACAACGTAATTATATCGCCTAAATCATCACGAATAAAATAAATCAAAAACAAAAAAAAAACCTTAATATAGTTACCAAAAACACTTTGGTAGCGACAAGCCACGCTAAAGTGCAAATATTTCGTAGGGTGTCTCGTAAACATCGCTTTGTTTTTCGTTGCATTTTTGCACAATTCGAAACTGAAGAAAACACAGCACTTATTTAATTAAAAATTATAAACACGCAACAATTGTAACGTATGAACTTTCGTAGACATTTATGGACTCAATGCACAATGTTAAATGCCAAAATTTAATAATGAAAAAAAGTTTAATTTTATAATAACAGTGACAGTTAATTCCTCGCGCTGATTGGATCACACTTTTTTCATTATTATAATCGAATAGGGATGAGATTATTAAAACAAAAAAATCAAGACACCAGACGCGGGCTTCAAGATTAGAGCGTACAAAAACACTGTAGGTATGGCCAGAGATAATTGTTGGCGTATAGTTTACAGACGAGAATTTTGGAAAGTGGAAGCATCGAGCGCAACGGTCCGGAGACGAATGTATAACACCTACTGATAGAAAAAATAAGAAATTGCTGTACAATCTGTACATATTACATTTTTTGAGCCATTCTGTGGTGATCGCGACTGATTTACAAGATTTATGGCTATTATATGAAACATGACTTTTCGTGCGTTACTTAAATGGAACTGTGAGATAGATATTAAATTATTGTAACATTTTTTTATGTTTTTGGCATCGCAGTTTGTGCATTTTAACAACAAGCTAGATGTTTGACCACAGCTTACCCGATGTTAAGTGGCGGTGTCGTTGAAGATGGTTAAGTACACCTAGCCTAGAATGGAACTGGCTTTCAAGTGAGGCTGCCGGAACACAACCTAAGGTGCTTGGCGGCAGATTTTCAACGTGGTAGCTCAGCCGATTAGAAAATACCCTACCACCATGCTATGGTTTCTTCGTGATGTTTTCCTTCACCAGCAGCTCAAGCTCATTGTTGAGGTTTGAATCTACGCCCTGTAAACCGGCCGCGCTAACCACTGGACTATCAAGTATTTGCCAATATTTCGATATTTTCAAATTAGTATAAGTCAAAGAAAAAAAGTCGCAGTCTCGCAAAGTAGAGTCCGGTCATGCCCTAGTGAAGTGGTGGTGACTTGAAATATCAAAAAGCTTGTAATAAACTTGTAGGATACCAGTTGTTACACAAGATGTTTCTTTTAGTTGTTTTTTCTATTGTATGATAAACAATCTTTGGCGTGTGCAATAAAGAGTTTATCTATCTATATGATATTTTAAGAAATTTGGGAACCACACGAGAAGTATTCATCAAAGAATAGAACATTTTATAACTAAATATTTTACACTAGGCGCATCAAAGTCACAATTACATTAATAAAATTAAATAAAGAAAAACAAATTTCACTACCTGATAATAACAATACTGACCAGTGAATAATATAAATGTCAATAATTAAATTAAAACTGTATATTTCCCAGATTTGGGCACGTAATTTGATTATTCAACTTTATGAATAAAACACTACGATTTTTATCCAAAAACACTCGAATAAACATAAAATTTTTGAAAATAATACAATACGGCCGCGTGGCATTGCATGGCAGGCATTTTCCCGTCAAAAATAATTGATTAGTTATTTTACGTACCAACCTTTGGGAGCCAATTTATACAAGAACATAGGTACCACCGCAGTACCAGATATTCTGCCGCCAAGCAGTAGTGTGTAAACTTTACTGTGTTTCGGTTTGAAGGGTGCTGGAGCTAGCAAAATAACAGGGTTGTTGAGACTAACTATCGAATTTCTCAAAGTAATGAGCGCCAAAGCAGCGATGCCCTGGACTTTGTTTTGTTACTCAAAGTTCTGTGTATCGCTGCAATGATCTGTGTATCGCTGCAATGATCATGGACAGGCGTTGTCTCTTAACATAAAGAGAGAGTCTGGTTCGTCTCAATACTTTTACATTAAAAAATAACCGGGCATGTGCGAGTTAGACTCGCGCACGAAGGGTTCCGTTTCATTATCTATAAAAACGAGAAAAAAATCACGTTTGTTGTATGGGAGCCCCCTTAAATATTTATTTTATTCTATTTTTTAGTATTTGTTGTTATAGCGGCAATAGAAATACATCACCTGTGAAAATTTCAAATGTCTAACTATTTATACTACTACTATTTATATAACTATTATTAGTCTACTATTCATGAGATACAGCCTGGTTACAGACGGACGGACAGCGGAGTCTTAGTAATAGGGTCCCCTACGGGTACGGAACCCTAAAAAGTCATATTTATCCAACAAATACTAATTTAAAATTCAAATCATTATTTACCGGAACTTTCCATTCTTCTATGCCATTGCGATACTAACTTTATAATGGTGACATAACATTCATTGTTGTCTAATTTGAATTTTTAATAAAAACATAGTTTCATGAATATTTTAAAATATGGTTTATGGTTTATTGTAGAGCTAGCGAAGTTTATGCATTTTCCTGTTGCACTGCGTTAATATTATATTAATAACTGGTTATATTATACATATACATATATATTTTAATAATAGAACACTGTATCTAGGATAATAATTCAATACTTCCTCTTAGATTTTACTCAAGTCAGTACAATTTAAATCACACTAATATTATAAAGGCGCAAGTTTGTGAGTGTGTTTTGTATGTTTGTTACTTCTTCACGCACAAACGGCTGGCCCAATTTTCATGAAATTTGGTATGGAGGTAGCTGACATGGATTACCACATTTAATGAAAATATTGCGTTGACATCGGATAACACCGCGGGACGCAGCTAGTGTCTACATACTATAAAACAAAGTCTCTTCCCGGCGCGTCTGTACGCATAGATCTTTTAAACTACGCCACGAATTTTAATGCGATTTTCATCAATAGACAAACTGATTCAAGAGAAAGGTTTATATATATACATGTATATGCACCACATTGGTATCTTCACTGCACCCGTGAGAAGCCGCGGCAGGTCGCTTGTGTATATAAAAATAACAGACAACACAGTATCCAAATACCTAGAAACAAATAATAATACTTCCTCTTAGATGTTACTCAACTCTGTATAATTTAAATGTGTAATATTATAATGCCATATACATTCTACTTTGTTTTAAATGTCAAAGCAGCATACATTGTGTTAGTTAAGTATACTTTATAAGTAATATACATATAAGATCCATAAACCTTGTGCTACCCACACGACACCGACGTTTATCACAAAAGTTACCGTTAAAAACGTATAGACATCGTAACATGATGTGTGTTTTCCGGCAGCGACAGTTGAGAGCCAGTTTTATTCCAGGCTAGGTGTGTTTACCATTCCACCACACCGTCTCTTGACATCAGGTGAGTTGTGGCAGTGGTCAAACACCTAACCCATCAACCATAATAAAAACATTGAAACGGATCTACTTCCAACGTGGTCATTTCTTTATATATGTAAAAGTAATAAGACGAACGAGACGCTCTCCTGATGGTAAGAGATAACGCCTGTCAATGACCATTACTGCAATACACAGAACTTTGGAGTAGTAAAACAAAGTCCAGGGCATTCGATTGTTAGTCTCAATAGCCCTGTAATAGTACCCTTCAAACCTGAACACTTTAATGTTTACACACTACTGCTTGGCGGCAAAATATTTGGTACTGCAGTGGTACCTACCTAGACAACCTCCTGCTAAGGAGGTCTACCACTAAGTAAAAACGTTTTTAGAATATATCCTCCTTTTTGTTAATTTACCTAATTTTATCGGCCCGTATTAAAAATCGTTCTGACGTCTTCAATAACATTGTGAAATGGTGAATGAAAAAAAATATATTTACATAAAATGCTAAAAGGTTAGTTTTGCAAACTAGCTTGATATTGACACAGCAAGAGTATCAAGCTGTAATAATATTTTAAATACCTACTAGAAATATTTATTAAGAATGTTATACGTATATCAAAAACCATGGACCATTGTCGATTTTTAACCGACTTCAAAAAGGTGGAGGTTCTCAATTTGATTGGTATTTTTTTAATTTATTTATGTACACCGATTGATTACTCTCGATTTACGTGATTCTTCTTTGTTTTCATTTTATGAGCATTTTTGTTTTATTAAGTTACATTTGACTTTGCTACGTAGAGTGAGTAATACTTATAGATTTTTTATATAAGGTTACGCGGAACGGTAGTACTAAGCCAAAGGGTGTCAATGTACTCATAATTATGAATAAACTAACAGGTCAAATCCGAAATCGGTAAAAAAAAAAATGTTATACTTATGCGGGATTACACACGTTTAATTTTATCTGAAACTACAGTAAATGTGTCAAAACCACGTCAGTATAAAATAAAAATCTATATTTTTTTTTCACACGTTTTGCGCCGAAATGTTTTTTTTTGTACGAAAAGGTTTTTTTTTGCTACACTAACTACAATCAAAATACATAATATGTCGTTCATCATTATCATTATCTCGTTTGTCAGGGAAATTGTAAGACCAAGAAGTCTTCACCCATTTTCCATGCCACGTTCAATCTGTACTACTTTTTTCAAATATTATGTGATATTTATTACGTACCCAACAATGGCTTACAATTTAATAAAAATACAATACTGATTTTATCTTATCTCAAATTTTTAGGTCCTTAGGAATATTTTTTTCCATTTTTGGCATTTTTAAACTTACTTTACTATATTTACAGTTGATAGATTTTATTAAAAAAATATTGTTACAGATGTAACAGAAATTTCGTTTTAAAAACTGCCCGTTCTCAATTCAAAACTTCAGTGCCGTTTAAGACCAGACTATCCAATGTCAAACATACAACCAGTTATTGATCAGATGAGTCAGACCCAAACCTACGGCCTTATTGCCTTATTTGAAGAAGTGCCAACACAATATTATCCACAACAACTTCCAAGTTCACGAAAACATTCCAATGCAACCTTGATTTAAAACAAAAACACTAGTAACTTTCCCGCCAAAACTTGACACTGGCTAAAAAAAGGAACAATTTTTTAAATCACTGACATTACTGTTTAAATTGAGAGCACCATGAAGTTCGACACACACGAGACTAGTGATGGCGCGAATCGGGATGAATCATCGGAAAATAAAAATAAAATACGAGTAAAGAGTGATCCGCACTGGCATACACGGTCGCGAAACGGTTAGCACTAAGGATGGACCAGTCTGGGCGAGACAGTGACGCAATCGTTCCAGCACTGGTTGGCTCCGAACGTGCACTTTTGTCGAGCTTTCGTGATAATGTAGCCAGTAACATATGCATACTTATTATGTCTTAGACATTTGCAGATATCTCGAACTTCTTTGACCGTCTTACTCATATTTTTTATTTGGTAATCGTTATTTATATTCATGGAAAATTAAGTTCGGAATGAAGAGAAGCCTTTATTTTTTTTCTGTAGTAATTAATGAAAATTAATTACCTTTATGGCCCTTTCAAACCGTTACATCGAGTGATTTATTCATGAGGCAAATACAATTTTAAATTAAATGCTACTCTCACGAATAAGTACAAAATTTTAAGGTTGAAATCGGAATAAAAATGAAACGATTAGTATATCAAAATATTTTTTTTTTTTGTATGGTTAGTAGGTTTTAGTTCATCTTATGTTATGTGACGGTGTGGTCGAAGATGGTAAACACACCTATCCTGGAATGGAACTGGTTTTCAAATGCGACTAGAGGAACAAACCGTTAGATGTTTGGCGACATATTTTCATCTGGTAGCTAGCCAGCAGAGTACTAGAAAGTACATATGTATTACATTTCTTCACGATTTTTGATTTGATACAAATAATAATTGACGTTAAGCTAAATTTTGCGAGTAGTAAAGAAGATTAATGGATTTTTTTACGGTTGACTAGCTAGTTGTTTGACTACAGCTCACCTAATGTTAAGTGACGGTGTGGTCGAATATGGTAAAATAGAGCCTAACACCTAGCCTGGAATAGAAATGGCTCTCACGTGAGGCTGCCGGAATACACCGTTAAGTGCTTGGCGACAGATTTTTAACTAGATTAGAACATAAGACATTTTAACAAATACAAAACATTTCCGACCGAAAACTATTATAAAATAGGAATATTTTTGCTAAATAATATTTATCGATTTTTATACCTTGTAAGAATTATTATCGATGGTGTAAACTAGTTCACATCACTAGAGCCCAAGAGAGCAGAACCGATGCAAACATGCCGGGAATGGTTCTGCAAGATTATCGAATTTCGCGCGGCATGCAACCCGGCGCAGTAACAGTAGAAGGCTTTGTAATTAATATGAGTAGGCATTCACTTGTAATGTATTCAAGATTTGAAGCAATTCTATAAAGATACAATCGTACTGGCTGGTGGTGCACTGTACATTTAATAATGAGTATCCAGCGAATAGGCTAGTTGATTATGAGAAAATTGTTAATACGATGTTATACGTATTTTTACGAGAAACCAATCAAAATTTACCGCAAAAACGGTCACGACTGTCATGGCACCTGAATTATGTCAAGCCGTGTGAAACAAAAGTTACTACATGGTCTAATTCCCCCATGCCCATTTTCTATCGGACAGAAGCTCAAAAAATCGACATCGTTTCATGGTCGAGGTTCCAAAATCTCGAACGAAACGATTTGATTCCACGTTCATTATGCGGACCGCTAGACAGTGGAATGCACCGCCTGAGTGGGTGTTTCTTGATGGATATAATCTGGGTGTATTCAAGTTAAGGGTGAACCGGTATCTTCTAGGCAAGTGTATTCCGTCTTAGACCACGACATCAATTAACATCAGGTGAGATGGCGGTCAAACGTAAGCCAATTTATTATAAAAAATAAGTTATATCAACAACAGCAATGGCGTTTAGCACGGCGTGACGTAAAACTTTGTTTAGTGTTCACGGCTACACGACATTTAGCATTCACGTATCGATTTTACGCTAAAAAAATAATTATAACATGAATAACACTGAACAACAAATACGGTGTTTACATAAAAAAAAATATGTATGGATTCAGGTAATAAAATCCGCCATATTGGTTTTTCTATGACGTCATAAGGTATATAACCTAATAACATGCGTAAAGCTAAGATACGAACATAAGAACACGTTGTTAAACGCACTCATTTGCTAAAATATGATTAGTAGTTTCAGAAATACGAGTCAAGGAATTACCATACTCAGATACATACATAGCTAAAATCACAACCGTCCTTTTTTGCGTAGTCGGTTAAGAAATATATGAATAATTGAACAGTATCGGGCATAAGCAGACATTAAGTGTCATACTAATGGGTATTTTTTTTTATAAATGCTAGAGATACCTACTAGACGAAGTACGAGAGAAACTTGATTTTCGTGTTTCCTAATTCCATAAAAGTTTCTTCACCACTTCATTTGGACATGACTTGGACTTAACTGTGACTTGGTTCACAATTGTCACATGTTACGATAGATAATTATCCAGATAATTCTAAAATACTTGACACTGGCAAAAGCACTATGTGCGGTGACAATCCATTCAAAAGCTGAACAGAAAAAAGTCGGCATATTCTCCTCGAGTCTGCATATAGCCTTTGAATTCAGTTCATATTTTTACCCCTGAATATATGAATAATGCGTCTAATTTGCATAATCGATGCGAACTTATTCGCTTAATGTCATACATGCATGTTTATTAAATGGATGCATGCTGATTACTGATTAAGATCATTGATTACATCCGTATATTAATGTTTATAATTATAAAACAGTAGGTACATAAGTGCTTTCTTAGCTCTACCTCTGCTATTACCACAAGTCATCTTAATCTATATAAAACCTTCATATAATCAAGACGGGCATTGCCTATAATTCGCAATATGCGAATAAAAGGCAATGCTCGCTCTAAAAAAAGAAATATTTATTAACACTTTCCAAATTCAGGGTTAAAGTTAGAAGTCTCTCTAAATACCTACTTGTTGATGTTTTGATGAACCTTATTGAAAGAAATCACTCTGCGTTCGTATTCCAGAATTTTTCCAAATTTTCGGGCAATTTTCTATCTATAAAGATTTAATTCACCCATTTGGCCATCATTATATGATTACATATTATTATGATAATAAATTTAAAAAAACAGCCCTATCGGTGTCGTCATTTTCAAGACACAACGAACATTTATAGTAAGTAGGCCTTGATTTACGAAAGATGCTTGAATACTACTTGTCACTGGCAAAAATGTTAAAACAATTGCCAAAAAAAAATAAAAAAATATGGGGCTCTTCCAGGTTTTTTTTTCCTTCCTTCTTGGCATCGCACTCTGTGCATTCTGCCAGTTTCAATGTTTCTGTATTTTATGTGCAGTCTTCGGTCTTCAGCTTCTTTATCTTAATACTCATGTATTTTAAGGCTCAAATTTACTTTTCAACTTCTTGTAGTCAAAAAACGGGGAAACCGTAAGACGCGTAAACAGACTCTTCCAGGTTAGGAAGTATTGCATCGGCAAAAACCCTCTCGGCGGCCAGCTTCATGCGTGAAGTTGGGAACCAGGGTATCCAGAGGAACACACCAGTATTGTTACTTTAACGGTTTGCCTTCGACATCAATCCAGAAAAGTAGTTCTTTTTATTTTATAATGGCACGGGCCACTGTGTCTATCCTGAGTTTACTACTTGAGTGGTCAATTCCCCAAATCTTACCACACGCTTCCTTTTAAATTGGATACCACGGATACCAAAGTCGTATTCTAAAAACCCCTTTCCAGGGTTAAGATCTATAGTAGACCTAACCTAAACAAATTTCAGTCTCTCAAATCTCATATTTAAATTTCAATTATCACTCGTCTAACGCCAGACGGGCGTGTCTGTCCGTTCACACTTTCATTTCATATCAGCTCCAGAAATAGACTATTCAATTAGACTTATGGAAGCAGATGATGTTTTATGCTGTCTGTAATGCATGTATCCTGAGTCAGAGCTGAGTCAAAGCTGTCTACAGGGCTTTCTTTGTTAGGATATAGAGAAAGAAATTTGCAATGGAAAAAACAGTTATTGAAAAAATGTGACGTGGAAGCTGAATAATAAAGAGGTGTCGAAGGAAGTGAATTAAACACACTTTTGTAGCGATGATAGCTCAGTGGTTAGCGTGGTGGGTTCGCACGCCGAAGGGCGTGGGTTCAAACCCTAACAATGAGCTTGAGCTGCCGGTGAAGGAAAACATCGTGAGGAAACCATAGCGTGGTGGTAGGGTACTTTCTAGTACTCGGCTGGCTAGCTACCGCCCTCAAGTTGAAAATCTGCCGCCAAGCATCTAACGGTGTGTTCCGGCACCCTCACTTGAGAGCCAGTTACATTCTAGGCTAGGTGTGCTTTACCATCTTCGACCACATCGTCACTTAACATCAGGTGAGTTGTGGTCAAACACCTAGCCTGTCAGCGATAAAAAAAAAAAAAAACTTAATGTGGAAATGCAAGTACTTTCTTCTAATGTGGTCTTTTAGAATGGATTTTGTTTTGTTTTTTTTTTAAATGTGAAAGCACGAGACGCTCTCCTGATGGTAAGAGACAACGCATGCCCATGCCCATTGCAGCGATGCACAGAACTTTGAGTAGCAAAACAAAGTTCGGGGCATCGCTGCCTTGGCGCTCATTACGTTAAGACGTTCGATGGTAAGTCTAAACAGTCCAATAATTTCGCTAGGTGCAGTACCTTTCAAACTGGAACTCAGTACAAACTACTGCTTGGTGGCACAATATCTGGTACTACTAGACGACTTCATGCCAAGGAAATGTACCAAAGCTTTTTTAAGTTTGTAAGTAGTAGTACCTAGATAGTTAAATATATATATAACGTAGGACGTTACACACAGATAAAGTTTTTTTTTTTTTTTTAGTAATAGTTTCAAATTGGTTTCATATAAATTTAACCGAAATCGGTATAGAAGTTTGATTTATAAACTTTTAAATTTTTTTTTTTTTATTATACCAGATTTTTCAGCTAGTACACTATACCCTGTACCCTCAGTGAATCATACGGACTCTTTATAATGTGATATAATTTTAATTGTCTTCAAAACGGCGCATTGTTTGTGTTGAATCTTCAAATCTCCTTTACCAAATAAAGCGCGATGAAGATTTCATACAAACATTGCGTAAGAGTTTATTCAACAAAGATGACATTATATTTTGGAGTAGCTTTCTAAATACAAGTAGAACTTGTATTTAAGCTCATAGCGGATATTTCTTCAAGTCATGAGGAGTGTAGTTAGACTGGACCAGCTCCCAATGTTTGAAGAGTCATCCAAACTTTGCATCTTTATTAGAAATCAATAGACATTTATTATGTATCACTATTATGACAATACCTTTCTTCTACTAACTTTAATTGTATTTAGTTATTATCATATGTATCTTTGTGTTTTGGTATACAGTACAGTACAGTGAGCTTGAGCTGGCCGGTGAAGAAAAACATCGTGAGGAAACCATAGCGTGGTGGTAGGGTACTTTCTAGTACTCGGCTGGCTAGCTAACACCCTCAAGTTGAAAATCTGCCGCCAAGCATCTAACGGTGTGTTCCAGCAGCCTCACTTGAGAGCCAGTTCCATTCCAGGTTAGGTGTGCTTTACCATTTTCGACCACACCGTCACTTAACATCAGGTGAGCTGTAGTCACACACACAGCCTGTCAGCCATTAAAAAAAAAGTATGTATATAGGTCGGTGTTATATTCTATTCTGGATAAACATTTATTTCCAAGAAGAAAAAAAACATAATATATTTTTATTTATTTATTGTATTTATATGTATTATTTCTATTAGTTTAAATGTTTATAACTAACTAAAAGCAAGCGTATTCAGTATTAACACAAACTTAAGAAAATGAAAAAAAAAATCCATCGCCCTTTTTTTTAAATTCAAAAATGTATAGCCAGTTTTGCTCAGAATGATGTAAGGATTCTAACGATACCCCATACGTCCAAATCTGTTCAGAGGGCCTAGACAAGTAGCATTCGCTACAAAACGATTCCATTTCTTCATTTGCTATCGCTCTAACGATAACGCAATTTGATTGGTAGACAAAGTGGCATTCGTTCAATGATCGCTAAGGCGATTCGTTTATAAGACATTTCTACCTTTTGTCTATGATCTATCGTTAATTATACGAATTAAATGCCAGGAGTGGAATTTTGGCGGGAACGTGGTGAGCGTCGTGTCGCCCCATTGTATTTTTTTCTAAAACTAGTGTTCTTTCGAGTTTTTAAGCACAAAAATAGTGGTGTTTTATTTATAAAGTGCCGAATTACAAGCGCGAGTGTGGGAGAATGATTTGTGGTTAAACATGACTTTTCGTGTTGCTTCCAAAACTCCATCCAGAAGCTTATAGTAAAGTCGCCACTACTTTACTAAGGCATGACTTGATTTGAATGGGACCGACTGGACTTGATTAAGACTAGACTTTGACTGTAACTGAAGTTGTAAAACTGTAAACTGTAGATGATAAAGAAGCTGAAAAATGAAGACTACTCACAAAATATAGAAACACTGAAACTGGCAGAATGCACAGAGTGCGATGCCAAGAAGAAAGAGAAAAAAAAGTCAGTAGTTTTGACGGGAACGTGAAAAGAGTCGCGTCGTCCCATTGTATTTTTTTCCAAAACTAGTGTATTTTCGGGTGTTTATGTATAAAAATAGTGATGTTTTTATTTATAAAGTGCTGAATGATCACGACATTCATGAAACCTAAAACATTAGTAAAAAATAACCAAGTAGGTAGTATTTTTTCATTCACTGTAAAACTTTTGTATTTACTTTGAATTTTGCTTAAGTACATAGTTAGGTACTTAATTTCTTAACACTCCATTCGCGAACAGACTTGAACGTCGCAAATCGTCTTAGAGCTAACAGGATTAGGAATCTTTACGCGTGTCACGTTGGTTTACGATGTCGATACGCCTTTATGGTTTGTGACACGGGCAGGATGCTTTATAAGGTTAGTGGTACGAATAGATTGATTGTAAACTACGTTTATACTTCAGTAAACGATATGATGTCATACGACCGTTTGATGTTTAGCCATATCTTTCTTCTACTTACTTAACTTACTATACTAGTGTTTTGGCCTGGCTTTGCACGGGTGTTGTTCGTTGTGGCGGCTCGATTACAAAATATTGAATTTCTCTGCTTATGTAAAATTGTCATCATCATCATCAGTCTTTTCCTGTCCACTGCTGAACGTAAGACTTTCTCTATGCCGAACTCGTTCGGCTGTATTCTGCATACAATTATTTACTCGTCGCTTTATAATGTTATTGTTAAGCGCTTTATTTCGCGATATTTTACATTTATACTACACACAAAGTAAAATCAGGAACCCCTCTCAGGTGAACATCTCCTCCAAGATTTGCCATCTTTCTCTATCATGACCTATTTGCATCCATTTTGGACCCGCGATTTTTTTTATTTGATCCTCATATCGTGTGTAAGGTTTTACTTTGTAGCGCTTGCCTGGCGGAGCTTACTATGTGGTTACTATTTTAAATTTAAAATAATACGCTCTCCTGATGGTAAGTTACAACGCATGATACACAGTACCTACGATACACAGAACTTTGAGTAGCAAAACAAAGTCCAGGCTATCGCTGCTTTAGCGCTCATTACTTTGAGACTTTCGATGGCCAGTATCAACAGCCATATATAATGTGGTGGTGCCGGAGTAAAAATAGTACCCCACCCTCTCTACCCGTGGTTGCCGTAAGAGTTGGCTAAGGGATGTAATCCGGAAGATGGGCAGCAGCGTCTTCCTTGAACAATCTCACCTAACTGCGCTCGCCAACCCGCCTGCCAAGCGTGGCGAGTATTGGCAATACCCACCCAGAAGGAGGCCTATGTCCAGCAGTGGACGTCCTACGGCAGATGATGTGATATGATTAACATAACCTAAATACGTCAAAAATAAAATTAAGAAAAAACAATTTAATATCAAACTCATGTTACGTTTGGTATCAAATTGATTGGCGTGCCAAGTTCATGTCGAGTTAGGTACTCCCAGAGTATGTGTTGCAATATGGGTATCCAGAGTCCAGAGAGTCTTCAAATCCAGAGTAAATAGGTTCTTTCTAAGTAAGCGTTTTCTTTCTCATCCGCACTGGCGTAACATCGTACAGAGTCTCATCAAAAGCGAACCAATTCCATTGAGTTTGGTATAAAAGGCTTCATTTTAAGGCAACATTTCAAGTTCATAAATATTGGTCAAAAATGTGCCGTATCAAAACGTTTCTCGGCTTAAAGAAGTACTTTTCCTACCTACCCTATATACGTATGTATATAGAGTGGCGTCAGCAGTGTGAAAGGGTAGAAAGTGGTACGTACCCGGTGCGAAGATGCCACGTGGCCCAGCGCGTGGGCCGGCGTGGCCCGCTCGTCGCTCGACTCGTCACCCGACCGCTCGCCTGTGAACACCGAGTCGTGCGACACCGACAGCCCGCTGCCGTACGCCCCCTCTCTGTAAAAAAATGACAAAAATATGTTGTAAATGTCAAAGAAGCTTATTAACAGTGACGAATTATGGTGGTCTCTGACTATTTGCCTTCTTGCTAAGCGCAAAGTAGCAAAACGAGCTATTGAGAGGTCTATGCTCGGAGTTTCCCTACGAGATCAGAAATTAGGAGATCCGTGGACGTTCTACGGGTGAGATGATGATTATTAAAGAAAAAAGTGAACGTCCACTGCTGAACGTAGGCCTCTCCTAATGCATGCCACTGAGCTTGCTCGACAGCTTTCTGTATCCAGTTTGTGCACCGGGTTGTCCCACCACCTGGCCGCAGGGTGTCCTATGCTACGCTTGCCTACACGTGGTTTCCACTGTAGAACTCGTTATCGGACTTTTGAATGAAAGACTCTTATTCAACACTTAACGAAGACGTGGAAGGAATGGGACAACAAAATTGTAAGTGATTTTCAGATTTGCGATATGCGTATTTAGCCATTAGACGGTACCGAGATATGCGGAGGTAGAACTCCGATGCAGGAATATGGTTCAGCTTATTAGAGCATTACTCAAAAACGAGCTGTGGAATATACAGAAGATTTTCTTTTCATCGAGAGCTTAATGAACTCAGGTTCTTAGTGAAGTCATTGCTTTATCTTAGCAGATGTGTCGCTTTCTCTGGAAGACTTAACAAATGAAGTATTTTTTAGATGCTCTCCTGATTGTAAGACATAACGCATGTTCATGACCATTGCAACGATACTCAGAACTTTAAGTAAAAAATTACAAAGCATTGTTGCTAATTACTTTAAAACTATCGATCGTTAGTCTCAACAGCCCATAATTTTGCTAACAGAACCCTTCAAACCAGATCACAGTAATGTCTGGCGTTAGAAAATCTGGTACTGGGGTGGTACCTACTTAGAATTCCTCCCTACCACAAATAAAATCTAAAACCAAATAGTCCCTCCTCAATCTTCATCGTTTGTCTGGTTCCGTTTTCTCTTTGCCTTTGGTCCTGTTCCATGTATAATGAGGTGATTTGTAGAGTCGTGGCTAAATCGATTCTGCTGTTTTTAATAACAACTGTTTCCACTTACTTTC
Source organism: Biston stratarius (assembly GCA_950106695.1). Taxonomy (NCBI): domain Eukaryota; kingdom Metazoa; phylum Arthropoda; class Insecta; order Lepidoptera; family Geometridae; genus Biston; species Biston stratarius. The sequence goes on along the minus strand of OX467114.1, from coordinate 1,381,419 downwards.
TCCTGGCATGTCTCTCAGCGTCCAACAGTTCGCTGGTGGAACTGCTCTTGGGGTCGGGTGAGGCGTCTGCGCGAGCGCCACTCCCGCGACGCTTGAACATGCGCCGGAGGCCGCGGAAAAACCTCCCTGTGCGGCCCTCGCCTGGAACGATTTGGTGATGATGTTAGAGAAACTTCATCAGTATCTTAACTTCAAATTTAAGCTACGAATATTTTTTTACCGTAAGAAGTTTTTTTAAAATGTAGAAGTAATGAGACGAACGAGATGCTCCTCTAAGAGATAACGCCTGTCTATAACCAATGCAGCGAGACACAACTTTGCGTAGCAAAACTAAGTCCAGGGCATCGCTATTGGCGCTCATTATTTTGAGTTTTTAGATAATTAGTCTCAATCGCCCTGTAATTTCTCTAGCTGCTGTACCCTTCAAACTGGAACACAGTAATGTGTGTACTGTGTACTGCTGTACCTAGACGAACTGCTAAGGAGATCTACCACCAAGTAAAAGTTCTGAAGGCGCCGCAATGATCATGGGCAAATATTCTCTTCTTAATAGAAGAGGAATTTCAAGAGCTGGGTTGGTTCGAGTAGACGCTGGTAGGGAAATGCACAAAATACCCCAAGTGGGACGTCAGTGCAGGACTTATCACCCCCACTTTGAATAAGAATAAGAATCATGATCAAAACAATCGGTACTATGTCAAATTGGGTTATTCCACATTCTGGTCATGTTTCCGACTTTCACTTATGTCATTTTAGTAGTAGTGTGATGTTTTGAGAGAATTTTCGTTTGTTCTTGATGAGAGGCCGCGGTGGCTGTAGAGGAAAGTGTAGAGAATGGTACTGACCATGGTTGTGAGTGAGGGTGTGGGGCGCAGGCGCGGGGGCGGGCGGGCGGTAGGGCGGCTCCAGCGAGCCCTCGCGCACGCACGACATGAGGCCCGCGCCGCCGCCGCCCGACATCCGCCTGCCGCCTGGAACAAAGCACATACACTCATTGTAAGGGTGAAATATTTTTCTATTACTGGTGAAAACCTAGTCACCACTGGTGACTAGGTTTAGGCTAGGCTAGCGATCATAGCTCATGGTTAACGCGGTCGGTTCACAACGCGTGGGTTTATGATTCGACCGCTTTAACCAGCGACCTATCATCGCTACAATGATTTTAACATATGGCGTAACTGGACATTCCTGTTCGCCAATGTTCGAAGGGTTTCGGTCTTCACATCGTCCATACCACAATGACTTTAGACAAAAGTCTTCAACCAGTGTGTCCTACTCGTCATACGGCTCCAAAACGTGGACGCTTAACCTGGTTCGGAAACTCAAAAGTCGCTCAGCGAGCGACAATATTCGTAACGAATTCATCCGACATAGAACTAAATTCACCGACATAGCTCAAAGAATTAGTAAGCTGAAGTGGCAGTGGGCCGGTCACATTTCTCGAAGAACCGATAACCGGTGGGGTAGACGAGTTTTAGAGTGGAGACCACGTGCAGGCAAGCGTAGTGTGGGACACCCTGCGGCCAGGTGGTGTGACGACCTACGTAAAGCGGCGGGTAAACACTGGATGCAGAAAGCTGTCGTCCGAGCTCAGTGGCGTGCATTAGGAGAGGCCTACGTTCAACAGTGGACAGCAAAAGGCTAATAATGAAGAATGTTCGGAGGGGCATATCCTTACTTTTAAGGTCTTTGCTTCCACGACGTGAAAGGTACTTAGCTCCCAAACAGGCGGGATAATAGAATTGCACAATTTATGAGCACCGGGCCCATGGGCCTTCTCCGCAGATGTCTTATGTCTTCCGTATAAACTAGGTATATCTACGGTTTTGGCCACTATCCTACAATTGGAAATTTATATCACTTACTAGACATGTACTTATACTGACACTACCTCTGACGTAACAATACTTTTAAGCATATTGACATATTTATATTTGACATATTATTATATTGATATATTTTATATTTGACATATTATTATATTGACATATTTTATATTTGACATTTTATATTGATGTATTTATATTTGACACAACTATATTGACATATTTTATATCTGACATTGCCGTGGTGGTGCCGGCGTAAGAATAGTACCCCACCCTCTCTACCCTTGGTTGCCGTAAGAGTCGGTTAAGGGATGTAATCCGGAAGATGGGCAGCAGCGTCTTCCTTGAACAATCACACCTCGCTCGCCAACTCGCCTGCCAAGCGTGGCGAGTATTGGCAAACCCCCCCAGGAGGAGGCCTATGTCCAGCAGTGGACGTCCTATGGCTGATGATGTGATGTGATATCTGACATATTATTATATTGCCATTTCATTATACTGACATTTGATTTTTTTTATTTTTTTTTTTAAATTTCAATGGAAAAATGACCTGTAACTTTAGTATTATCACAAAATATTGTACAATGCAATTATGCTTTTCTATCGCGAAACCATCACCTAAATATTTTAAGGAATTTCACCACAGTCCGTGAACAAACAAACAAGAAATGCTATACTAACAATAAATAAGTCTTAAGAACACGAACACGGTTGGTTCCCTTAGGCTACATTCGAGTAATGAATTTATGAACACCTGCCAGATCTACGAATGAAGTTTTGTAAAGTGCATAATATATGCTTTTCCATGCTGAAGAATTTTAGGAATAGTAAAATGTGGAACATTTTGTGATGGTATGGAACGGAAGCATATTTAAGGCCAGAGATTTTCAAACTTATTTAATTTACCGCCCACTTTGAAAATTAATTATTTTTCAGTGCCCATTTTTTTTTTTACTTTACACCTTAAAATCCGCTATGACATTATTTACTTTAGTTAATTTAATTTTAGTGTGCTATATTAGTCTGGTCTGGAGTTTAAACTAACATTCTAAACGAGACTTTTTACCAGTGAAAGTAATTAAAACGCAACTTTAAATAATCGATGTTGTGTAGAAAGTGGGTTTTAATTTCAGTAAATTTTATGTAGATGAAATTACAAATCAGCTATCGCCTCACGTCTATATAAACCTCATTCGAAGTATCACTTATATTTAGAAAAAAGAATTACCATAATCAGTTAAGTCGTTCCCAAGTTATGTTTGATTATTACACGACTGGTCAATAAAGGAGTGTAATGTTTTTAGGGTTCATATAATAATGTATGTATTGAGTTTCTTTATTCCACTATAACTTTCTAATGCCTGAACAGATTTGGATGTCGCTCACCTAATGCAAAACAACCACAAGTGATTTTTCACATAATTTTTGGTTCTTATTTATCTGCTAGAAATAAGAAAGAAAAGAAAGAAAGACTTATTTTTATTTTGAGATATCACACTTAACAATAAAAACTAAACTACTTAGCGCTAAAAACATTTAGGAAGCCGCAAAACAAGCCTCATCTCAGCAATGATGCTGTTAGGCCACCTGCCAACAGCGCCGGTCTTCCGATGAGCCGTAAGGTGAAGTCACAATAGGCTAACCGGTGAGTGTCCGGTGACAATTTTTTTAACTCATACAAATTAATTAAATAAAACTTGAACAAAGAAAATAAAAAATACAAACAATCAATTAAATAGTTTTAGTAAAAATTGGCAAAACTGAACGAATGCACGCACGTACGTAATGCCACTGGCCTACATATTGCATGCAAAACAATATTTTTCAAGTTAATACTTATTTTTTAGCAGACAATAAATCGAAAAAAATTGCACTTGTGGTTGTTGTGCATTAGTTGAGCGATCTATGGGGTATCATCGTATCTCTTACCAAACCAAAAGAGCGTCTCGTTATTTAAAAAAAAATATAATAAGCGCAACACTATCAAGTTTATGCAACCAGTTTTTATGTTACGAAATATGATTCTCAACCATTTACCTAGATCCATAAGGAATAAACGACGTAAATAAATAAACTCAATAAAAGTGAACGATAGCTACTATAACCGATATTATATCCGTAATCTATACGTTACGAATCTTCGTCGAAATTGTCGATAAAATTGGTATCTATAAATATTCTTTAGCTGTTGGTTTTTAGGATGTACAGAATCAATCACAAGAATAATCATGAACTTTTTGTTTTATTTTTTAACTTAGTTTTTTATGGTTCACAGGCTCGGAGCTTGTCTACCTGTTAAGGAACGGTGTGGTCGAAGATGGGAACACACCTAGCCTGGAATGATACTGGCTCTCAAGTGAAGCTGTCGGAAAACTTTAATCTACAACAAAATAGCGCAAGTTTCATGACTATTGCTTATTTGTAACATTTGTCTTTGAACGTAATTGTATAATTAAAACGGACTAAGTCGCAGGCGTAAGCTAGTATTAAAATAAGTAAGTGAAGCGAGAAATAATTCTACGTAACTAATATCGACGGAGCGCTCGCTGATCATCCAAATCGGAAAGATGTATAAAAATATAAAATACCACAAGAGTAAAAAGGAAACTTGAAAAACCTACGTAAATTACAGGAAGAGATTGTGTGTGTTAGCCCTAACCGGGAAACTCAATGCAGTGCTGGCAAGGTCGCTTCCCCGGCCAGGGTCAAGGGCAATCCCTGGATCGATACGGATGCTGTGGACGAGGACGGAGTAACACGACCTCCCATAAGAATAAAAGGGACAAGTACACATGTAAACGGTACTGAAGGGTATGGGTAGACAGACAGTCCTTGTTACTAAGGTCTACGGGTGTGAGTCATTGCATTTCATATTTAGCCTCGTGTGTTATCAGTGTTCATTTAACAAATTTAGCGAGGATAGTTTTTATGCGGCAGATGTTTCCTGCTTTCAAATTATCGTCAGGGTCGTTTTGTAGGCACGTGTTTATTTCTATTGTGTTTCAATATAGAGTACACCGATGTACATTTATGAAAGTTTGGTGAGACCATTAAAAAAAATAGGCAGAAATGGGAACTGCCGACATAATTGAAAACTTGAAATACGTTACCCTCGCATGTCGGTGACGCAAACCCACAAGTTTTGTCCCTAACGTAACTAAAAAAATCAAAAATACTAGCATTTTTGTGTTAAAGAAATGAGACGAACGATAAGCTTTCCTGTTGGTAAGAGATTACACATGTCCATGACCATTGCAGCGATACACGGAATTTATAGTAAAACAAAGTCCGGCATCGCTGCTTTGGCGCTCATTACTTTAAAACTTTCGATGCTTAGTCTCAAGAGCCCAGTAATGTCGCTAGCTGCAGTATCCTTCAAACCGGAACACAGTTTACACACTACTGCTTGGCGGCAGAACATCTGTTACTGCAGTGGTACCGACATAGACGACGTCCTGCTTAGAAGATTTACCACCTACAATCTACATATAGGTACATATATATCTTTTGAAGTAATAGCAAATTTTTAAGGATTTTGCGTTTAACTTTAGGGATTTTTCAACAAATTATGAAAGCGTATTCAAGTTCAAATTGGAGTCGCAAAAAGAATTCCGTCTTTGTAATTATATTGACATAATCTTAGACGTTAAGGTAATTCAATTCAATTCTTGATAAATGGCCTTTGCGACAAGACGTTAAGGTAAATGTGCGTCATGCAAAGGCCAAATAGGTAAATGTCACTTTGACAATGACAGTTACTTGTCATTGAATTTTTGCTAACCTCTCTCTCTCTTTTTTTATTACAAATAGACTAGCATTTGACCGCCATCATGCCTGATGTTAAGCGAAAATGCGGTCTACGATGGAGCACGCTCGCCTAGAAGAAACCGATTCACTCGTAACTTGAAGGCACCCAGATGATATCCATCAGGGAACACCCACTCGGGCAGCAAATTTCATTGTTTAGCGGTTCGTACAATTAACATAGAAACGGATCGTTTAGTTCGAGTTTTTGGAATACCGACCACGAACAACGGAATTTTATTAAACCATACGTAGCAAGCTGTACACAGGTAATACATATATTCTAAAGTATTATGCGGACTTACGGAACCCTCAGTACGCAAGTCCAACTCGCACTTGACGAATTTTTTATCTAGTTTATCCTTTTCTACTGCTAAAAGAAACCAATAACAAAGCTTTACAAGAAAATTGCACCGTGGAACTGCATACTTATTTAAATCTATGCAAGTAGGGGTTAAATGAACTTCTCTTCTCAGAGAACGCAATTTGCTTTCAGAATCCTCGTCGGCTATTATAAAGCTCAAGGAGCTAAATTGCAGAGCACTGTTAAGGTCGTGACTAACGTCATATTTGCTGCGATGTATCGCGAGCAACGTCCTAATATAATGCAATTTATGAAATTTTTGTTAAATAAGATAAAAAAAATGAAATGTTGAAAACTTCCATTATTGAAATTGATCATATGCATATGGTAACTAAGAAAGATAAGTCCAATAGAAATTCAATCAACGCTAACACTAAATTATGTCCTCTTCAGAAGTATACTTTGTAAAATATGGGAATGTTATAGCAATATAAACCTTTTCTACGTTTGATATATACTGTGATAGCTAAGTGTTTACCGCGGTCGGTTCCCACGCTAGTGAAAGAAATTATCGTGAAGAAGCCATAGCATAGTGGTAGCTACTTTCTGGTACTCGATTTGCTAGCTACCACCCACAAGTTGATAACCTACTACCAATCACCTAACGATGTGTTCCAGGAGCCTCACTTAAGAGGCAGTTCTATTCTAGGCTAGGTGTTACCAGCTTCGACCACACCGGCACTTAACATCAGGTGGCTTAACGTCAAACACCTAGCCTGTCAGCCATAAAATAGTTTCAGGATAACATAAGACAGACTTGGGTCGTTTTGAGAAGTTTTCGTCTTTTTTTTTATGTAAAAGTAATGCGACGTACAAGACGCTCTCCTGATGGTAAGAGATAACGCCTGTATGTTCTATGTAGTACAACAGAGTTCAGGGCATCACTGCTTTAGCGTTCATTACTTTGAGACTTTCGATGGTTAGTGAGGTCGTCTAGGTAGGTACCACCGCTGTACCAGATATTCTACCGCCAAGCAGTAGTGTGTAAACATTACTGTGTAAGGGTACTGCAGCTACCGAAATTAAAGGGCTGTTCAAACTAACCATCGAAAGTCTCAATGTAATGAGCGCCAAAGCAGCAATGCCCTGGACTTTGTTTAGCCACTCAAAGTTATGTTCGCAGCAATGGTCATGGACAGGCGTTATCTCTTACCATCAGGAGAGCGCCTCGTTCGTCTCATCACTTTAAAAAAAAACATCGATTACACGTAGCAGTAATGGAACAAAGTTCGCTTCATAAGATTACAATCGAACGTTACAGCTCCAAGTTGTTGCTTTACGCCAGTATTTCCAACTGTACTTTTGTTCAACCTATTCAAGCAATAAAATGGAAACAAAAGACTTTCATTACGATTTCCAATAAAGTGTTTTATATTTCCTTTGTTACTCTCTCCGTTTCTAGGATAAGGCTTGTTGCACATGGGAAACTGAAACATAATTTGTACGTCAGAAAATAGTTCTTTATGCGCCAATTTTAAAAACGATTTTACATCTTTTTGAGTCTCCGTTGAAGTAAAAAAACAGGTCGGGTCGCTAGTATAAACTAAAATTATATGTCTTGGCAAAATATATAATATATTTGTAGCGATGATAGCTCAGTGGTTAGCGCGGTCGGTTCGCATGCCGAAGGGCGTGGGTCCAAACCCCAACAATGAGCTTGAGCTGCCGGTGAAGGAAAACATCGTGAGGAAACCATAGCGTGGTGGTAGGGTACTTTCTAGTACTCGGCTGGCTAGCTACCACCCTCAAGTTGAAAATCTCCCGCCAAGCATCTAACGGTGTGTTCCGGCAGCCTCACTTGAGAGCCAGTTTCATTCCAGGCTAGGTGTGCTTTACCATCTTCGACCGCACCACCACGTATCAACAGGTGAGTTGTGGTCAAAAACCTAGCCTGTCAGCTACAAAAAAAAAAAACAAATCTTGCTTTAAGAGATACTGTAAGACAGAACTCCCTAGTTCTAAAACCCTTCATTACTCTTTTTAATGAGATGAACATCAAACCGGCCATTACACGTATTGTCAAAGTGACAACACTACAAAAGTAATATATACGGCCGACAATGGTATGTGGTAACCGAGTACTGAATGTACCAGACCGCATAACCTAATTCTCACACCGCACCGGTAAAACATATTGTTGGAAACACACGTTGGACGTTGGCCATATTTTATAGAGATCTTTTAAAAATAACTTAACTGAGACGTGATTTCGCATGGAGAGTTCTATATCTGGACATAAAAGTAATTGCCATATCTATAGGTGTGCCCTATTAGCTCATTCGGTAGAATATCTGCTTCAAGAGCTATAAAGCGTGGGTTCGATTCCCACAAGAACAAACATTTATGTGACGATAAATGTTACATTGATCACTAATATATCAGTCTAAAAAATAAAATAATATTTAGTAAATAAAAAAATATCTATCGGTCTATCAGTTTTCTGGTTCTCATACTACAAGCTTTGCTTAGTTTGGAGCTAGATGGCGCTTTGTGAACTATTCTACGACATTTATTTTTATGTACAAAAATCAATTGCCGTGCAAAATTAGAAAGGGGCTGGTCCATTTGGTTTTTTGCGACAATAGTAAATTGATGGTTTAAAATTTGACCCTGTGGGCCAACACAATTCACTTGAAATGACAACTGGATCTAAAACCGAACCAGCCCGGCTAGGTTAGATGCTTGGCGGCAGATTTTCAACTTGAGGGTGGTAGCTAGCAAGTCGAGAACTAGAAAATCACCTACCAATATGCTATAGTTTCCTCACGGCATTTTCCTTCAGCTTACGCTCGTTTTTGTCATTTGATTCCACGCCCTCCAACGTTTGATTCGATCGCGCTAACCCCTCAGCTATAATCGCTATTTGCGCACAAATTTGCGTGAAATTTTCTTTTACTTGATTCCAACACGACTAAAAAATAAAAATAAATCTATCTTTAAGACTGTATTTTTATGGTTCTCCGTTCATTTTCCAGTTCGTTAAGCTTATTCAATTTCATCCCTGCTATGCCTCGACGTTTTCTTCTAAGAATTTCCTGTTTTCCTCCCAAATTACAACATCCATCACCTATATGACAGGATTCCTGAAGGGATACAAAACTTTGAGACCTTCAAAACGGAATTATAGATATTGCTTTCTATGAAAAATATATAAATAAAATAAATATCGTAGGGCATTTTACACAGCGCCATCTAGCCATTAACTAAGCATAGCATATCCATGCATAAGTATCCATATATTTGACCACAAAAAAATACGGGTCGAATCGAAAATCCTTTTTGAAACCGGCCATTAGTATAAATTATAAAATTAACTAATTTTGACCGACCAGCGACCCAAATTGTGTCTTGTCCTCCTAGACTAATTAGCGTCAACTTTCTCGATCTTATACTACTTAATGCTAGGTATCGAGAACTCTAACTCTTGGAGCACCTTAACCACTTCATCCTTCCATCTAAATTTGGGACGGCCACAGTCCTTTTGACCAAGATACGCTCTTTAAAATGTAAATAAAAATAAAAGATATAGTCACATCATCAGCTATAGGTCGTCCACTGCTGAACATAGGCCTCCTCCTGGGGGGGTTTTGCCATTACTCGCCACGCTTGGCAGGCGGGTTGGCGAGCGCAGTTAGGTGTGATTTTTCAAGGAAGACGCTGCTGCCCATCTTCCGGATTACATCCCTTAGCCGACTCTTACGGCAACCACGGGTAGAGAGGGCGGGGCTCTATTCTTACGCTGGCACCACCACGGCAAAGATAAAGTCATGTAATAAAAAAAACAGAGTCAAGTCTTTAAACGTTAAAGTAACGAAACGAACGAGACGCTCTTCTGGTGGTAAGAGATAACGCATGTCCATGACCATTGCAGCGATAAAAACAACAAAGCTGCAACAAGACCAGGGTATCGCTTTGGCGCTCATTACTTAGAAGACTTTTGATGGTTAGCCCCGACGACACTGTAATTTCGCTAGCTGCAGTACCCTTCAAACCGGAACACAGTAATGTTATACACTACTGCTTGACAGCAGAACGCCTGGTGCTTCGAATGCTGGTTAGAATAAGTATTATTTTTTGGCCTTATAACACTTTTAGTTACACTAGACAAGTCACAAATATATACAATATAAAATATCATGCCGATATCATTTCTAATTATAATAATTTACAAATAAAATAAATCTAATACTCATGTCAGCTTAAAATTAAATATACACAAATTACGATTCACTAAAATCAAATAACTTCTTCATACGAGAAAGAAGATTCGTGGGTGCAATGAAATAAAATCTTATAGCAGCACAAAACAAAACTCGAACTACCCACATCTGGTTTTATAATCTACCTCCCGTTTTCAAATGGTTTATGTGTCTATTACAGAAATATTGAGTGATATCATTCTAAAAATAGCGTAAGTATACAGCTTTCTATTGGTAGGTACTGGATTCGAATGACGAGACGGTTATTTTACGAGATCTATTTCTGTACAGTCTTGAAGTGAAGGAAACGTTTCATATTATTGCTTTACACGAATTCAAGTTTTAAAAATGTTTATATATAATTATACTTTAAGTACTACAATTAAAAAAAAATACTTTTTATGTTACAACATTTCCCGTCTATTCTTAAACAGCAACGTATTTTCTATTCTTGGTTGCCTGGAAGAGGTCGCTTTTAGCGATAAGGCCACCACTTGTGGCACTATAGATAACACATAAGATTCTGTGTTCTACATTTTTTTTTCTATTTTTGGTATGCATAGTAAAGAGTTTCTATTTATATATCTATCCACAGTGACAAAGGTATAGAATAGAGGAATAACTACAAATAACTTTACAAAAACGCATCATTTTTACTCAACTGCCCATAAATAGTAGGTAGTGTGATGTTTCAAGGGTTCATGCTTGCATGTGAATTTCTTTAACCCACGGTGAAAACCATAACTTTAAAATGGCTAAACATATGGACGTATTGCAGTATTGTTAGAATCCTTCTAGCCAGCTGAGTACTAGAAAGTACTCTACCACCATAATATGGTTTCCTCAAGATTTTTTCCTTCAACGGCAGCTCAAACTCATTATTGAGGTTTGAACCCACGCCCTTCGCTATAAACTACTTGTAGTTCTACCACAACTTTAGTCAGTAACGAGAAAATCGAAATCTTTTGAAAGTTCTCTTCTGTATATTTGTAATTAATCTGCGACCCGTACCGAAACCCAGCGGGAGTACCCATCATCATACCTTTGTAGTGGAATTACCTGCCAATATAAATTCAAAAGCGCAGCTGCCTCTAAATCCTGACATTTAAGGCTGTCTATTAGGACAAAGGCTTATTTATGGGACGTCCTTAAAAGCCTTTCACGAGTAAGGATCAGAACACACAAGACTCACTAAAATAAATACATTTACTCACAGCGCCATCTAGTCCTAAACTATGTAAAGCTTGAATTTGGGGAGCTAACAATAGACATGTAAAATTTTAACAAAAAAAACCGACTTCTTATGTTTTTCTCATGGATTCCATCGTCAGAACTGGACCAAATAGAAGCACCTCTCAGCTTTCAAATAAAAAAAGAATCATCAAAATCGGTTCACTCAGTCGAAAGTTCTGAGGTAACAAACATTGTAAATACATACATGTAATATTTTAAGTAAAGTTGATGAGTTTTTGTTTCGCAAATTGTCATGCTAGATATATAGACCCCCGGATATTCCGAAAGTTAGAAAAAGCGTAAATAATTAGAAGTTGGCGATAAATCTTAAACACTTAACACAGCGCCATCTAGCCCCAAACTTAGCAAAGCTTGTACTATGGGAACCAAATAACTGATAGAATACTGATATACTTTTTTTTATTGTAAATACATACTTATAATACACGCAGAACACCCACACACACAACAAACATTTATGCTTGTCACACAAATAATTGTCTTGAGTAGAAATCGAACCCACGCCCTATAGCTTTTGAAGCAGATGAAGTATCTACCGCAAATGATCTAACAGGACAGACATATCATTAAATTTTTAAAATTGTTCATTTACTGTATTTTGTTTTGAATAAGCGGTTCCGTAAATTAGCTAAGGTTTTGACATCAAATATTTGATTACCAGAATTATTCTTCAATTTTCAATACCTGCTTGACTTCCACCGTGTACTTCAGCCTTAGAAAGGACACTCAAGAGTCTAATAACTCCAGTAATTGCTTTTCACCGGCTCATAAATTAGAAAGATTACATTTTTGTTCACCTAAACACTTTTTGAAAGATCGCAAGTTTGATCTTTATCATTCCAGAGATACGGTTCAAAATGGGGAGGGAAGAAAGCCTTTGAGACAAAGTGGAGATTTTTCCGCCTCTCACGTTGGCGCTTAGTGCACAGTTTTTAGGTCATGGGATTTCCAGGTGAGCATTGGGATAAAAGGCAAAGCGAACTCGAATGAATCTGAAATGTTAAATAACGTTAAATGGAATTAAAAGCGACGTCCAAAATCGATATTTTCACATTATATATTTATTTTCAACCTTTAGTGTCCCACAGCTGGGCAAAGGCCTCCCTTACCTCCTTCCAGACTGCCCGTTCTTCGGCTTTTCTGGTGCAGTAACTGTCGTGACGATTTAGTTTAGTTCGTCACACCACCTTCGTCTGGGTCCAGTTTTACCCAGAGGTCGTTTGACATGCGATAAACGTGTCCAGCCCAGTCCCACTTCAGTCGGCCGGCTTTGTGGGTGACATCAGCGATTTTGGTTTTGTATCGTAGTGTCTTGTTTCTTATACGGTCTGTTAATTTGACTACCAAGATATTACGCTCCATCACTCGCTGGTAAACTCCGAGTGCGGCCTTCTGACCTATTGTCAAAGACCAAGTCTGTGCACCGTACGTGAGAATGGGAAGTGGCATAACCTTTTTTTATGTTAAAGTAATGAGTCGAACAAATCGCTCATTTGACTCTATAGTATTCCGGTTTGTTAGATAAAAGGTATAGCTAGCGAATTTATAGAATTTAGAAGACTCGCCTTCGAGTGGTTTGCACCCTGCAGTGGTCGCGCACTAAAATGTAAAATAACTGGTCGCGTGGTAATACATTTGTTTATCGTTTTTAAATTCAAATAAAAATCGAAGTGAGCTTATATTTTTTTCATTCCTTATACTTAGCTTGAAACTTATTTATTTAGGATTAGCAAGGTAAAATGTCAGTGGGCATGGCACATAGCCGATGGGGCTGTAAAGATTTGGAGTGGAGACCACGGACCGGCAAGCGCAGCGTAGGACATCCGCCTACAACGTGGACATACAACCTAATTAAGACCGCAAGAACGAGTTGGTCTTCGTGGATATCATGGGGGACGCCTATGTCCAGCAGTGAACGTCCTACAGTGGAGATGATGATGATGATTCTTATAAAAATTTCGACATTGTTGCCCCGTCGCAATAAGTTCGCTACACGGACATTTCGAACTATTTACAAATACAAATGAAAAGCCAGTGTATGTGTTACATAGGTATTTTATTTGGGCAGGTGTTCGGGCGACATTGCTAGGACGTGCCGTGACCTCGATTCGAAGCCTCAATATCGGAACGGAGGCCTTTGCACGTAACAGTAGGATTTCATTGAAAACCTATTTCAATTGTATAGAAAAACATAAGAGGGTTATATAAATCTCTACGTAGTATAAAACATAGACGCTTCCCGCCCTAGGTCTTTTAAAATACGTAACAGATTTTAATAAAATTTCCATCAATAGACAGAAAGGTTCAAGAGGAAGGTTTATATGTATAACATGCATATGCAACACATTAGTATCTACATTGCACCCGTGCGAAGCCGGGGCGGGTCGCTAGTATAAATACAATAAATTTAAGTATTTACATACTTTGATACGGTGTTCATTATCATTTAGAGAATTTCTTCCGGAGTTTAACATAAGCGTGATATAATCACAGCAATTAATTATAAAACCTATTAACTTAAACCCTGTGCGCAGTAAAATAAACAAATGAAACAACAGAGTGAGACTAACTCGGGGTATATTCCAAAGACATTATTTTTTTATCTAAAGATAATTAAAATGCAAGCATCTCGAGTGAAACCCAAGTACGAATGTATTCCGTCGACTGCGCATTTGAAATTTAAATGTGCTCTTTATAATGCCTTGGTGAATTAATCGGATGGCGTAGAATTTCGAAATAATAAGTATTAAACAAATATGGCATCATCTTGTTCTCGCTGTAGATGACTACAGCAATATGATTTCTTTTTTTTTAATGTAAAAGTAATATGGCGAACGAAACGCTCTTTTGATGGTAAAAGATAACGCATGACCATTGCAGCGATACACAGAACTTCGAGTAACAAAATAAAGTCCAGGGCAGCGCTGCTTTAGCGCTCATTACTTTGATACTTTCAATGGTTAATCTGAAACTCAACAGCGTAATTTCGCTAGCTGCATTTCCAATCGGAACACAGTAATGTTAACACACAACTGCTTGGCGGTAGAATATCTGGAGTTGTACCTACCTAGACGACCTCCTGCTATGATTTACCACCAAGTACACGGTTTTAAGCTTAGGGTGTACTAAGCCGGAACGAGGTTAATGTTGTCATCATTAGGAACAACTTTCAACTTGAAACAACTTTGAAGCCTTAAAAACAGTTACTTCATTACAAAGATCAACGTACTGTATCTATAGAACTGCTGTTTTTTTTTTTAATATTTTTGTTTTATTTATGCAGAATTACTTTTGCTTTGACTCCTTAAAGAAGGCCACCACATGTGGCTGAAACTATAGTTCGAGTATCTGACATAATTATTCGTGACGTAAGGTTGGCATGGTAGGTGTTTGACCACAGCTTTCCTGATGTTAAGTGTGGTCGAAGATAGTGAACAAACTTGGCATAGAATGGAACTTACTGTCAAGTAAGGCTGCTTAAACGCACCATTACATGCTTGGTGTTGAATGCTGTAACAAGAGCTGTGGTCAAACACCAGCCTGTCAACCACAAAAAAGGCACCAGGATAAAGAATTTATAAGATATGTTAATTCAAGTTGCATTAAATCTAAATTAATATCCAATATCTAATAATTTCCCACAGCACCCTAACAAACACCCTTGTCATCTTACCCTCGCTGTGACGTCATTCATCCCACGATCGAACGCACTGCATCCCGGAAAGCTACCTTGACCCTCGCCCTTTAAATGTGGGTTACCTTATCTACGTAGGTAGGTCAAGAGCTTGGGACGAAAAAGATTCGTGTTCAACTAGGGGAGGATCTTTCTTTTTTTTTTTCGATTTAGACATAGGCAAGTTATGCATTCTGCCATTCTCAAGTATTTCATTGATAACATGTATTTCATCTTGACAATTCGGGTAAACGCGTCGTGTGCTCTAATCATTAGGCTAGTCTTCCTGACTACTTTAAACGCCCTGTCTTTTTATACACCAAGTTGCGAAGGTTCAAATCCTGACGATGACTTTTTGTAAAGATTATAACATTTTTTTTTTAAATATTTTTGTTGTTGACCGTCTACATGTTTTACCACAGCTCATCTGATGTTAAGTGATGTTGTGGTCGAATATAGTAAACACACATATCCTGGAATGGGAACTAGTATACAAGTGAGGCTACCACAAGATGCTGTTAGATTCTTGGCGGCAGATTTTTAATATGAGGACGGTAGCTAGCCAACCGAGTACTAGAAAGTGTCCTACCACGATGCTATTGGTTTTCTCACGATGTTTTCCTTCACCTGCAGCTCAAGCTCATTGTTCAGATTAGAACCCGCGCTCCTCGGTGCGCGGTCCGACCGTGCTAACTACTGAGCTATAAGCGTTAGTAATTTGCATCAGACAGACAATTGGTTATATCTCACTTGGTACAAGCAAGAAGAATCACATACGTCATTGAATTTCTTCTCTAAACATAAAATCTGCAAGTTAAGCAATTAAAAACACGTACAAGTGCGACTCAAGACTCGCCCACCGTGGGTTCCGTAGAAACTTATAGATACGTGAGTTTTTTTTATGCCGTTGTGGTGCTGACGTAAGAATAGTACCCCACCCTCTCTAGCCGTGGTTGCCGTAAGAGTCGGCTAGGGGATGTAATCCGGAAGATGGGCAGCAGCGTCTTCCTTGAAAAATTACACCTAACTGCGCTCGCCAACCCGCCTGCCAAGCGTGGCGAGTATTGGCAAAACCCCCAGGAGGAGGCCTGTGTCCAGCAGTGGACGTCCTATGGCTGATAATGTGATGTGAAATTAAAAATGTACAGTTTTCAGATATTTTCCTTTATGTGTACTATAAAACAGTGTTCTTGCTAAATTTCATAGTTCTAGTTCAACGGGACGAGTGTCGAAATATACGGTTTTTGCGACATAAACGGCTGTAACTTTTTTTACGATAACCGAGAAGTTTGGTTTTGGAACAAATGGACAGACGGACAGAGTGGTCCTACATATAAGGGTTCCGTTTTTTCTTTTGAGGTACGGAACCTTAAAAATGTTTATTGGAATAAAATTACCATGACACTAATCAGGTAAGCCCACCAATAAACACCATTATCCCATGGTTAACGTTGCAAAAACTCAACGATTTATTACCAATTTCATTGTGCGAACCGCTAAAACGTGATGCGCTGTCTGAGTAGGTGTTCCCCGATAGATATAACCTAAGTGTCAAGTCGGAATCGAATCAGTATCTTCTAGGTAAGTGTGAACGTAGACTGAATCTTCACTTAACATTATGTGAGATAGCGGTCAAACGCATGCCTATTTACTATTTAAAAAAAAATAAGTTATCTGTGGGTAAGCATGAGTATGTTAAACTTACCGCTTGTCTCAAGGGTTTGTTTCACTCCCGGTTACCATGGTAACCGGCGGCCCCGACACGACCTGAAATCAAGGATATTGGGTTTACAACAGTGCCTTTGAGACCTACTTGTCCATGTTACTGATAAATGTTAACTGGCAGATAAATTATTCGCTGACCAAACAAACATTTTAACGGACACGTATGCGACCGCGTGCATTTTTCATTTAATTCTGTTTTTGGCATCGCACTTTCAAGTATTTCTATATTTGTAAGTAAAATTTAATAAAATAATTCCAAGTCACAGTTAAAGCCACGCAAAATAAGTCAAAGTCAAGTCTGGTCAAAGTAAAGTAGTGACGACTTTACTACAAACTTAAATAGTTTTGGAAGCACACGAAAAGTTATCATTCACCACATTATATGATTTGAGCGTTTCGTTCGTCTTATTTATTTTACATAAAAAAAGCGATGCCACAGACATATACACGTAAAAGTTATATTACCCGTTAGGTGTCGGTGATGAAGGTTTAAAAATAAACGTAAACGTATGCCGTCAAGCAGTATTGTGCAAATATTACTGTGTTCCGGTTTGAAGGATACTGCAGCTAGCGGAATTACAGGGCTCTAAAGACTAACCATAGAAAGTCAAAGTAATGAGCGCCAAAGCAGTGATTCCCTGAACTTTGTTCTGCTACTTAAAGTCTTGTGTGTCGTTGCAATGGTCATGGACTGGCGTTATCTCTTACCATCAGGAGAGCGACTCGTTCGTCGCATTACCTTTACATAAGAAATAAATACCAAAAAATAATAATTTTGCACTTTGTGGCGTCCCAAAATAGTGTGTCGCGTGTCACGAATGGCACGTGTTCAATTGGTTCACCATCCTTGGTCTATAGTCTTCACATACCAAAGGACGAATAAACACTGAGCAGTCTATTCGTAACTATAAAAACAACCTAAATTTAACGGAAATTCTTGTACGTTATCAGTCAGTTCATAGGTTATCAATACATGGTGACACCCTACTCGAAACTATTTCCTACTGAAGCCCTTGTTGTACAGTAAAACGTATTTGTATTGTAATAACAAAACTTAATGTTATGAATTTTGAACAGAAACTATAGGAATGTTGTTGAATTTAGTAATTTCACTAATGTAAACTCGAGAATGATATCGTAAATACCCTATTGTTTAGGTGTTGGCACTAATGTTTTGTCGAATAATATGAATTGAAGTTTGAATTAAATAAACCTTTTGTTATAAGGGTCGACGGTGGATAACGAAAGCTATATCGTCGGTGAAGAAATTTCAGGTAATGAAATACTTATAGGTACTTACTTTTACTTAAGAATATAATTATGTACTTAATAAGAACATTGCTAAATCTGTAGAATTTGTTCCATAAATATTTCTAGATAAATAGTTATTTTTTAGTTGTCAGGCTAGGTGTTCGACCACAGCTCACTTGATGTTAAGTGACGGTGTGGTCGAAGATCGTAAAGCATACCTAGCCTGGAATAGAACTGGCTGTCAAGTGACGCAGTCGGGACACACCGTTAGGTGCTTGGCGGCAGATTTTCAACTTGAATGCGGTAGCTGGCCAGCCGAGTACTAGAAAATATTGCCACCGTGCTAAACTATTCAAACAGTTCTTGATCCATTTTCAACAAATATTCTTGTTTTGGTTTATCAAACAGGCATTTTATACGTCGGACGACATTTATAAAATCAAGGTTGCTAATTAAATATGACTTGTAACAAAGATATTACCAATAAAGACTTTCAAATTTCAGATCATTATAAAAATTCGTTTTTTTTTTGTAATGTAAAAGTAATGAGACGAAAGAGACGCTCTCCTGATGGTAAGAGATAAAGCCTGTCCATGATCATTGCAGCGATACACAGAACTTTGAATACCAAAACAAAGACCAGGAGATCGTTGCTTTGGATCTCATTACTTTGAGATTTTCGGTTAGTCTCAACAGCCCCGTAATTTCGCTAACTACAGTACCCTTCCAACCGGAACACAGTTATGTTTACACACTACTGCTTGGCGGCAGAATATCTGGTACTGCGGTGGTACCTACCTAGACGACCTCGTCAATTTTCTTTTAAATACAAATTTCCTTAACATGAAACCAAACTAAATAAAATAGACTGGAATTCCTCTAAAACGCTGCGAGATTATAAATAAAACATTTTGAATTTCAAAATAACACTCATTATATCGCAAGATATTATTCCGAAAACAAGAGTGTAGGCAGAAGTACCATCCAATTATTCCAAAGAGATAGGTCAAGATTCGACGCTTCAAGATATAATAGAGAAAATAAATAAAGATAAGAACAAAGATCTCAAATACATTACGACTCTCATAGTACTAGATACTCATAGTACTAGATACTCATAGTATAGATGAATCATAGACTGAATATATATGTACATATATATTTTTATTAAATTACTAATGGGTTTGCGTTTACTGCCAACTCACCTGATGTTAAGAAAGATGCTACGGTGGAGCACGCTCACCTAGAAGAAGTCGATTCACTCGAGACTTGGAACCCAGATTGTATCTATCAGGGAACACCCAATCGGGCAGCAAATTCCATTGTTTAGCTTGATAGACAAGCTACTTTACGACGATGTTCCAGACTTTGGGTTCTAAACAAGTGAGTCATTGCTGACGAGTTTCCTAACACGTTTCTAAATTTTCGATAAAAGCGAGACAACACGTATATGGTATACATCATATAAGTAACAATAAAGAGCCTTGAATACTATGGGACTTCATCCAGACATGACATTCCCCACAATATCAATAGCACACGAAGAGTAACAGAATCATCAAGAAATGAAATAAGCAGGAGAAGAAAAGGATTATGTAATAAATTGAGAAAAATGTGCAATATTAACTAAATCTATGAGTCAGTTCATATTAGTCAATCGTTAAGTAAAATACTACTTCGTAAAACATGAGCCTCAACATCGAGAATTGATTTTAGAGGATAAACCAATATATTTGAATAATATCATGAAAGGTATTATGCTAAATGGGCATTACAAGGATCTATAATGGGATTATTATTGGGAACGGACGGGGATTTGTTTCCTTTGATGAGGTTGGAGATAAGATTTAGTTGCTAGCGGATATATTTTACTCGAAAATACTTCTAAAATTATTTAGGAAAATAGCCTTTCGTAAATTATAAAACAATTTTTTCTGTGAACTCCTGATAAATCATAATTGTTAGCACATAAGATAATTATCAGCTTTCGCCCGCGACCTTGTTCACGTTGACTTAAGAATTGTGTTCAAAGAGAAATGAAACATTTCCGCAACTTAATTACCTAGAATATTATAAAGGATAGCGTTTATATGTAATAATGTTCTATAAAACACATTTATAACAGATTTCAAGTGGATATGTCCTGTAGTTAGTTTTTTGATAATCCCACAGGAACCTAACACTTTCCTGGGATAAATATTCTATATGTTAATCGAGACCGTAAACTATGTATATATGTGCCACATTTCATCCAAATACGTTCAATAGATTTTGCGTGGAAGAGTAACAAATATCCATCCATCCTAAAAAACTTTCACATTTATAATATTAAGTAAGGTTTAGTTCATTTATAATGTAATTAAGAATTAAGATGCAATTATTATTACCTTAAAGACCTGTAGATTCCAGTAAGTACCAGCTGTAGCGTAATTACCTAGAATGTTGGCGACCTTGCCATTTCATTAGACACCTACTCCTATTAAAGTAATGATTATTGATGGCTACAAGAAATAAAGGTGTATTTGCATGATCAACGCACACTACACACAGCTAGTAGAAACGCCTGTAGAAACGCCAAAAAATTCTAGTACTAAAAGTCAAAATTTTGGCGCACAATGTCTCACGCTCGCAAAACATTCGAAAATTTTAATGTCTAAATAATAGAGATCTAAATTTTTGTAAGAAACTTAACAGACGCAGTTTCTTACAAGACACTGTATTTTTTTATTATTTTCCATACATGAAAAACAATAAAAATAATGAGTAGGACTAATGGGTCCTTCGCCACACATCCTAAGGTTTCACGCCATTTCAAAACTAAGTGGAAGATACTTATTTACAGTGTGAAGAACTAGGAGATATTGTAGTGAGTGACACTGATAAAACGCTCCAATTTACCAAATTGGCTGACAAAAGAGACGTCCAAATAACAAATATCTAAGATATCTTTCCCAGTCCATTTATAAGGCAAACAGACAAAACGGATAAACACTCGAATGACAATGCTTCACGGCGTCAAACTTCTGATGGCAAGAATAAATTGCTTTCTGTAATAAATCACGGCTCCGTTACTGAAATGATTGAATCTATTTTTGATATCGTGAGAACTTCAGGATTGTGAAGGAAATTGTTGCCAGCAAGCTTAATTCGTGAGACCAATTAAAAATTTTGGTCTGGTATTTGTAAATTGTTTTCACAACATTAATGGGTTTTCTTTACTTTTACCCAAATGAATTCGCATATAGATCTATTGTATTAGGAAGTGGTATCTACGCATGCTTTGCTTTTTACAGTTTCAGTGGCATGTACCTATGTATTTATTTCGGCATCATCGGTACAATATAATGACCATAAATAAACCACATAAGTGATAGGTATATATTTTATTTTATTTTATAGGGATATAGTGTTTTTATTATATTGTATGTTATATTGCATTGTAGGGTTATATTGTATTATAGTGTTGTATTGTAATGTTATATTGTATTGTTACTTGTTCACGCTCAAACGGCTGGACCAATTATAATGACCCTGGATTAACACTTTATATCCCGAAAAAATTGCCTTAATTTACGATCAAAATTTTGAATTTAAAATTTCAATCCAACCAATAATAAGTAGGTGACCTATTTGTCGAAAAAGGATAAGCCACAAACGATTGATTCCCTTAGCAAATGCATAAGACTATATAAATAAGAAACAATGTCTGACGATTCCAAGTTCAACATATCACAGTCATTAACAAACAAGCAATTCGAACCAATAGTGCAAACATAAAACGAGTGTTTCGATAAAAAAAATCTCTATCAAACAAATGATTGCGTGACGGACTGACGGAGGCTACGTTTCTCACCATACCCGTTTTTGCTGAAGCCAATGAACTACAAGACACTATCACCTTGCACTTACACAAACTCTATCAACATTATAATAGAGCCTATTTTTCTTTGAAAATAGTTCACAGTAAGTTGGTTTCAGATAATAATGTTGTCTTACCTTCAATAAGTTCAAGGTTCGATATCCAGTCTTTTTGCCGGTATCGGTATGATCGCCTTTTGACAGCAATCATCGTTCATCGGTCATAATTCGTTCTGGTTTAGTTTGCAGGAATTCGTCGAAAGGAAGTGACATTATTTTCATTGTTGTTAAAATTGAACTTTGTTACTTCATAATCAAGATTTAAATTTCTTTTAGAGATTTAATCTTAATTATGTTTATCACCGGGTCGCGCACAAAATAATATGAAATCAGTTGGGTTTATTTACTTTTAGCTTGCGCCCGCGACTTCTTCTGTGTTAACTTAAGAATTGGGTTCAGAGAGAAATGAAAAGAGCAAGAGTTTCATTCATCATGAAACTTGTGCTACTAAATTACCTAGATTAAAATAAAGGATACCTTTAATTCCGGAATGACGTTCCGTAAGACACATCTATACCAAATTTCAAGTGGATACGTCCTGTAGTTAGATTTTTTGGTAATCTTACAGGAACATTTTCTCGGTATAAAAAGTATCCTATATATTATCAAGCTAATAAACTATATGTGTGCCAAATTTAATCTAAATCCGTTGAGCCGTTTTTGCGTGATTAAGCAGCAAACATCCAAACATCTAGACATCGAAACATACAAATCACATTTATAATACACTAGCTGCGCCACGCGGATTTACCCGCGTGGTGATAGATCATGATGATGATGAAAGTATCCTGTTTTATTCCAGGGTCTAAAGTATCTACATGCAAAATTTCATCTAGATCCGTTCAGCCGTTCTGGCGTGATTGAATAACAAACATCCATCCATCCAAACTTTGACATTTATAATATTAGTGGGATATTAATAGATATAAATATAATAAATATTGTAGGACACATTACACACAGCGCCATCTGACCCCAAACTAAGCAGAGCTTGTGTGATGGAAGTCAGATAACTGATAGAATACATAAATACTTTTTTTTTTTAAATACATACTTATAATACATACAGAACACCCAGACACAGAACAAACATTTGTTTACACCAAACAAACATTTGTCCTTAGCGGGAATCGAACCCACGCCCTACAGCTCAGGCAGACATACTCCCAATGAGCCAACAGGGCTGTCAAGTAAGAAGTCTGTTAGTAAGCATTATTAGTATTTTGCGCGCGATTAATCGGTGATAAACATAATTATATATATGTTCGAGTCGCGATAGTTTAAAAACTACATATATTTTATCTTGTCAAATTTTCGACGAAATCCTTCAATTTTAAGTTTTGGTTTAAAATTCAGCTGCCTTACTAAATTTACTTAACAATTTTCATCACGTCTCGTTAAAACTAAGGACTTTCTAACGCCTTGATAGACGATTTATATAGATTCGGAAAGCACTCTAGTAGTGTTTTTAATGCAAAATCTGACACTTTCCATTAACAAACTTAAAAACTCTTACCGCGTTGCTAAGTGAATTTTAATAAACAATCTTTAGTAAATAACGTGAACTTATGGACGTGTGCATTATTTCAACTCACGTACGGTGCAAAGACTTGGTCTTTGACAATAGGTCAGAAGGCCGCACTCGGAGTTTACCAGCGAGTGATGAAGCGTAATATCCTGGTAGTCAAATTAACAGACCGTATAAGAAACAAGACACTACGATACTAAACCAAAATCGCTGATGTCAGCCACAAAGCCGGCCGACTGAAGTGGGACTGGGCTGGACACGTTTATCGCATGTCAAACGACCGCTGGGTAAAAGTCGACCCAGTTGAAGGTGGTGTGACGAACTTAATCGTCACGATAGTCACTGGACCACCAAAGCTGAACTCCGGGCAGTCTGGAAGGAGGAAAAGATAGCCTTTTTTTTATGGCTGACAGGCTAGGTGTTTGACCACAGCTCACCTGGTGTTAAGTGACGGTGTGGTCGAAGATGGTAAGGCACACCTAGCCTGGAATGGAACTGGCTCTCAAGTGAGGCAGCCGGAACACACTGTTAGATGCTTGGCGGCAGATTTTCAACTTGAGGGTGGTATAGCTAGCCAGCCGAGTACTAGAAAGTACTCTACCACCATGCTATGGTTTCCTCCATGGATGTTTTCCTTCACCGGCAGCTCAAGCTCATTGTTGGGGTTTGAACCCACGCCCTTCGGCATGCGAACCGAACACGCTAACCACTGAGCTATCATCGCTACAAAATGAAGCACGAAGTCGTGTCAGAAAGTGTAGGCTATATTAAGCACAGTTAAAATATTGTACAATGGGTTCATAATACGACACTATACTTTATTATAGTAATTACATATTTCTTTGTGAGAATGAGGCCAAGTTACCTTAAAGCATTTATTAACTTTGACTCAGTCTTCAAGTCGTCTTCGCTTTAATCAATTTAGAAACTATCAAATCAGAAATTTAAATTTCTAAACTTAGAACCTAGATTTAACTAGTTTTACTCATAACGAGCTCATAAATCAAGATTTAATAATAGAATCTTGATTTGTGTTTTAATAGGTTTTCTAAAAAAATGTCTAATTTAGAAAAGCTTTCCAGACTGTTCGTCAGTTTTTTATGTTATATTTACATAACTAGGTATGCGGTGCGGTTTCAAGCGCATTTTTCGGAATAAAAAGTCTGTGTTAATCCAGAATATAAGCTAGCTCAGGTCCGAAATTCATGCCTCCTCCTGGGGAGGGGTTTTGCCAATACTCTCCACGCTTGGCAGGCGGGTTGGCGAGCGCAGTTAGGTGTGATTGTTCAAGGAAGACGCTGCTTCCCATCTTCCGGATTACGTCCCTTAGCCGACTCTTACGGCAACCACGGGTAGAGAGGGTGGGGTACAATTCTTACGCCGGCACCACCACGACATCTATTATATAATATTAGATAGATATATAGGTAACTAAGAAATGCGTTGTAGCCAATTTTTTTTTTTTAATAGCTGACAAGCTAGGTGTTTGAACACAGCTCACCTGATGTTAAGTGACGGTGTACCCACGCCCTTCGGCATGCGAACCGACCGCACTAACCACTCAGCTATCATCGCTACAAAATGTTCATCATGATTGTTTGTGTTCTTTCGATATTCGATCACACTATTATATATAAGTCCAAAGATTTGCTCTTGAAGCAGATACCAAATGATGGGCAATCAAAAAAGTAAAGCTTTTTCTATCTGTACAGCAGTTATTCAATCAGACCAGTCGACAGGCGGGAATGGAATCGGTTTCGAATCAATTTCCTACACGGGACATCGTGTCAAATTCACCTACCATTTCCACCAGGTGCCACCTATTTTAGCCATAACGTAGCTATGGATTTTGGGACAGTGCCAATTTCAAATGGAATCGTGAAATAGGCTGTGGTATTTTTACGATTGCTTGGTAGTCTGTGCTTGCGGTGTGTTCTAGCCACGTTTTTACCCGACTACTAAGGAAGGGTTGTTTTTCGGCGTATCATAAATATACATACATACAAATGTACGATGTACGAATTTCTTAATTACCTCGTATCTTCCAAACAGCTAAATGGATTGCGACAATTAAAGTATCGTTAGATTCGTCTCAATAACCCAAGAGACCTTAAGAGTGCGAAATAGTATTACGTTGATGAAAAAAAAAAAAAACTATTAAGTTAAGTAAGAATAATAAATTTGTTAAAAAGTTATTTCCTTTAATTATAGCTATTTTAATTAATCTCAGTCGGGATTTTTTAAACTTCAGCTTGTATGTAAAAGTAATAAAACGAACGAGGCGCTGTCTTGATGGTAAGTGATAACGCTTGTTGTTCCAATAACGTTTCAAAATTACATCGTAAATTTAGTCATTTTAAGCCATTTTTTTAAATTAAATATTACTATATTTTTTCTTTTATACTAAATGTTATTAGGTCCACTCACACAACTCGCTAACGCGCGAAGTTGAGATAGATGCTCTATAGTTCACAATCATAATAATAATAGAATAGGGAAAAAGCTGATGTAATTATGACGATGGAGTACAAATCATAAAATTGCAACTTAATTGACAAAGAAAATGTAATTAATATGATTGTAAACTATTGTATTGAACTGCAGAGGTTAGTAGGGGCGGCAAATATGTAAATCCGGCACTGGTGTTTAGGTTTTGTGTTCCAAGTTGTAACCAGAAACCAAATTATCGATATTCGTCAAAATAATGAAACTTACCAGTGAAAAATTATTCCGTCGTAGCTCTTTTGTTTTTGTGAACTGTTTTTACAGTCATTGAACAGAAAGTACGAAAAATCTGTTAAAGTAAACTTAGGTAAACGTAATTCCACAAGAGACGTGCGAACGACTCGAAGTTAAGCTGCGTAGTGAGCGCGAAAACATATTACTCGCGTATTTAGTATTACCGAGTTTATAATATTAAGTTAGTATTATCTAGTGAATGCTACAAAAAGAACTAAAAAGATAAAAGCATTTGGAATTAGAAAGAGGTAAAGTGGATTTCCCTAAGGACGCTGGAATGTCCCTCATAATGGGAATTCCCGGCCGCATTACAATACTGTGGATTATCTACTTATTCCTTTATCTAATTCGAAGTAATTCTATTCTGTAGGTTATTTGGCTAAGCTAAACAACGGTACTAATGTACTTCTAGGTAATGGAGTTTGGTTTCTGGGATGATAACTTTTTGTAAAAGCAATCTATTTTATACATAATATATGTACACATAGTATGTACGTCACGAGGCAAAGTTACAATAATCGATAATAGTTATAATAAATCGATGATAGCTCAGTGGTTAGCGCAAACCTCAACAATGAGCTTGAGCTACCGGTGAAGGAAAACATCGTGAGGAAACCATAGCATGGTGGTAAGGTACTTTAAGGTGGTAAGTAGTTTTTGAAGGTGTAACGATACCTTTTAGTGAAACTGTCAAAAACCTAGGCATAACTTTTGATCGTCATCTATCTTGGGGTCCGCAGCTTGCTGAAACAAGTCGTAAAATATTTGCTTCTGGGGGTTCTTTGCGTAAGTTACGTAACTTTCTGCCTCTTACCACTAAAATTGCACTTGTACAATCTCTTTTACTTCCAATCCTAGATTACGCCGACGTTTGCTATCTAGACGTCACAGAAACCATGCTGGATAAGCTTGAGCGCCTTCAAAATTACTGCATAAGGTTCATATTTGGCTTGCGTAAATATGACCACGTCTCCGAATTTCGCGCTAAGCTCAAGTGGCTCCCTATCCGTCGTCGCCGGGATGCTCACATTCTGTCCCTCCTTTACAGCACTCTCTTTAACCCTTCTTACCCGTGCTATCTTAAGGAGCGATTCAGGTTTCGAGACTCCATCAACGCACGCTCATTGAGATCGGCACATCTTCTTTCGCTAAATACCCCTTTACATAAAACCTCCTTCTATAACTCCTCTTTCACTGTGACAGCTATTAAATTGTGGAATGAGCTTCCTGTAGAAATACAGAGGGCTCAAACACTAGAGATCTTCAAGAACAGAGTTAAGGTGCACTTTCTAAAATAATCTTGCAATTCGCTATCTCTTTTTATATGTTTAATGTTTATGTATGGTAGCATATGTAAGTGTATAATTATAGGTATATATGTATGTCTATAAGTATATATATATATATGTATATTATATAAGGTATATTTAAGTATTGATATTTTATAATAGATTTAGGTATGTATTTGTGTCTTTTTTATATTATGTTTTTAAATGTTATATATATATATATTATATTATTTTAATTCTCTTACCAACACACCCCGTCCTTAACCTACTAAACCCTCTCCATACTTAGGTTGCCTGGAAGAGATCGCTCTAAGCGATAAGGCCGCCAATTGTTCAACTAGTATTAAGTTTTTACTTTAAAATTGTTTTTAGTAATAATTGGTGTGAACAATAAAGAGTTATATTATTATTATTATTATTATTATTACTTTCTAGTACTCGGCTGGCTAGCTACCACCCTCAAAGTTGAAAATCTGCCGCCAAGCACCTGTGTATTCCGGCAGCCTCATTTGAGAGCCAGTACAATTCCAGGCCAGGTGTGCTTTACCATCTTAGACCACACCGTCACTTAACATCAGTTGAGCTGTAGTCAAAACATCTAGCCTGTCAACCATTACTTTGCTACTGTATACTACCATACTGCGGGTTTGCCAATACTCCAGGCGGGTTGGCGAGCGCAGTTAGGTGTGATTGTTCAAGGAAGACGCTGCTGCCCATCTTCCGGATTACATCCCTTAGCCGACTCTTACGGCAACCACAGGTAGAGAGGGTGGGGTACAATTCTTAACGCCGGCACCACCACGGCAACATACAAAACATACATTACAAGTTAAATAAAAGCTTGTAATGAAAATCCATGTTGCAGCATTAGAATAGTAATCGAGTCGTCAGCGCGTCTTTCACTCGGTCATCACACCGTGGTCATGAGATCGGTACCCGCCGCCGTCACGCACCGCGACTTACACGTGGATAATTTAATGGTAATACTTCTAATGGACGATCTGTGGAGGCAGAACTTTACATAAGAGACAAGAATCTCGGGCAAATATACACGATAATAATATGATACACGACATAATTATAAGTATTTTATCATTTATTCTCATAGTACAAGCATTGGTGAGTTTGGGGCTAGATGGCGCTGATGGAATGGAAATAATGGGCTACTATTATAATTGCGTTTCTGTCATACAACTCGAGCTTACATTTTGGTAAATATAGTTATTATAATGTATTTTTTGGTACTTTATCTGACTGATAGTCAAAATATTCGAGATGTTCTTGAACAAATATACATATTTGTTTAATATACATACAAGGTTGTAATTGCAAAATATTGAACTTTTGGAAAAGTCGCAAGAGAATATAGAGTGGGTTCTGAAAAATAAGACCGACCAATACATTGGACGTTTCAAACTCATTACAATTTAAAGTAACTAAAATCGAATTCTTTGTATTCATATAAAGTATTTAAGAAAAAAATTGGTAAGAAAGATTAAAAGGTAAATTGATTGGAACAGATGTTTTTTTTTTTTCAATTTTAACAATTCTTTATTCATGTAATTATGCCTTTTTTTATTTATGACAACCAAGCAGTAAGTCCCGAATGTAGACATTTTTATTTAATGGATTACGATTCAGTCAACTTTGGGAACCACTGACCTACGCAATAGAATGTCTGAGAACTCAGAGCTCCATCTATAGCTTCACGGAGCTCTGGAACCAATATTCACGGTAGGCGGCGCGTGAACGTGATTTTCGCAAAATGGTTAAATATAGACGTCGTTTCACATCCGAATATAATTATGTATTCATTTAAAGCTAATATAAGATCCGGATCTGTCTTTATAAAATGTCTTACTGCAGAGCTCGTACTTTATCTTATTGTGAGAAGGTTTTAAAGCCACCGCGCTGGGCAAATGCGTGCTGGCAGTCTTCACACATCTTTTTGAATCCGTTTTCATTGTTCGAACGGCAAAAGCGTGGAATACTTTACCCGAGTGGGTGTACATAGAAACAATCTGGGTGTCTTCAAGTCAAGAGTGTCTTCTAGGCAAGCGTGCTCCATCGTAGATCGCATCTTAGCTTAACATTCGGTGATATGGCGATCAACCTCCAGATTGAAAGCCAGACGGTTCCGCAACTACATAGTAAATATATGTGTATTCTTAAAGTACTTAGCCTATGATATGAGATATGTGATGACTTATGGCGCTAAAACGTGGGCTCTGACTATGTGCCTTCGTGATAAGCTCAAAGTCGCACAACGAGCTATAGAGTTTATCTATGAGATCGAATCAGAAATGAGGAGATCCGTAGACGAACTAAAGTAGCCGACATAGCCCAGCGGATTAGCAAGTTGAAGTGGCAGTGGGCAGGGCACATAGCACGCAGAACTGTCTATTGATAGAAATCCGTTGAGTAGTTTCTTAGTAGTTTTTTAAATTATTATTTGAGCGTACAGACGGCGGGAAGCGACATTGTTTTATACTATGTAGACAAGCCGGAGCGATTCGCTAGCGCCGTGTAATTATTACAAAAATGTCTAGTTTCATCAACTTAATCCAGTAGAAACGCAATCTGCGTCAGTTAGAGTGAATGAAACGCATGTATAATCAGGTGCGATAAACGGTAACATGACAAATCGGCCGCTTTCCCCCCACGGTCGGGTGGTCGTCGCGGATGGTCGCACGCGGACCAAGGTTGCTGGCAGATGGACTGAGACGGGCCTCGAGTTACTTACTTAAACAAAGATCAATTATAATTAGTTAAATAGATCTTATCTAATTCTCTGATTGGACGAAATCGTGAGGCATCATTTTCGTTTTACTAGGTGGTAGATCTCCTTAGCAAGAGTTCGTCTAAGTAGCTACCACCGTAGTACCAGATTATCAGCAGTAATGTTTTCTTTTATGGCTGACAGGCTAGGTGTTTGACCACAGCTCACCTGATGTTAAGTGACGGTGTGGTCGAAGATGGTAAAGCACACCTAGCCTGGTATGGAACTGGCTCTCAAGTGAGGCTGCCGGAACACACCGTAAGATGCTTGGCGGCAGATTTTCAACTTGAGGGTGGTAGCTAGCCAGCCGAGTACTAGAAAGTACCCTACCACCACGCTATGGTTTCCTCACGATGTTTTCCTTCACCGGCAATTCAAGCTCATTGTTGGGGTTTGAACCCACGCCCTGCGGCATGCGAACCGACCGCGCTAACCACTGAGCTATCATCGCTACAAAATGTGCAATATGCAAATATTACTGTATCCTGGCTTGAAGGGTACTGCAGCTAGCGAAATTACAAAGCTGTTGAGACTAACCATGAAAGTCTCAAAGTAATAATCGTCAAAGTAGCGATGCTTTGGACTTTGTTTTACTACTCAAAGCTCTGTGTATCGCTGCAATGATCATGGACAGGCGTTATCTCTAACCATCGGGAGAGCGTCTCGTTCGTCTCATTACTTTTACATTAAAAAATGCTTTTTTTTATCAAAACTTTTTTGTTTAATAGTAATGACACGATCGAGACGCTCAACCTCTATTCCGTCAAATTAAGAAAAGGAGGAAACGAGGTGTGTTTCGAAATAAATTTTATAAGCGTATTCAGACTAATCACTACATATTAAAAAACAAAGCCATCCGTTACGTCTGTCTGTCTGCCTGTTCGCGTTAAACTTAAAAACTACTAAACGGATTATCACGCGAGTTCCACCAATAGATAGAGTGATTCATAAGGAAGATTTATGTATATCATTTGTCAAGGTTTTGTGTAAATAAGTTGAAATATGATGATCATTGTTGAAAGTGTCGGAAAATGTCAAGCCACCAGCTTTATCAGCTTTCATCGAAAACGCTGCCTAATCCCTTTGAGATATGAGAAAACAATGCATGATGGGAACCTCTTTTATAGATCTACAAAAAAGTCCGCGGTGGCATATATCTACTTTTAAGGATAGCTTACTATACCCATTCTATCTTCTAAAAAAAATTGTCAAGTAAGTACAATGCGTTAATTGGAAATCTATTAAGACGGATACCGTATTAATCCTTATCGGCTTAAATATAACATGCTCTACTACCCGTGCGAAGCCGGGGCGGGTCGCTAGTACCTATTATAAAAAACGTTTGTATTTCTGTTTGTCACCTTTTTACGTCTAAATGGTTGATCTGATATTGCTATAATTTAATTAGAAGATATATCATGAAGTTTAACATAGGCAACTTTGCATCATTGATTGTTCAAATAGCCGCAAGCAACAGCTAGTACCGTAATGCTTTACACGTTTCCGGCAAGGAATTTCATGCCAGTTAGAGAAACAGGGGTCAGGTTTAATCTCAAAACCTTTGACGATATCATTCCATGAATAGCCAACTAGCGTTGTAGGCATTCTAGAAGTCTGCTTACAAATTGCATTTAGCCAAAAGGTGAATTTATGAAATGTTATGGCTGGGGTCGGGAAGCGAAATAGTTTCTGCACGCTTGGTTAAACTTAACGGATGGTTGCCAGCGATGGACGTCAGATGATATTGGAAATAGATGAAGATTCATCGTTAAAAATCGGCGTTACATTGTAGTGCTTGCAATTGAAAAGAAATCACCGATGTCGTCACCGATTCAGTCTTCTAATGGGTGAACGGCTAAAGTCATAAAACAAAAGCTAAAAAAGAGTAATGAAATGAACAAGACGCTCGCCTGATGGTATGAGGCTATGAGATAACGCCTGTCCATGACCATTGCAGCGATACACAGAACTTTGAGTAACAAAACAAAGTCCAGGGCATCGCTGCTTTGACGCTCATTACTTTTAAACTTTCGATGGTTAGTCTCAACAATCTTATAATTTCGCTAGCAGTATCCTTCAAAGATGAACACAGTAATATTTACACACTACTGCTTGGTGGCAGAATATCTGGTAACGCAG
Source organism: Biston stratarius (assembly GCA_950106695.1). Taxonomy (NCBI): domain Eukaryota; kingdom Metazoa; phylum Arthropoda; class Insecta; order Lepidoptera; family Geometridae; genus Biston; species Biston stratarius. Next base: position 1,348,931 of record OX467114.1, on the reverse strand, counting down.
TGCTTAACGACTTCCTGATAATGAGACCGAGAATATGAATATGAATATAAAACTAAAGATAATGGCGGTACCACACTATCGTCCAACAGTCCAACTGTTCGTTCAACCTTCCACGTGTAAAGAGATAGTTTGTGCATGTTTGACGATGTTGGTTCATGTTGGCGCGTGATCGCTCCAATGGAGGTAAATCGTACCCAGACCAAAGGAGTTGGCCATAGCGTCCTTCATAGTGAATGAGGTTGGAACGTGCATTGATGTGTGGATGTGTTTCATCGATCGTGAGTTGGGACAGACTGGAGTCAAGTTGGAGTGTTGGACTATTGGATAGTCTGGTGCCGCCATAAAACTAAAGCAAACTAAAATATGCTCTCCCCACGACAAACTATTTTCCAGGAACGCGGAATTTTAACTTATCGCGTAGAATAAAGCTTCCCATGCACGGCGCGCCACACACTAGAACTGCATTGTATTGAGGCCCAGTGCATTGTAGATAAGGATACGACCGTAATTACTTTACAACCTAATTAACTCGGAATATGTGATGTTATAATACAAGAGGAATTTGTAACTTGCTTTGTTCGAATGATGAACGGGCAGTAAATACTAGGGAACAAGATAAAGCGGGCGATTCTATGCTTATATATACATTTTTGTTTTACTTATACGAGATTACTCACGTTTAATTATATCGGAAACTCTGACTATAGTTTCAGCCATATCTGGTGGCCTTCGTCATGGATTCAAAGCTGAGTACAACGCGCGCGCGGCCTATGTACATTACTAGCTGTACCCGGCGGTTTCACCCGCCATCGGCCTTTAAAAGTAATGTCGTGATGTTAAATATACATATGTATATAGTATGTATGTATATTCAAATACGACTGGTAGTTCTAGAGATTAGTACGTGCAAACAAACAAACTCTTTAGCTTTATTATATTTGTATAGATGTATTTACTTACATTAAAATTGAATCTATTAAAATGTAAAATCTAGCATTAATCGCTTACAAGCGGTGACTGTTGATTGTTTTTTTTATTAATAAAATAGGCTCGCGTTTGACTGTTATATTGCCTTGAGCGATGATGCAGTCTAGGATGGAGCACGCTAGTCTAAAAGAAACCGATCCAATCGCTACTTTTTTATGGTTGACAGGTTACATGTTTGCCACTTGATCTTAAGTGACGGTATGGTAAAAGATGGAAAATATATAGCCTGGAATGAAACTAGCTCTTAAATAAGGCTTCATAGCTCTTTCAATAGCTCTTAATTAAGGATCAGACAAAATTATAATATTGTTGCAATTTGAACCAATGGAAATCCAGTGTAAACTCCATGTAACGTCAAACTTCCTAAAACGTCGAAATTAATCGACTTTGGTTGGTTTGCCTTGTCGTCCATACAATATACACTCATTGTAGCATCACACACACTCTACATAATGACCACAAAATGTCATTATAAAGCTGTTTGTAGGTACTTTCTAAGTTGCCTAAATTGATAAGAGCTGCAGTTGTATACATTCTTTTGTTTGTCAATTTGTTGTTTTATTATCTGGCCCGTATTTACCTCGACTGTCGGTGTCATACGCACCGAAGATACTAAGAAATTCGTTCTTTTGTTTATTGTGATTACTTTTAGTTTGCCTCAGCTGCTAGACTATCTTTAGGTTATTATTATGCATTATTATCTACACGTTATCATATTCTTTGTATATATATTTCTTTTGTAGCAATGATGGCTCAGTGTTTATTGCGGTAGATTCGTATACGAAGGGCGTGGGTTCAAACCCCAACAATGAGCTTGAGCTGCCGGTGAAGAAACCATAGCGTGGTGGTAGGGTTCTAGTACTCGGCTGGCTAGCTACCACCTTTAAGTTGAAAATCTGCCGCCAAGCATCTAACGGTGTGTTCCGGTAGCCTCACTTGAGAGCCAGTTCCATTCCAGGCTAGGTGTGCTTTATCATCTTCGACCACACCATCACTTAACATCGGGTAAGCTGTGGTCAAACACCTAGCCAGTCAACCGTAATTTTATCAGTAATTTTTTAGTCAATCAGTAATTTTATACCTTATTATTATTAAAATATATAATAGTAAAACAATATTAACGTTTCTTTCTCTCTATATAATGACAACTCTCTATAGCGCCAGAAATTGCTGTCACTTCAGCGTCACTAAATATATACCTTTATATACATATACTCGTATATACATTTTAAGCCTAACCAGGCCCATTTTCCAAAGCGATCACTGTGTTATAGTTTTTAGGACAATTGAACGTACACTGCTGCCTAGCTTTGTTGGATCCAGACGTTTTAATAACGTCGTGTCGAGCCTTGAATAGGCATCCTTACAAGTAGAGTGACTCACCGTTGAACTTGCCCGGTGCAAGTTCAATATTGATCGTGTCACTTCATTCCGTGTAGATATCTTATATTAGACATAGATTAATTAATAGTGCCTACTGCTCGAGGGAAGTGTTCGTTGTGATATAATTTTTTACGCCAAGAAACACTTGCACAGTACGAGTGTAGCTAGATCGCTAAGATTCAAAAACGTCTCGCCAAAGACAATTTCATCATCCACGTAAACAAAAATTTTCATAAAGATATGTTCATAAAATGAAAACAACTAGGCCAAACTATGTCTCAAGAATCACGTAAATCGTATCATACAACTAAGAGTAATCGGTGTACATAAAAAAATACCAATCAAGTTGAGAAACTCCTACTTTTTGAAGTCGGTAAAAAAATGTGATGCATTTAAATTGCTTCTTAATTAAAATAGTTTACACTATAAAACCTCGATCGATTCTGCAACGCTTCGGATGCATACATAATTAAAATATAATTACCACTATAATTCAAGATATAAGTAGTAAAGGTTACTTCGATTCTTTGAACTAAGCATATATCAGCAAAAAGCTAGTTTTCCGTTAGGACCTTTGCAGTACGATACGGACGAGAGACGACGTCCGCGACGGACTGTGAAGTGAAGACACATCCCTAGCGTGTTCACAGCGAGGTATACTCGTCCATTGCTATCCGCGTTAGTCATGTCTGCAGTTTACAATTCGTCGCGGATTTCCGCGTTGATTATTCATGTCGCACTGTAAGTCACTTAATTTAAACAATGGGACTAAAATATCTCCAGTTTTTACTAAGAAAACACAGACTAAAGCCCAGACGCAACGCACTGAACATGATAATGACTGCAAGTTCGGTAATACTAAATACACGAGTAATACGTTGTCGCACTCAGTACGTAACTTAGCGTCGAGTAGGTCGCACGTCTCCTATACAATTACTTTTACTCTAGTTCACTTTCAAAATCAAAAATCATAAAGTCATTTATTCAGTTTAGGCCCTGGTAAGGCACTTATGAACGTTAAGTTACATTTTTGCGTCTACCACTGGCTCGTAATTACACTTCAAATGAGAAGACTCCGGCAAGAAACTCAGCAAGGCATTTAAAGGCTTTAGATTAAAAGGCGTTTTTATTTTATTTTAAGGCTTTAGGAGTTTTGTCGTACTTTCTGTTCAATGACTGCAAAAATTGTCCACAAAAACAAAAGAGCTATGATGGAATATCTTTTCAAAGGTATGTTTCATTACTTTGACGAATCTTGATAAAAAAAATTGTGCCGTGGTGGTGCCGGCGTAAGAATAGTAGGCAACCACGGGTAGAAATGGAGGGGTCCATTTCTACCCGTGGTTGCCTCAAGAGTCGGCTAAGGGATGTAATCCGGAAGAAGGGCAGCAGCGTCTTCCTTGAACAATCACACCTAAATGCGCTCGCTAACCCGTATGCCAAGCGTGGCGTGGCAAAACCCCAAGGAAGAGGCCTATGTCTAGCAGTGGACGTCCTATGGCTGATGATGTATGATAATTTTTCTATTTACAACTTGGAACACAAAACCTAAACACCGTTTTAGTGCAGAAACAAAACGCAGCGAATAGCTGTGTGCGTCACGCACACATAGCTAGCAGAGTGATTTCACTGCGTTTGACGTAAAAACTATCTGCCTTTTTTCCTGCCATCTTTGTAAGAAAAGTCATCGTTACACAACGTGGTAAGACCTCTGACTAAGCAGTTTGTTTCCATTGATTCAGCCGGCCTTTTGTAACTTATTCAACAATACGTCGTGAATTATCGCAATTTGTAACAAAGAAGTCGTTGCTTACGTATTCTTATAATACGTACTTATGTACGTATTATAAGAATCACCCAACTTTAAAGTTTTATAATTATAAGCCTCATTGTTTTCTGTTATGATTGTTACTTATTATGTTTCAACTTACGGTGCTATTAGTTCATGTAAATGTACTACCACTGGCTTTCCAATCCGTGGCAAAAAAACATCGCTATGAAGCCTGCATATTTATGCAGTCATAGGTAGGTGTTTGACCTCACCACATGTGAAATGACGGTATGGTCGAAGATGGTAAAGAAATTTTGCCTGGAATAGAATTAGTTCTCTCAATTGCTGCCGGAACACACCGTTAGAAGCTAGCCGTTAGTTAGCAGCAGATATTTAGTTTGTGGATGATAGTTAGCCAGCCGAATACTAGAAATAACCCTACTTCCATCCTGCGGTTTCCTCACGACCTTTACCGACAGTTCAAGTACCGACATTTTTTCTGAGATCCCATCATCAGATCCTGATTTAGTGGCAATGGGACCACATGGGTAATACCACCATACCATAGAACTACCATCCTGCGGTTTCCTCACGAAGTTTTTCTTTACCGACAGTTTTCTGAGATCCCATCATCAGATCTTGATTCGGTGCCAATGGGGCAACCTGGGCAGTATACCATTTAAAAAAAATAACTCGAATCGGTCCACGCGTCTTCGAGTAATAGTGGAACATACATTTAAAAAAAGATTCCGACGAATTGAGAACCTCTTTTTTTGTAGTCGGTTAACAATAAAGTAGCGATGATAGCTCAGTGGTTAGCACGGTCGGTTTGCATGCTGTAGGGCATGGGTTCAAACTCCAACAATGAGCTTGAGCTGCCGGTGAAGGAAAACATCGTGAGGAAACCATAGCGTGGTGGTAGGGTACTTTCTAGTAGTCGGCTGGCTAGCTACCCTCAAGTAGAAAATCTGCCGCCAAGCATCTAACGGTGTGTTCCGGCAGCCTCACTTGAGAGCCAGTTCCATTCAAGGCTAGGTGTGCTTTACCATCTTCGACCACACCGTTACTTAACATCAGGTGAGTTGGGCTCAAACAGCTTGACAGCCATTTAAAAAAAAAAGTGGCAACGTTATCCATGGACCGAATACCGGAATGCTGTAACCTGTTTTCAGAATTCGAGGTAGACAGCTTGGACCGTCGCCAATCCGTATATTTCGCAATACCGGATCAGATGAAAAGCGTAATGTCGGAGAACAGGGCACATGTCGTTTCTCTGAAGCTTATTAGTGTGACGGTGTTTCCCGGTCTCGTTCATTTGTGATTTTATATTTGTATATATATTTTAGGTGTCCACTTATCATCGGTTGGCCGACCTGCTCTGTATACATGCGGCCGCGACACGTAGTGGCCCGCACGTCGATTGTGTTTACAGAACTTTTTTTTTTCTGTGTTGTAATGAACAAGACTCTCTCCTGATAGTAAGAGAACGCCCGTCCAGATATTAACACAACAGAACTTTGAGTAAGAAAACAAAGTCCAGGGCTGCTTTGGCGCTCATTACTTTGAGACATTAGATGGTTAGTTACCAACAGCTCTCGGTAAGTCAATAAGTACGTAAAAATAACCCTAATAGTACATAACAGTTCTATTTATGTAAATAAATAAATATCGTAGGACATTTACATACAGCGCTCAAATCTGACCTCAAATTAGGCAAAGCTTGTACTATGAAAGTCAGATAACTGATAGAATTGTGAAATACTTATTTTTTGTGAATATATGTATATATATGTATGTTAAGAATAGTACGCCACCCTCTCTACCCGTGGTTGCCGTAAGAGTCGGCTAAGGGATGTAATCCGGAAGATGGGCAGCAGCGTCTTCCTTGAACAATCACACCTAACTGCGCTCGCCAACCCGCCTACCAAGCGTGGCGAGTATTGGCAAAACCCCCCAGGAGGAGGCCTATGTCCAGCAGTGGACGACCTATAGCTGATTATGATATGAGATATATGTAGAACATCCAGATTGTTTATACCACAAAATGTTTGTTCTGGGTGGGAATCGAGCCCACGACCTGCAGCTCTTAAAGCAGATATACTACCGGCTGTATCTGTGTGTCAAACCAACTTAGCTGTAACCACGCGACAATGCGAGTTAATTAAATTTACCTAAATCTGGTTAGTCTTACCCGAATATGGTATCGGGTTTAAATATGCTCAGCATTCATTGTCGCCACGTAATGCCGTAACGAGATTAGGGGATTATTATCATGAGCTCTAGTGAAGGCTAAGACAAAAGGGGGATTAGAAACTCGGAACTGTGTGACAAGTAGGTATGTGGTGAAGCAGATTTATTGCTGTGGGAACGGGCGGCTTTAGTGGTGCAAATCTAACGCGTCGCGGTCGATTCAAAAGCTGCCGATGAAATAAAACATCGTGGGGAAACCATAGCTTCGTGGTAGGGTATTTTCTAGTATCTACTCGGCTGGCTTCTGGCTGCCGCCAAGAACCCAACGGTGTTCCGTCAGCCTCACTTTAGAGCCAGTTTTATTCCAGACTAGGTGCGCTTTATCATTTTCGACCACACCGTCTTTTAACATCAGGTAAGCTATGGTCTAAAGTCTTAGCTTGTCAACAATATAAAAAAAACAACAAACGACGAAACGATGTCTTTTCTTTCTGCTTGGCATCGCACTCTGTTCATTCTGCCAGTTTCAATGTTTCTGTATTTTGTGTAAAGTCTTAAGTCTCTTTATCTTTATTGCCTCGTCTACGGTTTTTGCAATTTATGTCTAACATCTTTAGTTACAAAGTCCAGTCTTGGTCAAGTCCAATCCGTGCCAGTCAAATCCAGTCATGCCTTAGTAAAGTAGTGGTAACTTTACTATAATCTTCGATGGAGTTTTGGAAGCAACACGAAAAGCTATGTTTCACCACATTATATCACCTCATAGTAGCGCTTGTAATTCGGCGTAAATTGCTTGTAAATTTTATGAATAAAACACCACTATTTTTGTACATAAACAATCGAAAAATACACTAGTTTTGGAAAAAAATACAATGGGGCGACACGACTCTTTCCGCGTTCATGCCAAAACCTCAAAAACACAAAGTTAAATATTCCATGCACAATAATAATGTCATAGGTCAGTAAAACATCGTGAAGACAAGTTGTCTTGAATCCTTTATTGTGAACGTTATTTAGATGATTCAGAGCTAGGATTTTATATCAGATGGCCATCAACTCTTAACAAGCCATACTCTCGTGACGCAAAACATTCGACGTCTGTCACCGTGTCAGCCTGAATTGACAGTCAAGGCCAGTTGCAGCGGCCCCCCAGCATTGTAGTGGCGGAGCCTCTATCGTCTTACTAAACAAGCATTCGTGGATCATATTAGTTCCTTTTATTGGCCGCCTGTGTTAACAAATTGGTTGTACTGCAACCGCGTACAAAGTGAATCATTACAGCTATTATGGAATTGATCATTTTGTAGATGATCAAAAATGGTGTGTCTATTTTGAGAATAGTCATGGAGAGGTCAAGACTAATTATTCTATTCTGAGATCCCATTAGTTGACCAGTTTCAACTAATAATTTATAGGAACGTCAATGTTCAGAGCATTGGCGAAGCTATTAAGGGGCTAGGTGGTGCCGAGCAGCAGGGCCTCCAAGTTCAAGAGGCCTCTCATATCTTGACCACCAAACAAGCCAAAGTTGTTATAATTTCTGCCACCTTTACGATATTGTAGTAACACAACTATAATCATAGCAACAGAGTTAATTCCATTCCAGACTAGGTATGCTTTACCATCTTCGACCACACAGTCACTTAACATCAGGTGAGCTGTGGTCAAACACCTAGCCAATTCAAACTTTTTAGAGAATTTCTCTAAATTCTTTTAGTTGATTGTATAGTATTGCCAACTTTGCTTATTGAAAAGTTATGTTAACAATGTAAAAGTAAAAAAGCTAACCCAGTTTAGACAGAGTCCTCTTTTAGAGAACAGAATCTAATAGAAGAAAGAGAGAATAGAACAGAATATAATAGAATAGAACAGAATATAATATAACAGAACGGAATAAAGTAACATAGAAGAGAATAGAACATTATAAAATAGAAAGTAACTTTATTGTACACAACACATTAGCAAAGCAACAAATGTAGCAGGTATATGCTTGTTCACACTACTGATCATTAAAAATTAAATTTTCCATTTATACATACATAATTATATAAATAATATACACAATCAAGGATAGTAATCTAGCTATCCTTCAAAGCCCATGCGGACATCGAAATAAAATAAAAAAACTAGACAGAGTTAGCCCTGTAATTGTGTGTCTGGCTTCGCAAGCTGTAAGCCGGGACTAGCTGTCGAGAAGTAAACCTCTTTCTTCAATTTCAGAAGCCACTTAACGGGCGATTTTATAGAACTGTACTAGGTAAACTAAGATCATGTGTTTGACCACAGCTCACGGTGTGGTCGAAGATGGTAAACCTAGCCTGGCATGGAACTGGCTTTAAAGTGAGGCTACTGGAACACATTGTTAGGTGCTAGCGAACAGAATTTCACATTCGAGTACTAGAAAATACACTACCATCATGCTACGGTTTCCTCACGATATTTTCCTTCTCCGACTTCTCAAACTCATTGTTGGGGTAAAATGTATGAAATCTATTCGTGAAATTTCCATCAATAGAACGACGAAATAGAAAGAGAAATTAGAACTCTCACCGTGGCACTCGGGCTGTGTTTACGTAGTAAAATTATTTCTCAGCCTCCTCTTAGACCATAAATTAATAGTAAATTCTTAATTGATTTTCCACATCATAAGATCGTGAGAGGTCAAAACATTATGGGATATATCTTCTACTAGCTGTTACCTGCGAATTCGTCCGCGTGGAATTTCACAAAAAGTTTGTTCACTTCGTGATTATGATAATCTTACTAATATTTAGTGAAGGATGTTTGTTACTCAATCTCGCAAGATAAACGTTTTGTGGTATAAATAAATGTTAGTTCTATGTCTGGGTGTTCTGTGTGTATTGTATGTATTTACAAAAAAAAAAAGCATTCTATCATTTATCTGATTTTCATAGTACAAGCTTTGCTTAGTTTGGGGTCAGATGGCGCTGTGTGTAATGATGCTGCGAAAATAAACTAAAGGTAAAAGTACAAACAATTAATTCCCACCTACTATTGAAGGTTGAATTAGGAATCAATAAAAGAGGGCTTAGATTCATATCTAAGTGCAAAAACACTAAAATAACACTCATAAATGTCTATTGCCTATTTAATTTCATGTAATGTTTGATTTACACAATTACTAATAAAAAAATCACGTTTTGTTGCACGATTCTCTCATAATGTCATTATACTAGCATAAATGACTTAGACGTTTTATGTTCATTTTTTTTTTACAATCAATGCGTTTTTTTTTCCATAAAGATAGAAGTTTCTCGATCGCTAATTTCGTAGCCCGCCCTGTCAAGCCGGCTTGACACTTGGCTGATCTCACTTTAATTGCTCCAAACGATGCTCGAGCGATAAAATCGAGTGAACCGACGAGTCAGAATCAGCTTTCTACTCGATTTCAAAGGCGAGTGAATTTTAGGCATTTTCCGATTCGCGATACCTCTGTATATACGAAATGAATTCTTATCCTATGAACAATATCTCACAATATGACTGTTAATTCTGAAGAGTTGGCATCTCAATAAATATCGTAGAACATTGCACAAAGTGCCATCTAACCCCAAACTAAGCAAAGCTTGTGCTATGGAAATCAGACTGATATAATACATAAATACTTTTAAAAAATATGTAAATACATCCATACTTATGACACATACAGAACACTCGGATACAGAACAAACATTTGTTTATATCACAAAATGTTTGCCCTATCTATTTATCTTTTATAACTTTGTGATATGCCGTTTTTGTGTCAGTAAAAATAATTTAAGTTCACATCTCCTCAGTGATTCAGACATACCTACTCGATATAAAAACAAAAGATCAAAGATTCATGTTGATAGAAACGAAAAAGCTTTTGCTTACTTCTGTGTCATAGGCTCTTTAGTCAGTTTTTCATTTGATTTCACCAACCTTCAACATACTCTAAGAACATACCTGAAACAAACAAAAATTGGTTTTCAAAAATTCTTCAGAAACGTGTATCACAAGCCTGAAGCTTGGTAGTAAGAATGCGGTTTTGGTATTTCCTGGTTATCATAAGACACAAAAATTAAAAAAGCTCTTCCAGACTTCTCTTTTTTAGTGATTTGAGTTCTCGTTCAAATGAACCCCATCAGTGAGCTTGAGTTGCCAGTGAAGGAAACCACAGTGGTAGGGTATATTCTAGTATTCGGAAGGCTATCTACCACCCTCAAGTTGAAAATCGACCGCCACGCACCTAACGTTGTGTTCCGGCAGCTTCATGTGAGGTAAGCTGAAGTCAAACACTTAGCTTGTCAACAATAAAAAAAATTAAGCATAAAGCGCGCGCTGTGATCCAGTTTCCAACTCATGACAAAAACTTGAGTAATTATTCCCAAAAAAATATATTTTTAAAACTAAGTGAGCTCTATTGCCTTGGTAGTGCCAGCGTAAGAATTGTACCCCACCCTCTCTACCCGTGCTTGCCGTTAGAATCGGCTAAGGGATGTAATCCGGAAGATGGGTAGCAGCGTCTTCCTTGAACAATCACACCTACTGCGCTCGCCAACGCGCCTGCCAAGCGTGGCGAGTATTGGCAAAATCCCCCCAGGACTATGTCCAGCAGTGGACGTCTTAAATGATGGCTGATAATGATGATGTTGAGCTCTATTCTAAATTTAAGTTGTTTACAAAAAAATAGTCATAGGACATTTCTCACAGCGCCATTTGACCCCGAACTAAGCTAAGCTTGTACTATGGAAACCAGATAACTGATGGAATACTTTTATACCTTTTAATTATTGTTTTTTGGAAATACTTACTTATATTACAATACAGAACACCCAGATAGAGGACAAACATTTAAATGTTTGATCTATTGGGAATCGAACCCACGCCCACAAAATGAGCTAATATGGGCAGTCACAATAGTAGATGTAGGTACAAAAAAGCTAGTTTGTTAGTCTGTGTTCTTACTAAGAGGCGCACGTGAATTTTAGTTATAAAAAGTTATAGATATCAGAAACTTTTTATGAATCATAAACGCCAGTTTTGAAAGTCTGGCAAGTTAAGAATTTTCAACTAGCACATCAGTTCGTAGAGCTGTCAACTACTGGGACCTTTATTTAGAGCGTAACCAACAGCAAACTTGAGTGGAGGAGCCACCATCGCATCGTTAAGCAAAAACTAACAACATCACAAACAAAATTTTAGTTCGTTTATTTGAACTATCCTAGATTGTATGGTCGCTTTGTAACTGAATATTTTAGCTATTTTCCAAGACCTAGAGTTAGAACTTTCCATTTACTTAATAGTTCATGTTATTGTTTAGAAACTTAAAGTTTACCATTTTGCCTCCTGACTTATAAAACAACCTTGAATACGTGGCCCAAGTTTCGGCAGTAACACAAGAACAAACTACAACTTTTCACACTTTCAAGTTACCTACATAATTTCAAATTTTCTCTACGTTTTCGCACGCTTTTTTAAAGATATTATTTGGATAAGAAAAACTCTGTTCTTTACCATTCTATTATGTTCTTTCGTATTTTTATCTGCAAAAACATAGGTACACAAGAAATCGCAAAAGTACTTTAAGATTTTGTAATTTTCCTGCCAATAGTTAGTCAATACAGGAACCAGGTTCCCTGCAATAGACTGACAACATTTCATAAATGATATTAGAAAATTCATACACAGCCTATCGAAGTCTCTCCCAAGACTTTTCAAGGCTTTTCGTCTATAGTATATCGTCACTATCGAATCTCAGGGCGTCCTACGCTATGTTTGCCAACTCTCGGTCTCCACTCTAGAACACGTCTACCCCAGCGGTTTTTACTTCTACGACAGATATGTCCAGCTCATTGCCACTTCAACTTGCTAATATGCTGAGCTATGTCTGTGACTTTAGTTCTCTGGCGAATTATTTCGTTCCGGATATGATCCCTCAGAGAAATGCCGAGCATAGCTCCTTCCATAGCTCGCTGAGCGACTTTGAACTTCCGGACCATTCCCGCTGTGAGTGTCGGCTCCGTAGGTCATAAACTATAATTAGAAGGTTATGAAAGTACTTTGAGACAACATTCAGACGAAAAATAAACTATTCTACCAAATTAAAAAGCATCACTACAAGTATAAAACAAAGTCGCTTTCTCTGTCCCTATATCCCTATGTATGCTTAAATCTTTAAAACTACGCAACGGATTTTGATGCGGTTTTTTTAAATAGATAGAGTGATTAAAGAGGAAGGTTTATATGTATAATATGCATATGCACCACATTGCATCCACATTACATTGCACCCGTGCGAAGCGGGGGCTGGTCGCTAGTTAGTACATAAAATTTAATCTCCCATGTAATCGTAACATGGTTTTAATTTGGTCGAATTATAAATTTTTTCACGTAAGTGCCTCACGAAGAAGAGAAGGTAGTAATCATTTCCTTTAAAAAATTAAAAAAGTGACTCAGAAATAGCGGGTAAAGGACGTCCTAATATCTCCTGAAATGCTTTTTCAACAAATTACTTCCATTTTTTTTATGAAACTACCTATTTTTTCGGAAATAAACATTGGCCTATGTTTATCTATAGTATAACTAAAAAATTATAATTTATTGACGTACTGATGGCTTGTCATCACATTTACACAATTTTTTTTTTTTCCTTTCCATATTTCACCCAAATCTGTGGATCAATTACAGTGTGAAAAAGTAACAACACTTACACATAAACGTCCCACATTTGTAATATTACTGTGATTAGTGACTGACTCCCCTGTTAGCTCATTTGTTAGAATATCTGCTTCAAGAGCTGTAGAGCGTGGGTTCGATTCCCACCAGAACAAACATTTATGTGACAATAAATGTTCTGTGACTGGATGTTTTGTATGTTGCGCGCATGTTGTGCTGTATATTTTACTTGGTGGTAGATCTCGTCTAGATAGGTACCACCGCAGTACCAGATATTCTGACGCCAAGCAGTAGTGTGTAAACATTAGGTACTGTGTTCCGGTTTGAAGGGTAATGTAGCTAGCGAAATTACAGGGCTGTTGAGACTTACCATCTAATGTCTCAAAGTAATGAGCGCCAAAGTAGCGATGCCCTGGATTTTGTTTTACTACTCAAGGTTCTATGTATCACTGCAATGGTCATGGACAGGCGTTATCTCTTACCATAAGGAGAGAGCCACGAACGTCTCATTACTTTTTTATAAAAAATAGTATATAAGTATTCTATCAGTTATCTGGTTCCCATAATACAAGCTTTGCTTAGTTTGGGGCTAGATGGCGCTGTGTGAAAGGTCCTACGATATTTATTTAGTTTTGTTTAGTGTATGACAGCGACGAAATAATATTGCATACTTTAAGAACACAGCGCAAGCCATCTCTTCTGGTTCACGATGGGCCGCTAATCACGCCTTTCCATCTCGCACCGTCAAGTCTCAAAACCGTGTCGGGTCTTATTATGCATGCCGAGGGCCTTATTATGCAAGACGCCTTAAGAGCTCCTCGAATTAACGTGTCGCCAAATGTGGCCATTAGCGGGACACCGTCAAGTGACGTGGATTGAGGCCAGTAGGGAAACTTAAGTTACTAATTCAGCAGTCTCTAATAATAGCCCTACACCCTGTCGTACTTTCGCTAGCTGTGACAGTGTATCTGGTACTGCAGTGGTACCAACCTAGACGATTTCTTGCTAAGAAGATCTACAAACATGAAAATAATATTCGTAATATTATAGTAATAATTAATAGCGGTTTTGTAGTGATGATAGATCAGTGGTTAGCGCGGTCGGTTAGCACTCCGAAAGGGTGTTGGTTCAAACCCGAACAATAAACTTGAGCTGCTGAAGCAACACTAAAAGTCATGTTTCACCGCATTATATCACTTTCCTACACTAACGCTTGTAATTCGGCACTTTATGAATAAAACACCACTATTTTTACATAAACACTCGAAAAAACACGTTTTGGAAAAATATACAATAGGGCGACATGACTCTTTCCGCGTTCCCACCAAAACTCCCAGGTTCCCCTTACTTCAGAAGTTCACATTAATTACATTATTTTCAAAGTTACATTCGACCCTGCTTAATTAAGTGTCATATGTTTCCTTTGACATAGAGCTCATTTTCCAAGACTTTAAAATTGTGCATAAAAACCCCTTCGTCATCACATGCATCGCTTATTTCCACTACGTACCTACAACATGCATTACCATAAAACCTTGTACACGATACTGGACTTAAATTACGAGGTCGGAAAATTGGAATTTCCATGAAAACTGACGCCTGAACTTGAGTTTCAAAGTTCTTGTTATTGCGCTAAGGATTATTTTTCCTTGGCAAAGGTTAAATGATAATACTTGAGTTCTACAGGTAGTTTGTGAGAACTTTAAGGATTTTCTCATTAAGTTATCTTACTAAGAATATTTTAAAGAACCAAATTTAATTAAATTAAATTCTTTTACCTATTGTAATAAAAACGACAAAATCAATTACATTTATCTCACACATCTAAATAATAATAATTAAAAACCATAATACAAATAATAATCTAATCATAAACAATATCAATCTAATAAAATAAACATAATAAAAAAAGAATAATTACCTATTTTCATGTCATTTAACGAACATAAATATTAGTACAAATAAAACTACATGAAAAGAAATTTTTATTTCAATATCATAATCAGTGTCATCTTTTGTCTCCAGCCCCATTGGTCATGGCCGGCTTAACCCTATTGGGGCCCCTAGGCAGAGCAATTCTCGGGGGCCCTTTCCTTACCTAATAAAATATATTTTTTCTATTGCAAAAGTCGATTTTACTTTAATATTTTTTTCTATGGCAACATCACCGGATCTTAATGGGGAATGTCACGAATGATATGTTTTTTTTTCTTGGTGCGTGGCCCTCATCGACTAGGCCCTCGTGGGCCCCTAGTCGGTGCGGGGCCCCTATGCAGTTGCC
Organism: Biston stratarius; assembly: GCA_950106695.1. Taxonomy (NCBI): domain Eukaryota; kingdom Metazoa; phylum Arthropoda; class Insecta; order Lepidoptera; family Geometridae; genus Biston; species Biston stratarius. The sequence goes on along the minus strand of OX467114.1, from coordinate 1,333,659 downwards.
TAATCCGCCTTATGGATAATCCGGCCCTGCCATTGGTCAATAAGATTTGAAAAAAATTTGGCTACATTTATATCGGAAAATAAATTATTAAATACCTACTACAATGTCATTAAAAATAGACCGGCTAGTATATCAATTTACGAGATTCACACACAACGGAAACAATAGAAAAATATATCGAGTATAACAGCGCCCCTGGCGGCAGTAATTGCAAACTGCTTTTTCTCGCAAATTAATAAGATCTAGCCACATTAGTGCTATAGGTAGCTTCTAATGGACCGGACTCGAACCCTAACTACCGAGCAAGCGGAACTTGCTAAAACTTCTCCCACATAAATATAACAGGTTGCAACGCAACTATAATCATGGTAACTCAGTTAAAAGCAATTTGAACTTTTAGGGAATTCCTCTCAATTCTTTCTGTTTGTATAGTATTGCCAAATTTACTCATTAAAATGTTATGTTAGTAATGTAAAAGTAATTCTAAATATATATAACTCAAAGGTGACTGACTGACTGACATAGTGATCTATCAACGCACAGCCCAAACCACTGGACGGATCGGGCTGAAATTCTAAATATATATAACTCAAAGGTGACTGACTGACTGACTGACTGACATAGTGATCTATCAACGCACAGCCCAAACCACTGGACGGATCGGGCTGAAATTTGGCATGCAGGTAGATGTTATGACGTAGGCATCCGCTAAGAAAGGATTTTGATTAATTCTACCCCCAAGGGGATAAAATAGGGGATGAAAGTTTGTATGAAACTTTGTCAATTTTAAACCGATCGGATTACTACTTACTACTTTTAGTTTTCATCATCATCATCCATCACCACGCGGGTAAAACCGCGGGGCGCAGCTAGTTTACTAGATAAAACCTAACCATTTTAGATAAGACCTGTATTATTTTTTGTATCGGTGCCTTTTGATTTCTATCTACGCCGCTGTGCCACAGTTGAGTACATTTTAGCAGGTAGCCATGTTCAACAATATAAAACATAGATAAATTTTAACGCAGGGGCGTCCACAGCATGTTGGATCTTCGCAGTACAAAAAAAAAACATACAGTCGAAGATCTCTTCCTTTTTTGAAGTCGGTTAAAAAGAAAGACCAACTAACGCCGTCGCATCTGCTCGATAAAATATTTGTATTTGTAAGCGTTTTCCTTTCAAGGAGTTGTAGGATCAAGTGTGCAAGTACACAAGTACAGTGACGTGTAAAGTGCACACATACACGCTTTGTTTTGCGTGACGTCACCGAAGGCTGCATCGCGCGCCGCTTAGATCACCGGCCCTGCGCGCGCGCCCTGTACATACAATAACTCTTCGCTGCCATCACAAAGGACACTTATGACACGACTTTAGAACTGAAGTGGTATTGTTACGTAGTATTGAACTCTTGGCTGCAGCTGTACACAGAACGGATATGTTAAGCTATACTATATATTATGTATCATCTATTGTTATACTAGCAGACCCGGCCACGCGTTGCTGTGGCCAAATTGAACACACGCGTGTAACGTGAAATAAATTGTAGCGCATATGAAACGTTTGGACTTTAACGTGGCGCCATCTATTGGATACTTACTCAATCCAGTTATAAATTACCTTACACCGCCATCTATTAGAATTTTATGGAACTCACAGATAATTTATTCCTCTTTGTTCCAAAATAATTAGCAATAAAAAAATATTGCGATTATAAATTGAGATATAAACTATCATATCTGTGAAGTTGAATCAAACTGCCCACAGCGTGCAAAATTTGGTTAAAATTGGTTCTGTAGTTGAGGTTTTGGCGGACAAACAACGTGACACGAAGTTTTTATATAAAAATATATTATGTATTTAAAAACCGGCCAAGTGCGAGTCGGACACGCGCACGGAGGGTTCCGTACCATTATCTATAAAAACGACAAAAAAATCACGTTTGTTGCATGGCTCCCATACATTTCCTTCCCTTAAATATTTATTTAATTTTGTTATTTAGTATTTGTTGTCAGCAACAGAAATACTCGTACATCATCTGTGAAAATTTCCACTTTTCAGACTTGAAGGCACCTAGATTGTAGCCATCTCTTATATTTAAATAATCGTCAAAGTCATAAAACAAGGTCTCTTGAAGCCAAGACCTTAGCTTGGTTCTGAAGCTCGCGATGGCGCGGTGCATCCCGAATGGAAGCGGGTACCCGGTTGTAGAATGTATACCGACCTCTCAGACTTGACGAGAAGATGCGACGTTACTAGTTGCTCTTTCTTTTTATTGCTGTGAATATCTAACGTGCTTTGGACGCCCCTGCGTAGTAATAGTATGACGACTATGCTACGACTCCCTAATGACTTTGTATATTCCAAGCTTATTAACATTATCTATATCATCTAGAACTTCACTCACGCCGAATTTTGCTAAAAATATTTGTGTAGGATAAAAATCTAAGATAGTATTACTAGTTAAGAATCTCAGATATTAAACGATTTCCAAAAACTGCAGCGTTATCAGATACGACAAAAGTAAATTAACTGTATTTTTTTCAAACTTTGTCATGAAGCAAATTCTAAAGGTAGCAAGGTTGTTTTCGCATGACGCGATCGATAATATTTTTAACAAAAAGAAACATCCTACTAATTAAATCCAAACACGGCTAACGTAGAGTGGCGTTCCTAAGGCAATTTTTTTTTTGTTAACTGGCTAATTGTTTGACCACATCTCACCTAATGTTAATTGACGGTTTGGTCGAAGATGGTAAAGCACACCTAGCCTGGAATGGAACTGGCTCTTGAGTGAGGCTGCCGGATCACACCGTTAAATGCTTGGTGGCAGTATGGTAGTTAGCCAGTCGAGTATTAGAAATTAACCTACCACCACGCTATGGTTTCCTCACGATGTTTTCCTTCACCGGCAGCTCAAGCTCATTGTTGGGGTTTGAACTCACGTACTTCGGCGTGTGAATCCACCGCACTATCCACTGTGCTATCATCGCTACAAAATTCATACATCGGGCCCCAGCAGACTTCAAACGATATTTTAAATCAAAGAAGAAAAAAAATACAAGAAATAAGTGTTCTACACTTCCGCACATGGTATTAAAACTATATATTATATTTAGACAGCCCTGTTGGCTCACTGGCAGTTTGTCTGCTTCAAGATGTAGTGTGGGTTCGTCCCACCCAGGACAAACATTTTGTGGTATAAACAAATGTTTGTTCTTTGTCTGGGGGTCCTGTATGTATTATTATAAATATGTAATTAGAAAATAAAAAAAAAAACAATTTAAATATTCTATCATTTATCTCACTTCCATAATACATGGTTTGCTTAGTTTGGCGTCAGATGGCACTGTGTGTAATGTCCTACGATATTTATTAACATAATTTTTTGCCAATTTCTAATATAATGTTACTATTTAATATTAAAATTTAACAACCTTATGATTTTCTACAACTACCACAGACTACAAAGGTTTTTGTTTTCGATAATTTTGCGTAAAAAATTGGAAAGGTTAATTACGAGTATGCAAGCCTGCTGAAATGGCTGTAGGCAAGAATTTATGACGTACGTATAGACAGGGATTATTGCATATAGTCATCTTAAGCGTTCGGTTGTTCACAGCCCCTCTACAGTATATCATATCTGTGATCTGCACGGAGAGTACACCATCCTTACGACGTAATAAAGTCAACGTTCTACATAATAATATTTATATTTACTTACATATGTAACATCAATTACGTGTAATCACAATAAAAAACGGCAATTCCTTGCTAAATATTATTGATTGACATTACGAGAAGATATAAATGCAAAGTTTTGGCATTATAACACATGTGTTGCCGAAATGCGGAAAGGAAACCGGGTCGAATCGTGTCCTCTATACTTGCTCGATCATTATCGGGTGTAGGGTTGCCACCATCTCGCTTTTGATACAATTTTTTTGTTTTTTTATTTTTTTCGCTGACAGGCTAGGTCCTTGACCACAATTCACCTGATGTGAAGTGACGATGTGGTCGAAGATGGTAAAGCACACATAGCCTGGAATGGAACTGGCTCTCAAGTGAGGCAGCCGGGACACACCGTTAGATGCTTGGCGGCAGATTTTCAACTTGGGTGGTAGCTAGTCAGCCGAGTACTAGAAAGTACCCTACCACCACGCTATGGTTTCCTCACGATGTTTTTCCTTCACCGGCAGCTCAAGCTCATTGTTGGGGTTTGAACCCCCGCCCTTCGGCATGCGAACCGACCGCGCTAACCACTGAGGTATCATCGCTACAAAAAACTGATGGACGACTATATGTTAGAGCACGCACAGCTAACATGATAAGCTGAAATCCTGGAATAGAAACTGACTCTCAAGTGAGGCTATCGGAAGAACATTATTAGGTGTTTGGTGAAAGATTTTCAGCTTGAACACTCAAGTTACACACCTTTTGCAAGCCCGTCGATTGTGCCCGTTAGCGGGCTTGTTGTGCTTAACGGGTTCTTTTATAGCAGGTAAATTGAACTTGCATTTTTATTGATGTGAGTGGCTGGGGTCGATGTTTCTCAACCATGATTTAATGATCGATGTACTTAGGAAACTTGAAGTTTATGGTGTCCATTCTGGCTCATGTCATAGAATATAATACAACTTTATTTTACACCAATCGACATATTCTAACAAAAAAATTATTTTGTTTTTTTATTGTTGACAGGTTTGGTGTTTGACCACAGCTCACCTGATAAGTGACGGTGTGGTGGAAGATGGTAAACACATCAAGCCTGGAATAGAACTGCCTCTCAAGAGAGGCTGCCGAAACACACCGTTAGGTGCTTGGCGATACATTTTCAACTAGCCAGCAGAGTACCAAAAAGTACCCAACCACCATGCTATGGTTTTCTCACAGTGTTTGGCTCACTGGCAGCTCAAGCTTATTGTTAGGCTTTGAACTCAGGTCCTTCCGTGTGTCCTCCGACCGCACTAACAACTGAGGTATCATCGCTCAGAAAACATTATAACAAGAGTGCTTAACTTAAAATTTTAAAAATAATTTAGCATGTGACAGCCCTAACAATGTTTCCCAACAACAACACTTTGGCTAATGACAGCTTTTGTCCCAGCCATCAGGGTTGCCATAACACTACGAGAGTAGTGTGAATTAAAATCATTTGGATGAGAAACTGCGCCGAGATGGGCTTTTGTCGGTTGGGTCTTTAGTACCCAAACGAAAGGTCGGCTGATGCCGTAGAATGTGTTTTTAATTACTTGCCATTTTCCATGTCTTCTTAAGCTAGGTAGATATAGTTTTTTTTTTTGTGACCTGTTATTTTCATCTGATGGGTCAAATAGGTAGTTCACTAAGTATAAAGAGATATTGATTCACAAAAAAATAAATATTTTACCTACAGTAAAAAAAACTGACAGTAGAAACAAATCTTTTTTCGGACAATTTTTTTGCCTCTGTAACATGTGTCAAGTATAAATTGTTTTTTATTTTTATATTTAATGCAGACACGGCTCATTTCATCATCATCATCGCCAGCCTATCGAAGTTCACTTCTGGATATAGGCCTCTCCCAAGACACGCCACGCAGCCCGATCTTCGACTATCGCTTCTATCCACTGCCAGCTGTCCTAGTTTAGTATAGTAGTGACAATATATTGTCACTCCATCGAGTCTCAGGGCGTCCTACGCTACGAATGCCAATATGCGGCTCGTTTATCCCTTGTTTTCTTTTTAATTACACGACAAATTTTTGTTCTAAAGTCGTATTAGATAATAATTCCAAATTAATATTACAAAAATTGGGAGAATATCGCATTATAGTAAAAAACCGGCCAAGTGCGAGTCGGACTCGCGCACGAAGGGTTCCGTACCATTATCTATAAAAACGGCAAAAAAATCGTGTCTGTTGTATGGGAGCTCCTTAAATATTTATTTTATTCTGTTTTTTAGTATTTGTTGTTATAGCGTCAACAGAAATACATCATCGATGAAAATTTCAACTGTCTCACTATCACTGTTCATGAGATACAGCCTGGTGACAGACGGACAGACAGACAGACGGACGGACGGACAGCGGAGTCTTAATAATAGGGTTCCGTTATACCCTTTGGGTACGGGACCCTAAATATTCATGTAGGTACCTACATAACAACAAATATCGTGTATGTCTCTAAGTTAAGGAAATGCATAGCTGCTTAAGTCTTTCTTCCTTTAGCATCCAAGCTTCCTCTAAACGTCGTTAAAACCATTAAAAACTCTGGAACTACTTAACGCTCCACAAATGCGTCCTTTCTGCTCCATCTTCAGCGCTTCCTTTCAACAAATGCGTCCCGAAAGCTTCATTTACATCAGAATAAGTTTTATTCCAAGTTTATGAGTTCTTTAGGATCGGACCATTTATTATAGACGACACGACTTCTGATATTGAGATAAGTTCTTAATGTAAAGGGTTTTTTAATATGGATGACTGGCTAGGTGTTAGACCACAGCTCACCTTATGTGAAATGACGGTGTCGTCGAAAATAATAAACACATCTACCTAGTCTGTAGTGATAGCTCAGTGGTTAGCGCGGTTGGTTCGCATGCCGAAGGGCGTGGGTTCAAGCCCCAACAATGAGCTTGAGCTGCCGGTGAAGGAAAACATCGTGAGGAAACCATAGCGTGGTGGTAGTGTACTTTCTAGTACTCGGCTGGCTAGCTACCACCTCAAGTTGAAAATCCGCCGCCAAGCATCTAACGGTGTGTTCCGGCAGCCTCACTAGAGAGCCAGTTCTATTCCAGACTAGGTATGCTTTACCATCTTCGACCACACCGTCACTTAACATCAAGTGAGTTGTGGTCACACACGTAGACTGTCAGCGATAAAAAAAAAAGTCTGGAATGGTACAGGCTCTCAAGCGCGGTTGCCAGAACACATCGTTAGGGCGGCAGATTTTCAACGTTTAGCTAGCCAGCCGATTACTAGAAAGTAGTCTACCACCATTCAAACAAAATGAGAATGAGTTAAATATTAAATGAGATGAACGAGACGCTATCCTGATGCGTCATCACTTACCATCTGCTGCTTTGCTGCTTATTACTTTCAATAGCACTAATTTCGCTAACTACAGTACTACAGTATGTTTTGCTACTCAAAGTTCTGTGTATCGTTGCAATCACTCCATCAACCTCATTTCTTTTAAAATCTCAACTCTTGGTCTTGTTGACGATTAAAAGAACTCAAAAATATTGTTACTTTTGTTTTACAATAACGTAGTATCGACTGGTGTGGAATGGCTCATTCCATCCTCCCACTTCATCTGTTGTGAGAACCTTCGCAAGTTTAACAATCCTTGAGATTGTTTAGGATCGCTGGGATGTAGATAATCAGATTTATATATTGTTCTCCTTGACTTATATTTATGTGACTTTGTTTTGTTTTTGAGGATAGAAATAGAATGAAAACAATTTGTAACTTGTTTTTTATAACAAATAGGCTTACGTTTGACCGTCATCTCACCTGCTGTTAAGTGATGATGCGGTTTAAGATAGAGCACGCTTGTTCCAGTTTGAAGGGCAGCAACAAAATTACTGGACTGTTGAGACTAACCATCTAATATCTCAAATTAATGAGCGCCAAATCGGCGATACTCTGGACTTTGTTTTATTACTCAAAGTTCTATGTATCGCTGCAATGGTTATGGACAAGCGTTATCTCTTACCATCAGGAGAACGTCTAGTTCGTCTCATTACTTTTTTTTTTAAGCTTATGTTTTCAATATTTTTTAAATGTTTTACCACTTTCTTTTCTTCGTCTAATCTCAGCTCTATTTCAAAAATCTTGTGATACTTTCATTTCGATAAAACCTCTCTAGAACTAAGTAAGCAACTAAATACAACACAAACTAAACCCGAGCTCGTTCTATCAGTCTTAGCCTTTAATCCGCGGTTCTCTAATAAAGTCGGCGATGAACAACCTACCCCAAACATCCACACAGTTAGTATTCCGAGAGAATCTAGCGCAGTGGTTGGTGATAAATCGCACCTATAAATGCACTAGCAACACCTTGATTGATATTTTGTACGCGACATAGCGCGCACAAGGTACAGGCGCAAGAGGTTTCTGCAGAAAATAATAGAAAAAAAGAAAACATTTATTTTGTCACACTCATCATCATCTCAGCCGTAAGACGTCCACTGCTGGACATAGGCCTCCCCCATTGACTTCCATAAAGACCGGTTGGAAGCGGCTCGTATCCAGCGCGTTCCTGCGGCCTTTATTAGGTCGTCTGTCCACCTTGTGGGTCGTCCTACGCTGCGCTTGCCGGTCCGTGGTCTCCATTCCAGAACTTTACAGCTCCATCGACCATTAGTTCTGCGTGATGCGCTATGCCCACTACCACTTCAACATACTAAATTACTGGACTATGTCAGTAACTTTAGTTTGTCTACGGATCTCCTCATTCCTAATTCGATCTCGTTGAGAAAACCCGAGCATAGCCCTCTCCATAGCTCATTGTGCTACTATGAATCAAACTAATATTATAAAGGTGTCAGTTTCGAAATGTGTTTGTATATTTGTTACTTCTTCACGCTCAAACGACTAGATCAATTTTGATGAAATTTTGGTATGGAAGTAGCTGACACACTGTTTTGGCGGGAACACGGTAAGAGTTGTGTCGCCCCATTGTATATTTTTTTTTCAAAACTAGTGTTTTTTAGTGTTTATGTATAAAAATAGTGGCGTTTTATTCATAAAGTGCTGAATTATGAGCGCGAGTGTAGGAAAGTGATATAATATGGTGAAAAGTGACTTTTCGTGTTGGTCCATCGAAGCTTATAGTAAAGTCACCACTACTTTACTAAGGCATGATTGGATTTGACTGACACACTGACTTGACCAAGACTGGACTTTGACTGTAAAGATAAAGGAAACTGAAAAATGAAGACGGCACACAAAATACAGAAACATTGAAACTGGCAGAATGCATTAAGTGCGATGCCAAGAAAAAAAAGAGCAAAAAACACATAAGCTTCTTTTTATCCCAAAAAAATAAAGCGGGCAACGCAGATAGTTCACTAATAAGGCCTAAGGCCTAAAAAAAAACTTTTTTTTTATTTTAATCAATTTAATCGCTGGAATCTTATCACTTGTTACACACAAGTTGAGATCCAGTAGAAATACTTTCACCAAAGCATAAAAACAAGTACACCGGCCAATCGAGCGTTGAACTGTGGACGTTTTTAAGGCTATGTCGGCTACCAAGGCCACCGGTTACCCAGAAAAGACGTATGAATGTAACCCAAGTATCTTAACTTAGTGTGGCGATGATAGCTAAGTAGTTAGCGTGGTCGGATCACACGGTGGACGGCGTGGGTTCAAATGTCGATAATGAACTTGATCTTTTGGTGAAGGAAAACATCATGAAGAAACCATAGCGTGGTGGTAAGGTACTTTCTAGTACTTAGCTGGCTAGCATAAAAGTTTGTCGTCAAGCATCTAGCTGTGTGTTATGGTAGTGTCATTTAGGTAGTTTTTTTTATGACTGACAGGCTAGTTGTTTGACCACAGCTCTCCTGATGTTAAGTGACGGTGTGGTGGAAGATGGTAAACCACACCTAGCCTAGAATGGAACTGGCTCTCAAGTAAGGCTGCCGAAACACACCGTAAGATGGTTGGCGGCATATTTTCAACTTGAGGGTGGTAGCTAGCCAGCCGTGTACTAGAAAGTACCGTACCACCACGCTATGGTTTCCTCACGATGTTTTTCCTTCAGCGGCAGCTCTATCTCATTGTTGGGGTTTGAACCCACGCCCTTCGGCATGCGAACCGACCGCACTAACCACTGAGCTATCATCGCTACAAACCTAACTCGTTTACCTAGCAAGTAATAAATTGTCTTTTATTTGGTTCAGCTTAAGATTTTTAAAGAGGTAAAATATTTATTACTTTTTTTATACTTTTCAGTACGTAATAAGCGGTCATATTGAATTTAACGATTCTATGGACATCTTACTAATAAACTTTGAAATTTTCAGTAAAACGCCTGAAGCTAACTACATAAAGCTACTATAAGCAATACGTTTTTAAAAGTAATGTTACATATTAACCACTTACTGTTTTAGATGATCTGTGCGTTATTGTCGCAGTGATTATGTTCAAGTTCTTTCTAAGTAAGCGTGCTCCATCCTAGACCACATCGTTGCTTAACATTAGGCAGGATATGATACTATTAAGGATTTAAAAATAAATGAGCGTTTTTAATTCTTTATTTGCGAGTTAAGATGCTGTGAGAAAATTTCTATTTTTAGTTTAATAATATAACTAACGACCCGCCCCAGATTCGCACGGGTCGTAAGAATGGGTATAAGTAAGCTATCCTTAAAAGGTAGATATATGCTAACGCGGACTTTTTTGTTGATCTATAAAAGAGGAATATCCCACGATGCGTTGTTTTGTTATATCTCAAAGGGATTAGGCAGCGTTTTCGTTGAAAACTCCCAGGTGGCTTGACTTCTTCCGACACTTCCAACAGTTATCATCATATTTCAACCACATTGAAAAAATTATATACCTAAACATTCCTCATGAAACTTGCATGATAATCCGTTCAGTAGTTTTTAAGTGTATCGCGAACAGACAGATAGACAGACGGACGCGGCGGACCACTTTGTTTTATAATATGTAGTTAAGATCACGATTAGGAATATATGGTTGTAGTAGCTTCTCTCTGCACTTGCATCCCCCTGGCTAAGTGACAATTGTAGTAAGCATAATGTATTAATATTTATAACTGTAAACTGTAACCTAATATGAAAAGAAAGATCCACAAAAAAAATGCCTTGCTAAGTTTCTTGCTGGAGTCTTCTCAGTTGAAGTGTAATTACGAGCCGGTGGTAGATTCAAACATGTAACTTAACGTTCATAAGTGCCTTACCAGGGCCTAAACTGAATAAATGACTTTTGGATTTTGATTAGAATCAATAATGATGACAATGAATTTAAAAAATAAATTATTATGTGACACCCGAATAATATTTATTTTACGTTTTCAACGTTATTTTTAGGTGCACTGCACTGACACTAAGCTGTCTAGTATACACAGACTTTGTTCAGAGAAAATTCCAGTTCTCTATTTTCAGGCTAATATTTTATTTGCTCTCTCACATCTTTCCTTTAACTTGTACTTAGATTGAAGATAGAACACGCGTCTTGAGCACAAGATGAGGTTCTATGTTGGCACAGTATTGACGGGTTTATCTTTCGCTACAGCGCGCAGCGGTAAGAAAGTATGTTTTATAAGATTTAAAATCTTGCTGCAAAGTATAAAAGACGTGTTCATGTATTAAAGTGGCTTAAATTATTTTTCATATAAATACATAACAAGGGATGAAACAAGATGTGTGATTGATGTGTTTTGTTCTAACCGTCACATGATACTGCGTCTCTGTTTAGAGCATCTACCTGATTTGTGTTGTTTTTATTCATAAGTATTTGTTTGTATGTAGTAATATTTAAGTAATTAATATTTGTGTTTCGTATAATTATTGTTCTCTATCTGTACCTATATTATATTTTTAACTCTAAAACGTTTTGGTATAAAACTGTAAGTTTTAGAGTTTTACGTAAAATTAAATAAAAATAAAGACGCTCACATGATGGTAAGTTGAAGAATGCTTACCTTTCTCAAAGTGGGCGATAACGCCCCCTTGTAAAATAGAAAAGTAAAAAAGATGGGGGACGCTGAAATATAATTGATTTTCAAAGTGGGCGGTAGATGAAATAAATTTGATAACCTCTGATCTAAAGCCTAGCCTGGAATGGAACTGGCTCTCAAATGAGGCTGCTGAAAAACACTGTTAGGTAACACATATTCAATTTGAAGAAGGTAACTAGCCAGTCGAGTACTAAAAAATAATTTTATTGTTTATCTTAAAGAGTTTTTGGAAAACGCTTTCTCCAAGCCAGGTCCTTCGTTACAACTTTCTCGGATTGCCTATTCCTGCCACACTGCAAAAACAATAGTCGGAATTCCACGAGTGTAACGGAACCGAGTTATTCCTGGCAACACTATGGCTGCTCCAGCGCAGTCCCTAGATTAAATAGCAGTTACACCGTCCCTAGATCTGGGACGAATATAACCCGGGGTCGTTCACCCCGACTAAGAGGAGAAGGGATGAGATTTCATGAGATTAGTTTGTCTTGATGATTTATTTGCTTATTTACGTCCGTCATCGGATGAAAATATATCGTGTTAGTGATAGCACTCCAAAGTTGCTGACAAGAATAACTCATGTCTGAATATTATTAGTACATATATGTACATCATATGAATAAAAAACACGGACAAGTGCGAGTCAGGCTCCCACCGAGGGCTCTGTACAAACTAGTAGGTATGAAAGGCAGATTATGGTGTTCTAGACCTGTACTCCTTCCAACTGTACTTATACCCATTTTAAGCAAATAAAGAATATGAATATGATAAATAGTAGCAAATAGTAGCATAAATATTAGCCGTGGTGGTGCCGGCGTAAGAATAGTACCCCACCCTCTCTACCCGTGGTTGCCATAAGAGTATGTTTATAATTTGTGACGTGTGACGTGTCCAAGAGTCCTGTAAGGTCTAAAGGAAATAAAGCACTTTGAGTTTTGAGTTTTGAGTTTTGAGTTGAGTCGGCTAAGGGATGTAATCCGGAAGATGAGCAGCAGCGTCTTCCTTGAACAATACCTGCCAAGCGTGGCGAGTATTGGCAAAACTCCCCCAGGAGGAAGCCTATGTCCAGCAGTGGACGTCCTATGGCTGATGATGTGAGTAGCATAAATACCCTGTTTTTTGTGATTAAATTAAAAATGTCCAGTTTTCGGATTTTTCCTTGCCTTGCCTTCATTGTTTCTTGCCAAATTCCATAGTTCTAGATCAACGGGAAGTAGTAACCTATAGGTTTTGATTCCCTTGTGAGTGTCGAAATATGCGGTTTTTGCGACATAAACGACTGTAATTTTTTTACAATTTCTGAGTTTGATTTTTGTACAGCTGCAAGGAACTATAGATCTGAGTATATGGTTTTAATTTCAAATGAATATCTCCACGCGTTCCCGAGATAGAAGGTCTTGACAGACGGACAACAAAGTGATCATATAAAGGTTTCGTTTTTTTTCTTTTTAATATTATACTTATAATACAAACAAAACACCCAGACACAGAACAAACATTTATCGTCCCACACCCTACAGCTCTTGAAGCAATAGGGCGTGGGTTCGATTACCACCAGGATTTATAATATTACTTACGATTGTTGTATACGTAGACTGTTTAAATCATAACATTCATTTAGGGGTAGTCGGTTAAAAAAAAAAAAAAATTATAACGAATCCCATTGCCAACTAACAGACTCCTAGAGGACCGCACTAAATAATTTATAGCTCAATCTGAAACTCGATCTGAAGGGTCAAAGGTTTGAATCTTGTTTTATTGGACTCTCTCTGTAGCCTCTAGTTATTGGAGCTTTGGTTTTATTGGAGCGAGAAAAAATACTAGGCGGTATGCTAATTATAGATACTTCTGTTGCTTAGCAGGAGGTCGTTTTGGTAGGTACAACTGCAGTACCAGATATTCTGCCGCCAAGCAGTAGTGAGTAAACATTACTGTGTTCCAGTTTGCAGGGCTTGCAGCTAGCGAAATTACAGTGCTGTTGAGACTAACCATCGAAAGTCTCAAAGTAATGAGCGCCAACAACAATGGTGCCCTAGACTTTTATTTTGTTACTAAAAGTTATGTGTTTCGCTGCAATGGTAATATAGACATGCGTTATCTCTTATCATCAGGAGACCGTCTCGTTCGCCTCATTACCTTTACATTAAAAAAAAATATAAGTAATATACGAAAGTAAATCTACACGTATATATAAAAATCAATTATAATCATAAAAATCATTTTTTTAGGTGACGGTGTGGTCGAAGATGGTAAAGCACACCTAGCCTGGAATAGAACTGGCTCTCAAGTGAGGCTGCCGAAACACACCGTTAGATGCTTGGCGGCAGATTTTCAACTTGAGGGTGGTAGGTAGCCAGCCGAGTACTAGAAAGTACCCTACCACCACGCTATGGTTTCCTCACGATGTTTTCCTTCACCGGCAGCTCATGCTCATTGTTGGTGTTTGAACCCACGCCCTTCGGCATGCGAACCGACCGCGCTAACCACTGAGCTATCATCGCTACAAATCATCGCATCGATTTTTTTTTATGTATGAGAATATGTCGTAAAGTATATTTCATACCGCTAGGTGATTAGCTACTTTTTATCGCGAAAAAATGTAGCGGGAACACCGCGGGGCTCAGCTAGTAATAAAATAAAATACAAAAGATTTCTCAACTTATTTATTAACTCCCTTTAAACATCGCCTCGCATCGGACAAAGCGTTCGCCAGAGCGTGCCAGAGTAAGAAATAGATCTGACTTGTTTCAGCCGGAGTCGAAACTAATAAGCCCGGGTTTGTTTTCGTAAGCCGCAATCAAACTGAGATGAAAACAGTAGAGTGAATCTGAGTGCACTCGTTACCCACTCACAGAGTGCATTAGACGAGGATAGTTAGGGAGATGAATATCTATTTACTCGATTGAAGTAAATAGAAAATTGTTTGTGGAACGGAGTTCTTTATAGCAAGTTATCATTCTGATTTGTTTGCGGGCTGAGGGGCTAGACTGAAAAATGTATAACAATGAACCAATGTTTTTGCAGTAATTTTTAAGACACTTCCCGATCACCTAGAAACTTGGTGGTAGATTTCCTTAGCAGGAGGTCGTCTAGGTAGGCGGTGGTAACCGCAGTACCAGATATTCTGCCGCTAAGCAGTAGTGTGTTAACATTACTGTGTTCCGGTTTGAAGGGTACTGCAGCTAGCGAAATTACAGGGCTGTTGATACTAACCATCTAGTCTCAAAGTAATGAGCGCCAATACAGCGGTGCCCTGGACTTTGTTTTGTTACTCAAAGTTCTGTGTCTATCGTTGCAATGGTCATGGACAGACGTTATCTCTTAACATCAGGAGAGTGTCTCGTTCGTCTCATTACTGTCACATATAAAAAAAACCTAGAAAAATAAACCTTTTTTCAATCGATACAGCTTGCCATAAATTTTGAGAATAAGAAAAATGTTATATACCTAATTTTTAAAAAACCTTTAAAGGAACTCAGTTCCAACCGGGTGTCCATAAGACACCTTTAAATTTTTATTTTTAAGTTATGAGACAAACTATACGATGTTCCTGATGGTAAGAGATGCCATTGCAACGCTGCACAGAGCTATGAATGACAAAGTCCAGGGCATCGCTGCTTTGGTGCTGATTAAAAGATAAAAAGATAAAGATAAATTTATTTCACAGAAAGGAGTACAGTATACATAGAAAAGAATACATTGAACTTGCTTAATACTAGAGGTGATATTACAAATCATAGTATTTACTGGTAAACATTGGAACATTAGATAGATAGTCTCAATAGCCCTGTAATTTTGAATATGAATAAGAATGATTTACCATCTTCGACCACACCGTCACTTAACATCAGCAGAGCTGTGGTCTATCTAGCTTGTTAATAAAAAAATGCATGCATTTCATTAATCTTGTAAATGTACACCACCCTCTCTACCCGTGGTTGCTATAAGAGTCGGCTAAGGAATGTAATCCGGAAGATGGGCAGCAGCGTCTTCCTTGAACAATCACACCTAACTGCGCTCGCCAACCCGCCTGCCAAGCGTGGCGAGTATTGGCAAAACCCCCCTGGAGGAGGCCTATGTCCAGCAGTGGACGTCCTATGGCTAATAATGTGATGCGTGTGTTGCAAATGAGTTCAGTTTTTCACGCCACCGTGTAGTTGTAGAACGTATGGTATTATTTAGTCCCGCGCCCAACCTAGGTCGAGCCCACATGTATGTGCGCTGAACTGTGAAAACTATAAAGTTTAATCAGCATTGCTTTCCACTTTGTATATTTGATTACTTTACAAAACATTAAAAAAAAACTGTAACATAATGCGAAAAAAATAATATTACTTCAACACGAAACACGATATTTAAATTCATATTACA
Source organism: Biston stratarius (assembly GCA_950106695.1). Taxonomy (NCBI): domain Eukaryota; kingdom Metazoa; phylum Arthropoda; class Insecta; order Lepidoptera; family Geometridae; genus Biston; species Biston stratarius. The sequence goes on along the minus strand of OX467114.1, from coordinate 1,317,604 downwards.
CGAAGCATAATAACGAATCGATTGACATTTCAAAATCGGTTGATGTTGAAGTAATGAGACGAACGAAACTGAGATATACATATAACTAGCTATGGCCTACGGGATTACACGCGTTTTTCAGAATAAAACATGAGAAGCTGTCTACGTTTCAAATCCATTCAGCCGTTACAGCATGAAGAAGTAACATACAAACAGACAAATTTTCGCATTTTTAATATCATTAGCAACCCGCCCCGGTTTCGCAAGGGTGAAATGTAGACACTAACGGTGTGCACATGCATGTGCTAGCTGCGCCCCGCGGTTTTACCCGCGTGGTGATGGATGATGATGATGAAAAGTAAAAGTAGTAAGTAGTAATCCGATCGGTTTAAAATTGACAAAGTTTCATACAAACTTTCATCCCCTATTTTATCCCCTTGGGGGTAGAATTAATCAAAATCCTTTCTTAGCGGATGCATACGTCATAACATCTACCTGCATGCCAAATTTCAGCCCGATCCGTCCAGTGGTTTGGGCTGTGCGTTGATAGATCACTATGTCAGTCAGTCAGTCACCTTTGAGTTATATATATTTAGATAGATGCATGTATTATACATATAAACCTTCCTCTTGATTCATTCTATCTAATGATGATAATCACATTGCGTAGTTTAAAAGATCTAAGCGTACAGACGGCGGGAAGCGACCTTGTTTTATACTATGTAGATAAGTTTTACTGTGATTCACTTACAAAATCAAAGTGATTAAAACTACCCTTAAAAAGAGGTGCAAGTTTCTATGGGGATTTTTATTTTTAAACTTCTCGATTCCAAACTCTCAGTATAATTATATTCTCTGTCAAAAATAATAATAATTAGAAATAGGTAGGTATACGAAGTCGTGGGCAAAAGCTAGTTTATTGTATACTAGCAAAAAGCTGTGCTTTGTGAGGGCTCGCGTAGTTTTTCTAACCGGTAATAATTGTTATTTTACAACCTGATTCTAGTGGTGTCATCTAGTATTAAGTAGATTAACTACGATGTATTTGAGTATTGAGTATAGTTCTGTTGCAGCGATGTTCTATTTGGTTTTCTAACGATGGCGTTAGTAGTACAATAAACATCCTATCCAATTAATACAAAATTGTTAATGTTTTTTTTTGACAGATAACACATCTCGATATGATGTTAAATTACTATGTTAAAGCGCAAATCTATAGGCGTGATAGTTTTTCAGTAAAGTGTACCACAAAAAAGCTCAGGTTGTGGGATAGTGTTAAGGCTCGCTTCGCTCGCCCTGATTATGACTATATTTAAATAAATTTAAATCAAGCTGCATGCAAATCCTAACGAAGCTATAAACTAGATATTCCACTAAAGTAACTCAGAGCCACAAACCTTCTCCCATAAACTACACTTACCGAGCATTTAGCTGTATAAAAGCCCAGTTACTCGAGTTAAACCACCGTTAACCTTTCATTTAACCTAATAAACATTATAATATCACTGGTAAGCTTGAACCAAATATCCATCCGAGTGTAAAGTTCCGTTTGTAGCTATTTAGGGAGATCTAACCTTGGCATTATGTTGACTGATGATAAGTCGCTGTTATGGCTACATGCTATAGCTGAAGTAATGAAGGCTTTGTTTGATTTAGTATGTTTACAGTGTGATAATTGTTAGTTTGAACTGTAGCCGTTTCGGAGGTGACGTATAGCAGTCAAATTGTACAATCGTGGAATAACAGGCTAGTCGTATTTTACTAAGAACACTGACGTGGTTTTGACATTTTAATTGTAATACAGAATTAAAAAGAAAGAAATTAATTTTATTTTGTAACACAACAGAACACACACAATCAAACAGAGACAGACAGTTACAAAATAGAGGCTCACCTCAGCATAATGATGGTCATACTAAGTGGTATGCCCAGCGCTGGGCTTCCGGTGAGCCCTTGTAGGTAAAACAAAGCAAAAGCCAGTCGAGTACTAGAAAGCACTTTACCACGACGCGGACGGTACGATTTCCTCACGATGTTTTCCTTTATCGGCAGCTCAAACTCATTGTTAGAGTTTGCCCACGCCCTTTGACGTGCCACCCGACCGCGCTAACCACTGAGCAATCATCGCTACCTACCGATAGATAGTTCCTATTGTTGTCAACGATATATGAAGTGTACCAACCCGCGCTTGGCTTTATTCATTTGCCCAAAATTTTGTTATCAAACCTTTGCTTAGTAAGTCAGAGTGAAGGACACACCGGTTATACCTGAAAAAGAAAAAAAAGATTTACACATTTATCTAATACTTAATAATACAATAAAAGTATAAATTTACAAAATACAATAAAAGCCCAAACACAGTTTTAAAGGTTTTAGGTATTTTGGTTTAAAAATAAAACTACTGAACCGATTTTCATTAAATTTCTATGGGACTTTCTGGGAAATAGACCCTTTTAAACAAAAAAAAGAATTTCTCGAATCGGTCCAGGTCAAATCGTTGAGTAATCGGGGAACATACCTACATTAAAAAAAAAGATTCCGACGAATTGAGAACCTCCTACTTTTTTGAAGTCGGTTAAAAAACAACAAAGACTAAACCACATGGAGTCAAATCGATTGCAGATATTTCATAAATGTGCGAGAGCCCTAAGAATATAAAAATATTCGCATATCTTATACCTTTAAACGAGCAATTAAATTAATTATTTAATTCTTGTATCTATCTATATCTTTAAACGAGCAATTCTTGTATATATATATATTCTGAATCTCGGAAACGGCTCCAACGATTTTCATGAAATTTTGTATCCAGGGAGTTTCGGGGGCGAAAAATCGATCTAGCTAGGTTTCATTTTCAGAAAACGTCGTTTTAACCAGGTCAACCAGGTACTGACTATTAAAGAGATCGTACGATCTGTAGAGTATTCCTCACAGATCTGCAGAATATTGATCGCACCGCGACACGTCATGCGTCAACCTCCTGATAGGTACTAATCGCCGTTTAATTCCCAATTGCCCATCCTACATTAACGAAGTGAATGGCATAGGATCCAATAACGCAACCTCGCTTACAATTGATTGAATTAGACGTGACGAACCCTGTCTAACAATCCATAATGAAACCGGCTATGCATGGATTAGATAGATAGATACAAACTCTATTGAGCACACCAGAAACAGAAAAATGTAACAAAACAAAAGAATCAAATGAGCTCGTTCCACAAGTGGCGGCCTTATCGCTAAAAGCGATCTGTTCCAGGCAAGCAATGATAGATTAGTGGCAAGCGCGGTCAGCTAGCATGAAGAAGGGCTTCAAAGCCCAACAATGACTTTGAGCTGCCGTTGAAAGAAAACATCGTAAGGAAACCATAGGGTGGTGGTAGAGTACTATCTGGTACTCGGCTGGCTAGCTACCAACCTCAAATTAAAAATCTGCCGCCAAGTATCTAACGGTGTGTTCCGGCAACCTCACTTAAGAGCCAGTTCCATTCTAGGCTAGGTGTGTTTACCATCTTCGACCACACCGTCACTTAACAACAGGTGAGCTGTGGCCAAAACACTTAGCCATATAAAAAAAAAAAAAAAATGGTAAACAGGTAATTTACTAAGAACAGACTCAAAAGATGTATTCTATTATTTAATAAAAAAAAAAGAGATAACATCATCACTTAACATCAGGTAAGCTGTGGTCAAATACCAAGCCTGTACCATAAAAAAAACTACAAAAACGAAGTCTAAAAAAAAAGACTTAGACAGAAGTGCGTACTATAGACGATCTTGATGTTCAAAAACTATTGATAATAATCAAATCCAAAAAGACAATCCTGAAAAGGTCACAATATTTCAGGACGTAATTAAACCCGCCGATTAACCAAACAAGACAATCATAACAATGATTATTATTATTCCTTCAACAGCAATGAACAATACCGAACACACAGATGAAGTCAGACACGCGCACGCGCAGAGTAGTAAATAAAGCAGTATATCGGTTACTGTTGAACCTACAAGGCCGTCTGTTTGTTTACATGACACAGATACGACCTCGACGAGCTCTGATGAAAAGTTTATTGATGTTGTGCTTTGTGGAGCAATCAACTCTGGTACTCTGGAGTTAGAATTGGAACAGCTGTTTGCGGGTCAAAATATGGCAATACCAGGAAACGGAAGACGGAATTACGGAGAAGAAACTAAAAACGAAAAGAGGCCAACTTATTAGTCTATTTAATTAGGCGAACGAGACGCTCTCGTGATGGTAAGAGATGACGCCTGTCCATGACCATTGCGGCGATACACAAAACGTTGAATAGTAAAACAAAGTTCAAAGCGTCGCTGTTTTGTCGATCACTACTTTGAGACTTTCGTTAGTCTCAACAGCCTAATTTCGCTAGCTGCAGTACCCTTCAAACTGAAACACAGTAATGTTTACACACTACTGCTTGGCGGCAGAATATCTTGTATAGACAACCTCCTCCTGCCACCAAGTAAAACCCAGGAGAAACAAAAAACACGGCAGTTTGGAATGAATCAGTTTATTTAGGTAGGCGTAATTCATCCCAAATTTTTACATTCCGCGTGAGATGGCAAATGCATCTATTTTCAAAGACTTTCATGGAAATACCTTAAAAACCATTTCGTCACTAAATTATGTTCATCACCGGGTTTTAATCACGCACAAAATACTATGAAATTAGTTTTTTTTTACCTCGGACGTTTCGGCCATGTTGCAACAACCGTGGTCAGGAGATGAACGAAAAGTACGGGTCGAGTCGTCTCCTCTCGATTATAACCCGGGTATAAACATAAAAATGTGTTTTAAATTATATTATATAGTCACTAGCCTAGAGAATTTAAATATTGTACGTGCTAACAATAAAATATGTGTTTAGTGATTAGTTGTACTTGTTTTTTTGCGAATTACTGCAGATAAGGCACGTTTCTGTTGGAATAATGGAACAAAGTAAATCTGTCTCAGATGTGTATGAGGTGATTATGCAACATAAGCTTTATATACAAGTAACAAGAGCCCTTTTTACCTGACTACGGCAAAGCCAAAAGGCTTATTTGTAGCAGTATGCGTGGTCTACCGTATCGTCGAACTACTTCTCTGATTTTAATGAATGACGTGCCAATGGATTATTTACTATAGTCCGGATGATATAATGACCATTCCAGTCAGCCAGGCCAGTTCCATTCCAGGATAGGTGTGCTTAACCATCTTCGACCACACCGTCACTTAACAGCAGGTGAGTTGTGGTCAAACACATAGCCTGTCAGAGATAAAAAAAAGATACATTTTCTTATAAAATTTTTGGTATTTTTTCCGTAGCCGAGTTATAGTTTTTAAAACTTTTGCTTGTTTTATAATAGTTTTTGTTTGGTAGGCTTATGAAGGTTTTTAATCGCCGAAAACTTTTATAAATGTTTTAACGCGATCTGGTACCTCTCCTACTATTAAATTTATTTATTTATTCCATTAAGTATTCATTTTCCTTTAAACAACATACAATTTTCAAATCTATCTAATGTAAAAGGTTTCATATCAAAATTAAGATATGCATATATCTAGGTTATACATATAGGAATGTATTTTGTTATTGACTGTTCTCATTAGCAAATACATTAACTTATAAATTAATTAATTATATTCTAACTTAAAATGTGTGCTCTTTGAAAGAATCACTACATTAATCACAAAATGATTAGATTGAAATTAAATGTAGTTGTTTTGCAGAGTTGGTACAAAAACTTGTGTTTGATAAAACCAGATACAGAATTCAATCACTTCTCCACTTAGATCATGATTAAATTTAAATTAGTCTTGAACTTTGACAGTCTCTAAATGATATATTAATTCGAGTTTCGCATTAGTTTACTTCAGCGTAAGTAGGTGGACCTCAAAAAATAATCTAGAACCTACTAACTATCTGTGTATTCCTCGAGGTGTGGACTAATACCAGAGTTAGCAATCCAGAAAAAAAAAGAGTTTTCCTTTTTTAGGGTTCCGTACCCAAAGGGTAAAAACGGGACCCTATTACTAAGACTCCGCTGTCTGTCTGTCCGTCCGTCCGTCTGTCACCAGGCTGTATCTCAAGAACCGCGATAGCTAGACAGTTGAAATTTTCACAAATGATGTATTTCTGTTGCCGCTATAACAACAAATACTATTTAAGGGTGGCTCCCATACAAAAAAACGATTTTTTTGCCTTTTTCATAGATAATGGTACGGAACCCTTCGTGCGCGAGTCCGACTCGCACTTGGCCGGTTTTAGCTTTTAATAGTTGACGGGCTGGATTTGACCACATCTCACCTGATTTTAAGTGACGGTGTGGTTGAAGATGGTAAACTTAACTAGCCTATAATGGAACTGGATCTCAAGTGATGCTGATTTTCAACTTGAGGGTGGTAGCTAGCCAGCCGAGTACTAGAAAGTACCCTACCACGCTAAGCTACGGTTTCCTTACGATCTTTCATTGACATACAAATAAATTTCCTACTCAGTTTATTATAGTCGTTATCTGATATAATTAAACGTGAATAATCCCGCATAAGTAAAACAAAAATAAGTTCATTACATTCCAAATAGGTTATCAATATGTTTATATACCTACTTCCCGTCGTACCTACAACATTCGTTACACAAACCTTAACTAAATGATTAAAGTAATGAACACAACCTCACAATAGTAGGTAATTAACACGCCTTCTACTAAAGGAAAGGACGTGATAGGCACCGTTCGTGTTATCGTGCCAAAATATGCACACTACTTGAATATCAAATGTGTCATATAACTACATAAGTGTTATCATCTTTTAATAGACAGAGAACTGACATCATTACTAGTATATCATATCGATAGCCCTGTTGGCGCATTGGTAGAATGTGTGCTTCAAGTCATGTAGGGCGTGTGTTCGATTCCCACCCAGAACAAACATTTTGTGAAATAAAAAAATGTTTGTGCTGTATCTGGGTGATCTGTATATATTACAAGCATGGATTTACAAAAAAAAAAAACGAGTTTTTGAGTATTCTGTCTGACTTCCACAGTACAAGCTTTGCCTAGTTTGAGGTCAGATGGCGCTGTGCGTGTGTATAATTTACGATATTTATTGAGGCACGGGCTAACACGGGGCTTTTGTCATATCTCAAAGGGATTAGGCAGCGTTTTCAATGAAAGCTCCCAGGTGGCTTGACTTTTTCCGACACTTCCAACAATTATCATCACATTTCAACCAATTTACACAAAACCTTGACAAATTTTATACCTAAACCTTCCACATGAATCACTCTATCTATTGATGAAACTCGCATGATAATACCTTCAGTAGTTTTTTAGTTTATCGAACAGACAGACAGATAGACGCGGCGGACGACTTTATTTTATAATATTTAGTTATAGACACATCTCGATAAAAGGATTAAAGAATTCGTTACGTTGAATGAAGACTTGAAACGTAAACTCAAAAGACTTCTTAGTTTTTTTTATAGGTTTACGTTTCAATACCATCTCACTTGATGTTAAGTGATGATGCGGTCTACTATGAAGCACGCTTGTCTAGATGAATTCGATTCACTCTCGACTTGAAGACACCCACCCACATTGTATTCAGAAAAGAGTTCTAAAATGTATACAAATTCACTTCACACATTCGTTAGTGGTAGATCGCCTTATCAGGAGGTCGTCTAAACGGGTACCACCGCAGTCGCAGATATTCTGCCGCACAACTGTGAGTAAACATTACTGTGTTCCAGTTTGAAGTGTAGCTACTGCAGCTAGCGAAATACAATCGAAAGTATCAAAGTAATGAGCGCCAAAGTAGCGACGCCCTGCTCTTTGTTTTGGTACTCAAAGTTTTGTGGATCGCTGCAATGGTTGTGAATTTCTTTTTGACCAAGGAAATCCTTAATGGATAACACCGGCTTCGGAGGAAGCAGGGTTATGTAGGACTTTCTATATAGTGACGGCCTACCCACTAAAAACCCTGGAGTGTTTCTGCTTGTCGCCTATGTGCGGCAAAGGAAACGGTTTTGGACTCATCCACGGTTATGGTTGTGGACCTTCGTTATCTCTTACCATCAGAAGAACGTCTCATTCGTCTCAGTTCAGTTACATAAAAAAGAAAAGACAAAAGCACAGCCGCCACATCCCGATAATATTTTATTCCATTCCCATAACAAAAGATGTCCATAATAACGAGTACAAAGCCACACAATACCAGTTTCGTATAACCCTACTGTCTTCGAGTACCAAATAACCTCAATAGTCGAGTAGCTTCCCTGGCTTCCATTAATCAGCTACTCAGCTAGGATATTGTGAGTAACGTCACGTAAGACTGCCTTGTCTCAGTGGATCGGCCCGTCATTGTAATGAGTTGATTAGTATAACAGCTAATTGATGGCGTGGAGGTTTGGCTCCTTTGTTAGACAGGTGTAATACATTTATCAGGAGTTAAGTAACTCTTAAGTCATATGTACTGATGTCATCCTAATCTGCGTAAATGTTTAATCTTCACAAAATGGTTCACTTTCGTTCCTTTGGATTCAATCCAAAATGGATTGTGAACAATTTTATGAAAATGGATAGGGTACAAATATAAATATTTTATTGATAACACCAAAGTTACACGTCATAATTTTAAATATATCATTAATCATGGCAAAAACACTGATTACATGTAAATGAAAAAAAATATTAAAAGTACCCTGTAGGTTTTGGTTCCCTGGCGAGTGTCGAAAATTTGCAACGGCTGTAGGTATCTTTTGCGTTGGCTTAGAAGTTTGATTTTTTCACAGCTCTCGTTTTTTAACTGCTCCAAGGGACGGTAGACCTGAGTATTTGATATGAATTTCAGCTTTATACCTCCACGTGATCCTGAGAAAAAGGGTCTTTTGGTCAGACGGACAACAAAGTGATCATATAAGGGTTCCGTTTTTTTCCTTTTGAGGTACGGAACCCTAAAAAACCAACACGAAAAAATATCCGTGTCCATTTTTCTAAATATACTCAGTAAAAAGACTTAGTTACACTTACCTTTGTCTTTAAAACAGAAACACGACTGTTAGCTCATTTGGTAATAAGTAGTTCCGCTTCAAAAGCTGAAGTGTATGGGTTCGATTCCCACTCGGAACTGATATTCGTGTGACTAACATAGATGTTAAATCTGTCTGGGTGTTCTATAGACGTATGTATAAGTAACTATTTTAAAATAAAAAATAAATATTTTCAATCCAGTTTTAACACCAGTTACTGTCACCTACTGCAATTTCGAGGACTTACAATTAGATATTTTTGTCAAAGTTGAAAATCCGTTGCCAAGCACCTAACGGTGTGTTCTGGCAGCTTTACTTGAGAGCCAGTTGCATCCCGGGCAAGGTGTTTTTACTATCTTCGACCACACGGTCACTTAACATCAGATGAGCTATAGACAAAGCCTAGACTGTCAACCTTAAAAAAAACTACATTCATATAAATTAGCACCTTGATTCCATACAATTCGGCTAATTGAATAAATCCTTCCATTCCTATCCAATCAAACGACAAAATTAGGCATACATCTAGACGAGATTCTCCACATACATCTCATGTATACAAACTGGCTCATTAAGAGACCCGGTCCAAGTTAATTGACTTTAATAAGGCATGTTCGGTCAAGGGTCCAGACAACCATAGTGGAAACCAGACGGCCGTGACCATCTGCTACCTATACTTAGCGGAAGGTCAGCAATGATAGTGACCTTCGAAATTCAAGAAGTTATACGAAATCTCCCTTTTTTTATTGTTCACTGGCTACGTGTTTGACCATAGCTCATCAGATCTTAAGTGACGGTGTAGTCGAAGATGGTAAACACACCTAGTTTGGAATGGAACTTGCTATCAAGTGAGGCTGCAGGAACGCACTGTTAGATTTTTGGCGGCAGATTTCCAACTTGAGGGTATCTAGCTGAGTACTTGAAAATACCCTACTACCACGCTATGGTTTCCTTCACCGGCAGCTCAAGCCCACTGTCGGGGTTTGTTGGCTTCGGCTTGCCATTCCACCGCGCTGACCACTGAGCAAGCATCGCTACCTATCCATCGATAGTTCTTATTGTTCTTGACGACGTATGAGATCTACCGACCCGCACCTGGCTAGCGTGGTAGACCATGGCATGACCCTTCTTATTAAAAGAGATTTGCGATCAGCAGTATGACAGTTTATAGAAACAGTGCTGAATCCGGATCTCGGACAGCAGAACAGTTTAAGCTACCACAGGCAACAGGTCATCTGATCTTTGAATTCATTTGTATGTTAAAGTTCTTGTTATCGCTATATTTAAGTCATAATAGGTATGTCTACCATTTGAAAATTAGCGCCATCAAATCTGTCAAAATCCCCATGACGTCGCTGAGTCATTTCTACAGTACGTCCCAGCGCTGTCTTCACGACGCTCATCAAAGGGTTTGGTGTGCAACTATGTTTATACTGGAGAGAAATAATATACTTGTACATACCACTGAGTAACATTAAGAATAGTCCATCTCCCCTATCCTTGCGAAGTATGAATGCTGCCCCCAGAATAGGAACCGTTGGCAACCTACCTTTCCATTATGTATATTTTTGTCACTTGCGAATTGAATGGAGTATAGACTGCAATCTCTATAACTAATTGTGAGGATATTTTCAGGCCTCAAATTTGTAACACCTTTTCATCACACACGAGTCTAACAATGGTCTAAACGTATTGCCTCACATTAGCAGATCCAGTAACAATGGGTTATGTAATCCGTTTCACAAGAGCTGAAGTTGCAACGGTACCTATTGCATCTTCGCTTGGGTCACTGGATGCAATGCCGATAGGTTTCATAGATTGTTGCAAGATGCAAACGGGTGTGATAGTTCTCTATGACCGCGTTCTAAAGTTACAAGAGCTCATCATCAACTTCTAATCTAACCTCTGCTAAGCATGGGATTCTCTTCTTGTACGCCACTGGTCTCGGTCTTTTTTTTTGTCCTAGAATTATCCTTAATCACATCATCAGCTATAGGACGTCCACTGTTGGACATAGGCCTCCTCCTGGGGTTTGCCAATACTCGCCACGCTTGGCAGGCGGGTTGGCGAGCGCAGTTAAGTGTGATTATTTAAGGAAGACGCTGCTGCCCATCTTCCGGATTACATCCCTTAGCCGACTCTTACGGCAACCACGGGTAGAGAGGGTGGGGTACTATTCTTACGCCGGCACTACCACGGCATATATATTATCCTTAATGAAGGATAATTAATCGAGTCCGCCACCCAAGGTTATGGAGGTTGGAGGAGAGCGTGGATTCTCCTCAGACGCCCGGCTCTCCGGCGGCGCATCGGGAGGTCTGTAGTGATCTCCCGCTGTCGCTCCGCCTTTTCCTTCTAGAACATAATCTATTCACAGAAGGACCCGGTCTCGGACCTGTCCAATCTTGTCCAAGTTTGACCCGCGATCTTTATTATATCGTCTTCCCAACGAGCTGGAGGACTATTTTTTTGGTTATACTAACAATCTCTTGTAACAGTTATGGTTTACAATAATTACCTATTACAAGAAATAAATATAAGTTCATAGGTATTGTTAAAAGATGTTGGTACCATTATGTATTTACCAACAAGTAAATCTGCCTGCCAAGCATCTAACGGTGTGTTCCGGCAACCTCACTTGAGAGCCAGTTCCATTTCAGGCTAGGTGTGGTTTACCATCTTCGATCATACCGTCACTTAACATCAGGTGAGCTTTTGCCAAACACCTAGAATGACAGACATAAAAAAAAAAGTTGAGGAACTTAAGGTAAGTTTCGGAAACCTAGTCGGGAGACCGTCTGGCTTCCAATCTGGAGGGGTCCTGGGTTCGAATCCCACAGCGCGCATCTCTGTGTTTTACAAGTTACCAAGTATTACCGATAAACGGTGAAGGAAAACATCGTAAGTCCTACATGTCTAAGAGTTCTTAAGAAAAAGTCCTCAAAGATGTGTGAAGGCTATGCGGTGGACTATGGCCTCACCCACCTCACGATGAGAAGAGGCGCACGCCCAACAATGGGGTCAGTTTTTAAAAAACAGAATTGATTCGGATTCGGCAGGTTTCTCATAAGTAAGTACATCATAAATGCATTCATTCATTGACATTTATATCACATGGAGAGAGCAGTGTTGCGCCACCGTTTTACGAGGCATTGTCGATGTGTCGATAAATTACTCGATAGGATAACATTTGCATTTTAATAGCTAGGCCAGAAATATAGCGTTTCGATTTGAGTAGCTGTGACGCAATAGTGAATTTTGATGAGGATTTGAAGAAAGTTGGTTTATGGTTGGGTTATTAAAGTCACAGTTAAGATTGATGATTTTATTTAAATTATATAAAAACTCCGATATTTTTTTTAACATGAATAACTGTTATCTTCTGTGGCGAGGCACATTTCCAAGGTATAGATAGGGCTGTTAAGTTTTTGCCGCCTTGCTCTGCAATTGTCTGTTTTTAGATTATTTTTATAAACCAACAATTTCGTTGAAATTTATAAATAGTTTTGGGTATATTTCCGAGTTTTTTTTTTTTATTGTTGACAAACTAGGTGTTTGACTGCAGTTTACCTGATAATAAGTGACGGTGTGGTCGATGATGGTAAAGCACACCTAGGCTGTCGGAACACATCGTTAGATGCTTGGCGGCAGATTTTCAACTTGAGGGTGGTAGCTAGGCAGCCGAGTACTAGAAAGTACCCTACCACCACGTTATGGCTACCTAACGATGTTTTCCTTCACCGGCAGCTCAAGCTCATTGTTGGGGTTTGAACCCACGCTCTTCGGCGTGCGACCACTTAGCTAACCACTAAGCTATCGAACCATAAAACAAAAATACCGTAAAATGAAGTCGTGAAGATAGGAATATAGAAAAACACACATCATTGTATGTATCAGTGTCTCTAGTAGCGTTATTAATGATAAAGTTCAGGGTTCACATAAGGGTCCGATTATGTTGCCTGTTCCAATTGCCTGACCCGTATCAAGATAGGACCCAAACTGTCTATATTTGCGGTGTCATTATTTTTAGGTTTTAGCTTACAAGGTATACTGGCACCCACTTTACATTCATATTATCACAGGTATAACAGATAGCTTACTTTCGAAATTTTGAAGATATGTACTGTAGGTACTTATCGAAAAGGTACCCTTGAAATACTAAACGTTAGTTTAGAATGCTTTTACGAGTGGTTGATAGATATTTAATCTTTGATAATTGATTGAATCAGGCGTTACTTTGCGGAAGTCCATTTTGAGTGTTCTAGGTATATATTTAGTTTATTTCCGCTTAACAGTCGTTCCAGCTACAACAGAAAAGAGGATTTAAATTAAAAAACTTGACGTAAATATGAAACACTTGAAAATATTTACTAAAAAACTTAATGATAATTAAAAAACCTATTCGGAACTTGCAATAACCACTTGCAGCGAAGAGGATATAAATACTTGTGGATTTTGTTTTTATTTTAATTAGTGTTTTGTTTAAGCTTATAAGTTAATGTGAAATTTAGTTTTAGATTATTAGTAAAGTTCCGAATAGGTTTTTTAATTATCATTAAGTTTTTTAGTAAATATTTTCAAGTGTTTCATATTTACGTCAAGTTTTTTAATTTAAATCCTCTTTTCTGTTGTAGCTGGAACGACTGTTAAGCGGAAATAAACTAAATATATACCTAGAACATTATTTAATCTTTGTTATTTGGCCATAGATTAATCTGAATGGTTGAAGATGATAAACATGCCCAGCCTGGAAAGCCTTTTTTGTACTTAAAAGTGGCTAAGCAAACCTAGTTTAAGAACGTTTATACTACCATGTAATGCTTTCTTTATCATATTTTTCTTTACCGACAATTCAAGATAACTGCCACGATTTTAAACTGCGAACAACTACTATTTTTAACTGGTGCGTCAGTACTTTACTTGGGAACAGTTGCTCACATTATATCAAGAACAAGTTCAATCGTGAATGGAATACTGCTCGCACCTTTAGGATGGATCCGACAAATACCAGCTGGAGGCATTGGGAGTCAATTGAGAAACGTGCCAATGAGACTTATTTGCAACGACCCCCTCGTTCAAGCTAATCTTCATAGCGTTGAATATCGTCGCAAAGTTAGTAATTTATCGGGTTCATTTCGGTGAGTGTGCTTCAGGTCTGTGCATGCTTTAATTCCCCCGATCCCATTTTTCTATCGAGCGACTAGAAGCTCGAAAAAGCGACAACGTTTCATGGTTGACGTTTCAAAAACCCGTACGAAACGATTTGAATCCACTTTTATTGTTCAAGTCAAGAGTAAATCGGTATCATCTGGACAAGCGTGGTCTATTGTTTACTAGATCGCATCTTCACTTTACATCAAATGAGAAAAAAATGGAGCCCCACATCCGAAGCGAAAGCCCTTACACAGAGAACATATTTCCCCAGTTTGCATATCAGTTAAATTTAGTTATATTATGCGCTCTTTGGTGATTGCCCAAGCAACAACAAAAACACAGAATGGCAGTCGTAATCACAATCCAGGTCAACTTCTATGTTAATCAGAAACGATACTAAATCGAAAGCGATTGTCTGCCGTCCCATTACATCAAACGGCCGGCGTGGGAAGGCAACCGTCAATACACCAGACGGCGAACTCGGTCAGCTATTGTGGAGGGGTAACCCGGGGCACGACTGCACTTGGCATGGAATTCTACGGCGTGTACTAAACAAATATTGCTATCAATTGTCATACTATTCACTAATCAGGATTGAAATTCTCAGCTTCAGTTTTTTGTAATGTAAATGTAATGAGGCGAATTAACCGCTCGCTCTCTTGATGGTAAGAGATAACGTCTATGACCATTGCAATGATACACGGAACTTTAAATTCAAAACAAAGTCCAGGACATCGCTGCTGTGGCGCTCATCAATTTGAGATTTCCGATGGTTAGTCTCGACAGCCGTGTAATTTTGCTAGCTGCAGCACCTGGCCAACCGGAACATAGTAATGTTTGCACACTACAGCTTGGCGGCAAAACATCTGGTACTGCGGTGGTACTTACTCAGACGACCTCCTGCTAAGGAGATCTACCAACAAGTTAAGACTTTTAGACTGGATAGTTCGACCGAATTGCGACAATAATAATTACCTATAGTGCTTACACACACACCTAGTAGTTAATTTGGATTTCACCTAACTATTTCTATGAAATGTAATTGATAGCACGTGTCACCAAGTCAAAAAATTTATGATTATTGATTACAATTATCATAAGATGATGATTAAAAGATTAGTGGCAAGCTGTGTAGCATTTAAGTGGCATTTTAAAACATCGTTATGGCGATTTTGTAGAACTTGTAGAATCTCATTATGGAAACTGACGTGGTCTTGACACATTTTCGTTTTATATATGCGGGATTACAGACGTGGCCGAAACGATAGTCGGAGTTTCCGATAAAATTAAACGTGAGTAATCCCGCTCTTTTTTGTCCCTGTATTCTACAAAATATTAATAAATTATAATTTATTAATATTAATAAATTTATTTTTAATTTATTAATATTAATAAATTTATTTTTAATTTATTAATAATTATTAATCCAGGATGTCAGTATTTACTATTTCAGAATAATAGTATTCATTCGACTGATAATTTTGGAAGAAACGGTGTTATTTTTTTTATATGAGATAATAATAATACGATATGGCCTGTATAATGTATATATGTATATACAAGCCAAGCTAATAAAAGCGTTATACGAAATAAATACCTTGAACACTTAATGAAAGCGTATTAAATTAGACTTCTTTGGCCGTAGTGACGTACCACCGGCCAGGAGTAATATTGTGTTCTAATTATTTTCGTCGAAATTCAAACAAGTAGTGTATCTCTTATTATTATTGTGTCATATTAAAAAATAACTAAACTACTAGTCTTATCCGCTTATTATATACTGTCATAAATTTTCGTGGTCTGTCATTGCCCAAGTTCCCCTACGCCGATACAAACGACGGGTTGATGTCTGCCATTGCTACCGTACTGGGCAATGATTGCCTGTAAACGCATAATTAAGGCTCTAAAATGCTCTAAATTGTAGTTTTAAAATGGAAACATCGAGTGTTTTATGTTAGTAGGTATAACGTGAATAGGTTGGTGTGGGTAGCTTTCCATTAAATAGCTGCAGGAGCGAAGAGATGAATCCGTCAATGTTACGCAGAATCTACTTCTCAGTTGTCTAAACACCTTAATACCGACTTAGCTCCTCTGACTCAACGACTATGTAGAAATTATCTTTTTTAGGGTTCCGTACCCAAAGGGTAAAACGGGACCCTATTACTAAGACTCCGCTGTCCGTCCGTCTGTCTATCTGTCCGGTACAGGTAGACGCTTGAAATATTCACAGAATACAGAGTTATATTGTTCACTTTAAAAATAAATTAAAATAAAATTTATATTTAAGGGGGGATATACAACGGGCCCATACAACAGACATGATTTTTTTGCCGTTTTTATAGATTAGAATAGTACGGAACCCTTCGTGCACGAGTCCGACTCGCACTTAGCCGGTTTTTTTCTGTGGTTTAGATGAGTTTGACGCAGTAAGTGTCCATGAAAAACATGAAAATTGGCACAATATAAGAACGTGTTAAGGCCGAAGATAAAATAAAGTGCCCACAAATTTTGGCGGGAACGCGAAGAAAATAGTGTCACCCATTGTATTTTTTTTTTCAAAACATATTGAGTTTCATCGAGTTTTTATTCATACATATTTATAAGGTGCAAAATTATAAGCGCGATTGTAGGAAAATTATACAGGTAATGTTGTGAAGCATAACATTTCGTGTTGTTTCCAAAACTCCATTGAAGCATACTTATAGTAATGTCGCCACTACTTTACTAAGGCATGACTGGACTCGACCGTAAATTAATTTGTTTTGACTACGACTAAGACTTATTTAAATTGATTTTTCATGATATCCGCGTAAATATCTAAATACTTGACACTGGCAAATGCACAAATTGCAACGCCAAAAACGGAGAAAAAAAGACGTGTACATAAACAATAACAGAAAATGCAATCAGTAATATTAAAAACAGCTGCTTGTTTACCCGTACCTTGAACTTGACGTAATTAAACAATAACTCAAGAAGGCGGCGAAGGTGCGTGTTCGGACTCGGTAATGTCAAGATATGTATTTATCATTATAAAATAGTTTGACGTATTATAAATTCAAAGATGTCACGCACGTCTGCCACGCGACACGTTTTGCATTGCATTTTAATTGCTGCAAGTGATCGTTGATTATAATTAACACGCTTTATCTTGTTGGCTTTCATTTGTGATCAATTAATACTTGTACTAGCATGCATTAGAGCAGATTCCTTTAAAAAAATTTCGCGTTCGCTTCGCCGATACGCTATTCCAATGATAAAAAAAAAAAGGATGATCTATAATATATATATATATATATATATATATATATATATATATATATAATATATATATAATATATATATATATATATATATATAAGGATCTACTGCTTGACTGTATTGTTTCTGGGAAGTACGCAAACGTAACTCGCAAATCTAATTATCTATATCTTTTATCTATATTTTTTTTATATCTATATATATATATATATAGTACCTGAAAACACGGATAAAACGACGTTTTCTAAAAATGAAACCTAGCTAGATCGATTTATCGCCCTCGAAACCCCCTACATAGGGTAGGGCGGGGCTAGTTGAGCAATTTTTCACTTGAGCGGATATAGCTCCACAACGGTAAGTCTCAATGGGTTGTTATGCAACCTGATGGATTAGTAATTTATCCTTTTGCAAAAGTGTCATAGTAATTTATTTCTCATAAGTTGGATTTAAGAGCTACAGCGGTTTAAATGCAGAAAGTCAAGCATGCTCAACGTACCCCATAGGTGAGGTAAGTTGAGCAAGGGTATGGGGTTAGTTGAGCACTTAGAATGTCCAGCCAAACCATGGGTTCAATGTTAACTACAGATGAAATAAAATTTTTGTTTGACAATCAAGTCTTTATTTAAAGTCTTCTAGTGACAAAACAACAAAACTTAAAGTAATTTTCTATAAAATCTTCTGCTAGTTTCTGAAAGAATACTTTGACATTCTGCGCAATAAATGATGTTGCCCTACCAAGGCTCGTGGGTTCTGGCTTTCGGATGGATAGCTCAGGATTTCGTCTTAGAAACTTCGTAAGCTATTAACCCATCTTATTTGCAGTCCCGGAGGATGGAATTTTAATACCAAATGTAGCAGCACACTCGTAATAGGCAAGGCGATGAACGTCTTTTGGGAAATATCCATAGTAGATTGATGCCATTTGTAACAAGTATTTTTTAATGGGTCCTCTTGTGTAGGTGAAAATGCTTGCCTCGGTGTTGTATGAATCACCCCCTTCTTTTAACTTCTTCAAAAATCTTGTCAAAGTCATCCGTTTGATACCAAATTCTTTGGCGGCGGCATTCACACTTTTTCCCTCATCATTGACAGCCTTTGCAGCACTATCTAAGTTTTGAGTAGTGTAAGAACATCTTTCAGACTTTTATAAGTCCGCATCCTTAAAATAAAATAAAAAAACATACATTACTTTTGTTCTAAGCAGTGAGGCTAGTTGAATAACTTTAGCTCAACTAACCCCAACCCGAAATTTTAAAACAAAAGTGACGTTATGAAAAAACGGTAAGAATTATACCCAGAACCTTTATACATATCAAAAGCACAGTAAATTTATGGAAGATTAAGACTTACCTGATTGAAAACAGATAACGTCTGACTAATACAGACGAAATCTTGAGGTAAACGAATTTTTTACTTTTTGGTCACAAAATAAACAATGCGCACGTATGCTTCAGTCGCTCGTCGAGCCTCCACTGGCAGTCGCACGATGAGTTCCCCTCCCGCGACCCCTTCTTTTCGCTATATGATGCCTACGCGTACGGTGAATAGTTTTCGAGATATTTCGATTGCCCAACTTGCCCCTATGCTCAACTAGACCCGCCCTACCCTACTAAATTTCATGAAAATCGTTGGAGCCATTTCCGAGATTCAGAATATATATATATATCTATATCTATATCTTATTATCTTATCTTATTTTATATTATCTTAGTCCAGCCCAGTTCCTAGTGTCTTTTAGCTCGTCTCAGAATAGCTGGCTCACTCTACGATGACAACGTTATTAACCTTTCTCCAGACTCGAGCCCAGTTTTTCACAACAGACTAGACGTCTAACCATCTGATGTTAATCTGGAATTTTCGTAAACCGACAACAAATTCGAAAAAACCATCACCTTTGGACCGATATGTTTGACGGCTTTTTTAAACAGAGTACAAACGAACGAGCAAGATTACGACAAAATTAACCATAATGTAACTATAACGTACCACATAAGGCAGTAACGATGACCATAATCGTACACACAACAATAAAGCGCGATGTTGCAAACCCACACGTATTTAGGTGAAAGTGGCTCATCGCCGGCGGACCGCTACTTTTTACTCGCATGTCAAGCTGATTCAATCATGTGCACTTAGGTAGGTATATATTTAGTAAGCAGCGAAATTTTGTAAGCACAAATATCCACATTTATTTTTTTCAAAATTAATAAAAAATGACAATGACATTTTATGTAGGTATATAATTTAATTATTAGTTCTTAATTGTATTATTTTCAATACATTTCCATTGTTGTATATTTCAGCGATGACGGCTCAGTGGTTAGTGTGGTAGGTTCGCATGGCGTGGGTTCCCAACAATAAGCTTGAGCTGCCGGTGAAGGAAAACATCGTAAGGAAACCATAGCGTGGTGGTAGGGTACTTTCTAGTAATCGACTGGCTAGCTATCACCCTCAAGTTGAAAATCTGCCGCTAAGCATCTAACGGTGTGTACCGCCTCACTTGAGAGCCAGTTCCATTCCAGGCTAGGTGTGCTTTACTATCTTCGACCACACCGTCACTTAACATCAGATGAGCTGTGGTAAAACACCTAGCCTGTCAGCCATTTAAAAAAAAACTAATTTAAATTCACATTTTTTTTAAATTAAGAATATTTTTGTATTTGTCCACACCCTGTCTGATGTTAAGCAGGATGCGGTCTAAGATGGACGCTTACCTAGAAAAAACTCTGGATTCGAAAAACCCAAATTAACTTTGCGTGAAATAGACGAGCAGAGAGTAAATATATAAAGTGTATTAGAGTATAAATTATAAGCAAAAATATTTTACAAACAAGCTTTTAAAATACCTGAATTGAAAAATAAAACAAAAAAGAAACTCATGCAATGGAAAGTACGCATGATAACAAAAAATACTAACCACGACTGTATTACCATTAGCCATCATTTCCTTACGTCCAGGATCCTTCATCAGACCAGCTCGAAGGTACCATAATATTGCTTTGTCACGGAACTCCCATATGCCAAATTCCAGATCAATAGGATATCAGCAAGTGGTCGAAAAATAGAATGCAAATTTTGAAACGGACAACTTATGTACACGAACATAAAAATCTTGTAATAAATAAGGCTTGCGTTTGACCGTTGAGCGAAGGTCTACCACGTGTGAACCACGCTTGCCTAAAAGAAACTATTCACTCACAACTTGTATCACAAGTTCCCAGATTCAATCCTTTGCTGAACAAGGCATTTTTTTTTTTCATAATACAGAACAGTATGTAATAATATTAATTTCAACTCAATTCACATTTTCAGTAAGTAATTATATTTTTTTCATTGAAATTTAATAATATTGACATATTTTATGATTTTGATATTTTTAAATATGAATGGAAAAATGACCTGTGACTTTGGTGATATCAATAAAAGAATTGTATTTGTTATTACATATTTAAAATGTCACTAGAGAATTTATCTGTAAGTTAATTATGTCATTGGTTAATTAGGATTATTAATAGCAATTAAATTAAATAATAATAGATAAATTATAGTCAAAATACATTAAAAAAATCAACTAGGTATATTTTATAATTAAAATCTAAAATAATCTAAATCTGCCTTTGAAACTGGTATAGTTTTAAGTGGAAGATGTCGATGTATCTGTTAGAGACGAGGATTTCATTGTATTGGCGGCTCATTCTGACAATAGGGTTATAATAAGATGTGTTGTTGCAAAATACTTGTAAACTTAAGATATTATAATGGCGGTTACGAGACCTAAAAATAGTGTTACAGTTTAATAACGAAAGAAGGGATGGGGAGTCAATACACGAGTGAATGATTTTGTAAAGCAATGTAAGGTCAATGTATTTGCGGCGGATGTCAAGGCGAATTATTTGTGTATCTTTACACACACAACAAAACACTTAAAGAAATCTCTGCCATCATCTGCAAGGTATAGTCTAATCTTATAGTATTTTAAACAATACCCTCATCAATAGCTCCCTACTCTAAGCTATCAGATTTCAAAAGCAACCACAATACCACATCCCGCATCCGTTCTCAAAATAAACTAAAGCTTAAGGAGTTTGTGATATGAATACTGTCTTCTCCAAAGAATAGTTTCATGGATGCATTATACCACGTTAGCACAGCGCTTGAAAACACTGATAAGCCGGTTTCCTGACCCTGAACACTTCGATAACACTGAACTAAGTCAATTAACCTCACGTTGGTTACTTGATGTTATCGTCAGTTCGCAAAGCCAGCTCGAAAACATTGAATAATAACTCGACGCGAAAGTTAAGTTTCGCATTTCGTGAATTAAGCTATTGTTAGGTAGCCATATGTTGTTAAACACACACACGTACGATGACAACATGGACAACATGTAGCTATTGTGTAATGATTTCTTGAAAATATTCCTTGTTGTGCAGAAGCGAGGAAACGACTATAAACGTAAAATTTAAAGCACCGCTTCATTGTTAGGGCAGTTTTTTTAAATGTTAAAGTCATGTGACGAACATGACATTCTCCTGACCGTTGCAGTGATGTGCACATGAGAAAAATGTGCAGAACATAAAACAATCTTAGGAGCTAGTGCCACAAGTAGAGGCCTCATCGCTAAAAGCGATCTCTTCCAGGCAACCAAGAATGGAATACCTGGAACTGATTAAGAACAGATGAGGGATATGTTGTCTAGTACTTTATGCACTGTATTGTATAAAAGTGTGCATTTATTTAGGACATAATATTATGTGCGTAATAATATAATGTAACATAAAGTAGATATACCTACCCATAACTGTGTAGGCAGACGCCTAGAACGCCTGAAGATACAAGGTACATACCTACCTTGGTAAAACAGATTGAAGTAACTAATCTACCACCCACGTATTACAGATACCTGAATTACCTTACCTCTCTCTAAAGTTTGGGTTTATTTCAAGTTTAAAAAAACTGTGTTAAGTTGACAAAGGTCACGGCCATTTTAAACTAATAGATTATAATAATAATTAAATTACTACTAAGTAATTATGATATTTTTGACATTTTATTATACTGTCAATATTTTATATTTACATTCTCAGATCAAACACTATTTACTTTCTTTATTTTGGCATATATATTGTTTTTTTTTTTTAATTCATTGACATGTAATTAAAAACTACAATAATAAACTACTGTAATTTAAATTAATTTAAAACTTTTTTAATGATATACGTACTTATATTTGAAATAATATTACGGTATTTGACTTGTAATTTTGGTGTTATCAATAAAATATTTGTATTTTGAAAAACTCAAGAAATAAAGTAAAAACAAGGGTAAGAAAACCAACGCCAACGCCAACCAACAGAACCTAAATAGGTAAACGGCATAGAACCTCGAAGATTCAATTTATGTTTCTAAACGAAATGTTTATGTACCTAAACATGTGTTTAAAAAACTTGGGGAACACTCATCGCCCCCACTGATAGCTGCCAACAAAAACCCTTTTTAACCGACTTCAAAAAAAGAGGAGGTTTCCAATTCGGTTACATGTTTTTGAATGTTTGCTACCTCAGAACTCAGTCATTTATACATCTATTTAAAAATCTTTTTTTAATATTAAATAATAGACTTAAAATATAATTATTATTATCAATATTGGTAATGTATGTTAATATTTGTTGTCGTGTTGAGAGCCAAACATTGTTCACGCTAATCTCCAAAAACAGTTAGAAGAATTCAGTTAACTGTTTATTTCCGTAATTTTAATTAGAGATCGATGGACAATTTGAATGAAAGATGGCGGCAAATGACTAGCAATTACGGTGAGTTAATAAAATTCCCATTATAGATACAACGCTCCGTGCAAATGGCATGTGGCCGTCAGATTCGGCGGCAATAACGCAAGCCCGGTAGATTACAAATACCTACCGGATTGTACGCTAGCAACCAGTGGAGATAACGGGGCTTCGAGAAAAAACAAACAAATCTTAACTATTACCTATCAGTTTAACGACAGACCTTTTAATTGAACACAAACTTGGCTAAAAGGCGTTTCATTAGAGTCAATGTCAGTACCTGACATATTTTTTCAGTTGTAGGAAAACCGGCTTGACGGGGAACCGCGTTCAACAGGTAGGGTAAACGTACAGGGCACTGACCTACAGGCAGCGGTGCATGGCTTGAATGACACCTTAGCGCTCACTGTTCGGCTAGCAGAATGCGAGACATGTTTAATGGAATATCGATCGAAACGCGCACGCAATAAGGTACATGTATCAATTTCGCAATTTGCGAAATTAGCAATTGGACTAATATTATTAATGCGAAAGTTTTTGTCTGCGTCTACGGTTGGTCTTTCACGCTAAAACGGCTCAACGGATTTGAGCAAAATTGTAATGGTACCAGTTCAAACTGGGTTAACACATATAATTTTTAAACTTTCGCGACTTTAAAACATAATTATGTTTATCACCGGATCTTAATCGCGCACAAAATACTATGAATATAGTTTTGTTTATTTATATTGACGTTTCGGCCATGTTGCAATAGCCTCACAATTTGAGTAGAGAGTGCGGGTCGTCTCGATCTGGGAGTGAGTGTGGTGAGTGCGGGTCTACACTACCTTTTTATATTGGAAATATGGTTCACGTAGATTAGCGGGTGTAACCGCGGTACGCTTCTGGTAGGTATTACATCTACTCTAAATAACTTTTTTTTTAAATCTCTGTTCGCGTCCTTCTTTCTCTGCGTAGGTACTAGGTAGGTACTTCTTTTCTATACAACGCAACAAAATTTGATACGAATTTCACTGTCATATAGATAGATACTGTTTACGGAAGGTTTGCATTTACAATACAATGTAATTAAGCTTTTATTTAAGTAGAGACATTTAATGTTTTTCAAATAAGTCACCAAAATACCTAAATAGCATCCGTGCTAAGCCGGGCCACAAGCAAAACAAAAAAATCATAAAATTAAAAACCTAATAAGTGACAGCACGAAGGATTCACGTCAAATTAAAAGAAATCTAGTCTTTCTAACGTTCAAATGATATAGATTTTTTGGAAAGTGTAGATTCTCAGAAAACTAAAGGAACTTTTGGGTAGGTACCTATTTCTACCTTTTTCCTCATGGAAGAATATGATTCATATTTTATTTGATAGCAGAGAGATTTTATTTAACTTTTTCTCTCAGTTGTAAACCGAAAGTAATAGGTACCTATACCTAACTACTATGGAGTATTTTGTAGAGGAAATAAAATCCTTAGGTTACCTACCACTGGTAAAATGGATTAGGTTAGATAGAATATTGAACACGACTAATAATAAATGGAATGAAATAAAAATCTGATGAGTGCTGCCTAACCTTAAGGAAAAGTTAGCGAAGCGAACCAATTGAACAACGCGAGTAGGCACCAATTTTTTTTTTATCTCCGACACCAGCATCGGCATTTCAAATTTCAACTCGATCAGACCTATGGAAGATGTTCACATCCATCCATCAACTAGAAAAACGCTGATAATCTAAAAACGGCTGCATTTTTTAAATCATAGCTAAGAACTCACGATATCTATCTATTAAACAAATAAAAAACTAAATCAAAATCGGTTCAGCCGTTTAGGGGGTACAATGCCACAGACAGACACACACGTTCAACTTTAATAACCCTCTGGGGTTAATTAAGATTACACGTGATACCTACTTACTTATTCAGGTAATAGGGTCTAGGTATATAATTATACCTATCTGTTAATTAACGGTCAAAGTAGTATCAACGAAGAATTTTTAAAGTAAGTAATAAACAGGTTAAAACACATAAAAACAGAAATAAAACAATAATGAGATAGAAGCTACTTCATATGCGAATAAAACGCTCGTTTTAAAGCATAACAGTAAAAATTGGAAGAGTAAATAAGTAGGTAATTCATTCCGCTCACCTTCTCGCAAACTGCAAGCGAAACGAGTCGTTTCGAGCCAGTTGCAGTCGCCCGTGTCCTTATGAACTTAACAAAGGTCTACTTTCACCGGCGACGTCAGCCCCAAGATCCAACTTTACCATACACGGCCCTCGCGAAGATCGCGACTGCTTACGCGCTTTTTTATCGAACAAAACAGTAACGTTCAAACGAAACGTTAGTATCGAGATCGCAAAAAAACGCAACGCACATCACTAACACTCAAGACTGCACACTTTTATCGAAACACCGCACTGTCGTCTTGGATGGACAAAAAGTGTCTCAACCAGGGCGCGTAGTGTAAAAGTTGGGAAACTTTTCGAATGTTTGTTCGTTATCGAACGTAAACACGTCCGTCGAGAGGCGGAACCGCCGCGCGAGTGATGGCCGCGAGGCGGAGGCGCGAGCGAGCTGTGCTGCCAATTCGACTACTATAAAATTAGCTACATAGATCTTTAAAATACTTAGACTATTTTCGAATTAGTTTATTTTACAAGGACTTAACATCTAACTGCGTCAATCCTCCATTGTTCAAGCTCACATCGTAACTTTCTTTGAGCACGTATCACAACACTATGACGCCTTCGTATGAAGTTTTGTGGTGCAGGGAAAAATAAAACTACAATACACACAGGAAATCGCCATTACGTTAGAATAACCAAATAAAGGCTGCTCCTCACGGTCCCGTAAACAACGGATTGTGATGCGAGCCACAACTAAAACTGATAACCACGACTACGCTACCAAAAATGTATACAACCTTAAAGAAAAACTATTTTCTTGGAGTCAAATACAATTCACTAGAGGGTATTCAATTAGGAATTTCTCTGTCATATTTTGAACTGCAGACAAAATACTACAAACCACAAACAAGTCTTATAAATACATTTATGCTCTATCTCTGGCTCTCGTATTTCTGAGATTAGCCAAAAAACTAATTCTATATAAAAATATGCTCATGTGGAATTGTTCGTTACATTGCAATATGTTAATTTCTATTCTAAATGTTATGAGAATAAATTTGCTAAATTTAGCAATGACAAGCTAAAATGGCAACACTACTGCGCGATGCAAACTTGAACACGACAGTGGAGCAGCAAAGCAAAAGGAATGTGCGTGCGAGCGTGACAGAGCATAGTTGGAACCGCTGCAGACACGAAAGCAAAAGAGACAACCCTGCGACCAATTAGCACACCCCGCAAAGCAAAATTTAAGGGGAAGTTAAACATCTGCTTGATCTGTTCATCATTTCCGATGTTTCTCTTCATGGTGATTTATTGGCAACTTCGGATTTAAATATGAAGTTATAATTATTGACGCTCTAAAATCGATCGGGCACGTAATTTCATCAGTGAATTGGTTTTTACGTGTCTAATTGATTCCACTTCAGTTCTGTTGCTATGAAAAATATGGTTTAAATATTTTTTTTCCTATCATTGCTTTGAATCTGAGAGAGCGAGAATATTTGACAATAAAATGTGTTTTCTCTGGTTAAGTCTGGATCCTTTACCTCTCTTACCTCTCAGTAAGCTTGCACTTCGCCGGTTCTTAAAGAGACTTGTGAAATTCTTAAATCCAAAGTGAATCCTATTTTCGAACTTACAGTTTAAATGGGGATAAACAAGTTGTTATATATAATTGTCATTTAAAAATATATATGGAAATATGACTTGTGATTTTGGTGTTATACTAATACAAATATTTTATTAATAGCACCAATCTTACAAGTCAATTCCGTAGTATCATTAAAAGAGTTTTAAAACACTGATGATATCTCAATGATTAAAAAACAAAATGTCAAAATAAAGTACTTATATCAATATGCAAACATGTCAATAATATTTTTTTTGTCTATTTATACAATAAATTTGTATTATACGTATATTTGGCAATGGATAAGAGACCAGGGTAGTGACTCTCGTTCCTGGTGCAAAGGCTGGCCATCGCTATCCAGCGCGGGAATGCTTATGCTGTTAGTATTATGGGTACCTTTGCACCAGGTGCAGCCAGGGGCGGGATTTTTGACCGAATGTATATAATGTGTATATATTTAATTTTTGCGTTGACTTAGGTATATGATTTCTATTATTATATTGACATGTTTAATATTGTTTTAATTAGATGTGACTATTTTATTGTGACTGCTGTTATATGGGTAAATTAATACATTTCATTAAGTTTTTAAAAAAATATTTGTATTTGGTCATAATTAATATAAATGTTAAAATAATCATAACTGAAATAAAAAACCAACATACAATTAAGCAGTTTATAATTCTAACCATAAAATATTGTTATAATAAAAACACCAAGTAACAATAAATAAAATAAATAATCACCCAATATAAAATGCACCGATAAATATCTTAAATCTATAAATCCATTTGCCATACCTAACTATACGTACAATATTTACATAAACACTGTACAATATTATAATAGATGTATAGGTATTATATAGACTTAACAGTTGGTATGTTGTAGTAATATTCATTTCTAGAGATGTACCAAATTAAGAAAACCATAATATAGTTCAGGCTGTCTTAGAGCCTGGCTAATTATAATTATATCTAATCATTATTGGAGAAAAACTGGAAATTCGTTCTAAATTTTTTTTTTAAATATAGCAATTCTCGCTTAAATAATCAAATAAAACTGGGTAAAAATACTATTCGGTATAAAATTCTTAGCACCCAGACGACATAAAACTGTAGAACTACAGTTGAAACTGAAAGGTTGGCTACATTGCCTAGTTTGGTTGATAAAACTTCTGAGTGGGATGAGTCAATTCCCACCGAGAACAAACTTTTATTGTAACGAATTTAATTTTTTTGTTCTCTCTGGGTGGTTCTTCTTCTTATCATGGCTTCGCACTTTGTGCATTTGCCAGTTTCATGTGTTTCGATATCTTTAAGTAATAAATGAAAAATCAGTCAAAATAAGTCATGGTCAAGTCACATCATGCCCTAGAAATGTTGTGGTAACTTTACTAAAGCTTCGATGTTTTGGAAGAACACGAAAAGTCATGTTTCACTTGTTGTCATATTTATATCACTTTCGCAAAATCACGCGCGTAATTCGACACTTTTTTCAGAGTGTTTTTATATAAAACTTTTAAAAACACTAGTTCTGGAAAATAATACAATATGGCGGCATGACATTTTTACGTTCCCGCCAAAACTCATCTGGGTGATGGTGGATAAAATATAATTTACAAAATAAAAGCTTGTAAAAAGAGTAATTTCAAGAACGAGCCTTCTTATTAATACGAAAAAGCATTTTCTGGGAGGCATTTGGCAAACAGCCTTTGTACTGTGAACTTATTTCGCGGGCATGCGATATAAGATTGCGTAGCTTTCGTGAGCGCCTAACAGAAAACGGAATAAGATGCTCACAGTACGGGAGTGAGTCTGAAGAATAAGTTATTCGGCGAATTAGTCTTTTTTTAGTAGTAGGTAGTTTTGCGAATAGGTCCTCGCAGGTACCAAACGTATGTATCACGTGAATAAAAAAAAAATGCATCAGTGTATAATCGAGGTGGTAGCAATACTTAGTAAACAACTTCGCTAAATCCGAGATAATGTTGTATCGTTAAACTAAACAAAATATACGTGACTATTTTGTATGATGACAAATCTTTTTGTTGGTAAATTGTTTTTCATACAGGGTTATAAGCATGTGGTACACTAAGCCAAAAAGCCGGCCAAGTGCGAGTCGGACTCGCGCACAAAGGGTTCCGGTACCATTATCTATAAAACGACAAAAAAAACATGTCAGTTGTATTTAAGTTGGGCCCCCACCCCCCTTAAATATTTATTTTAATTATTTATTATTAAAGTAAAAATACAACTGAGTATTTTGTGAATATTTCAAGTGCCTACCTGTTGCTATTATTGATATCGAGCAAAAAAGGGCAAAAAAAAATCGCGTTTGTTGTATGGGAGCCCCTTAAGCCCCCCTTAAATATTTATTTTATTTTGTTTTTAGTATTTGTTGTTATAGCGGTAACAAGAATACATAATTTGTGAAAATTTCAACTGTCTAGCTATCGCGGTTTTTGAGATACAGCCTGGTGACAGACAGACAGCGAAGTCTTAGTAATAGGGTCCCGTTTTTACCCTTTGGGTACGGAACTCTATAAAGGGTAATTGTGAACAACTTTAACTTAAGGTTGAACTCTGAAATTTCAAAAGAAAAATTAACTGTTCATTAGAAAAGGTTTGTTGACCCTTGACCAAATAGATGTATAGACGCCGAATTTCATCACGAATACGAAAAAAAAAACAGTATCCAGCAGCTACAGCGAAAACTTCTTCATAATAATGAGTGCAATAACCTTTCAAGGTTTATAGTAATACATCCCAAGCTTATAACCATATAATTATATCTACTAAAATATATTATCCATTATGTAGATTTTAGTAATGCTAGAACTCGATGAAATATCCTGTATATATTCTAAATAGTAGTTTTCATAAATAAATATCGTAGGACATTGAGAGACACAAACACAGAGCGCCATCTGACCCCAAACTGAGCAAAGCTTGTGTGATGGAAGTCAGATAAATGATAGATTACATAAATACTTTTTTTTTATTCTATATAATACATACAGAACACCCAGACATAGAAGAAACACTTGTTTATACCATAAAATGTTTGTCCTGGGCGGGACCCGAACCCACGCCATACAACACTTAACCTAACCTTATTAACCTTTGTAGCGATGATAGCTCAGTGGCTAGTGCGGTCGGTTCGCATGCCGAAGGGCGTGGGTTCATACCCCAACAATGAGCTTGAGCTGCTGGTGAAGGAAAAACATCGAGAGGAAATCATAGCGTGGTGGTAGGGTACTTTCTAGTACTCGGCTGGCTAGCTACCACCCTCAAGTTGAAAATTTGCCGCTAAGCATCTAACGGTGTGTTCCGGCAGCCTCACTTGAGAGCCAGTTCCATTCCAGGCTAGGTGTGCTTTACCATCTTCGACCACACCGTCACTTAACATCAGGTGAGTTGTGGTCGAACATCTAGCCTGTCAGAGAAAAAAAAAAAAGGCAAATATATTACCAATAAGCCAACAGGGCTGTCAAAATATGTAAAGTAGGTACCTTGTCTTGTTTAGGGTTAGATGGCGCTGTATAAAATATCTACCAATCCAATATTTTTATATGTTTAAAAAAAATATAGCTTCGTCTAGTCCGTCCGTATGTTATGGTTGGCTGCGTAAACTTATCCTTCAGTCACGAATAGAGATAAAAATAATACTTCTACATGACTAAGCTATTGTTTTTTTCTCATGAGGTGTCGTTGAAAAGGCAAAATTATTTCTATAGATATTTAACCCGAATTGTAAAATTTTATTTTTTAAGTATTTTAAACTAAAATGTGATAAATCGAATCATAAATATACAGGACAAATTGATACACTTCCTCCCTTCTGAAGTTGGTCAAATCCAACTCCAGAACAAATATTTATGCAACTTTTTGTAATGATAGATATGGCTATGGAAAATTTAGACGATAAACAGTTTTTAAATAGCATATCTTAAAATCTGTACGTACAGTTAAACTAAAATATACATGACTAACAGTATAAAATTCTGATATTTAGCAATAAAAATTGACGAATGATAAAATAAGGATGAGGTAATGTCGTTTATTGCAATTATCTACTAACCGAATGCCCGATGGTGCATACCCGGTACAGTAGCGCTCGGCCTTAATCCTCTCATATAAAAGTATATTTATAAATCTCATTCAAAATATCACAAATATTAAAAATTAATCAGCGGTTCACCAAAATTGGTTCAGCCATTCTCAAGTTATGCGCTTACCAAAGATTCTCATTCAGAATCAATAATATTTTTGAGTAAAGAATAATATTTTTGATCATTTTTCTTCTTCCTAATGAATAGAACTTAATGAATGAAGTAAGTAGTACAAAAAAATATATTATAAAGGTATTTTCATGCAGAATTGACCTAAGGATTGGTTTTTAAATAGTTCAAAAGTTGATCTAAATATTATGCGAAAACTCATTCAAACTAATTAAAAAATTGACTCTCTAATAGTCTCTAGTAGCTGACTGTACCTGCCAGATAATTCAAGATTAAAAATTAAGGCAGTCAAGATTTAATCATAAATTCATACAATAGTAAAACATAAACTCAATTATTTATAGTTAAGAAAAATGCAATTTTTGATTTCATTTACATAAACAAAAACACATAGCTTTATTAAAATGTGGATGTCGCATTTAGTATGAAACTTTATAATTACAATTAGAAAGTACAAAATGAAGTTATCGCTTGTAACTAGAAATACACAAAACAGTAACAAATTATTTGATTTCATTTATACATAATTATAAACAATTTGTAAATTAACTAAAAATATGGATATCGGGTCTGATGTCAAATTTACAAAAAAGTATTTAGGTTCATAATTCTTTATACATAATAGAAATATCAACAAACATCATATAATTATAAATATGTGATCTGACTTGGTATATACAAGTTAGTGAAAGTTTCATAAGGCATGTGTAATAGTGCACATGGGAAACATACACATTTTTTAATTTGCAATAATATTAGCTTACTTTATAATTACATCTTACACATAGCTCAGATCATTTATTATATTTAAGTTATTGTGCTCTAAGTCTACTTTTCTTAAGGACAATTTCGAGAGAGCTGCAAAGGAATACATGCATTGAAATATCATATCTAATACCTTTAAACGAGCAATTCTTGTTATATGTATATATATATATATAATCTGAATCTCACAAACGGCTCCAACGATTTTCATGAAATGTAGTATGCAGGGGGTTTCGGGGGCGATAAATTCATTCGGTCAACCAGGTACTTTTATTTTAATAGAGCCATTAGCATTTATGTGACAACTCATAAGCAATTTTAATCAAAATAAATGTGATGCAATGCAATACTAAAACAGATTGAGTCCAGTTTTGTGTTGCATATTATTGTCTAAAATGACTTAAGAAATAAAGATACATAGAGAAGATAAGAAATATGGGATAGCAAAGGATAGCAATGCAATTTTAATTTTATTTAGA
The DNA here is from genome assembly GCA_950106695.1 of Biston stratarius. NCBI lineage: Eukaryota > Metazoa > Arthropoda > Insecta > Lepidoptera > Geometridae > Biston > Biston stratarius. The sequence continues at coordinate 1,285,152 of OX467114.1, read as the reverse complement.
AATCAGTTCAGTAGATTCTACATTACCTAATTAATAATAAAATCATGTAACAGTCTGTGCAAAAATTCTTTATACACAAAATATATTTTTCACTTAAAACTAGAAACAATCTTTATCATTGCTTTATTAGATCAGGAACACTCAAGTCAGGAGAGAGCAGTAATGGATTTTGGTGTACTATATTATGACTTGTTCCAAGTGCTTGTTTTGTTAGAACATGTTGAGATTTTTTAGGGACTAAAATAGTTCTTATTGTTAACACAATAGTGTTAATAAAACCTACAATGAAATATATACCACCAATTATTGAGAACAGTCTTAAAGTGAACTGAAGTATATTTTCTCGTTCCTGATATACTTTGACTTTTAATGCAGCCATATCATATTTAAAAAATATTCCTGGAACACCATGTGAACCTTTTGCATGGCTTATGGGCCTTTCCAGTTCCTTGACAGAGTATTGGAATGTCTTTATCGAGTCAAAAGTGGTGTCTATATCTGTCGGTACAACTTCTATAAAGTATTGGTAGAGCATGTTTTCATCAGTCGTCATTTTTTCATCTCCTTCCAATGGGTATATTATTCCATAAGCAGGACTACCAAAGCTCAGGCGATGAATTCTATGACTGAAGTTCTGAGGTGTGTCATCAAATAGCATATTTAAGTGGATATGACCTCTTGGTAAATGTAAACTCTTTCCTGCAGTTATGTGGAAGTTTCCGGCGACTTTATTCAGTGTTAGGACTCCGTGAAGCCTACATGCGTCTGGGCGACGGTTCGGTTTAGTCTTTCGCGGCGGCATAGTGGCTCTGACTGACCCATGACCTTTTTTCCAAAGCAACTGCCATACAGAGTGATACTCTTCGCGTAAGTAAGAGTTGAGATATTTCACGGCGTCTAATGCGTCCTGCTGCTCTTCCGTCAGCTCGAACCAAGTATCTTCTTCTTGTAACTCCCCGAATCCGAACACACTTTGGGATGTAGAGTCCAAAATATCCGCTCCAATGTTGGAGCATGGCATTGCGACGGTGAGATCGATATTTATCCGCAGTTTTTCATCCATATCAGTGTCTGGCATAAACTTGAATACTAAATTACTATCAAAGTAATAAGTGACTTCGCTGTATATAAGCCATAAAATGATAAAAAAGGTGATAACAGAGAATGTTCCTCCAACCGGTGTACTATCCACGTATTCTTCCGGAACTTTAGGAAACGCATCCAGTTCCTTCACTTTGTCCAAAACTTTTTTTTTACCACGATATCTCAACATTTTTATTCAAGGTTTGCGATAAAACAGAAAATATTAACTGAAAATAGAAACGAAAAACAAAATCAATCTAATCCGTTGATGGTTCGTCACACTGACTGACGTGTATTTTGTTTTTCCAATTATCTGAATGCCAATGTTATTGTCACGATCAGTGTTAAACTTTCGGCGGGAATGCGAAAAAATCATGACGGTGAATTGTATTATTTTCCAAATCTTGGATTGTTATCAGGTGTTTAGGTATAAAGATAGTGTATTTTATTTATTAAAGTCAATACAACTTTTCAAAATATAACCAAACTCAATCATTACACTGATTTAGAACTAGATTTTTCCTAAAATACTTAGTATCAAACTCTTGACATTGGAAAAGACACAATGTGTTACCCAAAAAACGAAGAAGAACCTAATGACAACATTTTTTATAATACTAAATTATTTTTTAACCATTCCAAAGTATCATGCCCATACTGCCATGTCTTTCGTAAAACAATATTGAAATTGATGATAATATTAAGTCAACAGTCTCAGTTATAATACGGTGAATAAATTAAATCATAACAAAGTCAATTCCATATGCTGTGCATCGATAGGCACTTTATTTGTCAAGATACCATATTGCGTAGTTTAAGCTACACAGGGGTGATATGAAAATGCTACATGACTGTATTTTACTGTACAATAGAAACTCCGCTACTGCTAGACAGTGACATTGACTCAGTTCGATGACATTACTGACATTTAGAAGCTGGTTGTCACTTGTCATACTTCATTTCGCGAATGTGTGGTCTTGCCTTCTTTGCCGTGTAATTCGGTATTTTCTATTTTTATCGTCGTTACGAGATAATAATACAAACATTAATGCAGTCCGACGAGGAGGATACTTCGTTGCATTCATGCTTCGACTCGCTCAAGACAGCAGTCATGGGGTGCTGCTACAGTTTATGCCACAAGGAAACTGATCCACAGGTAGTAATCTTTCATTGTTTTTGCAAATAATGATATATACCTTAGTCTTGTGCATTGCTTGTTCATTTCAACACACTCGCAACAAAGGAAATGTGTGAGAAAGACGTATGTGCATTTATTGTTGTTTTTTACTTGCACTTCCTATGTGTATCAAAGGCATAATATCATATTGTTTATTATCTCTGTATGTTTGTGGGTCGTTATCATATTTTCAACACGGTAATCGGTGAATAGTGTTATTATTACCAGTTCCTACAGTTAGTAGTTAATATGTATGCCACAAATAATAAAATCTATTTGTGTTAAATATTTTGTAATTTAAATATGACAAACAATTCCGCCCACTTTCTAGCTTGATGTTTAATATGCAATATTGCTAATTAATTCATTTTTGTTTTTATATACAGTTTTATTGTTTACTAAGCTATGAGAATGATTTCTAGACATTGTTATCTCGTAAGAGTATCTTTCACAGACTTGTAAAGCTTGCTGAAGCTTATATTTGGTTGTTCTTTCAAGCAGTATGGTCATAAAGGTCTAAAGGTCTAATAACCGGTTTTCCAATCCTTAACAGGAAAATGACTAAGAATTTATGGAATTGCATTGACAGGGCCTTCATCTTTTAGTAAACTTTATAAACGGTCATTGTTATTTGAAAAGTCACCTATGCAACTGGAAGCCTCGTGTGCATAGATAGAGAGACTAACTATCAACACTTATTCTCCCATCTCACCTACTGGAGCTACTATGCCAGCAGCCCAGCGCATTGCTTCAGTAATTGACAGAACTGGGTTAGCTGGGGTAGTCTGGTAGGAAAAAAAGCACAATACATCCCAAATGGAACATCAGTGCTAAACTTAAAAAAAAATTGATTTTAAGCAAAAATTATTTATTATTATTTAATCACCCACCACAGTAGAATGGCACCACTGGTACAGTTATTGTGGTCCTGTAACACTGTGTTGTCCATACATGACCCACAGAAGTTCAATACTTCATTTGCATATTCACAGCTACTAGTTTCATATGTATAAGTACATGCTAAATCAATGAGTAATAAATTTCCAGGAGAACATAGTGAATGAGCGGACTCGACTGCTGCAAGTGGCGGAAGAGCAGCGCGAGACGCCAGTACCAGTGCCATCTGCCGCCACGCCACCACGCAAGCCCGACGAACAGAGTGCACTTAATAGGATACTCTCCGAGACTGCAACGTGAGTGTCTTATATAGTAATTTTTTAAGCTATTTGGTGCTATTTATTCATATAAATATAACAACTTGTATTGTCTTAAATTTTGGTTTCTCCAGACAATATTTTCTAGTAGGTATGTTGAGTAACGCTTGATTTTTCTTAATAAATTAAATTTCATATGATTCAAAATCTAATTAATCATTACAATATTATTTCTTTCTTTATTTATAAATATTGGACGACATTTTCATACCATCTAGCCAAAAAAGAAAAATCAAAGCTTGTACTATGAAAACCATTATTTTTTTATAACTGACTGATAACTGATATAATACTTATAAACAATATTGTTTTGGATATACATTCTTATATGAAACTCTCAGACACACAACAAACAACTATGTTCATAGCACAATTGTTTATTTCGGATGAGAATTCCACACTCCACAGCTCAGGAATCCGAGATAGGGGTCGTTCAAGTATTACGTAAGCACCAAAAGGGGGGCGGGGGGTCTTTACTTTGCTTATTTTTAACGACATTGGAGATGGAGCGATCTGAATGGTTATAACATCAGCAAAGCCATATAAATTATGCCGATTGTTTGTTTTCCTTATTATCGGCACACCTCGTTTTAGCGACATGGCTGCTAATTAAAACAATATTTACTTAAGCATAGGAGAGGGAAGTAAGAGCTTTGTTTACTTTTGCTGACAAGGGGGAGGGAGGGGTTAATAATCACTAAAATTCTGCTTACGTAATACTTGAATGGTCCCATACTATCAAATGAGCTAACAGGGTAGTTAGAGTTGGCAGAGATAGTAGCATCCACCTTACAGTTCTTATTTGGATCTATCAGATTATTTTCTATTCAGAAACCTGTAGGTTGTGGGTGATTGGTTTGAGGACCAAGAGAAACAATTTCGTATTATTTCTTATGTTTGGTACAATAACAATTAGCAAATGTATATTCATCATTGAAACATAATCATAAAGTATACATAATAAATTTGCTAACCCAAATGTTGCAAACATCCTTGCTGAGATAAAAAATAAAAACTTTAATATGTAAAAAATTTAATAATATAAACATTTAAATATGAATGGAAACCAGTAACTTTAGTGTTATCAATAAAATATTTGTATTTGTACATCAAACTAGTGGCATCAATACTAGGTATTTAAAATTAAGATAATCATGTTATTAAGTCTGTTGTTGAAGTTGAATAAACTAAGATGGAAAACATCAAGCTTACTTGCTTGATTGATACTTCCTATATTGTTTTGTAAAGGTGAATCACCAATAAGCGCATATGCAGGTCTACAAGCAGATACTTTGCAAATAGCAAAATGAATATTCATTAGAAATTCTTCGCCTGGTACACTATTTGCGATCCTGTGGGGACACATGTCAAAAATTATACATCAATTTATGAGATTAAAAATTGAAATACAACAGAGGGTCATTAAACTCTGGGAGCGCTTTTTATTTTGTTTAACAGGTTTTTTATTCAGGTTTGACCACCAACTTTGATACATTCTTCTTAAATTATCGTATTTATGGATCTGAGGTCACTGCTGGACCTAATGCATTGGACGTGAAGGAGATTAAATTAAAAAGATAAAATTATTTTTTATTTTTGGACTACCTAAATGCCCAGTAATTCATACTCGATACGGTAGTGAGCGACCTTCGGCCACGCATCTGTTTAAACCTTATTTGAAGTATAAAATTACTTAGCCCAGTCAGCTTAACCATTCTCAAGTTATTCTCTTACCAACAAGCATCACTTAATGCTGTCACAGGAAATAGAAGAAAGGGAAGGGAATAATAATTAAATTAATAGTTTGGAAATAAGATTTGTGTGTATGCCTCAAGCATTCATGCTCACTATCGAAGGCTCCTTCTTGCGGCGGCGTCGTGTGTCGGTTCGCTCTCTTCTTTCAGATATGGTTGAGGGCGATGGCTGGCACACGCGTCATACTAGTGATCGGGTGCTGCTTGCGGGTCGCTGGTCTGCTCGCGGTTTGCGCACAAAACCAGTAATAGATTACCTTACCTCTCCCTACCTTAGCGACAGCACAAGCGCCCCTCCCACGACAGTTGTCTACATATCGTGTCCCGCGCCGCAAGTTGTGTTTGTATTTGTTGCATGAAGTCGAATTAAAGTACTACTTATGTATATGTGACATTTAATAAAAAGCTTTTATTAGGCATCTGATAATTATAAAGAACAGTCGAGGACTAGTTTTAAGCTATGTCTCTGAAGGTGATAAAAAAAAACATCATTTGTTATTTAGCATTTTTTGGCGCAAGTAAATACAAACATGTATTATTGAAAACTTCTTGCACATTCCAGTAACAGTACCAGTATGACGGGTTTTTTTTTTTCGTTTTCTAAAAATGAAACCTAGCTAGATCGATTTATCGCCCTCGAAACCCCCTGCATACAAAATTTCATGCAAATCGTTGGAGCTAACTAGTTAGTAGAGTAGAGTTACCTAATTATTAGAAAACGTCGTTTTATCCGTGTTTTCAGCCGAGCAAAGCTCGGTCATCCAGGTACTAATTATAAATACAAGAATTGCTCGATAAACGTATTGGATGTAAGACTTGGGCGTACTCGAGGCGGGCGCTTACAGACAGACGTACACCACTCGCCTGGCGAGTCACAAACATGTTTATTGTCTGACATCTGTTTTAACATCTCGTTTGCTACATACACTACACGTTTATTATAATATATTCTACTACGACATATGTTTATTATTCCTTGTTTTGTCATTGCAGACTATTGAGAAGTGCTCATCGCTCTTTTATTTTCTTAAGACACAAAAAAACTTTTAACATTTAACATTAAACATTTTTATGATGCTTTTTATTTCATTTCCTAGGCCATTTCACACAGCGCCATCTAGCCCCAAACTAAGCAAAGCTTGTACTATGGGAACCAGATAACTAATAGATTACTTATCTATTTATTTATTTATTTAGTAAAGAGTTTCAAAGCAGCAATGCCCTGGACTTTGTTTTGCTACTCAAAGTTCTGTGTATCGCTGCAATGGTCATGGACAAGCGTTATCTCTTACCGTAAGGGGTGCATTTCTTTCACATAAAAAAATAACTATATTTTTTGGAAAATACTATTATATATACTTATAATACATACAGAATACTCGGGACACAGAACAATAATTTATGCTCAACATACAAATGATTGTCCTGAGTGGGAATCGAACCCACACTCTACAGTTTTTAAATCAGATGCCTACCGATAGATTAGCACTACCTTATGAACTAGCAGGGAAGCAGTTGATTTACGCATTAATGTTTTCAAGATATTTACATATTTAAGTCATTTTAATCAGTATCGCCAAAATAATAAAATATCTTTTCTACGGGCATATTCCAGTAACGTGATAGATGTGGGTGCGCTCGGGCCGTACGCGCTGGAGGCGGGCGTGTACAGCGAGCGCGTGCGGGCGTACACGGCGCGCGTGTCGGGCGCGCCCAGTACGCCGCGCCCGCGCACGCGGCTGCTCAAAGACGTCGCCGCCGCGGAATGCACCGCCTTGCTTCACGCTCCGCCTCTGTCGCCGGAGCACAGGGAGTTTGTAAGTTACCCCGTTTTTAACAGTTCTTACCCTTTAAGAGTGTCCAACGAAACCTATGTCTGTCCGAACTATTCGAATCCGTAAGAAATATGTAACCGGTAGAAAATTTCACAGAATGTGGACAGATGGGTAAAGAAGTTAAAATAATTATAACAGACAAATACCACATTTCAATATTGTGATATAGCCATAGCCGTGGTGGTGCCGGCGTAAGAATGGTATCCCACCCTCTCTGCCCGTGGTTGCCGTAAGAGTCAGCTAAGGGATGTAATCCGCAAGATGGGCAGCAGCGACTTCCTTGAACAATCATACCTAACTGCCCTCGGCAACCCGCCTGCCGAGCGTGGCGAGTATGGGCAAAACCCCCCCAGGAGGAGGCCTATGTCCAGCAGTGGACGATCTATGGCTGACGATGTGATATAGCCATATCAACATAAATATGCTATTAACAGCTAATCCCACTTAATATTATAAATGTGAAAGTATGGATGGATGGATGTTTGTTACTCAATCACGCCAGAACGGCTGAACTGATCTGGATGAGATTTTGCATGTAGATACTTTAGGCCTTGGAATAAAACATAGGATACTTTTCATCATCATCATTATCCATCACCACGTGCATAAAACCACGGGCCGCAGCTAGTATACAAATGATAATATGACAAAGTTGTTTCCTTGGTGTTGCTGTTTTGCTCTTTACTTCGAAACATTTGATGGTTAGTCTCAACAGCCCACTGATGTCGCTAGCTCCAGCACCCTTCAAAGCGGAACACAGTATCCTTTAATCCTTTTTCTCAGGAACGCGTGGAGGTATCAAGCTGAAATTCATATCAAATACTCAGGTCTACTGTCCCTTGGAGCTGTGAGAAAATCAAACTTCTAAGCCAACGCAATCAAAAGATACAGCCGTTTATGCTGTAAATTTTCGACACTCTCAAGGGAAAACTTACAGGGTACTTCCCGTGAATCTTGAAATTTGATACGAAGCAATGTCTTATAGCACAGATAAATTAAAAATTTCGAAAAGCATAAATTACAAAAATAAAATACTTATATATCTACAGGTTTGCAGGGAACCCTCAGTGTGCGAGTCCGACTCGCTCTTGGCCTTTTTTTTGCTCATCTTGTCCCACTACTTAGCATAGACCTCTCATCCACTTTTCCAAGACTGAAATTAAAAAAAAATATAAAAAGTTTCATGCTAGTAATGTTTGTGTTGTTTATGTTTTGTTTAATGTTTTTTGTTTTTGTTGTTTTAAATGTTTTATAAATTAATGTTTTTTCCAGCTGACGTCGTCGATAAAGCGCGCGGCGGCCGCGATCTCAGAGTTGCGTGTGGAACATCACGAGGAACTGGTCGTGCCGTTCCGCGTCTCCTAGCGCTCGGCCTCCTACGCCGGCGACTCGCGTGAGTACATATTCACTATTTTATAATTAGGGAACGCAATCCCCGAGATCTAGTGTCATTTTTCGAGATCAATCCCGAAACATAATATGACGAGATCTCGTTTGGGATTGACGGGATTAGGCCGTTTAGAGTCACTCATAAAGAAAGAGATGAATCTATATGATTTATAAATGAATAATTTGAATAAGTGTGGAGGAACATGGAGTAGTGTGGAATCAGAGAGGGAATTTTCAACGGCTGGGTACATAGCGACTGACATAAGATGCCGTTTATCACACAGCACCCTCAACACTCTTTGTTTTTTGAAAGCTATTTTCAAAATCACCCACAGAACTAGACTTTTTTCGCATTTTACTGACAGTTTTCTTTCATTGTTCTTGTTTATTTCCAAATAATGCGAATATGAATTATGTTACATTATAATATGTTATGTTGTAGAATAAAGTTTTTTCTTTTATTTAATATTTTTATCTTAATTAACCTCATAATCTCATATATTTTTTTAATGCGAAAATGCCGGAATCTCACGATATTGTAATTTCTAGTCTCGCGAGATTTTGAATTTGCGATCTCGAGTCGAGATTTATTCCCGATTTACAATAAAATACAATAACTCTTTCTTGACACCACACAAATTATAAGTAGGTACATTACAAATCGTTTTAAGAGGTGGTCTTATTTTATTGACTCTCCGACTATTTTATTGACTATGACCATTTTATTGACTTTCTGACTGACTGACTGTTTTGACATTACTTTGAGACTTTCGATGGTTAGCTTCAACAGCCATGTAATTTCTCTAGTTGCAGTACCCTTCAAACTGGAACACAGCTATGTTTACAAACTACTGCTTGGCGGCAGAATATATCTGGTACTGTGGTGGTATATACCTAGACCTCCTGCTAAGGAAATCTACCACCAATTAAACAGTAAACTATGATAACATATGTATTTGTATTTCCAGTGTAGCTTGACGGTCGCCAACTCGCACTTGACACCGATCACGGCACAGGGCTAGTTTTATAGCGACGAAATCGGCAGAGTTTCGACTACAAGACAAAATGACGAACCGACCATGTAAATAGTATTTAGTAACGAATGGTCGTATATCTGTAAAAATGTGTATAAAACATAAAACTGCCAGAAATTTACTCATAAAATTATAGCGGGTGTGAACGCTTCCGAAAACGAAGACAATCTTGAAATTACTGATATTTAAACAATATATTTGATGGAGGTGTAGCAATAGGTACTTACGAGTGTGGTTATGAACAAATTTTAGAATATTAGAACACAATTATTTGCTGAATTATAGCAAAAAAAATGACATAAGTAAAACAAAAAAGTATTCTATATAACTTAATTACAATCAAATAATTACTTCATATAAATTGCGTTTCTTATATTAAGTGACTTATAAAATCTTAATAAATATTTCGCTTTATGATTATGTTTAGTAAGTAGGTTAACAATATTTTGACTATCAGCTCATTCGGTACAGTGTCTACGTCAAGAGCTACAGGGCGTGGGTTCAAACATTTGTGTGACGAAATGTTCGTTCTGTGTCTGGGTGTTTTATATGTTTTATGAATATTTATAAAAAAAAAGTATAAGTATTTCAGTTATCTGATTCCCATAGTACAAGCTTTGATTAGTTTGGGGCTAGATGGCGCTATGTGGAATGTGTGTATTTATTATTAAATAGTAACTTATCTTTTTTTATCTCTCGGAAAGCTATAAAAATTGCTATTTCATAAATAAACAATATTAATAATATATTGTAGGACATTACACTCGCGCTACTGACCCCAAACTAAGCAAAGCTTGTGTGATGAAGTCATATAACTGATAGACTACTTAAATACTTTTTTTTTTGTGAATAAATTCAGATTACCCAGACTCAGAACAAACATTAAAATTTGTTCATACCACAGAATGTTTGTCCTTGGTGGGAATCGAAGTCAAGCCCTACAGCTCTTAAAGCAGACTTAGTACTAATGAGCCAATAGGGCTGTCAAATGCAAAACAACCGCAGTCGGTACGCGTCTCTTGTGTGCTCGCAGTGAGCTCAAAATTCGTGAAGAGGCGAGGAAACGGATTGGGGGACGGAAGAGGGCCTATTTTATATGTAGTGTATAATATTATGTATTCTCTGCTACTGTTCTAAAAGGTGTTTATATTGATGTAGGTCACCACACTCGTAAATATTGCTACCGATGATTTAAAATTAATAAAAAACCTAATATTTGCAAGTTGTACTGAATTTTCGGTTAAGTTTTCAAACCCCGTTGAATACTTTCTATTTTCTGATTTTAATAAACACGATTAAAGGCCTTATAAAAATATTTTGTAAGACATTTTACTTATTTGCGTAGACGCAAAAAAGATAAGTCTTTTAATAATGATAATTAATCTAGGCTTTTAAAAAAAAAATCTAATTTCAGTTCTATGGCATTGATTTTGTATATAAATTGATTGCGAATAGCTCTGCCAATTTTGATGAAATCTATAATAGAATAATATTTTGATAGAGGCTGCAGTTTAACTCGTAGTCGAATCTTGTATCATGTATTCCAAAAATATTTAATTGTCCTTTTATTATTACATTATGTTTATTTCTATATAACAGTTTTCACAAGAAAATTTTGGTTATTTATTAAAATTGTTCTTAATATATCAGGGCGTCAATATGTAAGGTTATAAGCTCAGGATGTCATAAACTGAAATGAGCAGTTAATTGTTATTTGTGATTTATGAGTTTTGACCACAGGTACAGTTGTTTTTGATAATTAAAATCCATTCCTTTTTGGTTTTGCTTTGCAGCCTATAACCACAGTACACTAAGAACAGTAGGTCATCTTCATAGAAATAGACCGCTGCCGGTTTGAATATGTGCGTGGTGTACCGGGCGCCGTGTTCGTACACACTGCCACGCACACATTAGCAAAATCTCGGGGAGACTCGGGTGCCGGCTGTCTGGGCCTTGCTGTGAGTTTGGTCGCGCGCGTTCCAGTAAGCTGTACGCCCGCTCGCATTCGCCTCCTCACCGGCCACTTTATTATTTACACTTTACCGGCCATTTTATTTAGATTTATAGTGCTGCTCATATACGCAAATAATATTTAACTAAAAATAAAAATGACAACCCTTAGCGTCAACGCAAGAGTAGGCTATTAACACACCGACCGGCCTAAGATGAACTACTTTTCTCAGTGTACTTTGCTATTACCCTGAAGTTTTTGTGTTTTGTTTTTGATTTATATAGTAATTATAGTAACTTGGCTTTAGTTATTACCACCATACATAGATATAAGTTAAATATTTGACAGTATTGTATATATAAACAATTTATAATTTGCACAATTATCCCAATTTTTGACAGCAGACTTACTAAAATGTTGCTGTCATTGTCATTGCAGTATACTAAACATGAACAGCAATCTGTTTAGTGAGAAGCCTTTAAAATTGGTTTCAATAATTATGTATAACAAAATAGTATTTTAGGCAATTTGCACACTCAAAGTAATCAGAGATATTTAAGTTTTTTTTACAATACTGTACACTTTAGGATCTAGCAAGTGAATTAAATTCATCATGTTCATATCAACTGACAGACCTTTGCCAAAGATAATTTAAAAAAAATAATCTTCATCATTCCATAATGTGATTAATTTTTTCGTTCATTCGTTCTTAAACGATTCAGATTACTGCGATTACAATTACGTACTGAACGCTGATTGGCTGTCACAAAACCACAACCCATTTATTGGTGGTGTAGCTTTTTTGGCGCTAATGAATTGATTTAATTTGTTTAATCTGTTTAATGTACGTTGACTATTGACCGATAGACATCTGTCTATCGGTCAATAGTCAACGTCTAACTTTAATGTTGATTACTCGAATGTGATTATCAATTTTCACGTAATCAACGAATTCTACTTTGAGTATGTAAAATGCCTGTTTATTAATTACATTATTTCCTAGAATATTATTTTTGTATTTGTGTAGTTTGTCAATTTAAAATTAATCTTTGAGAATTCAAATAATAACCTACAAATTATAATTTATGTTATGACAAATTTAAAATAGATTCGATGTTTATTAAATTTTCATGAACTGGGTCTAGATACGGTATATTTACAATTATAACGACGATTTTTTTATAGATATCGGGCAATATGGCAAAAAGTGTGTATAGAAGTCATGGGGCAAATTTCTTTGTTTCATATAGTCACGTGACGGCATGTAATCATTACCGCGCTAAGGCCGAATTACTATTTCTACATCTCTACATAGTATAAAACAAAGTCGCTTCCCGCCGTCTGTACGCTTAGATCCTTTAATACTCAACGAATTTTAATGCGGTTTCCATCAATAGACAGAGTGATTCAAGAAGAAGGTTACATGCATATTGTAGTAGAGAAAATCCGAGAATTTCAAAGATTTGTAATGTAATGAAAAAAATTTTTTAAACCTTACGAGATAAATCAAAAGTCGTGGCGGGTCGCTAATAAACTATAAGACTGTCCTTGACATAACTAAATACGTATTTTGCCATCCAATTCTCACACACGAAACAGAAAAAAAGACTCATATAATTATATTTAGTGCTGACAAACTAAAGAAAGTTTGAACGAACTGTTTTTGACGTTTATTTGTCGTAGTTTTGAAGTGCGATTGGTTTCTTAGCATGACTAGAATATGTATCGGTGCGATCGACTGAACTTAGCTAGTTCCATTGTAAATAACTAAATATCTATCATGTATTCTGTACTAATAAAAAAAGAAGGATTGGAATGGTTTTCTATAACATTTTGACAGTTTTAATATTGCTGTCCTCTTTTTACATATTGCGATGGAACGAGACAGACAATTTTATGACACGTGAAAGTTTAGAAAATTAATGACAAAACCGACTTATGGTCTCAATTCTGGTCTAACATTTTGTAAGCGTTACTTTCTTATGTCTTTATTATCACGAAGACAAGAATTACTTTGACAGGTTTGGTTTAATAATGATATATCAGAATAGAGGCCATTTTTCTATTATTAGGTATGGCTGAATATTGAGCTTATTGATTTTAAAGAGTATTTAATCAAGGATGCCATTTTGTACGCGGATAAAGGTCTATTCATACATGCGAGGTATATTCGACAGCGTTGTTGACTCTTTGGTAGTATATTTGCTTAAAAAACTGCTGGGTGTAGGTTACATTCCTACCGAGGATAAACACTTTTTTAAATGTAATTGTAATGAGACGAGCGAGACGATCTTCTGATGGTAAGATATAATGCCTGTCCATGACCAATGCAGCGATACACAGAACTTTGAGTAGTGAAACAAAGTCCAGGTATCGCTATTTTGGCGTTCATTACTTTGAGACATTCGATGGTTAGTCTGAACGGCCCTGTAATTTCGTTTCATACTGGAACACAGTAATGTTGACACACAACTGCTTGGCGGTAGAATATCTGGTACTGCGGTGATACCTACCTAGACGATCTCCTGCTAAGGAAAGCTACCACCAAGTAAATAACTTTGTGGTATAATCAAATGTTTGTTCTGTGTCTGTGTGTTTTGTATGTATTATAAGAATGTGTTTACAAAAAAAAGTATTTAATTATTATATCAGTTATCTGAATTCCATCGTACAAGCTTTGCTTAGTTCGGGGTCAGATGGCGCTTTGTGTAATGTCCTACGATATTTATTTATTATTTATTCGCTCCCGTCATCGAATATCGCGTATATTTGAATAGACCTTTGGGAATAGACCAAAAGTGAATACAGCTTGGCTAAGTTTGGGGTCAGATGGCGCTGTGTGTAATGTGTCCTACGATATTTATTTATTATTATATTTATATTTATTAATTATAAAATGCACATATGCAGTTGTATTCCTTATGTGAAATAAGAATGTATCGTTTTTTTATTATTATTAAGGGCTGTGCCTAAATGTTTATATTGCTTAGAATAATTATATACTATGTTACTATTGACTTAACGTTGATTTACAAAAGATTTCTGTCTTTTTTATTTGTTTTTTTCTTTTAATATTGTCAGTGATGCAAGAGAAAATAGATTAAAAAATACATTTTTTTCGTGCAATCATATCATAACTTTCTCTTTCATTATATATTTTTTTATAATCAGTTTAATTGTTGCCTAGTTTACAAGTTGCCTATAATCTGTCTATTTTCTATTTATAGCGCGCTTTCTGTTTGACATAAGATATATTTACAAAAAAATATTTCGTTTTTGTTTACTTGGGTTATTAAAAATTACTTTTTCGTCTCTTTTTGTTTGTTTTCAATACCAACTCAACGGATAAACTTCATAATGGTGTTTTTTTTTGTATCGCTGGCAATATTTTGTCATGTTTTTGCCTGCGCCACATTTTGGTTTAATTTGCATAGAAATAATTTTAAGATATTCTCTGGTTCCATTAAGTTGACTTTAATACTCGGTTTGGTAATTATGTTATACAAGTGAGTTTTGGCTGAAACGCGTAAAGAGTCGTATTTGAGTGAGTGACCTCATTGTATTTTTTATTTTTATTCATAAAGTGCGGAATTACAAGCGCGTTTCGTGTTGCTTCTAGAACTCCATCGAAATCTACTGTAAACTCACCGCTGTTTTACTAAGTCATGACTGGTCTCGGCCGGCATGGACTGTACTTGACTACGACTGGACTTTGCCTGTAACTTAATATGTCAGACATAAATGACAAAAAATGAAGTATATATAAAGATTAGGCATCAAGGAATCGGTATCCATTTGCCAAAGAATTACAAAAAAAGATAAGAATTATTTAAAAAAAATACATTGTTCGCTGGTTGGTACGACTGTTCCCATCATACATGGTAGACTCGATGATAAATAAAAATCCGAGAACACTTAGACATTACAGGTCGATTTAAAAAAAGTTTTTGTTATTTTTTTTTCTAATTTTGGCTTGTGCTTTTTGAAATGTTTGCCATACATATAAACGACTCGAAGAAAACAAAAGCAAAGTGTGGCGCTCGCATTTTCAGTTAATATTTATTATGGACAGAAATGATATCCCTTATTTTTGTTAGTAATGCACATGTATAGTAACTAATTATATTATTGAAGTAATAAATGATTTATATTAATGACTTGTGTACCTATTTCCTTTACAACCTTGCTGAGTTTCTTGCCGAAGTCTTCTCAGTTGAAGTGTAATTACGAGCCGGTGGTAGATTCAAACATGTAACTTAACGTTCATAAGTGCCTTACCAGGGCCTAAACTGAATAAATGACTTTTGATTTTGATTTTGAACCCAATTTTGTTTTATGCAGCTCTCGTTTGACTTCGACCTTGTAAGAGAATCTATCATGATAATTTGCGATGTTTTTTATGAAACTGAAATTAACGTGAATTTATATAATTTTTCATACATTTTGGTATCGATAATAATGAAAGTTTTTGACGTGACAACGTCTAATAACTCGATATTACGGTAGTTTTTGATCTGAGATATTACGGGATGCATGCACGAAAAAGTTGACGTCATTGTCCCGTTCCGCAAGCGAGAGCGCGGCACGAACGAAAGAGAGGCATGATCGGCCTGAGTGGTCGGCTCAGTTCGGTTCGTGCTGCATCTACTGACGTTGTCACGTCAAACTACCGTCCGTAAACCGACTTTGCAGACAACCAATTTTTTTTCGCAAATTTGCTATGGTTTCCTCGCCATGTTTTCTTTCACCAGCAACTCACTAGCACATTGTTCGGATTTGAAGCTACGCCTTCCATTGTAACGAATGGAACGGACCACCATACTATCACAGCAACACAAGTTTTATTCTGAAGTAGGTACCTATCTGAAGTTCTGTAGTATATGCTTCCTGTTCTGTAGACATGAAACTTATATCTAAGGGCTGTTATCATCATCATCCACAGCCTTCTTTATCCCACTACTGGGTATAGGCCTCTCTAAGCTATGTACTATTATGTATACTGTGCTAAGGAGTCAAAGCCTTAAATATTTTGTAAGAATTTTGGATAATGCCAATGTAACAAATAATTGTCAATGCGTATCCACAAAAAGGTATAATAATTATTTATAGTATGTATATTAAAAACTTTTCGCTTCGCCGTGAAGGTTTCATTTCGAGTTTCACCTCCGAAATTTTTCCCTCGAGTTTTGAAATATCTGACAATACTGCGTCAATGTCTTGTTACGCGAATTAACCGCAAAAAGTATTTTTATTTTTAACTGTGGATAATATTTTAAAATTTTATTTTCAATATAAATTGCCGTACGAACATAATTTTACAAAATGTCAGTTTTCGATGGAGAGATAGAGTTCCAATCTGTGTATATGGTAGACTATGTTAGGAAAAAAAAACTGTACGTACCTGAAGTTATATCTAATTTAACTGTTAAATGCCTTTATATACTGTGAAAATACATAATAGATTACAATGGTGAAAAAAAAAGATTGAATCGGCCATTAGTTTTTAAGGAAATAGCGGACAAATGGTAGATTTCCTCAGCAGGATATCCTGCTGCCAAGCAGTAGTGTGTAAAAATTGCAGAGCTGTTGAGACTAACCATCAAAAGTATCAAAGTAATGAGCGCTAAAGCAGCCTTAGGATTGAAAGGATTCGAGGAAGAAAAAGACGAGGTTTGTTAATAACGAGAATATACATTTTTTTAAATGTATATGTAATGAGACGAACGAGACGTGTCCTGATGGTAAGAGATAACGCCTGTCCATGACCATTACATCGATACACAGAATTATAAGAAGCAAAACGAAAGTCCAGGGCATCGCTGCTTTGGCACTCATTACTTGAGACAATAAATGGTTAGTCTAAACAGCCCTGTAATTTCGCTATTTCAGTACCCTTTAAACTGGCACACAGTAATGTTTACACACTACTGCTTAGCGGCAGAATATCTGGTACTGCGGTGGTACCTACCTGGACGACTTCCTGCCAAGGAGATCTAACATCAAGTAAATCTAAATAGGGGAATACATAACTAAAACAAATATATCTACATTCCAATAATAACTTAGCTATCCTAATACATAGATTAGCTAGAGTAACTATAAATACACTAATATATAAAGATAATATTAAATAAATATAGGTATGCTAGCAGACCCGGCCACGCGTTGCTGTGGCCAAATTGAACACACGCGTGTAACGTGAAATAAATTATAGCACATCCGAAACGCTTGGACTTTTAACGTAGCGCCATCTATTGGATACTTACTCAATCCAGTTAATAAATCACCTTACACCGCCATCTGTTAGAATTTTATGGAACTCATAGATAATTATACGTCTTTGTCGTGTAATAAACAATTAATTTGCAATATATAAATATTGCGATTATAAATTGAGATATAAACTATCCTATCTCTCAAGTTGGGTCAAACTGTACACAGTGTGCAGGATTTGGTTAAAATCGGTTCAGTAGTTGAGGAGTTTATCGTGGACAAACAACGTGACACGAATTTTTTATATATAATGATATTTAATTCAGGTATTCATATAGGACTATCCTGCCCGGTGGCTTTAGGCTATCGATAAAGATAAGCACCCCGAAACCGGTAACCGTGGAAAGTCTCGCTCGTTCTTTTGTTCACAGCAAGAGTCCCCGTCGGAAGGCAGTGGATGACGACTGCCTGATCGTGGGCGTGAGTCGTGACGCGCTGCGAGCCAAGGAAGCGCCACGTCGCATCCCTGAGAAACTGTGCCCGCTCAACCCCGAATACTACAAAGACGCTGTCAAACGGGTAACAATTGATAACAGAAAGATTACCACAACCTTCGTAATTTCTTACGACTTACACAGTGGTAATCAACAGTGGTATCCGGCTCGAAGGAACTTTATGACGTGTCATTTTTCTAAAACTCTTGTAATACCGGTGAGAGAACCATTATGTTTGGGTCCTAGCTTGTTGATTGATGATAATAAAATGTGAGTGGACTATAACACTGGTTTATTGATGTAGAAATATGAATATAAATATAAATTAGAGACGTGCGATGCGCGTGCGCTCGAGGCGTTTGGTCTATGTTGAGTAGTGCGAGCCGGCGCCCCCCGCGCGCCCCTCTCTCTCCTCGTGTGGTGCCGGCGAAGCGTCGGTGTTTCAAAAAGTATATTATTTATTATATCGATGAGTATAATTTTATCTTTTACCGTTAGAATGTTTGTAACGTTACAGTGTTGTGGAGCTCTTACAAAGGCCCAGGTTACACTGAACGCACTATAAGAATGCCTTTTTAAACTAGACTACCATTAGACGTTAGGGAACGATGTTTATAGATCAACTTTCGGGTAGGGAATCCAAAAAGTCAAAGATCTGTACAACCAAAAAAAGTTCCTAATACTCGGATAGGATTTGATTGGATGCACTTCGGAATCCTTATAAAGACCGACATTTATTTCAGAAGCTATAAGAATCTTTTTTATAGTTAGTAGTAGGTAATGATAGGAGTGTGATGCTCGTCTGATGGTAAGAGTGTAATTTTTTTTATCCATAAGGTTTGTAGTTTGCAGATGACTATCCGAAGTTGACCAAGAAGTACATGTCGAAAAAACTGGACCCAACGCCCATCGAACATGATATACAAGATTTAAAAAGGACCGAGTACTTAACCAAGTACTGCTCTAGAGGTAATAGGAACCTTTCCGCAGAATTACAGTATGGAGCGTATAAATATGCCGTTCATAATTGTAAATATCTTAGGGCATATCACACAGCGATATCTTTTTTTAATTATAACTTTCAATGGCTTGTGTTTACCTGCAT
This sequence comes from Biston stratarius, assembly GCA_950106695.1. Classification (NCBI taxonomy): domain Eukaryota; kingdom Metazoa; phylum Arthropoda; class Insecta; order Lepidoptera; family Geometridae; genus Biston; species Biston stratarius. Next base: position 1,265,903 of record OX467114.1, on the reverse strand, counting down.
TTCGCCTGATGTTAAGTGAAAATGCGGTCTACGATGGAGCACGCTTATTTTATTTTATTTTTATAATAAAAGGAAAACTTACAGCTTGGTACATAAATGAGATTAGAAAGCCAATTAAAATTATTCACAGATAGCTATCAATATATACCTATACCTGCTTCTCCTACTAAAGTAAGAGACGGCAATAGACGGACTCACACAAAAATACACAAGAGAAGGTCGCCTAGAAGAAACCGATTCACTCGCGACTTGAAGGCACCCAGATTGTATCTATCAGAGAACACCCACTCCAGCAGCAAATTCCATTGCTTCGTGGTTCGCACGGTGAAGGTGGAACAGTTTCGAGTTTTTCGAATATCTACCATAAAGCGGTGTCGCTTTTTAGAGCTCTAGACCCAAACTGAGTAAAGCTTGTACTATGGTAACCAGAATACTTATATACTTCTTGCTTTTGTCTATAACGTGTTTTCTCATTATTGGCTGCCTGGAAGAGATCCCTATTAGCGATAAGGGCGCCACTTGTGGCACTAGCTCAAAAGATTATTTTGTTTTCCATAAAAATAAATATATATTTTTGACACAATATTGATAAATCAATAAAGAGTTTATCTATCTATACTTTTTTTAAATACATAGTTACATACAGAACACCTAAACAGAACAAACATTTATTATCATATAAATGTTTATTTTGGTGGGAATTGAACCCACGCCCTAAAGCTCTTGAACAGACCAGTCATCTAATCAACATCTTAACTCTTATTAAAAATTTAGAGTAACTATTAAACCAGCCACCATTATTTCAGAGCTTCCCTTCATGTCTGTGAACTTGACGCGGCGCGCACGCGCTCTGCAGACCATGCGGCTTCCAGACGACGTGTATATTCCCGACACCAGCCAGAAGGGCTCCTACCGAACCCCCGGGAAGGAGAAGTACAAGGACCCGCCAACAGCACTCTCTATGAGGCCTAAATATGACAACTCATTGCAAAGTAAGTACTTATATAAAATGAAAATTCAAGATTCAAGATTTTTTGTGTCGATCGTAGTAATGGTCTTATACAATAATATAATGCCATACCAAACTACCTCTTTAACAGGTGTTCAATAATGTCAGTTCAGTAATAATATAGACTAACCAAAAGCTGAGCTTTGTAATAACGCTATTATTTGTATATGAGCATATTATTTGATATTATTTGTTAGTATTTGTATATGAGCTTTGTATTGCTCACGTAATTTTTCTAACGGGTAATTTTTTTTAAGACGGCTTAAAAATAAAATAAGTTTAGTTCTGTTGCAGCGATGTTAACTCTTTGGTTTTCTCTACAGATGACGTTAGTAGTACAATAACATTCTATCCAATGAATACAAAACTGTTAATCTTCATTTTATTTTATAGTTATAATTTTTTTTTTTTGACAGATAACACATCTAGATATAAAGTTAAATTACTATGTTAAAGCACAAATCTAAAGGCGTAATAGTTTTTCAGTAAAGTGTACCACAAAAATGCTTAGGTTGTGGAATAGCGACAGGGCTCGATTCGCTCGCCCTGATAAATTGATTCATCTATAATGATTTGATTAATTTATAATAATTCAGACACTGTGTCTGAAGACTCGCCTATTCCATCAGTGTGTCCTGCCCATTATGACATATGGTACCGAGACGTGGACGCTCACATGGTTCCGAGACGTGGTTAGGCTGTGCACATAATCAGAGTCTCACAGAAAGTCATGGAGAGGTACATGCTCTGCATCAAACTCCATCAACTTTGTAATACCGCTACGCGGCGACGAACTAAGTTCGGAACGTCGGTATCGCAGTTTTGAATCTCAAGTGGAGCTGGGCAGGACGCGTTGCTAGGCGAAGTGATGACAGGCGGAGTAGGGTTACAACAGAGTTGTGGCGCGTTGGTCGTCTAGCCGCAAGATGATTCAACGATATCGTCACCGTAGCGAGTTGAACCTGGACCAAATTGGCACAGAACCATATGGCATAACAATAGAGAGACCGAGGATAAAGACGGCTGTGGATGATGATGATAATAATATAATTGGTATACATTATGATTATTTAAAGTAAAATTACATTGTAAAATAAAAAAAAACAAACAAATTATATATTTATCATTAACGTGGTCTGGAATTGTGTAGTAACATGTTTAGATTTGCTGTTGGTGTCATTTTTGTTTCGGCCGGCAGTTTATTATGAGTTGTTAGTTTTATGACGTGTATGTAAATTGTTGTGTGCAGAAGAGTTGCGTCGTATTCTGCGTATACGCACGGGGGATACGTCGTACAGCACGGGGCACGGGCTGCTGGCCGAGGTGGTGCTCGAGAAGAACCCGTTCGGGCCTCCGCGCGAGGAACCCATGTACGGGAGGTGGAGGACGCCCTACCAGTACACTTATTGGATGGCGTAGTTATTCGATAGCATAACGATACACGAATTTGATAGAAATGACTGCGTTCACGTTGGTGTTGTAAAGGAATCAAGTCTTTTAGTCTTAATTTCGATACGAGGTGCTTTTCGTCAAACTCTAGTCTAAATAAAATCGCGAGTCACGAGTCTTGTAAGTCATCCTGACACATTCGAGTCCCTCGACTCCACTTTATTATTTGATTACAATAACTTGTTATATAAATAATAATTAATTGAGCATATAAACTTCTACTTTTTGTTTTAATTTTCATTCACCCTTGATTCCAGTTAGAAGAACTCAGTGTCAGTCCTGAGTTATTTTGAAAAGGCTCTACTTTCTTGTTCAATTAATCAAAGTTCAATCCTATGACGACTCAAAACTCAAAAGGAATCGAGCTTGATTCGGATCCAAGACTTAAAATATAACTTTGAGCCTTCAAAGATAACTCAAAATTAATTGTTGTAGGACTTAGTAGTTTCTTATAATAGACTACTACTTAGTTTATTACTGTTTCTAAGTTCACGCAGAATAAACAATCTTTATGGTAATAATACCTACAGTACAAGATTCCTTTTTTAGAAAACAAAGTTAACGATAAGACATTTTCGTTTTTTTTTGTAACTTTCGCGATTTAAACAGCTATCGCAGGATGGTTGCACGAATCCATGATCAACATATTGATGTCGGAATGATGTTCTAATTGACATTGTCGCGGTAATAAAATGTCAATTAGGATACCATAAGATTATAAATGTCAATTAAGATATATCAAAATCAAAATCAAAATCAAAAAATCATTCAGTTTAGGCCCTGGTAAGGCACTTATGAACGTTAAGTTACATGTTTGAATCTACCACCAGCTCGTAATTACACTTCAACTGAGAAGACTCCGGCAAGAAATTCAGCAAGGCATTTTTTGTGGATCTTTCTTTTCATATTAGGTTACAGTTTATACATTTTACAGTTATAGATATTAATACATTATGCTTACTACAATTGACACTTAGCCAGGGGGATGCAAGTGCAGAGAGAAGCTACTACAACCATATATTCCTGTCTTCCAAGTAATGAATATAAATATAAATTGTTATCATACGTATAGTCCTATAGGTATGTTAACAATTTGCACAAACTGTCGATAGTCGCATAATCGAGTTCGACAACACGTCCCATCAAAGTTTTCCGATAAATTTAATGTTAATTTATTATAATTCTCGTCGATTTAGTGAAGAACGTTAGTATTTTTTTCAGGTCTTGAGGTTGAAAGGTATTAATTGTTTCTTATTGTATTAAATATTTATCATATATGTTTTTCACACTCTCTTAATTTATTAGTTTTTGTTTTGCTTAATAAATTAATGCGTCTGGTTGTTCTGAATAAAATTTGATTTATTTCATGTACCTACAGTTTTATTTCAAATCCATTATTGATTTATATTTTAAGCTAGTAGAATAACTGGAATACTTTTTTGAGGTTTGGCTAGATATTTGCTCAATATAAGTGACAGTGTGGTCGAAGGTTGGAGATACTATATATTTTGTAGCCATGATAGCTCAGTGGTTAGCGCGGTCGGTTCACATGCCGAATGACGTGGGCTCAAACCCCAACATTGAGATTGAGCTGCCGGTGAAAGAAAACCATCGTGAGGAAACCATAGCGTGGTGGTAGGGTACTTTCTAGTACTCGGCTGGCTAGCTACCACCCTCAAGTTGAAAATCTGCCGCCAAGCAACTAACAGTGTGTTCCGGCAGCCTCACTTGAGAGCCAGTTCCATTCCAGGCTGTGTTTCCAAATACATAGGTATCTAGAGAATCTCTTAAGAAGTTGATAGATACTCTTCGCTATTAGAACGTTTACTATTAAATTTATTATTGAAAAAAAGAATCTAAGAATAATTTTCTAAATCTACCCATACAGTCTATTACATTTCTCGTCAACTTTTTTTCTAGTTCTCATCTTGCATACATTTAAAGTCAAAACTAAAAACGTCACAACCGTCATCACTTTACACTACGTCAATCCAAATGACAATAACAACAAAATAGATAATAAAATACAAAATATTATATAAATTTTAGAAAACTTTATTAACTCAAAATTTTCCAGTAATGTAACTAAACTACAATTAAAAGGAGAGCAAGAGATTGCAGGAGATGGATCACTACTTGACGACGTACAGGAAGGACTATCTGTGGCCAAACTTACCGGGCGCCGGCGGGGGCGTCGGCCACGGGGGCGGGGCTCAAGGCGCCGGCGGGCCAGAGTAAGTATTGGCAGAATAAGCGGAAAGGAGAGGCTATGTGCGAAGACGAACACAGTAGCGGCCCGTGTGTTTTCACCCCGGAGAAGTGAACTTGCTAAAGTGGAGTAACGACGACGTGCCGTGGTGGTGCCGGCGTAAGAATAGTACCCCACCCTCTCTACCCGTGGTTGCCGTAAGAGTCGGCTAAGGGATGTAATCCGGAAGATGGGCAGCAGCGTCTTCCTTGAACAATCACACCTAACTGCGCTCGCCAACCCACCTGCCAAGAGTGGCGAGTATTGGCAAAACCCCCCCAGGAGGAGGCCTATGTCCAGCAGTGGACGACCTATAGCTGATGATGATGTGTTGTAATGTTATAAACGAACATTTCAAGTTCAGTTGACGATAGAAAGAAGAAGGTCGTCGCATGGCTCACGTCACGTCTACATTTGTCGCATGCTGAGCTTTAGACAACAAGATATCCTCTCTTCCCCGCTTAAAGTTACGTGGAAAAATATATAAATAAATATATTTTTAATGTATTTATTTATATATTTTTCCACAATAAATAATTTTTTAATAATTTTTTCAATAAATATATTTTTAATGTATTTATTTATATATCTATTTATCATCATTATCATAACGAAATCCTCCTGACGGTAAGAGATGACGCCAGACCATTAGAATAAAATAGAATAGATTATAACTTTATTGTACACCAAACATATACATATATAGGTACATTATAACATACAAAACTTATAAAAGATAATAACAAACCAAAAATAACATAGACTAATACATATACAGTAGTACCACGGCGGCCTTAACGCCTAGAGCGATTTCTTCTAGACAACCATTGCAGCGGTATCCAGAAGTTTGAGTATTAAAACAAAATCCACATTATGGCATCGTTGTTTTAGGGCTCATTATTTTGAATAATTGGGATGTTACTCTGTAATTTAAAAAAATGGCCAATTACGAGTCAGACTCGCGCACGAAGGGTTCCGTACCATTTATCTTTAAAAACAACAAAAAATCACGTCTGTTGTATGGGAGTCCCATTTAAATATTTATTTATCTGTTTTAATATTTGTTGTTTTAGCGGCAACAGAAACACATCATCTGTGAAAATTTCAACTGTCCAACTATCACGGTTCATTAGATACAGCCTGGTGACAGACGGACAGACAGACGGACGGACAGCGGAGTCAAGTTATAGGGTCCCGTTTTATCCTTTGGGTACGGAACCGGAAAAAAGTAACGCTTGTATTTCCGTCAACTGAAAGCAATATCTGCCTGAAAGCGTCCTAACTGAAATGTTACTGAATACTCTAGATCAAAGGTGTTGACGGGTGAAGAGTTAGCTTTCTACCAGGCGTGCTTGAATCGCTCGCGGCCGCCGGACTGTCGATGCCCGCAGTACTCTGGGGGCGAAGCTCCGCAGCTCCCGCCTGGGAAAGAAGGGGGATGGACCCGAAACGAGGTACACAACACTCTCACACACTATAATTACACTCACCATGTACTCGTACATATGCTCGCACTAGACTTCATTAGGGTACATTCATTTTTGTAGTACTTATTTGATTTTCAGTAGAAAATCAATTAGCTCGTCGAAGGTAAATTAATCACCTTCCCGCATCCTAAATGGCTAAAGCATCAAAAACCAGAATGAAAATACAGCATATTTTTATAAGTGCAAAAACAAAGGACAACTCATGTTCTAGAATGAATATCTACGAATATTGTTTAGTGCGTAAATGAAAGAAAACTCTATGAAAACTGACATAAGAGTCTCTATCGTAAGAAAATATGCCAATGCCAATCTCCCGAGCTGATATAATCAGACTTAAACGGAATTAAGATTGTTAACTCTGATTGTTTTGTAGCGATGACAGCTCAGTGGTTAGTGTGGTCGGTTTGCACGCCGAAGGGCGTGGGTTCAAGCCCCAACAATGAGTTTGAGCTACGGTGAAGGAAAACATCCTGAGGAAACCATAGTATGGTGGTTGGGTACTTTCTAGTACTCTGCTGGCTTACTACCCTCAAGAAGAAAACCTGCCGTCAAGCACGTAACGGTGTGTTCCGGCAGCCTCACTTGAGAGTCAGTTCCATTCAAGGATAGAGGTGATTATCATCTTCGACCACACCGTTAAAATCAGGTGAGCTAACGAACAACAAGCTTGTCAACTATATTTTTTCTTCAGATTATGGGACCACTGTTGGATCCTAAGCTATATCCGGTGAAAGTCGGCGCCAGCCCTGAGACAGCCACTTCACGATACGACCAGCCGAATGCATTCCTGGACAAAGTAACTAAAAATTATTGTTAATCTATGACAGATCTTATTATCCTTATTTAATTTTTTCAATTTATGATCAGTGATTGAGACAACACTTCTTAGCATGTAGGGTTCATCGCGTGGGAGAGACGGGAACCCGAATTATTACGACAAAATATTCAGAAATTGTCTTAAAATTAGATAAACATATAAAATTATATTAAATCCTCGTTATTGTTGTAACCATAACGACTTTTAAGCGGAAACACCATAAATATAACTCTTATATATAAAAATACTTTTTAAGAAAATATTGTTTGGTTAAAAGGATAAAATATGTCATTGTTACCGAAATTTTCATTTCAGCTTCAATCCAAATATCCAATGCTGTACAGTGTCCTCCAAAACGAGGCATCTCCCGAATTGAAACAAAGAATTGACAGAGACAGAAACAAGACGTCCTACCAGGTTGACTACTGTGAATCTGGTAAACTTACTTGTTTTTTTTTTCAAATCTATTAGCGTTTGTTATTTGAAATATCTGAGTAACACTTTCATGTCTCATGTATCTAGTTAGTTTTTTTTTTGGGAATAATATTTTTTAAATTATTTCTATTAGTTGGGTTACCGTCTTGGGTGACCTCCTTGCTTCTAATCTGGAGTTCCTGGGTTCGATTCCCACGGCGAGCACCTCAGTCTTTCTTTCCTAAATTATGTGCAGTATTGCCGATTCAAACGGTGTATGAAAACATCGTAAGGAAATCTCATAGAGTTCATAAAAAAGTTCTTGAAGTTATGTGAAGTCTGCCAATTCGCACTTGGTGAGCGTAGTGGACTACGGCCTTACCCTTCTCACATTGAGGAGAGGCCCGAGCCCAGCAGTGGGCTAGTTTATAAAAAGCTGGGCTGATACGAATTCTATCGGTTATCTAGTTCTTATAGTGTAATTTGATTTGGGTTAGACAGCGCCGTGTGGAAAGTCCACAATATTTATTAGGTTTTACCAATAAACTCGTTTCTTCTAATTGATTGATTCAGGCGTTACTTAGCAGATGTCCATTTTCAGTGTTCTAGGTACCTATACATATGTAGGGACACAGTGTCTTTGCTGACAGTAGCGCATTCCATAGCTTAGCTGCCACTCGTCAGTTGTCCCATAACCGCGCTAGAATGCACTCGACTTTAACTATGTAATCTGTCCGTAATCAATGAGAATGAATAGAAATGGTGATCACCAGAAATAGAGTTTCATTATATACCACACCCGATAGTCAGAGAACACGCAGATAGTTTGGGGGTTGACGATAAATCTCATAGATGACGTCAGCAGTAATCCTTCATGAACACAGTATATATTTAGTTTATTTCCGCTTAACTTTAACTAAGTATATACCAAGAACACTCGTTTGTTCCTGGCCAGGCCCCGGCGCGAAGTTCGAGAGCCTGCAGCGCGCGGCGGACGAGTCCGGCACGGGCCCGTGCGCGCAGCCGATGCGCCTCCCCGGCGACCCCTGCCGAGTGGCGCCCAAGCCGCGCCACACCACGCCCAAGACCATCTCCAAGGGCGCGAGCGCCGGCGCCGGCAGCGACGCGCGCGCCCAATGCGGTGAGACCACTAGTGTTAGGTGCTCTTATTCAAAGTGGGGGCGATAAGTCCATCTCGTTTGGGGTGTTTTGTGCAAAATAGCATTAGTGATAAGTGGTGTTACTCACGACTTGTTGCAAACCTTGAATGAATGAATGAATGAATGAATAACTCTTTATTGTACACACTTAAAATTACATAACACAGAAGAAATTAACTAGTTAATAGGTGTAACAACTGGCGACCTTATCGCTAAAAGCGATCTCTTCCAGGCAACCTTAGGATGGAAAGGATTAGAGGAAGAAAAAAACGGGGTGTGTCAATAACGAGGATATGCATATAAGAGAATACAACATTTTGACATATATCTACATTCTAATAATTATAATATATCCTAATACATAGATTAATTAGAATAACTAAAAATACACTAATATATATAAAATAAATATTTGTATAAAGAGGATATATATACAAATAAGCGACAGATAGTTATAATTATAACTGCGAGAGATAGAATAGTTTGACGTGTTCTTTAAAGACAGCGATCGATGGAGCACGTCTAATGGCAACAGGTAACGCATTCCATAGTTGGACTGCCTGGAATGCAAAGGACTTACCGTAAAACGTTTCACAGCGTGCAGCAGGGGTCTTAAGAGTAAGGTTCTCCTTCGACCTGAGGGGCAGGGAATGAGTATTGTGCCAGAAAGTGAAATTTTCTTTAAGATAGCATGGAGTAGAGGGGTTAAAAATAACGTTATAAAGAAGAGAGAGCAAATATTGAGAGTATTTCTGAGAGATACCATGTTTATCCTTTATAATTCTATAGATACTTATTTAGATTTTCACAATAATTGTTTGAGTAATCTCTGTTCGACCCACGTACCCCGGTAAGATGTCATTTTCATTTTAATAATACGAAACTAGCGACCCGCTCCGGCTTCGCATGTGTGCTATTTATTTCAGCGACTTGATTGGTTGATTGTTTAACTCTTTATTGTCCACACCACGGTACAGAAGAAAAAGAAAATGAACTTAATTGATAGAAGTAACAACTGGCGGCCTTATCGCTAAAAAGAAACAAAACTTTGAATTTCTTTACTTAAATTTAAGTTGAATTAGGATCAAATTAAAACAATACCTACTTTAATGACAGTGAAAGCTGTGTTAAGAAGGAGTTTAGAAGGAGTAAGCGGAAAAACAACCGCGGACAGGGAATTTCTTTTATACTATTTAGAGATTACTCATGGTCGGATACTCTGACTGTAATTTCGGTCACATCCGGTAATCTTTTTCAAGGATTCAAAGAGAAAAATGCGCGCACGGCCTTGTCTAGCTTTGCACTGCGTATTTGGTCCATTTTGTCATCTACAAATGGACAATTAAGGACACGGAGCAATTTTAAAATTAAAAATTATGTAATTCCAGAAACCACGGCGGCTGTGCCCCCTCTCGGCAAGACAGAGTACCAGGATGGCGTGTCCAAACTCGGCGCCATTATCATGCGTGACAAGCTACATAGAAGATAAAATACTATCCCCGGATAGTATTCGGAAAAACATTGAAAAATCATGAAATAAGCTACGAATAGTGATGATTATAATAAAACGTAAAATATTGTATGTAATGAGTTACCATTTTATTAAAAACTAGCTTAGCCCAGCAATTTTACTTACGATTCCGGAGGAACCATTATTTTTTGTAGAAGAAAAAGTGGAATGTGTTTATTAGTCACTTTATATATTCATAAAAGAACACAGACAGCAATTAAAACAATATTGGAATAATTTAGTTTCGAAATATATTTTTGCCTTTCAATGTTTTTTTTTTTGCTTTTTACTTGTACCAAAATAGAAGCAAACCCGAAATCAAAATTCTAAATATATTAAAAATCTTAAATATATATCGTATATTTAAATTCTTATCTTAAGTTTTACGAAGTTTTAGATTTAGGATGGGTTAGACATCTGACAGGTTGCCAGGTGTAAGAAATCGAGATGACAAATACCTACTTAACGTATTTGTCAAGCCAAAAAACTTCCTCGTTGATTTTGTAATATTTTAATAAATAAAGAACTTTTAGAAGTTTTTCTTCATAGTAAAATAATCAACACGGCAATCGGCCTACAAATGGCGGAGTATTTATATGACAAACACGGATACAATCAAAAAGTTTCTTTTATTGAAATATGTAAACCAAATGGCAAACTTACTCTACAGGGTCCGTCACTCGAAGTGTTACCAACTTTAGACTGCTCCAACTTGGAAACTATGAGTGACAGCGCGGCAAAATTTGGCAGATCGCTAGATCTTTTTTTCATATGCAAGCTTACAAAAAGAGCGGGGGGAAAAAATATTTTAAAAGAGAATTTATCAATATGGATAACAAACGTAACAGTGTGATTGCCTTGCATTTGGCTGGAAAATCCCAAGCAACCATTGTTCAAGAGCTTCAGCACTTGCAGGTGAACAAAATGTTAGTATATCGGACCATAACACGTTATAATGATACTGGGAGCATTGCTAAACGGCACGGAAGAGGACATCCGAATACAGCAACCTCGCGACAATTGGTTCGAAAGGTGAAAGCCCGAATCCAACGAAATCCACGCCAGAGTGCTGCAAAATTGGCCAAAAGTCAGAATGTATGAGACTCAAGCATACGACGCATACTGAAAAAAGAGCTGAAGTTAAAACCCTACAAGATACAAAAAGTACAACATTTGACTCCAGGCCAAAAGACAGTTCGTCTTCAAAGAGCTTAGGTACTAAAAGCCTTGCACGCAAGCGGCGAACTAAAAAATTTAGTTTTTTCAGATGAAAAAAAATTTACTGTTCAACAGTAAGTAAACAAACAAAATGATCGTCTTTGGCTAGGGGGCAAGTTAAACGACAATTTGGTTGACAGAGTGGCCGTTCGAAAGCAAGCTCCAGCTTCTGTGATGGTTTGGGCTGCAGTCACCGCAAATGGACGCTCTTCGCTCATTTTCATCGACCGGGGAGTCAAAAATTACCAAGAAGTCTACCAAAAAAAGGTGTTAAATGATGTATTGATACCGTGGGCACAGCAAGAAATTAACATAAACCACTGGACATTCTAACAGGATTCGGCACTGTCTCGTAAGGCTCGCCTAACGCAACAATTTTTAAAAAACCATTTTCCAAGGTTCATTTCTGCAGAAGAGTGGACTCCATACTCACCAGACCTGAATCCAATGGACTTTTCCATATGGTCTATTTTAGAGGCCAGGGTCTCAACTAAAAATATAAGAATCTGGAAACGCTAAAGGCAGCACTTCGTCGTGAATGGAACCGAATCCCACAAGCCCAGCTTCGTGCAGCTTGCAATGCCTTTGTCGGAAGACTCGATGCTATTATCCGTGCTAAAGGTGGACATATTGAACAATAACTTTGTTTTTCTTAAAATATAATTAATATTTAACATAAACCTGAGATTAAAAAAAAAAAAGAATGTAAATTGACCAAATAGCAGCATCTTCAATTGGTAACACTTCGAGTGACGGACCCTGTATACATAATTATGTTTATCACCGGGTCTTAAAAGGCAATGTCGATACTACACAAAACCTTGATAAACTATGTACATATATACCTAAACCTTCCTCATGAATCACTCTATCTATTGGTGAAACTCGCATGATAATCCGTTCAGTAGTATTTAAGTTTATCGCGAACAGACAGACAGACAGACACGCGGCGGACGACTTTGTTTTATAATATTTAGTGATGTATATAGCACTACGGAAGCCTACTAGACAATCGCATGTCACGAACACGCTCTTGACCAATTTAGAAGATTAAAATAAATTCAAAATCCTACAAATAGAGGATTCTTTAGGTATTTATTAACACTAACATCATCGTCTGTTAGGTACTATAATAACGTACTATATTGATTAAAGCTATTAATAAGTAGGTCACATCACTTTAAGTACTGAGAAACACTTACACTTACTTATAATAGACTAGTGTTTTACCTACAATATTGAGCCGAACACTTTAGACGTCCCTCGGGAATATGGATAGAGAGCGAAAAATTATATGCAATGCAAATCCAATCTAATAGTAGATACAGTAAATAAGGCAGAACGTTAATTTTTCCATGAGTATTGGAGATCAGATTATTAGAACCTGTTCCAATTTGTCGTGATTTTGGCTTTTGTCTTTCATGTTTTATTCGTTCACCGCATAAGATACGGAAGAAAACTCAATGTTGATAAATAGACGTTTATGTATAAAAACACGTATTACAAACTGTCATGTGTGGTGAGAGCGAGCGCTCGATATGAGTTCATCTCTCTTGTACAGGGTGGTCTCTCTCCTCTCTTCCTTCTTGTCGTCCTTCCTGGACACTTCCTCTCTTCGGACGGTGTGCTCCTGGCGCGAGCGCGAGCGGACCGTGGTGGCGGGGCTAGTCTCGTCGTGTTGCCGCAACACCACCGCTCGGGCATCGGATGTGTTGCGATCTCTGAAATGTTTATAAGTCTATGTACAGTCCGTTTAGTAAGGAGTGTCCAACAATGAAAAAAGAAGAAAGAAAGAAGAACGAAAGGAGAAAGAAATTAGAAAGAAAAAACATTTATTTCATCACACACAACACTACAACACACTAGAATATACATATCAAAAGAAGACTTGAATAATATTATAATAATAATAAATGTCGCTGTAGTGTCTAGTGCAAAAAAAAGGTTAGTTGTCAGCATTAAGGGCAATGTTAACAAAAATGGCGGATTTTCTTCATCATTGCAGCGATACACAGAACTTGGAGTAGCAAAACAAAGTCCAGGGCATCGCTGCTTTGGCGCTCATTATTCAAGACTTTTAAATTTGACTAACACTTTCTTTTTAAGCTTTGTACCTACTAACAAATGGGCCTAAGTTATTCTAAATAAATATTTTAAATTTGAATCAATAATTTTATTTTTATGGCTGACAGGCTACGTGTTTGACCACAACTCACCTGATGTTAAGTGACGGTGTGGTCGAAGATGGCACACCTAGCCTGGAATGCTACTGGCTCTCAGGTGAGGCTGCCGGAACACACCGTTAGATGCTTGGCGGCAAATTTTCAACTTGAAAATTGAACTTTTTGGGTGGTAGTTAGCCAGCCGAGTACTAGAAAGTACCCTACCACCACGCAAAAAGAAAAGAAAAAAAATACAATGTTTTTTTCTATTTTTAATGTTTGTTGGTAGATAAGGGTCTAACCTGCTAAGCGCTATGATTCTGTCAATATCAGTAGCTCTCTTCACCTCTCCCGCCGTGACCGTCACCCGGAGCGGTGCGGGGGGCGGGCTAGCGGGCGGGGAGGAGGCATTAGAAGCCGTGGTCGAGCTCGACCCCACGGCTGAGTCCCGAGAACCCACGGCCGAGTCCCGAGACCCAGCGGCGGAGTCCCGCGAACCGACACCCGAAAGTTTGGCTGACGTGTCGGAGCCAGACGTGGATCGCCTTCGCGGGGGTGCGGAAGGCGCGCGGGGGGAGGGCGGTGAGAATGCAGCCGGGATGTGGAGGGAGGCAGTGATGACGCAGTCATCGTCTGACCCGCCTAGTGTCTGGAAACAAAGGAAGAACTTTTAAAGTGACAGTATAGTCGAAGATGGTAAACACATCGAGCCTGAGATGGAACTAAATCTCAATCGAGGCTGCTGTAACACACCGTTTGACGCTTGGAAGTAGATTTTCAACTTAATTGAATTCAGCAAGCTAAGTGACCACATAACTGAGGTAAGGACTTAACTTGATTTTAGTATCTTACTTATTAATACAGAGAAATATCAAATTGTAAAATTTACAATACTTAATATTTAAATTTAAAATAATACTTAATATTTTGTGATAAAAAAGCTTATTTATTTAGTGTCATACTCTGTGCCGTGGTGGTGCCGGCGTAAGAATAGTACCCCACCCTCTCTACCCGTGGTTGCCGTAAGAGTTGGCTAAGGGAGGTAATATGGAAGATGGGCAGCAGCGTCTTTCTTGAACAATCACACCTAACCTCGGCGCTCGCCAACCCGCCTGCCAAGCGTGGCGAGTATAGGCAAACCCCCCAGGAGAAGGCCTATGTCCAGCAGTGGACGTCCTATAGCTGATGATGATGATGTGATACTCTGCGCAGTCGCACATGTTGATGGATTTCGTTGGCTTAGAAGTTTGATTTTTTCACAGCTCCAAGGGACAGTAGACTTGAGTATTGGATATGAATTACAGGGAACAAGGGTCTTGACAGACAGATAGACGGAAAACAAAGTGATTCTATAAGGGTTCCGTTTTTTCCTTTTGAGGTGTGTCCTCTTAACTTATACCTACTTGACAAATTTATGTTTTAAGAAACGCCTTTACTTGAAATTTTTGCAAAGTATTCTGCATATATTAAATAGTACAAAGTGCAGACTTGAAATGGAGCAAGAGTGGACATCAAATGGGGCCTTTATTTGAAGTCACTAGAATTGTTGCTCATATTCGTTCAAGGTTCAACACTCCACTTTGCTCATATTAAAGTATTTACCTCATTGTAATCACTGGCGGAGTCGATGGAGTCGGGCGTGGAGTCAGTTCGTAGAGCTGGTGAAGAGCCACAAGCCACGCCACTGCTGGCGCACTCCTCACTGCTCCGTACCCTGGAATGGATAACCACAAAGATGTTGGGAACTGATCCAGATAAGAAATACAATATACAGTCCCGGTGCGGATTCGCAGATTCAGAAACGCCGATGATTTTTTTTCGGCATATGCTGCCAGTTGCCTGACAATGTTTTCTTTCACCAAAAAGATAGTGTTACTATATTTAAAATGGAACCTAATCGAACCTACCAATTCTAAATGGGGGCGACAAGGCTTTGCACTGCACTGTCGTCTCGATCGAATCAAATCCATTACCCCAGTAGTGTAAAACCGCCTTCCCAACTCTGTTGCTAAGACTTTCTGATTGTGATCATAACTTAGTTAAGCTAATTGAATAGAGTTTTAGAAATTACATGAGTTTGAATTTCATTTATCTTTGATTCTGTGCATGTCTTCCATAGCATCTGTACAGAAAACTTTGGTGATTGCAATGAGTGTGATGCGTTACTAATGTCTGTGGTAGATTAGTGCAGTGTTGCCAAAATGTTATCTCAAAATTTCACCTTAAACTATCTTCAAATACAACCAGCCCTGTTACTATTTTTTACTAAAGTATCATATCGTATTTAAAGTTAATTTTTACTAAATTATTTTTTAGAAAAACATCCTCCCGAAATTCTCTCAATATACTTGTCTCTTCAGAATTGGTTTCGGAGGCAAAAAATACTTCCAAACATGAATTCTCATCATCCGGCAACACTGGCACGTGTGAGGTATTTACAAATGAGATATGAGTATGCAGTTGTAATGGCCTACCTAGTGACGATGGTCATGGCGGAAGACAGCGAGCCGGACGAGGTGTCAGAGGCGGCGTCGCGCGCGCGCCGGCTGCGCGAGTAGCTCTTGTCACTGCGTCTGCCGGCAGAACGCACACTCTTACCCATTATCTTACGTGAGTGACAACCAACGACAAGGCACGACGCGATGCGATGGTGAAATACTAGATGGTATAAACTGATCTTCGCAAGAACGTAGTCACTCACGTACGACAAGGGGTATACACAGCAACTTTTGGCCTTTGTGGAACATGCGCTTGCATCAAATTTTAAATGTAATTGATAGTGCTTTCGTTTGTAGCGACTTCAGAGAGGCTTAAACATGAATTCGTAAGATACGCATAGAGAAATGTATCAAAAAAGGAAATTCCATTTACACCCCTGCCCCAGATTTTTGTAATGTAAAATGATACGAACGAGACGCTCTCCTGATGGTAAAAGACAACGCATGTCTATGACCATTACAGCGCTGCTTTGGCATTCATTACTTTGAGACTGTCGGTGGTATAACAGCCCTGTAATTTCGCTAGCTGCCCTTTAACCAGAACATAGTAATGTTTAGACACTACTGCTTGGCGATAGAATATCTGGTAATGCGGTGGTATCTACCTAGACGACCTACTAAAGAGATCAACCACCAAGTAAGAGAATTCAAGTTTTACAAATTTTTTGTATCGTACACGACTGCACGTGTATGCATTTCACGCAAATATCTAAGCTATCTGCTAAGTATCGACGTAGAGACGCTACGCTACAAAAGTTTACCCGCAAGTGATTGCTAATGATGATACATGATAAGCTGGATGTTCTTAATCTGCATTAATATATTAATTGCATAAGAAAGGATAATAAATAATGCCTGGTTTTCATTTTTCGTTAGATGAAAAATAGAGGAAGAAGACAGAATGATACAAATCATAATCAAACTAAAGATTCTTCTTATAAAAACCTATTATAATTTGATCTTTATTGGACTTCAATATTGTATGAAGTAATGAAAGTCAAAGTTATTAATAGTTTCATAAACACGCCGAAATCCTGTCGCCAAGCATATATATATTTTTTTATTGAATATTGCGTATTCTATATATGTATATATATTTACTCAGACTGTATTCATCCGAGAGGGTATTCTCAGCAGCAAATTCCATTGTTTAGCTGTTCTTACGATAAAGGTGGAATCGAACCGTTCAGTTAGAGTTTTTGGTATATGCACCGCTTTTTAAAGTTCCAGGCGACCGATAGTAGTATGGACAGAGTAAAATTAGGTCACGCAGATCGGAATCACACTCTCCAAAGTGTATCCGGTAGAAATCCGACAGACATACAACTTTGTGTCGATGTTCAAGGCTTTGGAGCCTAATTTAATTGAGTGTTTGGGCAGTTTCATTTAAAAGCCCTGCCCATTTCATCTTAGACAGCAGGAGAAAGATGGTGACTATTTAAAGTTCACGGCAGACCAGAACACAGTAGAAGACTATAAGTCAGTCAAAATGTTGTAGTCAAACATCTCAACACCTATCGTATTAACAATTATAAAAAATATATTTGGGGAACTCTTTAAAGTGTTTAAGGTCTTGATGCCTGACCTGGGTGGCTGCACGTGTCCCGGGCCGCCAGTAGCCGCAGCTCCGTGGAGGAAGGTCTCCCGCGACCACACGCGACGTATGGCGTTTTCATTGTTCTCTGCGCTTGCTTGCTCTGCCGCGCACCTGGAATCGTACATCAAAGATATTTTACAAATGTGGATTCAAAACGGTACACGAATAATAAAAGTGTTACATGTAATTTATTATTCGTTAGGTACCCCTGAAAAGTCGTTCTGAGGACGCACTCCGACACTATTGATCGGTGGTCTCAGGAAGTTTAAAAAAGGGTTAGCTGGTAATGGTGGCACTAGATGGAGATGAAAAGATGAATATATATTATTAAAATACTTATAATACATATAGAACACCCAGACACAAAACAAACAACACGTTCATCACACAAATGTTTGTCCTGACTGGGAATCGAACGCCTTACAGCTTTTAAAGCAGATATATAGCAGTACCGAATGAACTTACTAGGCAGTATATTTAGCATGGCTTGCAAACATTTTGTTGCTTTTTTTTTATGTGAAAAAGTGGCAAACAAGTGACGGACTACCTGATGGTAAGGGGTCATCGCTGCCTATGGATACCTACGGACAGTGCGTTGCCTGCCATTAAAGATCCTATTCACCCTTTGCTTGAAGCGAGGTAGATCAAAATTCGGTGGAAAAACCGAACGAAGGTGGTAAGCTATTCCACATAAGACAGGTGCGCGGAAGAAACAGTCGATTAAACAGCCGTACGAGACTTCTACGCATCAACTTTATTTTTTAGTAGGTGGGAATTAGCTAGAAGATCAAGAACTCGAAACAGGTTGACGACAAAAGAACTAGAGTACTATATGTAGGTTTTCATTTCATGTTTGATTTGGAGAGCTGAAGTTGCAGTGGGTATGTCTACTTGTCCAGTAGCTTATAATGATTGAATGTGTTCTCAATCAGCTGTCGATGATCATCATCTCAGCCGTAGGACATCCACTACTGGACATAGGCCTCCCCCATTGACTTCCATAAAGACCGGTTGGAAGGGGCTCGCATCCAGCGCATTCCTGCAGTCTTTATGAGGTCGTCTGTCCACCTAGTGGATGGACGTCCTACGCTGTGCTTGCCGGTCCGTGGTCTCCACTCCAGAATTTTGCAGCCCCATCGGCCATCAGTTCTGCATGCTATATGCCCTGCCCATTGCCACTTCAACTTGCTAATTCGCTGGGCTATGTCGGCTACTTTAGTTCGTCTACAGATCTCCTCATGTCTGATTAGATCTCGTAGGGAAACTCCGAGCATAGCCTTCTCCATAGCTCGTTGTGCGACTTCGAGCTTATAAGAAGGCACATAGTCAGAGACCACGTTTCAGCGCTGGTTACACACTCTGGTCGAAGACTTTCGACTTGAAGCACTCAGGTATATATATTTCGATTATTATTGATTACTAGATTTGTGTGAGGTTGATTATTTATTGGGTGCGTGTGAGTACTTACTCGGCCCTCCTGAGCAGCAGCGGGTCGAGGTGCGCGGGCGCGGAGTGCGCCAGGTGGATGTACGCCTCATGCAGTAGCTCAGCCTGGAGCGTCCACAGCTCTCCCGCGCGCTCCACCAGTTGTCGCACGACATTGATCACGTCTGCGCGCTCTGAGAGCTGCTCTGCACTGAAAATTAACATAATATTCATACTTTAAGCGTTGAATGATAAACATGGAACTTTCTTATTTAGATTTCTTGTTTTCATAAATGTAGGTACATTAGTAACCTTAAATATACCACATCGTACATATATAATATCGATACTTTGGGGAAGAAAGGTCGAAAAAGTCACTTTTTGCGAAAATTACTTAATGATGCAGTTTTGTTTAGAATTTAGCGCTATAACGATCTGTATCTTTATAGTATCAAAATTCAAAAAAGAAACTTAGCTATTTTTTATTTTTATTTTTAACTATTTTTTTATATATAAAAACGTTAATTCAAATTTCTAAGTATCTCTTTAATAAGTTAGGCGTATCGCTACTGTTATTCAAAAATAAGTGTCATAATCAGGTAGTAGTCTAAAATAAAAATGATGAACAAACTATTATTTGGGTCAGTTTTTTTTGCTTCTTTTTTTCATATTTAGGCCTTTACGATATTTTTGAGAGGAGAAAACAACTATAATGTAACTCGGACCATCGAAACGTGAGTAATATTTTTATTCTACTTATGCGAGATAAGTAGAATAAAAATATGTCAAAACCACGTCAGTTTCCATAGTAAAATTGTATATTATTTTTAAAATGTTTGGTAGCAAGAGATAACAGATTCCATAGCCTTAAGTTTCTTCGACGTTAATGAGGGAGCAACCCCTGTGCATAGGGTATAGTGCACAGTTGGGTTTATGCCAATATCCGAAAAAAACTTACATCAAGTTTTTGATACGAAAATGAATAAAAACTGACAGCACTTCACGTTGTTTCAGTCTCCGTTTACGTCTCCTAGGCGTTGATCAATGTTTTATTATTAATAGTATCGAAAACAAGATAAAAGGTTTCCAATAATTCTCAGTAGGAAACTGTAATTTTTTCTTTAACTTACTTGGCTGCCTCATTGGGCTTGTTCCTATGTAGTATGTTGGGAGCAAAGACAGTAGCGAGATTCGCAGCATCCATCTTGTTCCCAGGCTGGTGGCCGTCTTCGGCGTGGGCGGCCAGTTGCGAAAGGAATGACAGCAGTGCGTTGAGGGTGTCTCTGTGGGCCGCTGGCAGCAGCTGCACGATCAGCCGCAGCGCTTCCCACTGCAGTTGCCGGTTGTGCAGTTCTGTAATGTTTTAAGTGCCTTATAGCTCAGGCGATATTACCCCTGCCTCTTGAGCTGCAGGTCGTCACTTCGATCCTCAACCAGGACAAATACTTATGTAACCACGTAGATGTTTCTTCTGTATCGGGCTATTTTAAGCGTACATAAGAAAATGTGGGACAGATTTCTAGGAAGTCTTAAAATAATAGGGATGTTGTAACGTCACAGATTTCAGTACTATCTCCCGATTTAGCTTTCTAGTTCTAAGTAGTTAGAAGCGTTTCGTCGCCTAAAGATCATGACTGACATAGATTTCCAACTTACTTTGCGTCAGTAAAAACGCTTGGTACAAGTCCCGGCAGAGCAGCGGGTCTGGCAGGTCCCTGAGGAACTCCTTGAGCAGCGTCGCCACGTCGTGAGGACACACGGCCGAGTCTAGCGCTACTTCTTGACTTCGCTCCCAATCTTCTCGTAACTGAAACGTTAAAATAGATTACACGAAACTATTTTGAAGTTGATTTATGATTTGTCCAACTAAACGACACAATCCATAGCTTTGTTTAAATCATTTAGAGAGCAGGTTTTAGGACACGCTGATTCTTTTGTACCATTTCATTAAATAAGTCTAAATAAAAACACATTGAGGCATAAGTTACAAGTTTCATAAGGTGACACCTTCCTTTCAGTACTGTCTCAACCTAAAATAAACAACAATATATGGAACAAGACTGTTTTCATAATTCTCCAGGGTCATTATATTCATCATTATGATTTTACTTAGGGCAGTATTGTAAAATAAAAAATTTGCTGCTTCATACTATTATTGATTAAGATCAACGTACTATTTCTATAGAATAACTGATTCTTTTTTTATTTCATAACTTTTCATATTGTGATTAGTTCAACTCTACAATCCTACATCTATGTTAATAATGGCAATTGAATGTCTATCAAGTATATTTTTGAGTGTTTGAGTGTTGCCATACAACGCGGCAACGATGTCAGCGTTTTGGGGGATATTCTCATTGATAACGGCCTTTTAGATTAGCTTATTTTGTTTAAATTTATTTTTAAATTTTCTCTGTAGTATTAGAAAACATAAAAAAGTATTATGTACGTATATATAAATAGAAATTAAACGATGTTAATATTATAAGAGTTCAGAGTTTACCTACTTCATGTTAACTTTATAAAATTGGTCGAGAATAAAATTAATAGTAACAGAACTAACAATTCAGGCATGCGACGTAAAACAGAATCGATTGACTGTACTTTACATAAACATACGGTCGATCACAAATGGCTTAAAATCTATCGCATAATATCGCGCCATGGTAGACTACCAAGCGCGCACCACCTTCTGCCACTTCTCTGTGAAAACAATGTATGAACTGCAATAGCACACAACGCTCACGCGTCACATTCTATCTTTGTCTACAACAATGTTCCACCAACTTCATTTATACTTAGCACCGGGCAAAGCAAAGTTTGTAATAAATCCAAAAGTGGGTCACAATCGCGCACCGATACGAAAACATCTAAATCTGTCGATTGTTTCGTATTCTAACGTCAGTACTTTAGTATTGTGACTCTAGTACGAAACAAGAGATAGAACAATTATAGTACCTACGTATCCGGTACATACATATAGTAATACAAAACTTAAGGAAGGGTCGATAGGAAACCGTCGGACTTACAGATCGTCTGGAGTTCTAGGATCAGATCCCAGAGCAAGCATGACTATCTTTTCCAAGTTATGTACATATATATTGTTAATTGCGGAACCTATATGTCTGAGAACCCGTAATGTTCTCGCAGATTTGTCAAGTCTGCTAACCTACATTTGATCAGCGTGGACTAAGTGTAATGAGAAGTCATCGGGACCTAGCACTATTAAAGTTCACAAAATATGGGATATAGTTGTTATTACAGCGTTTTCTAAACACCTGCCTAGCAGGAGGTCGTCCAGGTAGGTACTACCGCAGTATTTTTTTTTTTTTTTTTTTTTTTTATGGCTTGGTGTTTGACCACCGCTCACCTGGTGTTAAGTGATGGTGTGGTCGAAGATGGTAAAGCACACCTAGCCTGGAATGGAACTGGCTCTCAAGCGAGGCTGCCGGAACACACCGTTAGATGCTTGGCGGCAGATTTTCAACTTGAGGGTGGTAGCTAGCCAGCCGAGTACTAGAAAGTACCCTACCACCACGCTATGGTTTCCTCACGATGTTTTTTTCCTTCACCGGCAGCTCAAGCTCATTGTTGGGGTTTGAACCCACGCCCTTCGGCATGCGAACCTACCGCGCTAACCACTGAACCATCATCGCTACAACATAAGTACAAGTATAAGGTATTCTGCCGTCAAGCAGTAATGTCTAAACATTACTGTGTTCCAGTTTGAATGGTACTACAACTAGCGAAATTACAGGGCTCTTGAAAGTAATGAGAGCCAAAACAGCGATATCCTGGACTTTGTTTTATTACTTAACATTCTGAGCACTGCTGCAATATTCATGGGCATGCGTTATCTCTTACCATCAGAAGAACGTCTCGTTAGTCTCATTAATATTACATAAACCAAAATCAGCGGAGATATAAATTTCCTTATGTTACCAGCGCCTGCTTCACTCGTCTAGTATAATTTGGAGATGTCCACTAAAAATATGAATAGTTACTTTCCTGGTCATCATTTCATCGATTTCCATCAAGCAAGATCATAGTCAAACGCATGCTTAATCGCAACATCAGGTCTGAACTGCGTATGTTTTTGTGCTAGAGGTATTGATATCGCGTGACGGGTTATGGTACTCTATTGTAAATTTATCGCTCAATACGTTGTTAAAAGAAAGATGAGAATGTTGGGTAAACGTTCTTTCCAATTTATGAATGAAGATTTTTGTTGCGCAACGAACGAATAAGCTATTGAGGCGTTTGATAAATGATTTATATTTTCCTGTAGCATCATATTTTTTTGTATCTCGAGGCGCATAGTACAGAATGAAGAATGAAAAAAGAAGAATGTTTTGACTTATAGTACAATGTGTAGTTCAGATATACATCAAAATAATTGTATTAGTTTCTCTGGCAAAAACTTTTACCTTTTACTTTTAACGTAACCGGGTTACCGGGTCTTAAGACCTTAAGATAAACATAGTAAGGCAAGTCACTAAAGTTTAAACATTTTATTTATCTCAGACAATTTAAAAAGAGCAAATAAGCCATATGAAAAGTCTTGAGCCCCTGATAAGTTATTACTATTCCCTATCCAGACGAATGCACTACAAAAGCAGGCTAGCAATAACAATTTCTTGGGAAGCGGAGACCCTGAAGAGACCGAGTGTCCACGCTATGATAGTCTCCTGTTTAAGTTCAGTTAAGAGATAACGCTAGTCTTGCCTTGATCCTTGCAAAGGTGTGTACCTTGTTTAACACCAGCGGAGTATAAAAGAGCCATCGTTCATAGGACAGATTTTGCTATTGAAGATTGATTTTATCAGCAACCATTGCACCATAGGAATGAAGTCAATACTTGGCATGAAATAGTTCAAAGTTGAGAAAGATAGATTTTAGTATGGGAGGTCAAGGCATATTTTCGATCAGTGCGCCAGCAAAGTGGTAGTAGTTGCTTTATAATTGATGTTGCCACAGATTACTCACCTGTCTGACTCTCTTCTTGGAGGAGGACACTCTGAAGAGGCCGAGGGTGTGCAGGCCGTGCCTGCGCAGGTGGGCGAGGCACGCTGACACCAGGCCGGGGACCCGGGGCCCGCCGCCGCCAGCCTCCTCCAGTCCTGACCAGCCCCACTCGCCAGAGTCGCACGACTCGCTCTGCAATCAACACACAATAAAACATAAGATTCAAGTGAGCCTTGCTATTATAAAGTCTCCCACTGCTGGGCGCGGGTCTCTACTCTTTGTGAGAAGGGTACTCCCGTAGTTCACCAGGCTGGCCAAGTGCGGGTTGGCAGATTTCATACATCTTCGATAAAAAAATATATAGAAATCTTAGACATGTAGGTTTCCTTATGATGTTTTCCTTCAATGTTTAATGTTATCGGCAATACGTACAAAACCTAAAAAAGACAAGAGGTGCGTTCTGTGTGATTCAAACCCAGGACGTCCATATTGGAAGTTTCGTCAGCCTAGTTGGGAGACCAAACTGGGCCTCCTAGGACTAGGACCTAGACCTAGGAGGTTGATAAAGGATGATGATGATGACAAGGTGTTTCGGTGAAGTGTAGTAACACTATAAGGTGCTGTTCTATCCATTAATGTCAATAACTTTAATTATGATCTGACCCTGATATCGCGAAAGAATATTCTACTAATCTTTCTTGTTATAAATCTGTAAACGAATGCTGGAAAACCTATTGGCCCAGAATCGAATTCATAATCTCAATAATATCTGGCGAATCTTCGCTAAAACTATCACGATGTAAATACCTTGCTAACTTTTTTTCAGAAAAAAAAATAATTACTAATCAACCAACTTTTTATTCATCGTAGAGCGACTCACAAGTCAAAACATGTACAATTTATCATAACCTGTCTTCCGTTACATAACGATTAATTTATCTTTAGTATAATCTGCCGAGAATGATTGCCAGTTACTGCCGATGGAATATTACGATTTACAAAGAAAATACGTTTATATGGTAAGAGCAGCAAACAGGTAGACGGTTCGCTTGATGCTAAGCTCACCGTTGCCTGGACACCTGGAATATTAAAGATGTTGTCGATGCATTGTTAACCCAGAGAGATGTTTATGGACACTTTTTTAGAACGCTTTCGCTTTCACAAATTTGATGGAAAAGCATCCTAAGATACAAGTTCTTCTGCCATAGCACGTTCGTGCATTGTGCAAATTCTCAAGTTTACTTCTTACGTTTAAAACGGGGAAACTCAATGTAGACCCCAAATGAAAACGATGTTTGCACATTACCAATTTTTTAAATGTTGAATTGGTCAATACAGCTGTAACCACAAAACAGTACAAAGTCCACCAGCTAGCAACACCGAAGGTATGATCTACCGATTCTCGGAAGGCGAACGAACATGTAAACTTACGAAGTGGATCCAAGACTGGAGTATAAGCGGCTATTATTTATTCTGTGCTCGCAAGAATAACCAACACTTTGCGCGCGCTCCCAAACAAATATAACGTTTTCATTAGCCGCCTCTTTCTTTGAATTCACGTTTTTTGGCGGCGATGGGCTTATAATCCGAGGGCTGTCATCGATTGCTCTTTGCTTACGAAGATCTAGGCAATAACGTTTGTTAGTGGAATTTGGCGCCAAGAGATTTTAATCGGCTGGTTTACATTTGATAAACGATGTATTTCTTGCCTGTATTTCTTACAGTGATTCTCATAGCAACTTGCGAAACGAATTACGTAGCTTAAAACTAAGTCTCAGAGTCTTGAGTCCGTCTGAAGAGCTCTAGCGTCGGTCATTACTGTTCTAGGACGAATCAATAAAACCTGCACTTTTTAGAATCACTTTAAACTAGGGTTAGATATCCCATTTAAAAAAAAAAAACAAAAACAAATTATTACTAAAATAATAGTACCTAGGTATATAGTATTTTATTAATTAAAACAAATATTTTGGCGAGTTTACTAAGAGGAATCTATTTACTTATTGCTGATAAAAAACTTAATATACTATTTTTAACCTCCGACGCAAAAACGACGGGGTGTTATAAGCATTATATAAGCAACTTATAAGCATTGCTTAAAGTTAAAAAACGCTTATGATTAGTCAACTTTTCGCCGACTTGAAATATCACGCGTGGAAACTGACTATTTTAACAGATGAACTTTAAACAATGCTCAGGAGTAAAACGATTCATATTTCTACATATTGTCAACGCACAGAACTTTATATTTTCCAAAATCGTTTTGGAAAATATAAAGTAATGGGATGGAATCTTATTACTTGTTTCCACAATAAAGTCATTTTTTTAATTGTTCAAAGGTCAATTTTTTTAATTGTTTGTTATTTTTGGTTGTGACAACAGCTCACCGGATGTTAAGTGACAGTGTGTTCGAATAAAGTAAAACATCGAACCTGGAATGGAACTAACTGAAGTGAGGCTTGACAGTGAGGCTGTCGGAACACACCGTAAGTGTTTGACGGCGAATCTTCAATTTTAAAGTGGTAGCTAGCCTGCTGAATACTAGAGTACCTTACCACTACGCTGTGGTTTCCTCGCAACGTTTTACTTCACCGGCAGCTTGAGCTCATTGTTAGGATTTGAACCTACGCCCTTTGACATGTGAACCATAGACACTGAGCTATCTAACCTCTTTTATATCTCTAAACTATTTTAATGATTTATTTGAAATAATGTTTCGGAATTGACTTGTAACATTGGTGTTATCAATAAAATATTTGTATTTGTATTATTACTACAAAAAATATCCCCAAGACAATTAGTCTACCTACTTGGTCGTTTTAAATTGAATGAACGAAATGAATTAATTAATTATTATAATACACTCGATTACTCAGGTCAATTTACTTGAATACTCCGTTGGAATGTTCATATGTAGTAAAACTCATTCCAATCATCCACATTCCGTTCGATTGCATCAATACTATCAATATTTTGAAGCCGGCGTTTCATAAAAGTGCCGGTGCCAATAATAACAAGTCGACAGCGGGATAACTAGACGTGATTCGCGGGTTTACTCACTACAGAAAGCATACTCTTTGGTAGGTAACAAACAGGTGTAGTTATACTACTTCAAGTGTAATCTATGAAGATGTAGGTTGTAGGCTCAAAAAGATGCTATTGTAAGTCTGTGTGCACTATCCACGGCCAGCCAGAGAAAGCGACTGCAGGTAATGCAAAACATCGTCTTGAGGAGCCGGCCGGTACGTACGCAATGACGTCATTACCCGGCACGTGCAAATCGAGTCGGTGGTGCGTTTGTCGCGCGGCATGTTTGACCGCACAGACAACTCGCCACACCCCCACCTGGAAAACATTGCGCCGTATCATGCACGCGTACGTACGTACCGAGAACTCCTACTGGCTGGCTCGGAAGGGGAAGAAGAGACGGCGAAAGGCATGAGGCCCTCCACGAGAACCACAAAGCCAAGATGAGGCCACCAAGACCATAGGGTACTGAGCTCCGCCCGGCGACCAGGGCGTCGAGATCACATCCTCCAACAACCACCCCTGGGGGCAGAGGCCCGCAGCGTCCAGACTCGGTAAGGAGGGTTATCCTCGAGACCTATGCCCTACCTCTCCAACAGCGGAGGAGGAAGAACACAGAACTGAACTTGTAAATCTGAATCTATTTAGTCTTGTCTATGGTTATATTGGCGTCGTGGTGGTGCCGGCGTAAGAATAGTACCCCACCCTCTCTACCCGTGGTTGCCGTAAGAGTCGGCTAAGGGATGTCATCCGGAAGATGGGCAGCAGCGTCTTCCTTGAACAATCACACCTAACTACGCTCGCCAACCCGCCTGCCAAGCGTGGCGAGTATTGGCAATACCCAGGAGGAGGCCTATGTCCAGCAGTGGACTCCCTATGGCTGATGATGTGATGGTTATATACTTCTCTTTTTTAACAGACTTCAAAAAAGGAGGAGGTTCTCAATTCGACTGTTTTTTTTTTGCATGTGTTGTTTTTGGCGTGGCACTTTGTGCATTTGATAAGGGCGCGCGCCGTGGGATTGGAACCCAGGACCTCTAGATTGGCAGCCGAAACTTCTAGACCTAGATGAATTTAACTATCTGCTATATTTCAGGTCGCACTAAAGCTGAAATAATCCAATATCATCAGTGTAAACAAAAATGGATTCCTTCATGGTATACATTCGATAGTATACAGAATCGACATATCTAATTTAAAACTCTCAAACTCCAATCAAAACTTATTATCTAAATCAACAATATACATACGTACACGCAACTTTCGCATTTATAACAGTGTGATGCTGAAGAATCTAAACATATCGACTATGTGTCATCGAGCGAGGCGCCACCTGGCGTGAGCTGCTGTCCCGAGCTAGATCATAGCAGCAATGACTCAAACATTAATGACGTTTGCCGCCCAAAGCGGCACAAAAAGTAGTATTGTTGTCACAGATTTTTTTTTACAAAACGGAACATTTTCCGACTAAAGTGGCGGTACCAGCAGGCTAAGCAGGCTTGAGCCTAGGGTGGCAAATTTTAGGGGCGGCAATTGGAAGATCAAATATTTTTCGGAAAATGTTTTACCCGAAACCTAAACAAACTTCGGCGGGGTTAATGGTGTGTGTTGTTTATTTAAGAATATTGTAAGAAAACATTTAAAAAAATCACTCTTCCTTCACTTGTATGTATAGGCTACTACCAATTTGTATGAGTGGGTCACCACCCACTCATACAAGTGAAAGACAACTATTCGTTGAAAGCTGCAAACTGAGTGGTTTGTATGCCTATTGATATTTAGTATTAGTTTGGTGTAACTAAATAAAAAAATAATGCAAAAAAATTGTTTGATTCAAGTATTTTTCGTTTTGAATGGTTT
The DNA here is from genome assembly GCA_950106695.1 of Biston stratarius. NCBI lineage: Eukaryota > Metazoa > Arthropoda > Insecta > Lepidoptera > Geometridae > Biston > Biston stratarius. Next base: position 1,237,057 of record OX467114.1, on the reverse strand, counting down.
AAAAGATTTAATAAAATTATAATCAAACAACAGCCTATAAATTAATTTAAGCTAATTAATAATTAACTTAAATTAAAATTAATTAATAACAGTAAGTCCAGTCCAGTATAGACAAAGAGTTGGAGTTTAAGCCAATTAGAACTCAAAGAAATCATTGTCGCCAACCTAAATAAAATCATTGAGATGAATCATACACAACGTCTATTTCTTTCATCATTTCCTTCTTGTGACGTCACTTACAAACAGAACATTTGCCAAGCTAATACTACCACAACTAGTTGGCAATAAAAACTATATTACAACGGCACAACCTCAAAACTACCGTCGATTCATTATTTCCTTTCACTTAGTATCATGTCCTTCCGATATAGGGATATGCAGTTTGCCAGACGATTTCCAGTCTAACTACCTGGTAATAAAAGCACCATAAGACAGCCGATTTCGATCGAACTATGATAGTCTATTCCTGTAGTGAATACACGGCGAGTAGCGTCATACGATAAAATTATCTCGCTTTAATGAAAGCACGGAAGGCCGGCAGGTAATTCGACACCCGTGGCGTCACAATGACGTGGCCACAGGCCCTGAACCACAGAATATGTGCTAGTGTCTGCCGTGGAGGTGAGACCTGGCGCAATGAGGAAGCTTATCTTTAAACTAGCTTTTGTAGTTTATATTACTCAAGGCTCTGCAGCTAATCTATGTTGCTCTGATGTAGAATAAGTGTGTTTTATAGTAGACGTTGCACATCATCAGCCATAGGACGTCCACTGCTGGACATAGGCCTCCTCCTGGGGGGGTTTTGCCAATACTCGCCACGCTTGGCAGGCGGTTTGGCGAGCGCAGTTAGGTGATTGTTCAAGGAAGACACTGCTGCCTATCTTCCGGATTACATCCCTTAGCAGACTCCTACGGCAACCACGGGTAGAGAGGGTGGGGTACTATTCTAACGCCGGCACCACCACGGCTTAGTGTACGGTTAGTTGACAATATTGGCATAATGCAGGATATTAAAATGTTTAAGCGAATCTATCATTAGAACATATGTATGTGCAAATAAAAAATAAAAACAAAGTATTCTAACATTTCAACATTCATCCAATTATCTGGTTCCCGTAGTACAAGCTCTACTAATCTGGACTCAAGTTCCTTTTATTTTTATTTTGTTTTATGTAAAATTAATTAGACGAACGAGACGCTCTTCTGATGGTAATAGATACGGCATGTGCATTGCAGCGATACTCAAATCTTTGAGTAATAAAACAAAGTCCAGGGCATCGCCGCTTTGGTGCTCATTATTTTGAGACGAGACTTTCGATGGTTAGTCTCAACAGCCCAGTAATTTCGCGTTTTTTTTACACATTTTACATCTGACCCCAAACTAAGCAGAGCTTGTGTGATGGAAGTCAGTTAACTGATAGAATACATAAATACTTTTTTTTTGTAAATTCATACTTATAATACATACAGAACACCCAGACACAGAACAAACAGTTGTTTATAACATAAAATATTTGTCCGTGGCGGGAATCGAACCCACGCCCTACAGCTCAGGCAGACATACTACCAATAAGCCAACAGTTGCAGTACCCTAAGGTTGTCTGGAAGAAATCGCTCTAGGCGATAAGGCCGCCCTTGTACACCGTTTATTTGTTGTTTCTATGTTGTATTTTTTGTTTTGTTACTTTCTTTATCTTCTGTTTTTAATTTTTTGTATGTATTTTTATAATGTTTGGTGTATAATAAAGTTGTATTGTATTGTATTGTTGTACCCTTCAAACCGAAACACAGTTGTTTATATACAATGCTTGGCGGCGGAATATCCTTCCATCATATGGTGCTTGGTGATTTGGGTGTTCTAACTGCACAATTATTCCATTAGTAATCGGGTTCCCTCAATACAAACTTTGCTTAATCTAGGGCTAGATGGCGCTGTGTGAAAATATACAACAGTAAGACAAACTTTGTCGCTTGTCAAACGAACGACAAAAGTCACCACAGTAAATAGACCTCAAAATTTTTAACGACTTCAGGGTCGATCTATCAAAGGTGTCTGG